>CM022402.1:33928270-35145145 GCA_011833715.1 Carcinoscorpius rotundicauda
GTGTCCACTTTTCAAGCTTCAAGTATTTAAGTCTTTATTCATACCCACCATTTAATTCACTAAGTTATATAAGGAACCCTGTTTTTTTCTATGTGGTGTTTTACTAGCATGTCTCCTTAAAAATATGTACACATGCACATGGATAAGTAATAATGCCCAGTTACACACACTCAGAGTCCACTTAGTTTGGGTAGACAATTTTAATGTGTGTAAATATTTCCTCTTGGAGCTATGGCAGTCACACACAGACACTAACATACATACCCATTTATTATTAATGTAATTAGGGGCTACTGATAAATGATTTTTTTTTTTATCACTGTTTACTTCCTACTTTTGTCGCATAGCATTATTGTGAAGGAGTAATATTCATGTTCCATCTTAACCTCGTAAATTTATAATATTTTCAACAAAAGATCTAAACTTCAGTGCTTTTAGATGGCTGATATTTCTTCTTCAGGAGAATAAATGGTTATGTTTAATGAGTATGGTGAAATATATAGGCTTAGATGTTGATATCACATAAACAAGATGTTCAACGCAAGTTGGCTTTGACATCGACATCCAAGGCTATATGTTTCACTGCCCTCATTAAGCATGACCCTTTATTCTCCTGAAGAAAAACAGTCAACTACTCAAAAGTGCACAAGTTTTGGGTCTTGTTTTAAAAGTATTACACCTTTTGAAGGTGATCCTGTGTGCTAACTATTTAACCCAAACTTGTAAAATGATGTCATGCTCAGTTTTGAACAAATGATTTAACAAATAAATATCACTACTGAAATGACTGAGTTTGTGAAAGACAGGGACATATGAAATTATGATCACAAGTATAAATAAACAAAAGATCAGAAACAATTGATCTTTTTTAAAAGTAGAAATTGCAGTTTAATCACTTTCCACTAGAATTAATTTTCTGACATAACAACATAATCACCCACTGTATACTACAAACTGATGTGACAGCATCTGAACTATATAGTAATGTCAACTTTGAGAACTCAAAATAAGCAGAGACCTGTTTAGTTATACTTTTATGTGCACAAAAACGAAAAAGTCAAATTCAGGCCATGTTCTATGAGTTTAGCTACAAATACAGGCAGTAAGGGAATAAACCATATAAAAAAAAGTGGGGAGGTTTGTGATGAGAGAGTTACCCCAAAAAAAACAGTATTAAGATACCATTTCAGGATTAATGTGATTAATGTTGTATAATCAAAAATAGACCGTTATTGTATTTCACTAATTTTATATAGTTTTGTTTTGACACCTAAGTATTTTTACCTCAGCAACTTCGAAACATAGAGCTTTATTTTTAGTACTGTTATTGATATGAAAATGAATATGCTTAAAAGCAAACAATTTTTTTAAAATTAAAATTAAACAGTTATAATCATTAATAATTGTAGCTAGAAAGAAAATTACAACACTGGGAAATGGTACATCTGATTTCAAATTATTATACAATTTTTTTCATTCCCTAGGTATACAGTCATGTTACTTGCATTTCCACTTGTTTAAAATATCAATAACAACAAAAACATCTTATTCACAAGAATTTTAACTTCTAAACAATGAAACAAGTCTATGTTATAAAAGCAAAAAAAAAAAAAAAAAATGTCATAGGTTAAACCACTAAAAACAAGATGTTAACACATTTTTATATAATGTATATTGTCACAAATATAACATTACAGACAATACCCTTCTTCGGGTATCTCCAGCTGAATGGAAATATAACTTACACAATGCGTCTTTTTTTTGCTTTTTCAACATCCATCATACAATATTTTACTATGTTATACAAGAGCTGTAGATGTCCTCTCATGCAATAAACACAAAACAATACTCCTGTGTAGCTTTTCTGATGAACAAGAAACAAATTATTAAAATACATATACCCAAATTCTAATTTACCATATAGATTTGTATCTACATCATGAACACATTCTTTGGTTTACCCTTCAATGGTTTAAAGCTGTAGTCTCATAGTACAAGAGTTGAGGGTTTGAATCCCTGCTGTGAACACAGGGCAAATACCCTCTTTTGCAGGTTTGCTGAAAAACAAAAATGTCTAAAGTTTAGGAATTTGGATATCTGAATGTCCAATGTCCCTCTAAGTTCATTTAGTTTACTTCTAACAATACTCAGATACAGCAGAGAAGTCAAAACGCTTAACACAGTGAACATCTTACATGAATTTTCTATAGTAAAGGTAACACTATATTCATTCTGAACAAAATTATAAATAGGTTTGGGATAAAAATTTGTTAAATGAAAAAAAAAAATGGTACATAACTAACAAAAAACTGCTCTTACCTTGACAACTCTCTCTCAAGGTCAGATACAATATTCTTGCACTTAGCAAAGTAAGCCATCTGCACTTCTACAAATTCACTTAAATATTTAAGCTGGTTAGCCTAAATAAAGATATAGAATGGAGATTAAAGAACAATATGCATTCCAATTTTGGCAACTTACTTATAAAATCCTAAGAAAATTGCCAAAATAATAATAAAAATCACAATAATTCAAATGTGAAATTTATAAAAAATTGGGAATTTTGATCACCTTTAGGTTAAGCAAGAGAGAGTGTTTGAATAAGACTGTTGATGAACACATGTCTTAGAGACAAGAATACAAACAGCTACTGAATTGTAGGGGGCATTGCAGGTGGATGTTATGTTGTTATTTAGTATAGGTATAAAAGTGTTCCTTTATATTGGTTTAATTTTGGTTTTTGTTGCTGTATAAGTAGGGCTTCTTTGATTTTGCATTTGTTTATATATGTTTCCGTACTTAATATCTGGGTGTTTTCTATGGTTATGTTGTGTTTGATTTGAAGAGTTCAAAAACGTATGTTTTTTGTTGTTGTTGTTCTTTGAATCTAGTTTCGATTTTTCTGCTTATTTCTCTAATATAGAAGTCTTGGGAGTTGTTACATTGTATTTTATAAATAATGTTAGCATTGTGTTTGTCAGTGTAGATTTTACATAATATGGACTTCAGTTTCATACCTGGTTTCTGAATAAATTTGGTGTTTACAAACAACAATAAATCCCAAGATACAACAAACTACAAAACCTTATACTGCTGCAAAACCATATGTTCCCAATATCAACAAAAAACAACCAACATTTGGAAGAAACTTATAACAAAACACTACATTCCAGTAAACACCAAATTTATTCAAAAACCAGGTACAAAACAAAAGTCCATACTATGTAAAAACTACACTGACAAACACAACACCAACATTATTTATAAAATACAATGCAACAAACTATCACAACTTCTGTATTGAAGAAACAAGCAGAAAAACGGAAACTAGATTCAGAGAACACAAAAACAACCTTCACACGTTTTTGAGCTCTGTAAATCAAATAAACATATCCTAACCACAGAAAACATCCAGATATTAAGTAGGGAAAAAGTTATGAATAAATGCAAAATCATAGAAGCCCTACTTATACGGTAAATAGAACCAAAATTAAACCAATATAAAGCAACACCTTTATATCTATACTAAATAACAACATAACATCCCTGCAATGTCCCCTTTGATCCGGTACCTGTTTATAATCATCTCTAAGATGTGTCCGTCAATGGTCACATTTAAACACTCTCTCTCTCTCTCTTTCTTAACTTGAAGATGACCTAGGAAGGTCGAAACACTGTTCTCCCCTTATCAGTAAAAGTGTTAATACCCATACCAACCATTTTGAGATACATTGGACTATTGAAGTTACACAGTACAGATTTCTTAGCTATTTGTTAGCCTGTAAAATGGCCATTATATTTTTTTACAAATAATTTCAATTCATAATAATAAAGTTCAAATACTATACTTTTTAATTTTAGAGTTTTGTTACTTAACCATAAATGTAGTTGAATCTAAATATGTAAAAAATAAACATATACATAATTTTTCTTAAAATATTTTAAAATTGTTGGATAATTTAAATAGTTTCTCCAACAAGCTTTAGAAAACTTTACAAATCCTAGCATTAAACCCTTTTTACTGTTTTGTAAGAAATAAAATTGACTCACATGTGAGCTGCTGATTCCTTCTAGTAGCAGCGTTGTGATTTCTACTTGTCTGTCATATTCAGACTGAATGATCCGTAGTTCTTGTTCTGCCTGGGAAACATTCTACTGAGTAACTATTGGAAATCAATGTTTTTCAAGAGGTACAAACTATCAAGTATACTACTGGAATAATCAATATTTTGTTCTAAAATTTAGTGATAAACTAGCGCATAAAATTAATAGTCAGCTTTTAAGTGATTCTATTTTAATATAATCTCCATAAAACATTTTATTGAATACATATTTTACTGAGTAAAGAAATATGTAAAGGTTGTTTACACTGTAGAAACAGCTGGTTTGTTGATAAAATTCTGGACAGCACTAAGATTCACAAAAACATTAACTATAGTATCATGAAAAATATGAAACAAAATACAAAACTAGAAATTAGAAGAAAACACATTGTAATCATAGTCATACCACATTAGTCCCTCTTTCTCTACTAGTTACTGCTTTCAAATAAAGCTTGTTTGTAATGGAAGTAATTAGTAAAATTAAACTAATTAACCTAAAGACACTAACACACCATCAATATACAGTCATTACTATTGTAAGCTTATTATTTTATTGACTTGCCCTTGCCCAGTTACTGATGAGGGGTGGAATTTCCTGAAAGCAACACAACTCAGTGACAAATAGCTAATCAAATTACTGAATAGACTTCATATTTATTGTCAGTTTCTTCATCTGCTGTTTCATTACCAATATTTTATTCTTTACAAATTACACTGCCATGCCACCTATCTACCCACTCCCAAAACATCATTTATTACTTCTCTCATGTCTCTGATCACCACATCACTTTATAAAGCTGTATTTTATCCATCAGACAGTTTAAATCCAGTTGAACAAGTGCCAAAAAATATTACAAGTTAATTACAGCTAATTTTCAATGCATTACACACATAAAATACCTCAACTAATATAAATTACTACCTGAACATAAAATCTACCTTCACGTATTGTATTAACTTTACCTGTTCAATCTCCCTTTGAATCATGTCAGGTTTATTCTTGTGATAAAAAAAATATTTATGATTAAAACATCAATAAAATAATTTAATAAAGAGGATTTCCTTTATACATAACAATATAAAATTATCAGGTAACAATGCTATGTTATACATACAAGTGAAGAAATTCAACTCAACTGAATTCTAATATAACAACTCCTTAACCCTTTCTGTACCAACAAGAATGACATTTTACCCCATCCGAATTTCTTCTGTTCTTACACTTAAAATACTTAACCAAACAATTGCAATAAATTTTTACAAACTTTTTACATAATACTTTAAAAACACTTTAAAAATTATAATTATAATTTGGATTATAAATTTGCAGAGTCTGTTGTGAAATGTTGCTCGAAAAAAGCTTTTATAAAATATTTTGTCTTAGAATTTTTTATATGCATTTAAAATCATGCAAATGCATCCAAATACTATTTTTAATAAGATTATAATTGTTTATCCTGTGTTGTTCTATATAATAAAGAAAAAAAACCTTCATAACTATTTACATAAACTTATATATAATGAACTTAGTTTCTGGAAAATAAGAATACAAAAGGAAAACTGGATTTATTTGAGCATTACTAATTGGAACGTTTCATTTCATTCATTAGCAAGTTGCAACATGCATTTACATAATAAGAGTAACATAAAACACTAACAAACAGTGAAAATAAGGACCAGTAGAAACAACATGAACTTGAATCCTACACTGATACCAATATAGGCAATCTTTTTCCAACTAACATTTTTTTCAAACCCAATTTGTTTACTCTAGCTAGAGAGCTTGTGTCATTGGAGTAACATCTTTACTGATACACACACATTAATAAAGCTTTTTTCTATAGTATACCATCATAGAACCCCTAGTTTACCGCACTCAGTAGTCCTAAATAGTCTTACCCGATGTCTTTTTATTGGAAGAATATTTATGTAGTTTTTAAACAGTTATAACAACCAAAACAAAGATCATTGTGAATGAAAAGAACATAGAAAATAGTTTAATGGTTCAGACTTGTTTCCTAGTTTTGTAAATTTCATATCAGGATCCTTTGTTTCTGCACTATAATCAGGAAAGGAGTTTTCTTACCACTCAAGGGGTTTAGTTTCATTAAACTTTTTTTTTATTGCTTTTCAGTTTTTTAGGAAAAGTCACATTTCTTTCATTAGCTTTATTCAGCAAATAAGGATTTAATTTTAGGATGTTTTAAATTAAAATAAAACTTGCATCTATTCTTAACTTTAATAAAAGTCAGTTTATCTCAAATGTCAGACTTGAAAAAAAGAACTTAAATCCCATTAATGGAGTATGCCCACAATTTTCTGTGTTCTACTCTAGCAGATACTTCTTCCACATTTAATTGTCTCCACTTGCTAGATACACACCAATGTTATACGCAAGTCCTATCTGTACGTTTCCTTTTTATTGGATAGGACATCAGACTACAATAAAAGTTCAAAGATCTCACAAGACTGTTTTATTATAATATATACAAGATTTCTGTAATATAACAGTTTATAAATAAATATACATTAACTTGTCATTAAACAACATTGATACAAAGCATTTCATACAGATCTTTGGACTTCCCAACTCTCATATCGAGTTTTATCAACATACAAAAGGCTTCTTAGGTAGTGACTTTTGGAATAAAAATAAAAGAGAAATCTGAAATGTTATTTTTATAGTTTCTGATTTTAAATTTGTAATGAGTTGATTATGAGAAAGCAATTCTGCAGAATGAATTATCACAAAAATAAGTCCTGATATCAACTGCCTCACCATCTTTTGAGATTTAATGTCATAATCTTTAAAAGATGTATTACAGTTGTGTATACTAACCTTGATAAAGCCCCAAATGCAAAACAATAGTTAAAATAAAAAGGTTGTATGTCTGTATCAGAAGTATGAATATTGTTTTTCTCTAATTTATTTTTTCTTCTTTTTAAACCAAAATGTGTAAATCCCTCCAGTATGCATTAAAAATTTTGAAAGATATCTTTTGAAAACTGACAGCTGTCCCTGTCTATGTTTTCAATGGTATGGACATAAATAATCTTGGCTGGTTGAAGTGAAAATGGTCTCTAAACTGTTTCTAATCAACACAACCTACTTTTCATGAAAACCTTTCAGACAGTATTGATAAACAGTTTCCAGTCTTTTGCTTTCAAAAAATGCATGAGAGCTTTTAGTGGGCTGATTATGGATCCATTGTTTACAAAATTAAATAATAAAAGTTAGCTGTTACAAACTGAATTGTACAGTTTCTCTGTTAACACACACTTCTGCTGGCTAAACCAAGTCATGTTCACTGTATGCCAAAGGACCTGTGGTAACAGTTGATAAATAATGGCAATCTTGTGTCATGTATAAAGCAGTGTAAACATCAAATGCAGTTTAAGCCACAATAAAATTTGCTAAAACTCTAACTTAAATTTCAGAGCATTAACTTAGTTTTAAAGTTACAAATAATTCATGTTTACATACAACAATATAGTTTTAAAATGTATTACTGCACATATCACCAGTCTAGATCAATTAAAATTAAATTATCAGAATCATAGCAGCCAACAGGGTCACACAAAGTTAGCTGTGATAATAAAAACAACCAATTATGTGGTCAAAGCCAATTAACACAACCTAAATTCAGAGTTATTTTTTTCTAAGAAGAGAATGAGTATTAGTGGTAGGCCTAAAATAATGGGCATTATAAGACTTCAATGAAGCTTTAACAAGCTCTCACAAAACTTAAGTATGAAGAAACATGTTCCCAAGTTGAGTAACTGAATGTCATGGAGATCTTTTAAGCCAACTACCTATTGAATAGGCACAAACAAAATTTATGCAATGGGAAAAAATGAATTAAGACTTTCCTTATACAAGTTGAATTTATTATTACAACTAAAAGCCTTATTTTCTCAACTGTGTTGGCAGTTTTATTTGCATGACAATTTAATATAGCTGTTAACTGTTTACTGAATTTACTTAGAGTTTAACTGTTTTACATTTCATATAGAATTGTTATTCATGTACAAAATTCCTGATTAATGCTGAGGTATTGTAGTTTGGCTCAACTACAATTTGTATTTTAAAATTGCAACAGAAATATTTTGTTTCTTTAGCACCTATTACAAGATGAGTAGATTTGCTTCTACTCATGGTATGTTGCATGTTCTTGATAGTTCAGAAAATGTCAAACAGTGTAGTATACAAAACACAGTCACCAATTTGATACTGCATTTACTTCTACACAGGGTCTTCCAATTACAAGATTAATCCAGTCATATTTCAACTATAATTATTTGTGATGCTTAAGAATTAACAAGACCCTGAGGTGATAAATGTAAATTTCTTCCATAGTTCAAACTGAACTGTTACATATACTCCTTGTGGTGTTGCAACTTACACCTCATAGTGTTTGGAAATTACACTGAGCCAGAAGAACTGTTCAGTATAAACATAATAACAACATGAAAGTTATCACTTTCTTAATAATATTCTTGCATTGCTTACATTTCATTGCATCTTCCTGCTTCAATGCTTTGTTGCTCAAACAAAGCAATACATACGACTTTGAGGTCTGAAATAACTTTGTTGTTCAAAGGACAGCCTCAGCCACTAAATTTTACAGCATTTAGTTATTTAACAAAATTTTCGGTTATCTCTGATGAATGTTCTGTTTGTTGACTATGTAATGTTCCTTGAAATAGCATATTTAAATTAAAAGGTAAATGTACATCAGGTAATAAAAAAAAAGTTGTGATTTCTCAATCATATGACAAAAGCAAAAAGTATATATATTTTTATGTAAAGATTTATTTTTTTTTTAAATACGGAACTTAAACAGATAACATAATACTTTGAATTATAACATACATAATAAAGATAACTTTACCAACCCTATAGGTCCTGGTGTCATTATTAAATTCTATTTGCATATGGTACTGAGTTACATTAAAAATTTAAACCACTTTAATATTGGGTGTAGGTTAATGAAACTAATATTAAAATCATATAATTTTTATTTACAAGTTGGCAAATTGGGTAAAAAACCACTCTGTTCACAACTGCACCTTTTTTTTTTTTTAACTTTCTGTCCTCATTCGAGGGAGGTCTATCAACCTCCAAGGATCCTGCCCTGGCCCAATTGGGCAGGTCTTTGCTGTTGGAAAGAGATTACAGTGATTGAGGAAATGAACAAAGAATCATTTATCTTGAGGTGGGAGAAGAAGATGTATCTGAGGAAATGCCTGTACCCAAAACCGAAGGAAGTGGATCTTGGGATTTGTTGGAATGTATGTAAGGGATAAAGATGGGTGTTGAAGTTGATTCATCAACTTTTTTAACCATGGAGGTAAAAAGATTTTTCATTTGTTTTGAGTATGATTCTTTTGGAGGCACAGAGAGATCTGTTTGCACTCCCACTGTAGTTGTGGAACAAAGTGCAGCAGCATACGTCCAATATGAAATGGTGTGGTAACTTTTGAGTCTCAGGATAAGTAAGGTCATGGATCATTTTCACATGCTGCACCTCTTTTTCTTCCAACCATTTAGGTTGTTTGTTTGGTTGGTTAATTTAGTGTTTTATGGCACAAAGCAACTAGGCTATCTGGGCCAAACATCCAGTAAAAAGGTAAAAATAAAGTAAATGTAGTAAAATTCATAAAAGGAAATGAAGGTAAAACAAAACAGCATTGAAAAACAGAAAAATCATAAAACCAATGTTGACATCTCATCTATAATGTAAAGAGAGAAACCAGAGTAAGAGAAGTTGTAAAAGACTTTTGTAGTATAATGGTAATTATCATAACCCGCCAGGGAGACTAACACCAACCATTTAGGGCAGGAGCAAAAGTAGGACTGGTGAGAGCCATTCCAATTAACACAATGAGGGTCAATTTCACACTCATAGCCATCATGGTCCTTGCCACCTCAACAAGCACACATTAAGGAACTGTGACATGATATCTTTGACTGACCAAATCACTGACACTGGAAACATCTGAGAGGGCTTAGAATGTATGGCCATACCCTACAATTAAGATAACCTGCCTTGATGGTAACAGGTGGGTGTGGTGATGTAAATGTCAGAAGAAGGATACTGGTCAGCATCTTAATTCCATCTTTACGAGTGGAGATATGCCTCGCTGCAGAAACTTCTTGAGTAGAGCAACCAGCAAAAATCTGACTCAGAGATGCTCTTCAAATCTCTCTTGACAATAACTCCCCATGACGAATTCAAAGCAGCATAAAATGCAACCTTAATGGGTATATCCCCAATTGCCTTTGAATGCAAGAGGAGTTCACTGTGTTGAGATGTGGACGTTTCCACCAATATGTCACCAAATCGAAACTTCTCTACTGACTTTGGAGAGCCAGCATGTCCCTCTAGTTCCTTCTGAATGAAAAAGAGACATTTGACCTAAAGGTTTGTCTGAAAGAGAATGTAGGATAAGAAAATGAGGTACAGCAAGTGTTACAGATGTTGAAGATAGCTGCTCAAAATCTTCAAGATGTGGTCATTTACCTATAAGACTGTTTTTTCACTGTTTAAAGTTTTTATGTGGAGGATCCATAACAAAAAAAAAAAAGAGAAATTTTGGTGCCCATTGACCCCACTCACCATAGAGGCCTACATGGGGATGCACTACAATGTCAAATAAGGACACTGTAGTAATGCCACGGTTTCATGAGCATTATACCCAAACACCAGCATCAGATACAATGTCCACAACACCTATTCAGAACATCCAATGCTATACTTGGTTGACCCTAGCCCAAGTGGATCAGCCAACTGACCCAAGGAAGCCACCCCAAAGCTGCCTGTCTACAGGAATTCAAGGCCAAAGTAGTGCGTTTTGGTTGGATCCCTCAACCACCAGGATCCTCTCCTCCTTTTCATAGGTTACCACGTATGGCAAACACATGGGTGGATGTTCAGATCCCAGAGGAGGTAAACTGAAAGAACAGAACCTTTCCTGGGAGGTCCCCTCACCACTTACAGGAATCCACACCAAGGGGAGAGGTACATACAAAAAATAAATGCTAGCCTTTTAGTTCATACTACATTTTTGGCCACTGTGATAAAATCATTCCTGAAATTCATCAAAGAAACTTAATGTATTAATTTTATATGAGAAGGTTAAGCAAGTTATAATGCTTTATAAATGATACAATTTAGCATAAAAACAACTCACATTTCCTTGGGCTTCCACAGATTTTGCTTTCCTTAGCCTACTCTTACAGGCATCCAAGTCAAGCCTTTTGGATTCTAAAATCTTCTTTTCTTTCTAAAGAACAGCACAAAAACACACAAACTGTTTAAGTTGTACTTTTCTGGGGTAAACACAAGTAGTTCTATATGTTTAGACCCAAACAACATTAACAAAGTGTAACATGACAATAAAATGCCAAAATTCAAGTATTTTATTTATAATTTCAGTAAGTTTCTTCAATTTCTAGCCTGACGACTGCTACATTTCAGCATAGTGTATCTGCTCGCACACAATGAGCACCCAGTTTTGAAAAGTTAAATTAAGGATTATTTTAAACACATACACAAGTCATAGAAAATGTATTGAATATTTCCTAAATAACTATCAAATACACTAAGTTAATCATTAATCTTTATTGTCTGTAGAATTGTCATTACTGTGGGATTCATTTATTTCCTTACACCTTTGCATCATTCTTTTCTGATTTCTGCAGCATGTCATCACCTGACCCATCCATTGCATCAGATATGAAAGTTTATTTTTGAAAACTTTAATAGTTTTTGGTGGCAGCAGCTTCTAGTAAAATGCACACACACAAATATAAAGTAGAGTCAATTTTTCAGAAGGTATTTAAAGGAACAAAACATGTATTATATTCCTGTAAATATAGTACTTAAAATCAGAAAGTAATATCTCAAGACAGCAAGAAGTAAAACCTTTAAACATTAAACCTATGTAAATTACTTAAACTGTTAAAAAGTGTAAACTTTTAAAATTGCTATATTTGATAAATGTAATATAACTGAATTAAAAAGTGTAAAAATACAGATTATAATAATCAAAGCTAAAAATGTTAAGTTTTTGTATTCCCAAATCATTTCATAATATCAAAACACTAAGTATTATCAGCATCTTTTCTAATGATTTAAATCAGAGAAAAATAATAAAATTATGGATTACTCATTCTTCATTATAAGAAAAGTTTGTAAAATGAACTTTAATTGTTCTATATACATGTGAAGTCTGTTGAAACTTACAACAAAATATTAAATTTGTTTACTTGTAGTACAAAAAAGTAAAACTTATTAAAATTCCCACTAGAGGAAAAAGAGTAGAAAAAGCTGAAGGTTGCTCAACTTTTATGGAATGAAAATGACTACACAAATACAGAGGTTTTAGCCTTAAAAATGAGTTATGATAAGATTATTTTACACAACAAAACTTCAAATCTGAAAGAACTCGTCAATTTTTCAAGAATTTTGTTTAGCTCTTCTTGGCAATTCTTTTAAAGCCACACAACTCGTACTGCCAAGCCCATGAAGAAAATGGCTATGCAAGTAAGAATATTGTCAAAACAGAAATAAACAACACTATAACTTAAAGAATACTCAAGGTGATTAACCTAGACAAGATACTACAATGCCCCAAAATTGTATCTTACAAACAAAAGTTAATAAATTATAATAGTAATTTAAACCTCTTTGTATTTAAACCTGTGGTTTCTGCATTTCTTCATTAATGCTTCTTTATAGTTTCTGTATGTAAACAAAAGTTAAAGTGTTCGTTTTGTTGTCACCTCTTATCCAATAGTTAAACTCCCTAAACTGTTTTTCACACCTGTCATTACAGAAGCCTAGTTTTCTCAATATATTTAGTGGAGCAACTGTTACACTTATGTTCATGCACAGTGCTTTACATTAGTCCTGTTGATCCTTGGATATTTGTGAATGTGGTTGCTACAATTTCACCAATGTTAAGTATGAATCATAGTATAGTACTCCTTAACTGGTTCCTAATGACTTCTTTATTTTGTTTACATGACGAAAAGGCTTAATATAAACAAAAGAACAAATATTTGTTTTAATGTACAAGTCGTTTTATATTTCTGGCTTCACTCTTTACTTGTCTCACTGCTACAGATGTTATCTGCTCTATATACATATATAGCAAATGCTTTGGTCACTTTCTGGAAAGAAAATAATACAAAAACTAGATGCTGGGTTTCATATTAAATCTGTAATACACATAGATTGGTATCCTTTGTTATTTAACTGATACATAAGAATCTAAAAAGATAAGTGTTTTGGTAATATGCAAGTGATGCCTTCATGCAAATTTTACAGCTTGTTTTGAACTAAGAATGACAGTATCACATTTATCATGAGAAGGATGGAACGACTGCCATTAGTATATAATGTTTAGCATTCTCAAACTGAAAGAATTTAGTTCAATTTTGCTTCAGAATACAACTGATCACAAAATGTAAACCTATATCTCTCCAGTAAAGGCACCACATTAGATACATTTTTTTTTATTGTGTTTAAATTTTAAGTTAAGTTTTCTTTCAGTGTATATACCTTTTGTACTATCTTTTTCATTGTTTCTAATTTAGGTTAACAGGATTCAGCAATACATTGTCTGATATAATGAGCTTCACACATGTATCTCAGAATGGCTGGTATGGGTTTTAACACTTTGACTGATAAGGAGAGAACAACATTTTGAACTTCCTAGGTCATCTTCAGGTTCTTAATATATACATACAAAATTTAATAGATATTGGTCTACTGGGAGCCAGTGGATATTAAAAACAGATAAAGGACCAACACCAGACAAGGTTTATTTTTGGTTTTAAAAGAGAGCACAAACAAGTTATGCAAGCCACTCTTTTATTTTACATACATCAATAAAAAAGCAACCAGGTACTTGAAAATTGAAAAGTTGCTACTATTTTCACAATTTATTACCAAACGTTGCCCTGGAAATTAAGTCAATTAATCTCACTTTCATTTTGGAAGAGTTTGGGATCTGATATTCTTCAGAAAAGAAAATTAAATCATAAAAGAAATCTAAAATGAGTTCAATAAATCAAAGCATTCCTCTATTAATCTGTACAGTTTTTCTGTCCATGGTTACTTATTCTGATCAATATGCTTTAAATGATTTAGATGTTAACTTTCTCTTTCAGCTTCAACAGAGGTTTTTTCCTTCCGAGCTTCAATACAGGATTCTCTCTCTCAGCTCCAATGTGGGCTTGTTCAAGATAAATTTGTTTGAATTTTTAACTTGTTTTTATCACTCAACTCCAATTGGTTAGTCCTCATATAAATACTAACATACAAAGTTTGTAATGTTCAAAATCTATAAAAGTTTATGGTCAAATATCTGTAATCTTCCAATTACTAAGCATTAAATCACAATTACAGCTACAAGTTAACTGATAGTAAGTTAACAGTAGCTGATCAGCAATATTCTGTTACTTTCTCCCCTCTTCAATTTAGAAACCTTAGCAACATTGTCAAAAGTTTGCTTGATAAGAATATATTGTTGATTCTTACCCTCAAAAATCTTCTACAATGTTAAAGAACAGACAGGACTTGAGTAATACACATTTAACAATAATAAATTATATACATTTATAAATGTATATTAAACTAAAACAAACAGATATTAAAAAAATAATAAACCTGTTACAAGTTTAAACAACAAGAACTCGCAACTGCAAGCTCAACAACAAAATGCTCAATGAAAATATTTTAAATATCACATTACTAAATTGTTAATTTGTAGGTATAAAATATACATCAGTTCCTATTCAAATTGTCCTTTTGCAGTTACAAATTATACATGCTACTGGTTTGTGTCTTTACTAACAAGTTCCCAGAATTAACTGCCAGGAAAAAAAATGTACTTTATGTCTACAATGTTAAATAAATATTACAGATTCAATTTCAAATAACCATGAAAAATATTTATTCATTTACTAGTCAAATAATGTCCATTATGACCTACCACTGTAATTAAAAAAACAACTTATATTGTATCAGCTTACTTGAATAGTTTTCATGTCACCCTCCAAAAATCCACGCAATGGGCGAATGAAGCCAGTGCTTACTGAGTGTATAAATTCTTTCTCTGCTTGGCCTAGCTTCTGTTGAGCTTGTCCAACTTTTATTAATTTACTACCTGAAAAAGTTATTGAATAAAAATTAGTTTTAAACTGGTCTATAGACTATTAAAATATATATTGAACTTGATACATAGATAACAGCAATGACTTAATGTCATTTTATATATAAAAATAAGAAACTTATCATAAAACTTTTCATGAGATTAAAGACTGAAATAATTCTTCAAAACTAAATTTCACAAAAATATCAGAGTGCAAAGAATT
Source organism: Carcinoscorpius rotundicauda (assembly GCA_011833715.1). Classification (NCBI taxonomy): domain Eukaryota; kingdom Metazoa; phylum Arthropoda; class Merostomata; order Xiphosura; family Limulidae; genus Carcinoscorpius; species Carcinoscorpius rotundicauda. Next base: position 33,943,760 of record CM022402.1, read on the forward strand.
TAAAAAACTAAATACCTCATTAATTTTCAGGTGATGAAATTTTTATAATGTAAATATAAAACAAATTTAGCATTAATTTATTGCAAGAAAGAATATTTTTCAGGATAATGGCAAAGCAATTACTATACGTGTAGAAATTAACCATTAAATATGCATTTAAAAGTAAAGGCTTTTCCATATAAAAGTACTTACTTAAATACTACAATGCATCTGATAAAGTTATACATATTTAATTCTTTGATAATTGATAATATTAAAACATGGGAGTGTTTCAAATCATTTCAAAGTCACAAATGTGGCAGTTCTCATTTTTGCAAACTGTGGAGTGTGTTTATTCTAGTTTTTAAATGTCATAAATTTTATGAGGACATAAGCAGTGTTATATCTTTCATTAGCAAAACCTATGATGTTCTTGGAAATTAACATTGTTTGTGTTGTAGTAGTGGGAAATGTCAGGTATACCAACAGATTATGTGCTGGTGTCCAGGGACATTACTCTTTTTTTGTAATGCATGTAGAAGTAAAAAAAAAAAAATAAAAAAAAATTCTAAATCAGAAGAGAATCCTAAACTATAAAAGAATGCTTTCACAAGTTCAGAGATACAAACAGACATGAAATAGTTTAGAGACAGCACCTTTGGAAGAGACAAAGAAACTTGTCACTTAGCAAAACCAAGACTTAAATGAAAGATTAACAGCTACACCTTGAAAGCAAAAAGCTCTAAATACATTTGTTAAAGATGATTTTAAACTAAACTTGTTCAGCAGTTAAAAAGCTTGGTAAATTAATATAAAAATATTAAAACAAGATGGGTAAAGTACTTGAAAAATGAGGTTGAATAACAATTGTTATAAGTCACCCGATCAGACAGATTATATCAAAAGAAAAATTTTATATCCAGATTCAGGTTATTACTCATAAAAATGCCAATGCAGTAATTATGAAAGAGTTCAATTTAAGACATACTGATAGGTACTGCATTAAGTTGTCAAACAAAAACATCATTCTACACCAAATGATCACAGAGGACACAATACAAATTTATATTTAACCATTAATGAGGGATGCAATTACAAGAGCTGGATGAGAATATATGAGGGAAGAGATATCATTCACCTGCCGAGCTAAAAAGAAATTAAATTTTAATTCCTAATTTCAGAAAGCAAATTTTGAGACCATGAAAGATTTACCATTTATCATTAATTAACTGGGATAAAAAGTTAGAAGATAATGTAGGAAAGTTTTACCAATTATTAAAAAGGAAAACAAAAATTTAAAAGTAAATCAAGTATGTTAACGTAAACAAAAGTGCTAAACATTAGTTTGGATCTTTAATGGATAATGCTGGCAAAGCTTTTGTTGAAGACTGAGATAATTAAGTTCTTAATGTTCACCATAGTTTTGTTTTTTTTACAAGAGAAACATTTTATGGAAAAATACAAGTAGTGATATACAGGACAGGGTTGATAAAGAAATAAAAGTATGGTACTATGGGAATCCCCATTCTTAAGTGCATATACACTTGAAAACAATGTATTGCAGATTCACTACCATAGCTAGCAGTTTGCACTGTCAAATGACATTTCCACAAGTAGGCCTATAAGTTGTCTTATCAAATTAACCTATCTGACATCAATGTTTTAAGTACTAAACATGAACAGATTAATTTTGCTTTTGATTAGATAGATACTAATACAGAATTCTATAAAATCCAAAAAACAGTTATACATTTGCATATCAAATTGTAAGGTCTTGTTATCACAGTGAACAACTGAGGTATCAACTCCACTAATTATGGCCAGATGAATGTCTATTTTTAAATTTTATTTTGTTTATGGCTCATTATTGCATGTTTACCCATGAAAGAAAATAAAGATAACATTTGTTTAGTGATTAATATAACTACGAATAGTACATTACAAAATTATTGTACTAACATAATCCAAAAGAATATTCAAACTATGGTCAATTCTGACGTTCTTCTTGGAGCACAACTAATTTACATACATCTAATGGGCTTTACCTACACAGATGACATAACATTTCACTTCAGAAATATAAAAGTTGTAGAATTAAGCAATAATTTATTAATGTGGAAGTATCTAGTTAAGTAATTCTAATAATGCTGTTCCTTTCACAACATAATTGTTTAACTTTACTAATTCTGTTCAATATAAAAACCACCTTAAGATGTTCTTCAGAATTAGCACCATGTCCCTTTCCTTTTGAAACAAGGGACCTAATGTTGATATTAAACCTTTGGTGGCAGAGCAAAAAGAAAGACTGAAGAATGAAAAAATACATCAGAAGATGGTAACTATGATCTGAAAGTTTTTCCTATGAATTTAAAGGTCACAAATCATATGTGGACCTATAATAATCAGTGATGTCGAGAAAACTCACTTGTAGAGAAATATGTATGCAAAAACGGCTCGTTTGGGTTGAGAAAATATTTTACATAGAAGAGCGAACAACATTTCAACCTTCTTCGGTCATCGACAGGTTCACAAAACCTTTGTGAACTTTCATTAGGTCAATAGGCAGCTTGCAACCACTTTTGTGTTAGCCTTTTTAAAAGTATATACATGCATTTCAAGCAACATTGGTTTGTTTTTTCATCATAAGGTGGCAACATAATAATTTAATCTATTTTTTTACTTTTGTCCTGCATTTTCAGTTTTGATCATTTTTATAGAAAAAAAAAGGCTTAAATCTACTTATACTTGTCATAAGACATCAGTATAGTAATAGGCCTATTAAAATTCTTAAAACAATTTTTTTTTTTATCTAGCTCCTTAGGAATTTAAGAATCAAAACGGTGTATAATAACAGTATTTCAGCAACACACTGTTAACAATATCCATTGCCAACAATGGCTTCACAAAATCCAGAGATTACTAGACTGGCTGGGACTCAACAAACATAGTAATAGTTGTATCACAATATATAAGGAGTCATTTGTTATGATAATTATTTTGGTGTGAAAGCCTGTTCCAAATCAACAAAATATTAAGTCCATTATATTTCTTTCTTTTCTTCTTTACCATAAAAAAAGGGTCTATATAAACAGCATTTCAACAACTAATTCATCAGTTGTTTCCATAACCCATCTGGCCTGAAAAGCTCTTAGATCTCAAAATGTGTTTGAGTCAAAGTGGGATGAGAAATAGTTTTAATGCAATCTTTCCAGTAATCACTGCAAAATCCTGAGGTACAAAATCATTAATACTTCCAAAGGAGTGTGTCACTTTTGGAAGGAAACTGGACAAGTTTAGTTTTCTTTTGTTGTTAATTGAAACAAATAACAGTATTTTTGTCTATGTTACACTTTATTCCAGTCACACAAACTGATATTACAGTAGATTTGTTGAGTGATACAACATAACTTATATGAACTGATATTACAGTAAATGTGTTGAGTGATATAATGTCTCCAGTCACATGAACTGATGTTACTAAGCCCACTCTTAAAACTTTCTGTACTTTGTTCATAATTCACCTTTAACTAGTGTTAACAAAACCTATAACATACATACCATAAGCTGTCCCTACTCCAAACTCAGAGCCAGCATCCATCATGTCTTGCCCCAGTGCTTCAAAGTTAGTTTGTTTTTCCCGTTTTCTCTCAAGTTTTTCATATAAATAATCTTCAACTTTTGCATCTACAATGAAACAAGTCCACTTAAAAGAAACTTATTTCCTTAAAATAATGTAATTTATGACATAATTACAAACAATATAAACAAATGCAAAAACACATTTTAATTTGGTTGATTTAAAATTTTAATTCTTCAAATGAAAATATCTTTCTTGATATTTCATCCCCTTGAGGGATTGACAACAATGTTTTTTAAAGCTAGTTTCAACAATTTTTCAGAACATAAAAATTATGCAGTGTAAAAAAAATAAAAATTAACAATGATTACTTGGATTGGGTTGCAGAATTGCATCTGTTCTAGCTACAATCCTTTCTGTCCAATGCTTAGTTTTATCAGCTCGTTCAGCCAAAGTTTCAAAATGAACATCAAATTCTGTCTTTTCTGAAGTTCCCAACTTTTCTCCTGTGTACTAAAGGAAAGCAAAATCATTTGATTCTTTGAAGCTCTCCCTGTACAACCAATCTTGATAAAATGTCAAAACTTAAACCCACACCTTTAAACAGGATATTATGGATATTTTCCATTAACTCTTTAAACCAGAATAGATGCTGAACCATCTGACCAAAATTTCATTTATTGTAGTGCAGTACCAAATTTTCAGCAAGGAGAGGTTTGAGATTATTTATTCAACAATGCATCACGTAGGTACCTATGATGCTGGAGGGAAAAACAAAATAAAAGAAATTAAAATTTCACAAGATATGGTGATAACTTTTAGGAAATCATTAAAATATCTGGCATAATATGCAAAACATTATGTGTTTAAACAGTCTCAGCCTCACTGTTGCCCTTGGTAACTCCATTCATAAAATAAATACCCAGTTAGGAAGACAAGTGTCCCAAAGAGATCATAATATTTTTCTACATCCTGAACTTGTTTGTATCACCTAATTCTTCTAATAGTAATACTGTCTTTATAAAATAACAAAGAAATCTGAGGCTTTTTATCATTTGGTTCAGTGACATGATGTACTACTAGTAGTGCTAATATATTAGCATCAGTACTATTACTAATATTAGTTAACAAGGGACATAAGTTAATTTCTGCTTAATTTATTTTGCATATCAAAATATTAAACTCAGTGGGGAAAAAAGATAATGTTCTGGTTATAAATAAATTATTTTCATTCTAGTTTATTGTTAGATTATCTTGTAAACTAGCTTAATTTTAATAAGCAGAGAATTACTGTCCAAATGGATTGGAAACAGAGCATAAAGTTCACATTTCACCGAGTACTCAATTCTGTACTAAATCAGCAAGTTGAATGTAATTCATATTGTACGATACATACTAGGAGTATGAGCAAGAATGAATCATGTTCGAAAACTGTTGGTTTATTTTAACTTTTGGCTTTAGTGAAACCTTTCAGGACGCTCAGAAAGACAATATAACCACATGTAATCATTTAAAGTAACACCCGTGATAAGCTTTTTAGGAACAGTGATCGACTTGCCCATTCAGATTCATTATTAAATGATCAATGATAAATACAGTTTCAAAGTTACTACTAGTGTTAGTGTTATTAACCGTTAAAACTAAGGCAAGGAATTAGTAAATATTAAACCTATCTTTATAATTACATGTCAACTGTATTAAGGTTTATTAACAAAATCTGGTCATTACCTGAACAACACGAGTAAACGCCTTTCCAGCTTCGTTAGCAAAACCTTTAAACGACTTTACACCGAACTCCATTATACCTGTAGACATCGCGCATGACCACGCCATATTTATTTTGCATGTCTTAATTAAAATATACTTTATTTTTTCCAATTAGTTCTTAAATCCAAGTGTATTTTTATAAAAATCTTGAATTAAAACCATTTTAAATAAGAATCACTCACAGTTTATCTATTCAATTGTCAAATACTTTTAATACTATTTTCATACATAAGAAAGATGCAAATACCGAAATTTTTTTTTCTAAGTGAAACCAAATTTGATATAAACAAAAATACCTATTAGTAATCTACATATAAATATTAACAACAAATTATTATGGGAGCTCTGAAGTCATAGTCGTTTTTTCTTAACTAGTAAAATTATTTAACTAAAATGCTAATACTACTATACCATAAACACATCAGGAAAAAAAAAAAAAAAAGGAGGAAGGCCACACACCAGAAAATAACAAAGTGCTAGTTCAAAGAAAATTAAGCAATGTTTCAGTCGTTAAGGAAAAACCACTTATTACAAAGTAATTTTTCTTTATTAAAAAGGAAATGTAAAAACAGCCAACTATTTCCAGTGAGTATCTTTCCTACTTAATTGAGTATTTATTTGTTTGCTTGTTGTTAAGAACAAAGTTGCACAATAAGCTATCTATGCTTTCCTACATCAGGTATTGAAATCCGGTTTATAGAGATATAAGCCCACAGACTTTTTAGTGCCGTGCCACTGTATCCAAATATTCACATAAAATTAGCATCCTACTTCCTAATTCTAAATAATTCCTATAAATAAAAGGTTGTTGTTGTTGTTTTGAATTAAGCACAAAGCTACACAATGGGCTATCTGTGCTCTGCCCACCACGGGTATCGAAACCCGGATTTTAGCGTGTAAGTCCGCAGACATACCGCTGAGCCACTGGGGGGCATAAATAAAAGGATAATAACAGTGCATATACAGTGCATCTTATTTCAATATGAAAAACAAGCATAAGACAAATGTCAGATTCCTTAGAAATAAGACACAAAGAACACCAATGTTGCATACGTAACGGTGAATTCCTGACATTTATTTTCGTATGTCATCAATATAAAACAGGTCACAAAATCCTTTAGGATTTATTCTATTCCTACACCAACTCAAAACTAAAAAAGAAAAGAGGCTGCTTAGAAACTTCAGAAACCATCAAAGCACGTTATTTCTCATTAAACCGTAATAATGGCCTCTGCAGCATCAGCCGTATTTAGCAAGATCTGTTCACCGTTCTTACACTTGAGCAGACTTGGCCTTTGCCCCGTTACCTGTTGACATCATTTCCGCAATATCCTGTCTTTTTTTTCTCTGTAGCAACATATACAAACATTATTTTGCTTTGTACTGGTCATACCTGAAGCAGATGGGCCAATGTTCTGTCGAAACATGTTATATATTCCGCCACCAATAAAACTTTTCTTTGTGCTTGCTTATAAATTGTTGTTTTCTTACCTGTTATTTCACAATTAATTCAGTTTTGTTAGATACTAAATATAATTTCACAGTGTAAGCATCCCGCGACTATAGGTTGGTTTAGCTGCAGGAAAGTAGAATGGTGGAGTGTATTCTATAACGAAAATATTTTGTAAATATTATTTTTGCCTAAAATCATTTTATATTTCATAGGTAAGGAACGGACTAATTTCTAATAAATAAGTAAATCATAACATTAAAGTTATTGCTACAAATTTGTATACACTGATGCAAATTACTCATTAATTAATAAATTTAATTTACTAGAACCTGTTTTACCCCCCAGTGGCTCAGCGGTACGTCTGCGGACTTACACGCTAAAATCCGGGTTTCGATACCCGTGGTGGGCAGAGCACAGACAGTCCATTGTGTAGCTTTGTACTTAATTCAAAAACAAAAAAACAAGCTCCCCAATGGCTCAGCGGTATGTCTCCGGACTTACACGCTAAAATCCGGGTTTCGATACCCGTGGGTGACAGAGCACAGAAAGCCCATTGTGTAGCTTCGTGCTTGTTTCAAAACAACAAAGAACCTGGTTTTTATTGATAATGCAAACCGTATAACAAATAAATTGTATATAACATATCATTATGTTCAGGAATAACAAAGAACCTATCGATTCATGTCAGCCATCCCATTCTCTAATCTAAACTTCAGCTATTTAAAAAATTGTAAAGCCAGTCCTTATCATTCTTATAATTATCAAACTTTCTTTTAAACTCGCTTAAGTTTGCTGCCTCCTAAACACATGAAGGCAACCATTCTGTTGGCAAACCACTTTGTTGGAAAACTAAAACTGTCTCAGAGGTATGTTGGAATCGCGTACCGCTCTTTGTTTTTCATATTTTAATGTCACAAACCCTTGTCTAATAGAAGATAGACAACATATAGTGACAATAATTTATGTGTTAAACAATTACCCTTTAATGCGAAGGATGTGGTGTAAGGTCTATTATGTTTGTCGAGGGCTATCTGCGCTATCCGTCCATAATTCAGCAGTGTAAGACTAGAGGGAAGGCAGCTAGTCATTACCACCCATCGTCAACTCTTGAGCTGCTCTTTTACCAACGAATAGTGGAATCGACCCTCAATTTTAACGCCCCCATGGTTGAAATGACGAGCATGTTTGGTGTGACGGGGATTTGAACCCGTGACCCTCATATTACGAGTCGAGAACTTTAACCCACGTAGCCATGCCAGGCACACACAATTTGAAACCGTAAGTTTACATGTGTCTTCTTACAGACCCAAAATATCTTCTTGCAATCTACATGCAAACAGCATAGAAATTTCGTGAAGTTTGGTGTTGCACACCGTGTAATAAAAAAGTTTTTTCCAGTATCCTATAAGCAAGAGTTCCATTATAGTACGATTCACTATTACCATTATCATAAAATACGTTATTTTCACAATTACCAATTTCATTTCTATCCATTTCTTGAATACTTTACTTTCTCCTTTCGTCGGTATAATTTTTGTTTAAACCACAATAAATACCATGTTAATTTTAAATATCTTTCACTACCTCTCATAGTTCGCTTTGTTTACTGGCATCATTTTGGTAGCATTCACTAACTGAAACAGCTTACTTTCACATTCTTTCTTAAGACATAATTCCTTCACTATTTGTTCTCCGCTAGTTCAGCGGTAAGTCTATGGATTTACAACGCTAAAATCAAGGGTTTGATCCCCCCTCTGTGCACACAGTACATAGCTCGATATGGCTTTGCTACAAGAAATCACACCCTTCATGATTTATGCAAGATATTCATGACTTTTAGAATACATTTTTATGCAAGATATGATTAACATAATTTACTAGAAGATTGTCAAACTGAAATAAACATGTTCAAAGACATCAACTTGGTTTACGAACACGTAAGAATATGACATTTTTTACCTACAAATTTAGAATCTCAGAAGTCACTTGTTGTTTTACACTGTTTCCAACAAAATTTCTAGTGCTGCCGTTTGCATCAGTGCCACATAATTCTTTTAGAACAGAAGAAAAGTTCAAAATTTCTTGTTTAAATGTTACAAGATCGCATATTCTGCAGGCTGCTCTTAAAAAACCACAGAAATAGCAATAGGAACTTTAACCATTTTGTGGTGGTATAAGAAAAACTGATATAACTTTGTAGGTTTGTAGTTTTTGTAGACTGAAAAAAAACAGGTTCTGAATCAATTTCAGTTTACAAGTGTCATCCAAGAAAGGGAATGAGTTTGTTTTCATTACACTTTAAATTTTATAGGTTTGTAAAGACGGTTTAGTTGCTAACAGAAATGTTTAAAATCCTCTTTATTATTTAGCCAAACTTGAATTAGCTTGGTCAGTGACCTACTAGAATATACCGTCAATACTTCTACGCCTTTCTGTATAAAATATGTGAAGCTGTTTGTCGATATTTATTGAAATATTTTTAGACATCTCTAATTAAGCTTCTATGGTTACCCAGATTTCTTCTAGGACATGTCTGTTCAGCCTCTGCATATTTCTAGTAGCTTCAAAATGAAACAGGTGTTCATAAATATTCCATAGAAAATCGTAATAATAGGATCTGACTATTGGAATGGAAGTTGGAAAACCATCATGGATAAGCTGCATCATTGGGGAGCATATGTTTATATTCAAAGTGTGGATTAATCGAATTTCAATTTGATGTTTTACATTTTAAATCGAGAGAAGTCTTAGTCAACATTACTCAATTCTAGTCCAGTTACAGAGAAAATAACCAACACAAGCAGATTTCATTCGTGTATTAGTCTTTGTTGCTCTTGCTAGCCCAATACCATCAATTTGCCCCACAGTGAACTATATAACTGTTTACTGTATTGTAGTATTTAGCTGTTTGTGTTTTAAACTTCAACATTATGATTAAACATGTGTTCCTTGTGTAAACCTATATCTTCTTTCTTTCTGTTTTGGAATTAATTGTGCATTTTTTGGAAAAATACACTCAAACTTCGAGATATGAGATCATCCAGTTATAAGTGAACCTACTTTTATGGCTTTGCTGGCCATCTGTGAGGTACCACGATTAAATAAATCCACAGTCTAAGAGTGTAGTATAGCCAGGTGATTAAGGGCGCTTGACCTGCAATCTGAGGGTCGTAGGTTTGAACCCCCGTCTCATCAAGCATGCTCTTTCAGCCGTGGTGGGTGGTGATGACTAGCTGCCTTCCCTCTAATCATACACTACTCAATTAGAGAAGGCTAGTGCAGAAAGCCCTCGTGTAGCTTTGCACGAAACCAAACCACAATCCGCATGCATCAAATATATTACAAAGATAATATTGCAAAGTTAAAGTGTATATGCAGTTTTGTAAAAATATCACTGATGAGATGTTGTACTGAAAATAGGTTTGTATCTTAGAACGGCTGGTATGGGTATTAACACCTTTATTGAAAAAGGAGGGAACAACGACCTTCCTAGGTCATTTTCAGGTTAAGAAAGAAAGAGTTTGCAAGTGACCGTTGCCAGACACATGTCTTAGGGACGAGGGTATAAACGGATATGTGATTGTAGGAGGCGTTTCAGTTATATGTTAGGTTATTAATAAGTATAGAAATAAAGGTGTTTTTTTTATATTGGTTTAATTTTGGTTTCAGTTGCTGTTAATTAAGGCTTTGATTTTCCGCGCTTTTGCTTATATTTGTTACACTACTTAGTATCTGGGTGTTTACTATGGTTATGTTGTGTTTATTTGATTTACAGTGTTCAAAAACGTGAAGGTTTACACATTCGGGTAAAGTAAATTAAATTAAATATTCTAGTGTGTAAAATATCATTGTGATATTATGAAAAAAGTCTTCCATTGTTTATATATATTTATATCAAATATTAAAAATATAAACAAATGTTAGAAAATTATTTTAAGTTGTGTATCATATTTTAGGAAATACGGTGATAAAAACTGTTCAACAAGTAGTACTTCAATGTGTACGTCATCTAAAGTATTATATAGTACATAACATACAACAGAAAAAAGTATTTTTCATTTCTATCTGTATTTATGTAGAATATTATAGAGAAATATTATAAAACATTATTTTCCGATGTACATATGAATAAATCCTCATAGACGCAATCTTATATTAAAAATGTTTTCCATACCTTAAAAACGCAAAAGAGTTAAAATATTTCATAATAAGTAGGTTTCAGTGATGTGCTTATGTAAATTATTAATAGATAAATTATTCAAAGAAAATAGTTTTTGATATGATATTTGTTTCAAACTTTATAGTAAAAACATAAAATAAAAAGTAGTTTTCATATAGCATATAATTTCTTCAAACAGATATTTTTTATGAAACATTATAAAAATAATATTTTTCGGTAATGTGTACAAGTACATAAAACTACCACACATAACATATTATACTACACACGAACTTATTTCTTTTTTTCTCTCTCTCTTCCACACACTTTTGTTCTTAACACACTCTGGGTAAAGTTTAACTGAATTAGCACTCATGTGGACCCGAAAAAAGCCAACCACTAGGAGCTGCTGCTAAATTTAAAACGTCAACATATACTAAGCACAGTATTACTTAATGTGTAGGGATAGGCCGAGAAAAACCTACTGCATTGAATCTATTACTATGTGATACTTATAAATAGCTGTTTAAGTTCAGTTATAGCCTTAGTTAGGCACATAATTGTCGTTATCTAGTAATCTACAACTTGAATAATACTATTATAATTCTGTTTTTCTACCACTTACTTTTTGTGGGAAAATAACAAAAGGGAAAACTATAACTTGACAATAAAATTAGTTTAAAACCATAAATTATTTTCATGCTTCATAAATAACAGATTTATTTCCGGTCACTAGATTGCAACAAAAACTGTTCTCATATAACGATCGTTTTTGACTTTTCATTTGCATTAAACATGATAACTGCCAAGACAATGTCGGTAAGAATAAATAAATAAATAAAGAATAATATAAATTTCATAAAAGATAAGAAAGGAGATTAACTATTTATCTGGCTTATAGACCTGTATAGATGTTATTGATGTTTAAGTTTTGAAACACCAGTTTCTTAATTGTCAAAGCAATACATTATATACTAGCCTGCTCTTCAAATTTTCATAAAAGCCATTCCCAAAGTAGACCTAGTAGTTAACTCATATCAGTCATACCTCACTGTTTCATACTTTGTTCAGTGACATCAAGTCCAACCTACTCTTTCCCTTCGAACCTCAACATATTTACATTTTCTTACTCACATACATCTTTTATTTTCTTTGCTCATCAAATGACGTCTTTTGACTTTAGAGAGGGCGTAACTCTAGTTACCTGTTAATTCTTGACTGGAACGAAATGCCAATTTTCATTCTTTTATTCTTCAAAATTTCAATTAGGTTCAGCCTAACAGCTGTGTTTGTACGTGTAGTACATCTATGATGTTCTCCTTATTAACAGACACGACCTTAGCATGTAATTATCTTGATTGTATGCAATAAGTTGAGGTGAAGTTTGAAGGCTTTGGTTCTTGTTTTTTGTTTTTGGAATTTCGCACAAAGCTACTCGAGGGCTATCTGTGCTAGCCGTCCCTAATTTTGCAGTGTAAGACTAGAGGGAAGGCAGCTAGTCATCACCACCCACCGCCAACTCTTGGGCTACTCTTTTACAAACGAATAGTGGGATTGACCGTCACATTATACACCCCCACGGCTGGGAGGGCGAGCATATTTAGCGCGACGGGGGCGCGAACCCGCGACCCTCGGATTACGAGTGCACGCCTTAACGCGCTCGGCCATGCCAGGCCAGGCTTTGGTTCTATAAATATCTCAACGTCGATCCAAACTCTAAGGTACTTGTATCTTTCTGGAAGAACCATTTCAGTTTCAGAGGCCCCAAGTGTAATCCAGAATTAGAGAAACGGACAAACAATATATATATATTACCATTTAATTATAAAAATAAAACAAATATTCACTTATCAATCTACTTGAAATTGTTAAAACAAAAAGTGGGATTAAGTAATAAAAACAATCCAAGTGCCGAGTCAATCTTAGAAGCGTATAGTTATTAGCCACTGTAAGACTACATAGCAGTATTCAGTTTGAATTATTTTATTAAAACTTGAATTAATGCAGTTGACAGAAATTCAACATCATAGATAATTTTCGAAAAAATACTTTTATTACTCGTTAAATTCAGTGTTTGTGCCATGATGTGCTTTAAATATGTATTATAAGTGTTCTTTAAATGCTTTAGCTTTTTGGACTTTGTGTACACGGTTTTGTTGTACAGAAGTACGATGCGAGGTTTGTCTTGTGACTATATGTGTATCATTGAAGATGCTTCCAGAAATATCATGGGTCATCCCGGTCATTCAGTTTACCACACAACGAATCTCAAAATATTTCATTTTAGTGGTTTAATATACTTCTTTTTTTTTTATCTCAGTGTGTTTTTATGTTTAGGTTTCTTATCTTTAAGTACAGCCAACGTTGTTCTTTAATCACATCTTTATACCTTTTTGCGGTTTCCATTTCTTGTCTTACGCGTGCTATTTGTGTTTAGGTACGGCTGTTTCTGCTGCCTTTGAAATACATTCAATTACTGTATGAAAATATTTTTCAATATCAGACGGTCGCGAAATATTAGCTCTGACGGGATTTGGAAACAGTTTGTCCAATATAGTAGCGTATTATAATAAGTCTGCTTTGTTGTAATTATAACTCTGGTTATGAACTGGCTCATTACAGTGGTTAGAGATGAGATCAAAGACACGTACTGTAAAACGAACATTCTGAATATCTTGTGTGACTCGAAAATCTGAGTACTTCTGCCTTAATTCTTTTGAAGTAATACATAGATCAAGGATATTACTTGCATTGGTTGCAATCAAAGATGTGTAAATGTATCATCATTTAACAGTATTGAATCTGTGTTATTGAGTTCGTTTAACACTAAAACACCATTTATTGTGCTCTTATTACATCCATAATCTTTATTGTTACTGGTGGTATTCTCACAACTACATATTTCTTGTTATTGTTGACAATGTTTTGGAGGAGGTTATTACCTAAAGTATTCAACAAAAAGCAGTAGATACAAGCTGCATTTATAACTGTGTTATTTGTAAGTGTAATATAAATATCATAAATAGCTAAGCACTCACCTATAGTAGCGAAAGTCACGTGGTTTGTACGTTAGGCCTACGTCCCGATTTATTGTGCAATTCACCTCAGTTATGTTACTTGTGAAATAACCGCAAGAGAGGTTTTACTAGCAATAAATCAACCAAAAAACAAAACACTTGGTGAAGTCAACATACATACCATCATACTCATAAAAGTGGTCCCAGCTATTTCTTAAATATCACACAGCACTACTACTGTATAACCCTAACATCCGGGTACATCTCTGTCTATTGGAATCACACAAATATTCTCAGAAAAGAAAACCAGCAAACAAACTACAGAGGTATAGACCAATTAGTCTGATCAGACTTTTAGGCAAAATTTTTAGAAATAATTACAAGTACTAGATTAAGTTCATACTCAGACATTCAAAATTACCCGGAGTAAAGAAAGATTTCGGAAAGTTTGAAATTTAGTTAGAATAATTGAAATTGTAATAGATAGTATGAATAAAAGAGATTATAGTGTCGTCTACTGACTTAATCTGGAGAAAACTTTTGATACAATTTGGCATTCAGGCCTAAGGTTCCGGATGTTACAGATGGAAGTACTGCGAAGAATTATTCGCTGATTGTCCAACTTATTAGATAATTGAGAATGTCGAGTAAATGTAGAGGGCACTTACTCCGAATATTTTACTTCTGAGTTGGGTGTCCCTCAAGAAGGGATAGTTATCCCCCATACTTCTCATCATGTATGTAAACGATGTGCCACCAACTGATACAAGATTCATGATGACGAGAAAACCCACTTGTAGAGAAAATTATATATGTAAAATAACGGCTGGTATGGATAGAGAAAGCACTACGTAGAGGAGCAAACAACGTTTTAACCTTCTTTGGTGAACCTGACAATGACCGAAGGAGGCCGAAACGTTGTTCGCTCCTCCAAATAGTACTTTCTCTATCCATACCAGCCGTTTTTTACATATATAATTGACACAAGATTGAAAGAGTTTTCAAAGTTCCTCCATTGTAACCACAAATTTATAACCCATGGATATTTATATAACTGTGTTCTACCAAAACAAATTAATAAAACATTAATGCACTAGAATCACAGGTCTTTATGTTCTCAAAATTAAACAAAGTTTGTTAAAACAAACCCGAGATTTATCTAGGTCGAACCCTTCTCCAGATCTACATCAGAAACATTTCAAGCATTAGTTACGACTCGAAATTAACATGGAAAACACATTCGAACGATCTCAGAAATAAAGTATGAAAGCGGGTGAAAAATCCACAAACAACACATGCCACTGGTAATAGAATATGCTTGCTTGGTTTCGATTGACAATGCCCCATACATAATTAAACAGAAATTTCAAGATATGTAAAACTGCGTCCTTAATACAGCATATAAAGTTCCACTTACAACAGGTTCGATTTTTCTATACAGCTATATGAACATAAAGCTACTCTACAACAGACTCTTGAATAGAGTGGTCATTTACTTCCAGCAAACCTTTAAAAAATTAACTTGTACGTTCACTAGATCACCCCGTCACACCAAACATGCTGCCCTTTCAGCTGTGGGGGCGTTGTGACATGATGCTTACTCTCGCTATTCGTTGGCAAAAGAGTAGCCCAAGAGTTGTCGGTGGATGGTAATGACTAGTTGCCTTCCCTCTAGTCTTACACTGCTAAATTAGGGACGTCTAGCGCAGATAGCTCTCATGAAGCTTTGTGTGAAATTCAAAACAAACACAAAATTCACTAGATCACTATATCATACTTGGTGTAAATTAGCTCAAGTACTTCTCTCCTGTTAATATGTACTATAAGTATAGCTTTTAGCCATCTTCTGCTAGACATACTGGGCCGTATCATTTGTGTGGTGTATTTACTATGTATTATTAGGGTATCAATGTTAAATACATACTAAATCTATTATTGAATAAACAATCATTGGAATATATGGAACTATTTGTGTAATGCAAGACTGTCTGCATTCCAAATGAAGCAACGTATGAGTCAGTATAAATGCTCCGCGTTAATCAAAAATAGATATAACTCTTACAGGCGTAATGTAATTATGATATATACTTGTTATAAATACAGAACCTTTATTTATCTGTTGTTTAACATTTAACAGTGCTATTACCTTCATTGTAACGACATAAATGTATAACAAGTAGAGACGGCAGAATCGAGGGTGATGAGGGTGCTGTGACAACCCCCACTTTTACATACTTGTTTTACCTAACAACTTTAAATTATATTATTATATCCCTTTTCTTGGGAACATGCCCCCAGATCCTTTAGAATTACCTACCTTTGGCAGCAGAGGAGCTAGTTTTAATAGATCCTTATAATTTCAAACTGCACATATAGCCAAGCACTTTCACTTTACAACCCCTTCCTGTACCACTGACAAAATAATTGATGTCGTAGATATGAAGAGGTCCACTCAGCAACTGACGTGTGTGTTGCGTAACTTCTCCTAAACTGCTGCCCCCCAGTGGCTCAGCGGTATGTCTGCGGACTTACATGCTAAAATCCTGGTTTCGATACCCGTGGTGGGCAGAGCACAGATAGCTCATTGTGTAGCTTTGTGCTTAATTCAAAACAACAACAACAACCTAAACTGCTAGGCTTACTAACTTTTAAATGGCGCCAAACGAATTATCTCGACGCCGAGGTTTGCTCAAAGGTAAAAATTATTTACCCAAACCTTTAAGGAACCTGGCCATTTCTCGAAAATACAATTTAAAGGGATCTCTCGAAAATGAATCCCAAATTTGGCATTGATTTGCATTAGAGCATAAAATAAGTAGGCCTAGTAATTATCATTTGTAACTTGGTTAATGAAATTACCTTGCGTTATAACGGCAGTAATCATTAAACTAAAAATGTGCCAAATCGTAGTTGAAGCATTAAATTCATATTTTAGCAACCCTCTGTATGTGGGCTTTTGGCAACCGGGTTGCCTCGTTCAGCATGTTTTAATTCTCCGCTCATGTAAACACGATAACATTTGGATTATTGCCAGAACTGTTATTACGTTTTTCTTTTTCTTTATTTTTTGTTGCTGTTGTTTGTAGAAGTAAGGAGACAATATAAACGTTACATGTTGTATTGAAGTAAATATATTTACATTTGCACAACTGTTTTAGAAAAGAAAAACGGTCGATAAAAATATTGTTTTCAGAGACTTTTGTAAAGGAATAATTGTCAAAGTGATCAATCACAGTTTTTTATTATTATTATTGATTAATCGAAAAGAAGAAATGAGCGAAGTCTAGTGGAGAAGAAAAAACAGTTCTTCTCTATATGTATACACTTCTGTGAAAGTATCTGATATAAAATATTTTATAAGGAATGGTTTTATGCAAGTGTGTGTGAAAAATCAAATAAAACGTTGTAGAAAAGTCACTTAGAATAATACAGTTGTCTCAAAATATTCGGTAAGATATCCTTCAGTAGTTAATTTTGGCAAGTTATACGCTTTTGAGTCACGGTATTATAATAAAAAATACTGTAAAATGTTGTTTCCTGAGATGTGTGCAACTGCGCGAAATATCTAGAATTAAAATGTTGTAAAAATAGTTTTCTTATTAAATATAAATTGATGTGAAATATCATAAATAAACCAAAGTGTACAAACTTAGTAAAGTGTTTGTGTAAAACACCTCTAAACAAAATACTATACAGTAATTTTAGCAGTGTGTAAATATTTATTGAAACATTATAAATGAACATTAAACTTTAGTTTGTTACATAATATGCAATATTATAAAACAAAATAATAGATTAAATATTAAATATACCAAAACAGAAATAGATGAGAATTATATAAAATTTAATTTTGACAACGTAACCAAAGTCACAAAATTAACATTTTATTTGTTAGGCATTTTTTTTAAGTAACACTGACATCACTTCAAATTAGATTAAATAGTTTTCATAAAATCAAACCAGTTTCGAAATAAAACTGTTGTAATTTTAGTTCAGAAAGATAATTTAATGATTCCATTCCTGGGATATTTTATTAAAATTAATATTGATACAATTAGAAACCTGAGTCGAATCATGTGTTTGTAATAACAAAAATGTAATACCATAATATAAGTTAATAAAATACATTATTAGCTCATGGTTTCGTCTTAAATGTTACTGTGGGATACAGGATTCGTTAAGCCTAACAATGAATTTTTTTCAGAAACTGTAAACACTGTGTATTAATTTTCGAATATTATTTTAAATTCATCTGCTCGAAGTTGTACATTTAGAAACAAACAATGGATTTATCTCATTTTTAAAAAGAGAGAAAAAAGGAAGTTAAATAGTTGTTTTACTCTTACAAACTTTTTCGAGCATGCTTTCAAAAATCAAACAAATTTTTAAGAAATTTAAAGAATACAAATACAATGATGCAGTCTACAAGAACATTTTAAAATATATTTTGCCTGATTTACATGTAATTTAGTATCTACATTTCTTTTTGTTGTTTTCTTTTCTATTGTTTCATTAAAACTAATTAATCGAGGCAGGCCAGTTGCAAACTTTTAGTTTAGGGTCAAATTCCAATATTGAAGGACATAATTTCAAGTGTGGAAAGCCATGAGCACAATGGTAAAAATATCTTCTCTCTCGGGGATGAGAAAATAACCCTTCACGACTGGGACATATGAATGGTGCTCTTGTTGAGTATGGTGTTTTACTGCTTGACTTTTCTGGTTGTTTGGTGCTTGAAGTCTCTGAAACAATTCGAAATGATCAATCAGATTCAAGAAAATAATATTAACTTCAGTTTTGTACATTTTCGATGTTTTAAAAAGATATTATAATATTTGATTATTTTTCAGTATGTTACTTCCAATGTTATTAAATTAAATAAATAAATTTTATGGTGAGTGCGAGGACTGGTAACATAAAAATTTGATTTTTGTAACCACTGTGGGCACAGCACAGATTGCCTACTATGTAGCTTTATGTTTACCAACAAATCATTTATAATAATTAGAAATTAAAGAAGTAGTGTTTTTAGTTAGATAATGGACTTGGATTAAATTGGATATGTAACGATAAGTACTGTCGTGAGCTACTATTTCATTATTGTATAGTATTAAACTATGTAGTTTGTCATTGATTTATTTAGAATTTAATAAAAAATATATCATCCAACACGAGTTAGAATTGTTGTTTGAATTATTGTTATAGTTGTTATTTCTGCCCCTTCCTGTAACCACCTAGAAAATACTGTGGTAACACAATTTTAGGAAGAGATGTTTATTTAGACGACATGATGACTACACAGTACAACAATTTTTTGAAAAGTTTTGCTTCCTGAAAAGATTTTGCTGATTATGACAGGTACCTGGTGGGTATGTACAAATATAGTTTTGTTTTTGCTTCATCGCGTAGGAACTCTGAGAAATAGACGGTTAACTGTTTACCGGCAATAACGTATTTAATTGCGTTTATGTTCCTAATACGCTATAAAGTTCAACATAATAAACAGTGTTTTTCTCCTGATTTTCGTTTGTATTTAATGTCCAGTGCATCACGTTGCAGTGTCCAACAGTAGTCAGCAAGCATTGACGGATTCCAGTTGCCCTGATATCATTTTTTCCCTTGTAGCAATGTCCTGGTGAAACTGAAGATTTCGATGAAACGGTACGTGATGGGCAAATTTGGAAGTGATTTTCGTGATTAGCAGCCAAAAATCTATAAGGAACATCCAACAGTATTCAAGAAGCAAAAACTTTGCTGTGTGGTGCTATCTATAATATGACTATTAAAACTATCAGAGCACTCGCTCTTTAATACCAGAAAAATGTTATTTTTAGAAACTACTAGAAAGCACGTGCCAGTAGTATCACTGTGAGGTAACTGTTGATGGAAATACTATCTTATTATCTAATCCATCGAAAAATAATATATGATACGGACAATATTTGTTCTGATAGCAATATTACAAACACAAATAACCTATTGTGTATCTTTGAGTTTAATAACAAACACACAAAAAGTCACTTAAACCCAGCTATCAAAATATTTAATATTTTCCACACAAAATTTCTACACAGAAGTAAAAGGAATGTTTTTCAATTAAATCTGTAGCAGAGAATGAAAGAGTAATTATTGATTTTTAAATATTACTTAGTTCCTAATTTTATGGTATTTACAAGAAAAAATATTCATAGAGATAGTCATTTTAATTTGTTTTTAACCTGAATTTTAAGATTGCATGTTGTTCATCCATGTCAACTTAAATTTCTGGTTTCATGTAGAAATGTAAATATACTTAATAATTACATTCTGGTATATCTTGTGATGTTTAACTTATTGTGAATTAACTACAAGATTGCCAGAAGGTGTATTTTTTAATTTAAAATTTCTAAAACGTTTTCACTAAAAGTGGAATATCAAATTAACGTTTTGTAAAATTCAAATTATATATCCAAGATTGAATATGCAATGCAGGAAATGGTTATCGAAAGCATGTGATGGAAGTGTAATGTGCCTTGTTGTAAGTAACCATCTAAGTAAAGCGGTAAAGATATGAAGGTGTATTATAGATGTTTCTTTTTGCTTTTATTAATGTAGGATTTTTTTCATTCATTTTATGTTTGCGCAGTTTTAGAGTGAACGCGAGATCAAAATAACAACAACAGAGACACTGAGTTGTTTCATTCTAGCTGGGTTTTTCTCTCTGTTTTCTCTACCAAATAGTATTTACTATTCCTTTGCGCAATATTTCTGCTAATTGAAACATTAAGCAGGGTAGGTCCTTGAAAGCACTTTCCTTCACTGACCGAAGAGATGATATCTAGAGGTAAAAGTCGTTATATAAGAGAATACTAACTAATCACTTTGTGAGGATTATAATTTATCATAGATACTTCCTGTTTCGAACAGAACACTAGTTTTGTATATATATATATATTTAAAAATGTTTGGATTATCTAGGTTTAGTAATTACTTTCTTGCCCATTGGCCAATTTCATTATATATATGTTAAAATAACAATACATTCATGTTGACGTGCTGCTGAAATATAAATGATAATCTATCCATCTTAGCCTGCTGCTGAAAGATATATCATTATCTTTTCCTGTTAGCATACTGCTGAGAGATACATCACAATATATTCATGTTAGCTTGCTGCTGAGAGATGTATAATAATCTATCCATGTTATCTACTGCTAAGAGACACGTGATAAAATATCCATGTTAATCTGCTACTGAGAGATAAATAATATATTGTCATCCTGATGCTGAAAGATACATCATACAGCCCCCAGTGGCTCAGTGGTATGTCTGCGGACTTATTCCGCTAAAAAATCGGGTTTCGATACTCGTGGTGGGCAGAGCACAGATAGCCCATTGTGTAGCTTTGTGCTTAATTTAAAACAACAACAACAACATCATACAATAATGAAACTCTTGCTTGATACAGGAAAAACTTTTCTTTTACGCGATGTGTGAAGCCCTAGCTTCGCAAAATTTGTATCCTGTGTGCATGTAGACTTGCAATAGGGGTCATGAATTTTCCGTTTCGCCTTCGCTTTCCGTCATGGATAACTATATGGAGGTGCGGGATATTAAGATAGGCCAAGCATACAAAAAGTTCCAAAGTTCCGAGAATGTAACGTAACGTATTCCTATATGAATATTATTGTAGTGTTTATTGTATAACAATGTAACTACTTCGCAGGGTTTGAAAAGATCTTTACTGACATTTGCATGAAGGTCAGGTCCTTGCGGGAGTACGTGCAACTTTTCAGTTTTAGAGTTTTACATTTTGCATTTTTTTTCTTACCACTACCCCACCGTAAATGTTGTTTCTCCAAATTTGGCATGGATATTCTTTGGGTCCAAGGTGAGATACACTCATAGACTAAATAGTGTGTGTTTTGCTGCTTTCATAGGCGACTTTTCATTTTTTTACAATTACATATAATGGAGCAACTTTATTTCCTAAAAATAACATTTCATTTATCATGGATTTACGCAACTTCCGTCCAAAGGATGGGTGTTCCAGATACTAATAGAATATTCATTTTAACGTACTGCTGAGAGATAAATGATAATATATCCTGTTTCTGAGTAACACATGATAATATATCTGTGTTAACCTGCTGCTGAGTGATACATTTTAATATATTCATGTTAAACTGTTGTTGAGAGATGCATGATAATGTAAAAAGTTCTGCTGAGGTATATGTCATAATCCATGTTAACCTGCTAATGAGACATAAGATAACATACATTTAATCGTGATACTGAGAGACACATGACAATATAACCATGTTAGCCTGCATCTGAGAGATATATGATATTATCCATATTAATCTGTTTCTAAGAGATATATAATAGCATACCATTTTATCCTGCTTCTGACACATACATGATAACAGAATCATGTTAACCTGGTGTTGAAAAGTATATGATAATATATCCATGATAACCTGCTGTTGAGGAAAACAAGACAATATATTGATAGTTTCCTACTGAGAGTTACATGATCATATATCCATGTTAACCAACTGTTGGAAGATACATGATAATGTGTCGATGTTAAAATTTTGAGAGTTACATAATAACATGTCCATATCAGCCCATTTGTGAGAGAGATATGATAATATATCCATGTTATCTTACTTCTTAAAGATATAATATATTCATTATCACATGGTGCTGAGAAATATATGATTATATAGCCGTAGTACCCAACTAATGAGAGATACATATATCCATGTTAATCTGCTGCTAAGAGATATATGGTAATATATTAATGTTAGCATGCTGCTGAGTGAAACATAATCTATATTAACTTGCTGCTAAGAGATATATAATAACACATACCTGTCGTCTTGCTGTTTAGTGATATATTTTAATACATCTACGATAACCTGGTGCTGAGAGATATAAGATATATCTATGGCACCCAGGCCTTGACAGATACGTGATAATATATCAATATTACCCAGCTGCTGAGAAATACATGACAATATACTCATGTTAGTCTGCTGAGGTGAGATACGTAATAATATATCCATGATAGCCTGCTGTTGAGATATATATGATGATATATCCATGATACTCACCTGCTAAAAGATACATGGTAAGATATTCATGTTAACGTGTTGTTGAGTAAAACATGATCATATATCTGATAGCCTGCTGTTGAGATATATATGATGATATATCCATGATACTCACCTGCTAAAAGATACATGGTAAGATATTCATGTTAACGTGTTGTTGAGTAAAACATGATCATATATCTGTATTAACTTGCTGCTAAGAGATACATAATAATATATTCATGTTATCTTGCTGTTTAGTGATATATTTTAATACATCCACGATAACCCGGTGCTAAAAAATAGATGATAATATAATGCTAGCCTGCTACTGAGAGATATATTATAATATATCCTTTCTCACATGCTACTGAAATATACATAATATTATATCCACGATAACCTACTGGTAAGAAATATTTGATAATATATCCAAGATAATCTGCTGGTAAGAGATATATGATAATCCACTGTACCCAGATGTTGAGAGATACATGATAACATATCCATATTAACCTGTTCTAAGAGATATATGATAATGTATCCTTTCTATCCCGCTATTGTAACATACGTGACAATATAACCATGTCAACATGTTGCTGAGTGATGTATGATAATATATCCATGCTACCCAATTACGTAAAGATACATAATAATATACTGTAAGTCTGCTGCTGAGAGATACATGATAAAATATCCATGTTACCTTTTAGCTGAGAAATACATCTTAATATATTATTTATTTCGTGCTACGGAGAGATATGTAATAATATATCCATTTTACCCAGCTACTAAGAGGTATATTATAATATGTTTATTTTTACGTTCTGCCGAGCGTTATGTGATAAAATATTTACAATAACCTGCTGCTCAGAGATACATGATAATATATATATGTTAACGTGCTGCTGAGAGATATGTGATTTTATATCTATGTCTACCTACTGCTAAAAGATAGATGGCAATATACCAATGTTAACCTGTTGCTGAGAAATACATGATAATATAACCATGTGACTCTGTTGCTGAGACATACTTGATAATATTTTGTTAGCCTGTTGCTGAGAAATACATGATAATATAACCATGTGACTCTGTTGCTGAGACATACTTGATAATATTTTGTTAGCCTGTTGCTGAGAAATATATGATGATATATCCTTGATAACCTGTTACTCAGAAATATATAGATTTTAACATGCATGTTAATCTATCCACGTTAGTCTTCTGCTGAGAGATACATTGTAAAATACCTATGTTAACCTGCTGCTGAGATACATATAATAATATATCCATGTTAACTTGCAGCTGAGAGAAAGAAAAATGACTTACTTGGATTTATTTTGTCACCACAATCTACAAGATGAGGAAGTTCACAAATCGCTTCACTCTCCAAATACAGCAAGTCAGGGGGGCACGTTTCTAAATATGGTATGTTTTGGAAACATAAATAATACTGGTGGCAGTTTTCTTGGTGGGGGAAATAACCTCGTTCCATTGGGCAAACAAAAATTTTGTCTCTTTTTGCGTTTGTGGGCAAACTTATTCCATGGACTGTAAATGATGAAGATTAGTTATTTTAATGACATAAGTTTCTGTCTGACATTTCTAATATTCATATTTTTTAATCTACCTTCATATTAACATTCTAGCGTCATAAATTCTCTACCCTCTTTACGTCACGTACCATTTATTAACTTTTTTATATCGTGGGTTCGAATTCACGTGACTAGAGTTTCTCGCCTTTTAAAAATGGGGCTTCATAATGTTACAGTCAACCCCATTATTCATTATTAAAGAAGTAATTCAAGAATTGGTATCTTTGACTAGATTTCTTATTTCTACTTTATTACTGCTAAATTAGATGTGATTATCGCAGATAGTCCTCGATTATCTTTGGGCAAAATTTAAACCAAGCCTTTGTCTTACAGATAGAGAACTTAACTAGCGAATAACCTAGTGATATTTCTGTTGTGTCTTTTTATCAATGAAAACCATGTAGCTGTTCTTCTTTAAAAAGTACTTTATCTTTATATAATCTCTATCTTGTTATTTTTCAAAGTTCAGAGTTATTCCGAATCATTTTATATGCTACTACGAGTCTTTTGATACTGTGATCAGTTATAACACTGAAATATTCCGACTAAATAATCGTACTAATGTAACTTTTTTCTATCTTAAATATTTTTTCTTTAATTTAACTGCGTGTTTGTGATTATTTTACTAAGCCTTTCTTTGGACAACCACGTAATAATCGATATAGATTTTTCACAAAAGAAAAGTATTTAACGTATAGAAAAGCCCCCCAGTGGCTCAGCGGTATGTCTGCGGACTTACACGCTAAAATCCGGGTTGCGATACCCGTGGTGGGCAAAGCACAGATAGCCCATTGTGTAGCTTTGTGCGTAATTAAAAAAAACAACAAAAACAACAACGTATAGAAAAATCCATTGTTATTAATTAATATTATATGTTAATTCGAATGAAAACGTTACGAGTTTTTTTAAAAAAATAGTTAACGTAACTTTTTATAATTTATTTTGCAAGTATATCTTTACTATTTTATGTTTTGTGGAAACGAATTTTGACTAAATCACGATTCACTAACATTAGAAATCCATTGAAATCCTATCAATGTTTCGTCGTAAAGGTAAAACTATATTTAACCTTTCTTACACCGCAAATTTTGGCGCAGATAGCCTGGCTGCTTTGTATCATAAAACACCAAATCAAACAACCAGCAACGCAAATTTAAGTGCTAAACAAATCCATTACTTACTTAAATGGAAATTGCAGAGCGGTAAGATAACTAAAATTAGATGCAGAACTGAATTCAACATTTTAATATTAAACTTATTTTCGGGTATTTCCGACAACGTAAGTTAATAATTGGGTCACTGACGTGATCTGGTGTGAAATAAATGTACAAGGAATTATATACTGATTTCAAAAACTTATCTGATATAAGTATAAGAAGTGGGTGATAAATCATTCGTACGTAAAGATCATAAAACATATCAGATATCAGTTTTGATACTTATAGAAACTGGCAGGTCAGCTTCTTAGTAACCGAAATTTTATCAGTAAAGATTTCGAAAACTAAAATTTACTTAATTTTGGATTGCTCTGAAACTATGTCTTATGGTGCAATGTACACATTACTTAGCCTCATAAATATCTTTACACTGACTGTCACAATTTCAACACCTGTAAGTTATTAATATTCTAAGGCAATTAAATGTTCTATTTACTTATTCAAAGACTTGTAGATAAATTTTATTATAAGGTAATAATTCATGATAAAATTACCTTCGACTGTAAAGGTATATTTAGTAATGTCAAGACAGGTAACTGCCATCACCTCTGTGACATGTTGGAAACCATTTAAAGGAAAGAGGCCTACCTTTCGTGTTATTTTATCACATTTGTTATTAAGTTACCTATGTTTTGAGAAATAGCAGCTACTTAATTGTACCTATTGTGGGAAAAGTTTGCTTTGAACAAAGAAAAAAAAACACCTCAACGAAATAGAAGTTACATGTGGAACAGAAAAAAAAAGAGGTAAAAGTAACATGATAATAGTAGAATGGATTATATAATTAGTTATAAACTTATGGACGAAAACATTAGGAAAAGGATAAGCCTATCTTAACGAAAATGTATTTATTATTATAATAATTACAATAGGAAAAATAAACAAGCTGTGTACTTCAACTATATGTTACAAATACTTTGTCAATTAAAATCATACTTGACTGTAAAACTAAACATACAACGTAAAGAAGACAATCAAATATTATATATTATTGGGTACTTCGATTTCTGTTTAATGTTGCGTAACTAGTAAAACCAGTACAACATGTTTATCACAAGTCAAAATACATATGACGAAACAGAAAAGTAAACTCTGGTATTGTTGTATTAAACTAACCTACCAGCCCCCCAGTGGCTCAGCGGTATGTCTGCGGACTTACATGCTAAAATACGGGTTTCGATACCCGTGGTGAGCAGAGCACAGATAGCCCATTGTGTAGCTTTGTGCTTAATTCAAAACAACAACAACAACTAACCTACCACCAAGTGAGTAAAAGATTAAACTAAGCTCATCTAAGAATTACTGTCTAGTTCTAATGGACAAGGCATGTGAACAAATACTTGTTTTGCTACGCAGCTTTTATAGTTTAGCTTTGCTTCTACTAATACTTATTTTCAATTCTCATTGAGAATTAATATTTATTTGTATTACTCAATTTATAATGTTGATAAACATCACAAATTGTGTTGTTTTGTTGTGAAGCATAAATCCACATAATAGGCAATCTGTACTGTGCATACCATGGATATTGAAATCCGGTTTTAAGCCTACTGACTTACTTCCAAACCACTTGGTTATACCAGAAAGTGATGTCAGTTTCCATATTTTGACTCTTACACACTTTTAATACTTTTTATATAAATGTCAAGCAGATGATTAATAGCTGTAAAGAAATATTTAAACAGACAACATCAGTATCAGTATGAACATAAGTCTTATCAACCCGCAAGATGACATTTAAATCTCAAGTTTTCACATGAAATAAAATAAATGATATTGATTATTGTAAAGTTTGTAAGTTGTTTGGTTTGTTTAATCGTAAGTTTGCCCAATGACTTATTTGCGATTTTCTCATTTGCAGATCTAACCGTTGAGCTTCTAGGGCTAATTTTTACGGAAAATAAATATTCCTCGTTATTTTCTACTCGGGAAAGACATTCAACGCATTTTAGTTTTATTATACAATATATTATGAAAAATTACAATTTCTGTGTTAACACTTTCCATTAAAGAGTTCTTATTTTTTGGTCATTTGGAAACATTCTATCCGATTTGAAGTATGAACGTAATATCGTTGGGCCAAAATCTGAAAGGATGAGTCTTATATTGAAGATTTTCCAGTATTATTAACAGACTCAGCAGCTTTATATGTTTAATGTTTAAGGGAAATTTTACTTAAGCCCAACTGGTAAAATTAAACCAGGTTTTGTACAAAGTTTTCGCATGATAACACAATGCAATAAGGTTTAATGAAAGTAGAATTGATATAAATCTCATAATATACTTGTTTATGGTTAAAAAAGCTTTTTGGACAAAAACAATAGGATACAATTAGATTATAGTTAAAAATTTGGGGATGAAATATTGAGATCAAAGATACATACTTTTTTGTTCGAAATATAAGAAGACAATATGTTACGTCAAATATTTAACCTAATTATTAGGACACATTTTTCTGTGGTTGTATTTACCCATTAGAGGAGGTTTAAGCACTCCTTCTTACGGGATCGGCATGACCAGGTGGTTAAGGCACTCGACTCGTAATCCGAGTCGCACCAAACATGCTTGCCCTTTCAGCCGTGGGAGCGATATAATGTTACGATCAATCCCAAGAGAAAAAGAGTAGCCCAAGAGTTGGCGATGAGTAGTGATGACTACCTGCCTTCCCTCTGGTCTTACACTGGTGAATTAGGGACGGCTAGCGCAGATAGCCCTCGTGTAGCTTTGCGCGAAATTCAAAACAAACCAGACTCTCTATTTGCGGAGTCAAATCTGTCATTGTGTGATGTTACTAATCTCGAAATACTGTTTACAGAGAGGCAAACGGTCAGCAGCAACCTACCATTACGTTTTATTTATTTATTTAATTATTTTTAATGTATGTAATTATCTATCATTAATCATTTGTTAAAATATTTTCCTATCCTCAATAATAAAGGATTGTGGTTTTGTTACAAAGAAGTGCATCACAAAACTGTTAATCGTTATTCGACATCGGTACAGAATTATACAAACTACGATAAGTAAACTCAATTTAACTATTATGTTCACAAAACAAATCAAATATAATTGTGATA
Organism: Carcinoscorpius rotundicauda; assembly: GCA_011833715.1. NCBI lineage: Eukaryota > Metazoa > Arthropoda > Merostomata > Xiphosura > Limulidae > Carcinoscorpius > Carcinoscorpius rotundicauda. Next base: position 33,972,681 of record CM022402.1, read on the forward strand.
TTTATAAAAAAATGAAAAACTTTGAACTTTGTTTTACTGCAGTAACTGAGAATAACGCTGTGAAGTAAGCAATATGTTGTTTTTTTAAGGTTTAATATTTTTGAGACAATGGGCTTAGGCATTTTGATCGTCAAAAGTCAGATACAACCAATGGCTTATTTAGGTAGGTGCTAGAAGGGGCTCAACTCCAGAGCCCATGGTCATGGGAGCCCATAGATAATTTTATTATATGTAAAATTACATGAAATGCATGGCCCACAAAAATTATTATCCCCTGGGCCCACACAACATTAACTACGCCACTGAGTATAACACTGTTATCCTTTTTTTTACCAACCCAACATTAAGAATCTTAATAGTTAGCAACGAGTCCTACTAATTTACTTTCTAACATATCTGCTTAAGACAAGTACCAAGATTTTCAATACCAAAATCAGTTTTATTTCTACCCTTGCGATTTCTCTTGTACTATTAGGTGTTACTCAACGTTGTGCCAGATGTAATGAGGAATATTTTAGTGTTTGAGACGGATATCTGGTGGTTACATGTGAATGGATTTGGTTGGATCAGCGTATCTTGAACGTTGTCCAAATAAGTTCAAGTAATTCTTTAGTATTGCAGTGGTAAACAATCTCTCAAATTTTTAAGCTTCAAACTTGATGACGATGTTTGTTTGTTTTTGAATTTCGCACAAAGCTGCCCTAATTTAGCAGTGTAAGACTAGAGGAATGGCAGCTATTTGATGGCGACTGTCCCACTTTGAGACAATAATGTTTGAAATGGTCTTTCATGAGCAATAAAGTAAGGATCCCACTTTCAAACAACGTATTTTTAATCTTCTTTATTGAGTAACGAAGTAAACTTATTACAAGTTTAACATAGCAAAAAATGTACAAAGTTTCGATGATGACATAATTTTGTTGAAACATAAGCTTGTTCGTATGTTTAATTCGTAATAAAGTTGTATTCATTCTCCGTTTAAGTCGTTTTCACTTTTATTTTTTTTAATAATCTATTAACTGTTTCTTTAATTAATTAAATAAGCATAGATTTAGTAATTCGTTTTAAATGTTTGGTTTTTATGAGTTTCGACTTATCACACAAAAGATGTAGGTTTTTTTCTTATATCAAATCCACCTCAAACTATCTGCTGAACCCAACGAGGTGAATCGAACACCTGATTTTAAGGTTATAAATCCGTAGACTTACCGCTGTACTAGCGGGGAACATATAAAAGATACTCTGGAACAAGTGTTAATGAAACATTTAGTTAAAATATAGTTTCAATAATTAATCTTATATCAATAAGATGGGTAATAAAAATTTAGATTATTCTATGAAACATTTCTCTAAAGTATGTTAGATGTAAAGCACATATTTCATTGTTTTTTTTAATTAAATCTCACTGCATGATAGACTTACTTTAGAAAATATACAATTGTTTAACACATAATAAGCAATCTTACGTATATTACAAATACTAAAAATACGAACACATTTAATTCTACAAACACATTTGAGGTGTCTTGTAGTTTTTTCACAGGCAAATAATATATGTTTGCTGAATGAGTTAATCAGTCAGGTGAAAGTCGCTCTTGGCTGACTCCTAATTCACTGAGACTAAGATAGAAAAAAAGTATTCCTTTTCGCTCCTCTGATTAGCCGTTTTAATTTTTACTGCTTGATTTTGGAAATTATTTGACTTTACACAACTTTTATATATATATATATATATATCCTTCTTAACCCGTAGTAATTATTTTATCATTGTCGTCTGGTTAACTCAACTACCGATGTTATCCAACATCATCTAAAATTATAACTTCAATCAGTCATTATGACGTCTTGTTTTCAGTAAAACATGTAATTTTTTGAGGTAGTGACCAACAAAAAGACGGCCATTTTAATTCAAGACATGTAACTGAGATTACAAGCTGTCCTTTTTATTCGAAAAAGGGTATGTGTGTATTTTCTTATAGCAAAACCACATTGGGCTATCTACTGAGCCCACCGAGGGGAAACGAACCCCTGATTTTAGTATTGTAAACCCGTAGACATACCGCTGTACTAGAGAGGGCTGGTTCAAAAAGGAAACGAAAAAACTGAAAAATATATCGAATTCAATACACTTTATATACTTCTCTAGAAGAGAAACTAGTCTGGTCTTATGTGCAATGATACTTTAATAAAGACACATTCAGTCAGACTTCCAAAAGTTGACATTACCTTTGATCCTAGGATATCATAGCATTACAAAAACATAAATAAATCAAATGAAGAAATGACAGTTTACTTTTAAATTATAAGAATGAACTCTTCCCTTACACCTGTAAAGTGTCTCTGTTGAATTTAATTCATTTGTGGTTTCCTTTGCTGACAATAATATATTACTGATACAAATTAAATACCCAGTACCATACTAGTACAACAATCCACTAGTTCATGTATCATAAGGCAAATTACAGTTATATTCTCCACTTACTCACACAAAGACGCCCCCCAGTGGCTCAGCGGTATGTCTGCGGACTTACACGCTAAAATCCGGGTTTCGATACCCGTGGTGGGCAGAGCACAGATAGCCCATTGTGTAGCTTTGTGCTTAATTCAAAACAACAACACACAAAGACTGTCCCTGCTCTGTAACGATAACTGAACTAGAAACAATAGAAGAGGCAACTGATGCTGCCAAAAAGTATACTCAGTTTAGACAATTTTTCAAACTTAATGAAACCTATACAAACCTTGGAAGAACGAAAAGTACAATAAAATAAATAACACAAGAAAAATAAAGTTGATTGTATTTCATATGTACTACTCACGACTGTATGCTTTTGAGTTTGAAGTGTCTTTGTATTTCTTTACTATTACAAAGTGTATCTGTAATTTCCTCACATTTTTCATAACACTGATGCGTCACTCTTTGAAACCTTTGCGATATCCAAATAAAAACACAGATAACAGATTTCAGTTTGACTGTCAGTCTACTCACCATAACACTTGTGCAACTTTCATAAGATAAAGTTATCAAAATCGAACCATATTATCAGTGTTTTCAAACTGACACCAAGTGAAGATAAACAACTTTATCACATACTTTGAATACATAGGTTATTTGTGCAAACACAAATTAGCCCTTAATTTTCACAAGTATATTGAATAAACACAGCCATTTCAATGAGCTAGCTATATTATCTCATTATGCCTGAGGTATTGTCAAGTTTACCAGTTACACCACGGTCAGGGTCACTCATAGAGAGAAAAGTTAAACACAACTGGCGATTAAGGTCACACCTGTGTCTGGTATACAGTGTAAGGAGCTGCTTGCTGTTTGCGGGAAACAAATAAATTCCTTCCATGCACGTTCTGTAATGCACAAACTGATTATTTATATTCATCAATTCAGTGTAATTTATAGAAATTGAAAGATATATTGAAATATTTTGTTCACATTTATTGTAATTTAGATTTAGGAGTAAAATAGATGTTAATGTATATCTGGTTTATGACGCTTGCCTGAGGGTCGCGGGTTCGAGCCCGCGTCGCGCCAAACATGCTCGCCCTCCCAGCCGTGGGGGCGTTATATTGTGGCGTTCAATCCTACTTTTCGTTGGTAAAAGAGTAGCCCAAGAGTTGGCGGTGGGTGGTGATGACTAGCTGCCTTTCCTCTAGTCTTACACTACTAAATTAGGGACGGTTAGCACAGATAGCCCTCGAGTAGCTTCGTGCGAAATTCCAAAACAAACAAACAAAGACACTTGCCTACAAAACTGATACACGCATTTATTTTCTGATACAAACATATTTTAATATTAAAACATTAATACAATTTACGATAACTGTTGATACATATGATGGTTTAAATACACAAGTTTTACAAAACTTACTTAATTTTCTTTTTGGCCTGGAACTTTATTGATATTTTATCAAGGGTTCAAGCAAGTTAATTTTGAGTTGATATAGAAACAATTCGTTTAACAGCGAGCTAGATACTTTTTCTTCGTTCCTCGCTAACCACAATAAAACAAATAAACGTGTATAATAATGCTTATAAATGCTCGTTTAGTGATACCTGAAAAAGGGCATTGTCCGTAATGTTGTATCCACAACAGAATAAATATTAATATATATACATTTGTAATTACATCTAATATTGTTGTTAGCCTATGTACTGAGAGAATAACATGAAACGTATAGACAAAAACTGGATCTTTTTGTAGATTTCTTAATTTAGAGTTTCCGTTAATAAAAGAATTTCGTATTGGTTTAAAATGTTGGTGACGAAACAGAAAATGCCTTAATTCATTATAAAATTTAGTCGATAGTTATACTTTTATAATACATTTTATACTCCAGGCTAGGTGAACCCACAATACGTCTTTACTTTAGGGTTATTCTACCAACACTTATTACGCTTTCACCCCACGTAAATAAAATCATAATGGGCAGACTGTAGTTGAATTGTTCTATCTGGATAAATAAATATTTACTTTTATGACGCCAATTTCGAAAAATCAAGCGTACATGACGTCACTTACACACTGGCTTTTATATTGGTTAGACAGCATTGATTTCAGTCAAGTTAGAAACAATGCTACTGACGTGACTATTGATATGGGGACGAGTCTTGAGCTAGTGATAAAGTGGTTATTATTCCCGAATTATACTCATGATGTGCATTCCTACATTGCCCCTTAAGAGGAAAGGTCCACCTATCGAAAGCGCTCGGGTAATAAGGGTTTTTATTTCAGGATTATCCCCGTAGTGGTACTGTCACCATATTTTTGAAGAGATCTGAATATTTTATTAGCTCATACAAAATATTAATTTAATATCTGTTATGTTACTAGGCAGAGTAGCGCTTAATAATATAGACCAACAATATAATGGTCACCACATGAAAACTATTACTGTACGATGTTTACAAAAATAACTACTAAAGATGAGTTATAGCCTTAGTTAAGCACCTAATTGTCATTATCAGGTGCTCTATAGCTTGCATAATACTCACATTATTCTGCTCTTCTGTCACACTTATATTTTGTGGAGAAATAATAAAAAGGAATACTACTACTTGGCAATGAGTTCAGTTAATGATCACAAATTATTTCCATGCTTCATAAATAACAGTTTTGTTTCTTGTCGCTAGATGGTAGCACAAATTATTACCTTTTAGTTACAACAAACGTACACTTATGAAATTACTTCAGTGAAATTGCTTTAAAAAAAGAAGAGAGGAAAAGTAACAAAAGACAATTTTGGAAAACTAAGTATAATGTAGAGTTAATATTGCCAAAAAATACAGAAACAAGATCGAGATAAATACACAAATTCCTGAATAAGTTGTCAATATGTAGAACCAGTTGTTTTTTAGCCACTGCAGGAATGCATACCGTTATTCAGTTTAAATTACTTCATAAAAATATAAATTCAACATTTAGTTATAATAAAAGTTATTCTCATAAAGGTGTGGTTATTTATGTAGTGATATTTGTGTAGTTTTGTCTATTCATTCCTCCTTTGTATTTTTTAGCATTGTCATGTTCACATCATACTTGATTTCATACTTTGGAATTTAGCACGAAACTACTTCCTTTGTTAGCCATTCTTAAATTTTAAGCGTTGAAGAAACGGAAGAACAGTTAGCCTACACCATTTATCGCTAACTTGTGGACTGCTCTAATCAAATAAGGGATTCTGAAAGTCACTCTTATAACGCATCCCTAGTCATAACACATGAAGCATAAATTTATTTGAAGATAACAAAAGTGGTAAAATTAGTTTTTCTTGTTTAGAAGACATCATATATACTGTACGGAGGAGTAAATAACTGATCAATTTATTGAACTTTCTACATTGGTCAATATTAAAGAGTGCAGTTTGTCACAACGCTATAGTATGTGTTGAAGTAATCCTGATACAGATACAAATAAAATCCGTTTTCGCTTTTCCATCTTCTTAAGTTAATATTAGAAGCAATATTGTCGAAAATATGGTAATTGTTGTTGTTGTTTTGAATTAAGCACAAAGCTACACAATGGGCTATCTGTGCTCTGCCCACCACGGGTATCGAAACCCGGATTTTAGCGTGTAAGTCCGCAGACATACCGCTGAGCCACTGGGGGGCAAATATGGTAATACATCTGTTAAAGATTACTTTCAATGTGTTTGATGCTTCTATAAAAAGTCAGTGTTAAATAATTATGAAGCAAAACAAATTATGTAATTTTAATTAAAACAACGGACTGAGCTAGAAAACTTGTAACAGTTCTTAACTTTGTGCTTGAGACGCAAGTGTTGATTGGCTACCTCAGATGACAGGGGGAAAGAAAGAGCTCAAGACTGAACGGTTAGGTGGCATCATAGTTGTACGAAATGACACCAGAAGGCATATTGTTAGGGGTAGATAATTAGTTCCATTCTCTATTATTATAGGAATTGTTGCTAGGACCAGAAATAAAGGTTGATACTACCAAAGTTTAGAACGATGAGGTTATCTATAATACAGGGGCAAATGGTTCGCGAGCAAACTAACAGAGGGTGTTATAAAACAACAAATATCAGCGTGACTCAATGCATAATTGCATCATGTTTTTCATCTGATTGAAATGCTTTGGTAGATTTGAAAATCACAGTACAGCACAGTTTCTAGGCAGCTATAGGTCTGTAGAGCAGATGAAGGAATAGCCAACACAGAAATACTTTGTGGTAGATTAAGATTACAAAAACTTGATACATTTTATACCAAGCTTTAAATCCTTTCAAGAACCAAATACTCGGTGTTCCTTGAGAAACTCAATTGGTGCTAATTTGTTTGCGACATCTGTGGTAATACATGAAAATGAAACTAATATCATTAAGGTATTGCAAAGCTTCTGCTAAACGTTACAGACTCTAGGCATAGTAAGTATCATACATGTTAACATTATATTTAATAGTTTATGCTAGAACAATAGTTACAATATCAGTGGGTTTTTGAGTCCACTTTATTCGATACAGTACCCAAAATTAATTTAGCATTGTGAATAATGTACAGTTTTCTAACAATTAGGCCTAATGTTACACTATTTTTTTAATTTGAGTGCTTTCTTATATCGCCCAGATCATATATATAAAAGATTGTATCCAACAAAGCAGTATAAAATTAATTAAAATAAGATTTTTTTTATCAATAAGTGGAAACTAACTTGTGAAATTCTATAGCACGATGCCTTTCTTTCTTGTATTTTTATCGTTTGTTAATGAGCAGTTGATAACATAGCACAAAAACTTATGGCATTATTAACACTTGCACAGTTGTGTTCTCTTCCAAGATGACGCAGAGAATAAAAAAGAAATATCTCATGGCAATATGACATCATGCGCGTTCCACCCCAATAACTGTAACGTGATTAAAGGCGTAATAAATAAATAAATAGATACGCCGCGTAGTGTTTGTATTGTATTATAAATCAAAAGTTGGCCAAAAAAAAATTCTCTTTGAAACAGTCCCCCGACGATACAGCGGTAAAGCTACGGATTTACAAAGCTAAAGTCAGGGGTTCGATTCTCTTCGGTGGACTCAGCAAATAGCCCGATGCGGCTTTGCTATATGAAAACACGCAGAACGCAATTTTAATCTCATAGTTATCCTGGTGAGTGTTTGAAGAGTCTGTGTTCAGGTATGGTGACTTCTATGAGTTATCAACTTTTCTTACAAGGTTCATAACTGTCACAGGTTGTTTTTAACAGTATCAAATTGTTAAAAACTGACTGTGAATCAAATGTGATTGTTGGTAAAATTATGCGGTTTTTAAATGTTCTCCAAATGTACGTAACTCTGTAGAGGCATTGTACTGTTCAAATGGTCGAAAATTTGTTGTGCAACCAAAGTTTTATCTATTTTTTAGATGTTTCAGCTGAAGTATGAAGAAAAAAAAAGTGGTATAAGGAGGTCTTCTCAGTAAACCAACTAATTCTCATAAACATCTGAATGTTTATATCAGTTATTCTGAACTCGTTAAAACAGATGTTTAGAACATAGATTTTATTTTCTTGTGCGAAACTCTGAGGTTATTCAAAAAAGATTACATGAATTAAAATGATTTTTTTTATTTGATATCGTTTTTATCTAAAATAAAATAAACCTCTTCAAAAATTAAAAAAATATATCAGTTTACTTTTTCAGGGTTAATTCAATGTGAAAGTATTACTACAATTTGTATCGCTTTTTTACCAGTATCACTCATTCTGGAAACAAAGAAAGTAAGAGAAAAAAATTAAAAAAATTAAAAAACATTGATTCCATGCTTTCTAAAGCTGTAACATCAAAAGAACGTTACTCACGTTTTCCGGTTGTTGTTTTTTGTAAATAGGCCTATGTTTGCGACAACGGAAGTGTTAAATATTGTCTTACATTAACCTTCACAAATTTTAAGTTCTGTATTTTTGAACAGTTACAGTTTGAGAACTTTTCATTTATTGCTTTATTGTCAACAGTGATGTTTCAAATAAGGAAGTCAGCTGGAGAATAAGGAAACTGGAAGAAAAGTGATATTTAATACCTGTCGCAGTTCAGGTTTTCTGCAATTTGCTTGTCTGTTTATTGAATTTCGCGCAAAGCTACACAAGGGTTATCTGGGCTAGCCGTACATAGTTTAGCAGTGTAAGACTAGAGGAAATGTTGCTAGTCTTCACCACCCACCGCCGCCTCTTGTGCTATTCTTTTACCAACGAATAGTGGGATTGATCATAATATTATAACGCTCCCAAGGATGAAAGGGCGGGCATGTTTGGTGTGACGAAGAATTCGAACCCACGATCCTCAGTTTACGAGTCGAGTGCCCTAATCACTTGTCCATGCTGGGCGGATCTGGAAATACAAAATAGTCACGAATAAATACTTAGCGGGAACTTGTAGTCAACGCAGCAAATCCATAACGTCATTAATGTAGTTCTGACCTTAGTACAACTTCTGCCATATCCTCTTTTCTTGTAAATAACTGAAGTTGACAGTAGTAATTTGAAGGCAAGTTTGGAACATTTAGGTAAATGAGGATTAGTTCGTTCTTGTTTCTGAACAGTTAAAACGAATAACGCTGTTATATATATATAGGATTTATGTCATCTTAATCCGCTCAACAGAATATATCTTCTATTCTACTTTGATTATTGAGATATCTTCTAAAACGTTCTTCAGTGAGTCAGCAAACTTACAACACAAAATTCTGAAATTAGATTCGTCATGGTTGACAGAATGCTGGTAGCCTGTTGTGTAATATTGCGCTTAAAGAAAGAAACATGTCTCCATAAACTTATCTACAAAAATATATTCTAAAGAATTACAATTTTAGACACTTAATGTGCAAGCTATTAATATTAATAAAATAATAACAGGAAGATAAAGTACAAGGATTCCAAAAGGAAGATTGTTGTTTTGAATTAAGCACAAAGCTACACAATGGGCTATCTGTTCTCTGCCCACCACAGGTATCGAAACCCGGATTTTAACGTGTAAGTCCGCAGACATACCGCTGAGCCTCTGGGGGGCCCAAAAGGAAGATTACTTGCGTCAATCAATTTGCAGCACTTGGACTCACAGTTCAGGTGGTTTCGGTGTGGATGTAACATGTAATAATTATTCAAGTATAAAATTCATATATTAGTTTATATATTACATGTGTTTGTGTGTTTTTCTTATAACATAGCCACATCGGGCTATATGCTGAGCCAATAGAGGGGAATCGAATCCCTGATTTTAGCGTTGTAACTCCGTAGACGTACCGCTGTTCTTGCTAGGGGCATGTATTACATCTCTTATAAATTCAGTGTTACTTTGCAGTAAGTGATCATAGCTCTATATATTAAGATAATTTAATGTAAAAGTATTATGATAAACCTCCCTGTAAGATTATAATTTACACAGTTTTCTGACAATATATTGTTTTTTCTAATTCAACTCTGACATTTGTATCTCACGCCAGAATCACCCAAAGGGAAAGTCCAAATCTTTTGTCACGAATATTTTAACTCAGACTCCCAGAGAATCATTAGCTGTAAGACAAATATACACACGAAGAGCAGCCAAACTTACTTTTCTTTAGTTTTACAGATAATAAGTTCCGCAAGTGTATCAGATTGCATTAATTATGTTTTGTTCGTACACGTGCAGAAGGTAAAGTCCCTTTTTCATGCACAGTTTTTAAGCATAAAGTGCTGATTTATTTAAAGAAAAAGAACAACTTTAATAAGGAAGTTCCGGAAACTTCATCTTATCTAACCTAAAAGAAGAAGAATAGCGAGTTTGCCTATTTAATTTGCTCTTAGATTCCTAAAATCTCCGCCTTTCTATTTTTTCAAACAGGATAACGTAAAGAATAATGTGTTCTGTTAATACCCTCTAGGTTAATAGTTGCCAGTTATTATCTACCATTACATCTTTTCGTATGCTACCAATTGTTAGTAACAAAAACATGTTCATGCAATTGTAAAAGTGTTTGGTTGATGACCAAAATCTTTGTAGTTTTTTATTTTTAGGTGCTAATGAATATATGAACGCGTAGAAAACCTGAGCAGTTGTTAGCTCTTTACTCTTTAAGCTTCAGTATGAACTAATGTTGTCTCATTTGGCTACTGATTACTTCACTTGAAGAAAAACTGCATGTTGTCCATTAGACCCTAATGTATAAGGACTGTAAAGTATACGCAATACAATTAAAATATTACGCAGAGATTTAAATAAATACAGAGAGAAAAATGAAAATATACAAACAAAAGAGACATTTGTTCATATAATGCTGGAATTATTATTTGATACTGGTCAGCTGGTATGCCCGTTATTGGCTGTAATTTGTTGTCATTTATTGTTGAACTGACTAAATACGTCTGTTTAGATCGAAAACAGAAGCAGGAAATATATCACAGTTATGTTAGACAGCAGTCCTAATGTACTATACAACAGTTGTTCAGTCCCATTCGAGAGCAAACTAAGTTATAATTGTACTAAACGTTGTACAGTCCCTCACAACAAGTACAACCTCACTTGTTTTCAGTAAGATAAATAAAGTAAAATGATACAACTTTAATTTTGTTGAACAATCATTATATTATGATCATCGCAAGTTTACGACCCTAACCAGTCTACAGAAATACCCCAAACTATGAAGTTTTTTAAACAAAACATTCATGCTTTTGTAGGTCTAAGTGCAGCACTTTTCCTGTGTTACGCTTTAAAAGATTTAAAATATCCATAGTTTCGATGAGTATTTGTTGGGCGTGGCCAAGTTGCTAGAATGTTTGGATTGTGAATCCGAAGTTTCATAGCTCACCGTTGCTACAACATGTTAATCTGGACATTATGACTGTGGTTTCGTTTTAAAATTAAAAGTCCATTACTCGGTCAGACAAGAGTAGTCCAAGAGTTGATAGTGGGCACTGCTCATTCGCTGCCTTCCACCTTTGGTCTATCAGTTTCAAATTACGTATAGTCATACAAAGGCAACCTCTTTTGTGGTTTTCTCGACAAAGTTCAGAAACAAATCAATAAGTGTTTATATTCAGTAATTTAAAGATGATTCTATAAGTGTTAACTTTTCAATAGAGCGATGAAACTCCTATGTGAAGTCACGTTTCAATAACTGGGAGTAATGTGTCATTGACCCTTGGATATTGTAGTTGTTTCATTTCTGAATTGAATATGACAAAACTACACATATCCAAGTTTTTGTTAAATGAGGAATCAATAACGTGTGATTTTTATCTGGAGTATTCCAGGAACTAAAATATGAAATAAATTAAATGTCAGAATTTAGAAATAATTAGTAACTTTTATTCTCATTTCTTGTATTTCGCCTGATAACGTCTGGTAAATCTGACGAAACGCTGAAACGAAAATAAACAAAAGTTTTACCATGTGCAATCGGTAAAAACATATGTGAATTTACAAAAATCTTTCTAATATTTAATTCATGTCACTATATTACAGAAAAAAGTTATTATTAACATTTCTAACCATCAGTTGTCCACCGACGAAATTCAATTCACATAAAATATTCCAAATAAAAATGTATTCTCAAGACGGCTGGTATAGGTATTAAACCTTTAATTAAAATTAAATATAGAACACCCTTTCGACTTTAAGTCATTTTCAGGTTAACCAATACCAGCCGTCTTGAGAATACATTTTTATTTCAAGTGGATTTCTCGTCATTACGATATTCCAAATGTACTATTACAACCACAATTCTCTCTACACTTGAATTTCAGACAGGATTAGAATGCTTTGCTCGAAATATATCATGCTACTCAGGAACGTTTTAATTCATAAAATAAGCCCACCTCTATGTCACTCCAAACTCAAAAATTCATATTGCAAATTCTTCCGATAGCATTCATAAGTTCGATTCTCCTCGATGAAGTCAGCTGATAGCCCGATGTGGCTTTGTTTTAAAAAAACACACACATACTCATTCATGAAAGTATAAATAATCAAGATGTTTTGTTAAATTACCAAAGCATCCCCCCGCGAAAACTCATAGTTACACATTTTGTATTTTCCTCAAATTCAAGAAGGTAATCATGTGTTTTGGCTATTCTTTTCGCGGATTTCGCATATTAGGAACAAATCAAGATTGTTAAAAACAAACACTTCTCCCAATGAACATAAAACACTAAAACTATCAACAAATGATGAAAGTATAATTTTACTAAAATCTGACAAAAATAATGCTGTTTTATATCTTGGTAAAAGATGCACACGTCTTGATGACTCATTTCTCCCAAAAAATAGAAATTAGCTTAACCCTTTCCAACTAAAAGGAATTAAAGCAATTCTTTCACAATTACAAAAAAGATAACAATAAAAATTCTCAACTTTCCACACGTACATGTGAATTTCTCCTTTCCTAAGATTCCTGTACTTCTCAATTTATGAACTTCTTAAAACTCACGAAACTTAGACCTTAGTTCTTACGTCTTACAGTTTTGATATACATATCTTAAAATTGAAACTCAGAAAAGATTTCTCGCTTGGAGTTTTATAAATACATTTCTCGTGCTTCCTCCTTCATAAATAATTCTGAAACGTTTATTAGACAATTTCGAGAATTTATTCGGTATGTTAAATTAGTCATATTTGATGTAAAAAATAATGTTTTCACTCAGGTCCCCGTCCTTGAAACAACAAAAGCTGCCCTGGAATGTTACCAAAACGATTATAACCAACATTATAAGGAAACGAATTCTCCTTTTCGTTAAAGTTTCGACTTCCCAGTTGAAAAGAGTAAATTATGTCCAAATTGAAGGTCTAAGTATGGGAACTCCTGTAGATCCAGTACTTTACAATATAGTTATGAAAACAACTGAAGATACTACCATCTCAAATTCACTTTAACAAATTTTTGGTTTCGATATGTTGATGACATTTTGTAGCCGTCGATAACCTTAACATGTTTCAAAAATTTTCTCCCATCTAAACCATATAAAAAGGAACATTAAATTCATGATGGAGAAAGAAATTTATGACAGATAGTCATTTCTAAATGTTTTTATTAAAAAGACAGGCTTCCAAACCTCTATATTTCATAAGAACATTCACACTGAATTTTACGTTCCTTGAAATTCCCTTCATGATCAATGCCAACAGCTAGGTACGTTAAAAGGAGCCATCCATACAAATAAAATCACAGGTTCCAACATTGACTGTTTCAAAACACAAAAAATAAACTGAAGATCTTAACTCTCAGTTTTCTGTAAAAAAAGACCCATCTGCTGTTCATAAAGTAGTATCTTGCAAAATAAGCCATAGGCTGACATATAAAATGATCTTCCTGAATTTTTCCTGTCACTTTTGTTTTACCATTCATTCCAAACTTATGCCATCAAAAAGTCTGGTTGAAAACAGACATAGAATATGAAATTGACATTAAAGCACAATTTATGTTTTATCTTGAGAAAGAGCTAGGTCAACTGCCATCCAAAAATTATATCAATAGTGATACTTCAGAAAATGTGTGTAGTGTATACAACTGAATCCACGAATTCTAAAAGCTGTTATACTGGTGAGTCAAACAAACAATTTTCTTGTTTGTGTGAACATTAATGATCTTTTACTCATGTTTTAGTAGTCATGTCTAAAAAACAGTCATTGTTTTCATATTTCTCATGTAAAAATCCTCAGCAGAGACGACACGACAAATAGACGTAAAATAAAAGAAGGCCTATCAATAAAAAGCAAACAAAAATATAACCCTACTTTTAGGGCCTGGCATGGCCTAGCGTGTGCGCTTTGTGATCTGAGGGTCGCGGGTTCGCGCCCGAGTCGCGCCAAACATGTTCGCCCTCCCAGCCGTGGGGGTGTATAATGTGACGGTCAATCCCACTTTTCGTTGGTAAAAGAGTAGCCCAAGAGTTGGCGGTTATTGGTGATGACTAGCTGCCTTCCCTCTAGTCTTACACTGCTAAATTAGGGACGGCTAGCACAGATAGCCCTCGAGTAGCTTTGTGTGAAATTCCAAAACAAACAAACAAACCCTACTTTTAAAAATACAGAGATATTCATTTATATATATTTTAAACGCCCCCCTTTCTCTTGGTCTATACACGAACTTTTTTTAACCCAATACTTAAGACTCAGGTATAAAAGTTTTATTTAATATCATGAGCCACGACAGTTTTTTCGCAATACGGATCGAAAGGAATTGCACAAATCCCTAATAGAATGATGGGGTAAAAAAAACAACTTAAAGAGCAAAGATTAAATTCAATCAGCACTATTAAATCTTCGCTCAAAATGGCAAGTTTGTAATTCTTATTTTTATTATCATCTTGCCACCATGCAACACCAAACACAGATTGGTATGTTTCACTAAAACTTTTATAAAATATTAATTACGATACTGCAAAGCTCTTAGAGCTGTTGAAAATTCGATTTGTTTCTTCTGTAGTTTACGTAAGCTAAAAACATCATAATTCTGGTGTATTGTTTGTTTTTTAATTTAGTCACGTGCTTGTAAATTATTATTATAGATTCTTATGCGATCTTTTTTTCAATTAACTTTCCTTTTGCTCCAGTCCTTGTATTTCATCTGATGGTACGAGGTAAACGTCGTGAATAAAATAAACAAGTTTTATTATGCGCAACCAATTAAAACTTGAGAGAATTTAGAATACGAAATAAAGAGCTAGCAACTCCGACACAATCAACTTTTAACCTTTGAATTTTTGATCTCCTTAGGATTTTGATAACCAAGAGATTTGCAATTCAATTTTAATCGTTTAGTTATTATAATAACGCGAAAATCTGAAATTATATATATTTCTTAACTATATTATCTTTTCATTAAATCATTACACCGCTACATTATTTAATTTTTTTTTTAATTTCGCGCAAAACTACTCGAGGGCTATCTGCGCTAGCCGTCCCTAATTTAGTAGTATAAGACTAGAGGGAAGGCAGCTAGTCATCACCAACTGTTGGGCTACTCTTTTACCAAACGAATAGTGAGATTGACCGTCACATTACAACGCACCCACGGCTGAAAAGGCGAGCATGTTTGATGCGACCGGGATTCGAACCTGCGATCCTCAGATTACGAGTCGAACGCCTTAATACGCTTGGTCATGTCGGGCCCACTATTATTTGACTCACATTGCACCCAAAATACTCGACAAATGCATATTTGTTCTTGGTCATAGAAACGCAGTTATTGTCTTAAAAAGTTTTGAAGATTTGCACTTTACACAAATGAAATAATACACCTGTTTAAAAACTTGGCATCATTTACAAACAATTGTTCTCCTCAGATTCTACACATCGCTTTGCTTCTTCTGTGTGGGTATTTGGGTAGTTTAATTTTGGAATACCCAGGAGGGTCAGGTGCACAAGACCTCTTCCTCCATCCATAACTTTGGTGTCGTCTACTCTTGGAGTATATTATTGGGTAGAACTTTGGGCCAGAGTATTACCCAGTACTCAGGCCCTTTTCAGGGCAATGTCCATGTATAGTCTTGAATAGGCCCCCTTTTTATTTTAAGTTTTTTTCCTTTTTTTTCTTTTTCCATCACTTGTCTTTTTTTTTTCTTTCTTTTTTCCATAGATACGAAATACTACTACTACTATTTAAAAAAAACCCACCTAGTTTTAAATGTCTTGTGCTTGGTGGCTAGCTTGTTTGAGATTTCTTTAATATATATTTATAGGAGAGAGGTATTTTGGACTATGTTCGTCATACACGTAGTATCTGTCAAGATCACATATTAAATCACATATGCCACTTCTACACATCGAAAATGTTCTGAAAAATGAATTTTTATTGCGTCAATTTATTCCAAACCGTTGACGTTAACCAATTTAAGTTAAGAACGTTACAACTCAGACAGCCTGATTAAATTATAACAATTAAAGGAAAGTGTATTCTCTGTACATGTTATTATTTTGTTTGAGTTATAAATGTAAATATCTTTAAATTTAAAACCTTCGTGAGATATCGTGTAAAGCCTGTTGTATGAGGTAAGACTGCTAGAACGAATGCAAAACGCAAAGCGAGATTTCACAGGTAAGTACACAATTTATTACCTTTTTATGTGTATCTTTTATAAATTGTCATAAAAGCAACTAAGATGTCAAAATTACATTTTAGTTAGATAAGAATAATCAAACTTAAACAACTAAGTAAAAAATACTGGAAAGCTCAATCATATCAGAGTTGGCCAAAATTAAAAAGATCATAGGCTAAGACGATGTACCTAACGTGCGTGAAAATTTTCCAAAGTCACTCTTTCATGGTCCGAGCAAGGCCTGGCATGGCCGAGCGCGTTAAGGCGTGCACTCGTAATCCGAGGGTCGCGGGTTCGCGCCCGCGTCGCGCTAAACATGCTCACCCTCCCAGCCGTGGGGGTGTATAATGTGACGGTCAATCCCACTATTCGTTGGTAAAAGAGCAGCCCAATAGTTGGCGGTGGGTGGTGATGACTAGCTGCCTTCCCTCTAGTCTTACACTGCTAAATTAGGGACGGCTAGCACAGATAGCCCTCGAGTAGCTTTGTGCGAAATTCCAAAAAAACAAACAAACAAAACAAATCATGGTCCGAGCAAACCCGAAAATACAAAAATAAAAAAAATTAAGAAATTATTTGAATAATAATAATAAACTATTGTTTTGGAAATAAAAAAATGTATCTCCCCCTATTAATCGATAAATGAACATTGAATGTTAAAACTTTCGTTTTTACCACCAAAACTAAGCATCACAATTTAATACAAACTAGTCAAATATTGAAGCTACTGAGAACAACAAACACGCATACGCTTCTGTCTATGAAGATCCCAGAAGCCTTACACGGTTTTCTCCAGTACTGACTGTATTTGTTTCAATAAACATTCAACCAAAAATTGTAATGTAAAATAAAGACTACGTTTACAAGCGTTTTGTAACTTATAATAATTTACAGTATTAAATTTAAATAATTCGATACGTAATTTAACTATTCATTTCTTAGCTAGATTAATATATATATAACACTCATTTTTTTTAATTGTATGTTTATTGTCAAAAGTAAAACTCCTCATGAGGCTAGTTGTATTCTGCTTAGTGCAGATTGAAATCCAATTTTTAGCACTATACGCGCTATAATTTACCGTTGAACCACTGAGAGGAACAGGTAGGAAATCGTAAGTAATAGAACATCCATTGGTCAAATGTGATAAGCATAGTACATGAAGTTTAATTTACTTGTGAAAAATCTGACTTGGTACGTGATAGTGTCGGTAAGGGAACACATCATAACGTACTCATGAGTATGTGCCGATAATATCTGTAACAATGAATGACACAGCAGTGTCGTTTTAGAGACTTTTCGAAGTTTGCATATTACACGTTATTAATACCATTTGCTGTTATTAGGAATTATTATTATTGTATAGTTTTGGCAGCTCTTGAGGTGAAAGTTATTGCATAAACATAGGAAACTAATAATAATAGTCATATTATAACACTTTCAGACTTTTTCTATTTGTGATTGAAACAATTTTTTTAAGAGTTCCTGGTTGATTGTTATGTCATCTGCATTAGATGTTGCGTGATGTACTAAATTTTATAAAAACACTGATTTAGTTATAGCAGTAAGCAGAAAGTAAGATATATAAAGATACACGAAATTGTCTTTTATTTGAAAAAAAAAGAAATATACTGAGTATGATGTTTATTTTCCTTTTAACAGTAAACAAGATGGAGGTGTCAACATTTCGTATCTAGTTTCTAAATGTGAACAGTGTATATCGGGATGCACTACTATTTTTTACAAGGTGTCTCACCTATATTTTGATTGAGTCCCCCTTCTTGAAATTTGGTTAGAAATGAACTAACTAAGACCATTTAGAAAAACCCGATAACATCTGCATGTCAGATAAGCAATAAATCAAAGCTACTTTTTAGGTTTAAGCCAATCTATATTAATTTATAAAATAATAGTATTATCATGTACCTAATGCGTTAAAAAATATGAAAGTGTCGTATCCCCTCTCCAATAACTGTAATACTCTGTGGAGATGTGGTATAATTAAAGCAATTAAAATCAATAAATCGATAAGCTAGACACATTGTATATTTTAAATCTTTTAACGGTTTAGTTCTTCTCCTTTTTCAAATAATGCATCAGAGAAGTTTTTTCCATGTAAACCATATCCTGTGTGCAACCACTTATAAACTATAGTAATACACAGGTCCTACTAAAGTTTACTACACATGATAGCCAGTCTTTAATATTCACTCTTATGGACAGCTTTTTAAGGAGGAGCTAGTAATTAATCACTAGTTGTAATCGTTTCCGTGAATAATGGTATTAACTTGGCTTTCTTTCAAAATCTCTCATGCTAGAGTAAGCCTTTTATCTTCTACTTCATAGCCGTTTGTTCCACGAGTTTTATTACAAATTCCAAGGCCAATGTAAAAGTGGAAAGTTTTAGTACTTCACATATGGAACTACAAAGATCTAGAAAGTTGTCAAAAATAATGTTGATGAAATATCAACGTTTATTATTGATACAAACAACATGTGCTAACATTCAGGCAAGTTTCGGTGTTACAAAATTCTTTACCATTTCGCATTAAAGTTGCGTAATGATTATTAATAACATGCAGGACTGCAAAGCTGAGATTCCTTGGATTGCATCATGTTACCCGCCATCCCGAAAATACACCTATTGCTTCAAACCTTGGAGCCATGGGTGCTTCACGAGTGACAACCGAATTCAAATATTATTTGTCTCACAAGAGTAGTCATACCTTTCCTCTAATCTATTACTTCCAAATTAGGGACATAGATAATCCTCGTATAGGTAGCTCTGCCTGAAATTCAACAAAATAAACAAGTTTATTTTAAACTAATAAACTAGAGGGAAGGTAGCTGGTCAAAACCAACGAGGCCAACCAACTGTTTGGTTCCTTATCAAACAGTGCAAGTTGATGTCATATATGCATCTACAGCTCAAAATTGAGGATCGCAAGATTGTGGCAATGCAACATTACTCGTAAATCCTCGGATTCACAGTCCTTGCACAGTAACCATTGGCCATGCCCGACCCTGTATTATTCAACTCGTTCATTTTTTACGGTGTTCGAAAATTAAATAATCGTCACGAATATGTCAACCTCTTTGATAGATTGTTTAGGCGGAGTATTCATGATGAAAATTTTGCAGAATGGTCGGCAACTGCCTGTTATGAAGACACAATGACTGACCTGAAGAAAGGCAGAATACTTCCGAAACGTCGTCCTCACAACAAGCAGTTTCCGTCCATTCTACAAAGTTTCATCACGTCATTCACATTCTATTCTTTTATGTCTACAAAATACTAAATGGATAATTTTTATGGATAATGTATTTTTTGTTAGATGAATGTTTTGAGAAATTATTAAAGTTATAAAAATACTTTTGGTACTTGTAATTTTTTTCTCTTAATCACAAGTTATAAAGAGCCAATATTTTATTCTCCAGTTTCAAGTGGCACAAACGAATGAAAATTGTGAAACATAACTCCTGGATGAAATGTCACTTTATATCACATGTTAGCCATCAGCTAATAACTGATTCCCATCATATAACTAGGTAAACTGTAGCTGTTAGGTAAAATAACTTGCTCAAGGACATGTCACCATCACTCGGGCCATCCTAAGACTGGCAATCAACCAACTACAAGTCCAAAACCGTTAAGTTATGCTTCCCCTAATGAAAATATTTAGGTTAACAATGATTTAGTATTCACTTTAACTAATATAACTGGGAGACCGAGGAGATTATAACATTTATGTTGGACATTCAACAATTACTGATCATATAACATAAATTTATGTACAGAATTTGAGTTTTTTATGTCAAAACGAATTTGCACTCTCACTGTGCTGTTACATTTCACGTTTTCACATCTGGTCATACTCTACCTGACGATGACCCATTTTGACAATAGCTCTGCAGCGTAAGTTAAGTTTCACTGGAAAATATTTTGTTACAAGAATTGGCATGACCAAAGCACATCCCTTTATTCCTGCGGAATAGTAAACAAAATAGCGTGTGAGGACGACACATTCCCAACACGTATTTCAGCTGTCTGATCACACTGACTTCTATAGGCGCTGCATTAATGTAGTGGAACAGCATGAACAGCTGCTTCGTTCTCGAACTGTTTGAGTTGTGTGAAAAATGAATCGATATAGCATGGAGACAGCTTCTGTACACGTGACGTGCATAAGTTTTTCCATATTGAGGTTCGTTTTTATCACATTGCAGTCTTATACCTGGAACACATAGATGGTAATTGTCACTGACCCTCAAGTTCGAAGATCTTTACGTGATATAAGATGCCATACTTTTCAAAAACACAACTGTGGTATGACTTGTTGTATATCATTTTCTGAACGGTCTCCGTCATAACACATGTGCCCTTAATGTTACATGTCCGTCTGTCTGTGGTGGTATTTTTATCGTGATGCTTTACCTGAGGAAGGTCAGGCTCAGTCCAGACCTTTCTTCCTCTTTCACTACTGTTAACAAACGTGTAAAATGCTATAAGGTTATTCAATGAATTAGGGCTTGAATAAAAATGCAAAACACTGCGTGAAAACATTGATTTTGCTTCTCTCTTCACGGTCAAATTTTACATGTGTGGTCTGTATGTCAGTGTTTAGTTGTTGTGTGTCACCTAGAAAGGTCACGTCTAATTCAGACCTCTTCCTCCATTTCTCGTGTGTTTTGTGTTGTAGACTTTATTTAAAACACAGTACTCGAGGACGTTGAATATACTGTAATCCACACTTTAGTATATATAAAACCTATGGCTATGTGTTATCACTGTAACTCTTGATCTGTAATCCTGTTTTAATATATCTATGTATTACTGTAGGCCGAATAAAGCAAATCGTTAAGCCGATTTGTAGAACCAAATTGTATAACTAAATTGTGTGAAATACTATTATTATAGTGTGAATTATCTAAATAGATAATTCTTATATGGATAGAAAAAAAGTGTGTGAAATGTGTAAAATTGTATTCATATAAACTTGGGATTGGTCCGTTGTTATGAATTTAAACTTTGATTTCTCCTCTTATTATTTTATCACTGTTAAAATCCGAGGTTCCAGATTGGAAATAGGAATATTTGGCTTATCTTAGAAGCAGAACTCGAAATAAAGTTATTTCTAAAACTTTCTATCAAAGTTCTACAAGGTTCTCAGTTGGCTAGCAGTAAAATTCAGGTTACTTTTCTTGTAATGAGCAAAGCACAGATAGTTCGTTATGAAGCTTTATTCTCGTTGGTTTGACAGTTCGCGAATGAACACAGGGTGATGTAAGTCAATGTTTCTGAACGAAAACATTAAATCTGGGATGTTGGCACCAGGTTCTATGGGCGGACAGTACGTTTAAGATTCTATAGATGGATGGTCTTATTAAGAACACTGTATGAGCAGACAGTTTATTTATAAGTGGATAGTGTTACCATAGTTCCTTAGGACTGAATACAAATCATAACTTATCCGAACTTATGCTTATAATTTTCATTTATATATATATATTTGTATAACCTATGTTTTATACAGGCAGATAATATTCATATAGGCAGACAGTGATAGTATGATTCTGTAGGGTTGCATACAAATTTCAACTTATTTTTATAGTCTTCTATTTTGTATTTAACAGTATTACATGTGTTTTTATAGGTGGATAGTATTACTTTTCAAATAGTGTTACTAAGAATAGTACCACTATGGCGGATGGTGTATGTATAAATAGATAGTTGAATAGGATGGTGACCTCATCGTGGGGTGTCTCAACATGTTATTACATCATGAACTTTGTAGACTAGATTTAATTATATGATTTAAGAAGTTACAAGAAAAAACATTATTTTAATGAGACAACTAATGCAACACCATTTAATCTGTTAGTATTTATCGTAATTTAACCATTATTTTAATGAGACAAATATTATTGCATAGCCAACAGTTTATTTAACTTACTTTTATAATTATCTGTCCTGAAAGGAGTTTATCAAACACAATGTCTTTTTTTTTTATAATTATTGGATGAAACAGTTAGTGTAACTGTTTATGTTTCTTGTGACTCGGTATGCATTTGAACTGCTTATTAGAAATTCGTTTCTATATTTAATTTGCAAGACATAAGTTTTGCATTTCCTGATATTTCATGTGTAAAACACTAACTACTAATTCATTCCTGTAATTAATATACTGTATGACATCTCTTCATCTTGAAAAGGATGCTTATTCAAATCTCTAAATAATATACAGTAGTTTCATGTTTATCTTTAAAACTATTTGTTCTACTAAAATTTAAAGGATTTGCATAAAAAGTTTTATTTAACTTTTATTATTACTATCATTTTGTAGATATTTTAATAAATCTTTGTCTAGAGCTTGTTTCTTGGTGGTGTCAGACTTTATGTTCAATAAGTGATATTTTTACCATTTCAAGACTGCTAACAAACTCAATAAACACTGATTTTAGGAAATACAAAGAGAAGGAAACATCGTCATAAGTCCAAACAATTAGTTCTTTGTTAAAACTGGAATAATAAAAGGTCAGTGACTTTGAAAGATATGGAATTAGAAAATTCTGTAATGCACAAACATTTGATAAAGTGTGTTATTTCTTGTTTGTAATTACATGTACGAAACTAATGTCACTTTTAATCATGTATGTTAAATATTTGTGGACAAGTGAGAAATTCTATTGCACTACCACGTTTAATCTTAATAGTTCACCAAAGTAGCAAATACATTTCTAAAATGTTTGTAACCAAAAATAACTGACAGTCATAGTCTTAAAAGAATCTTTTATAATAAATCAAGTGATTATTCTTTCACGTTTTATAAATCCAACACATTTATTGTTTTATAATTACAACAACGTACAATCACAGACTTGACAAATAAACTAAAATATTAACAAATCATCAACATACACTAGTATACTGTAAACTTATAAAATATTAAATTAACTTTCATACAACATGTGTAAATTACATCCATATTACTATTTCAGTCAGACTTTAGATTTTAGATTTTTCATTTTTGTAAGTTTTGCGAAAAGAGACAGAATTTGTCATGAGACATTAAACGAAAGACATGGCGCTACATAAATAAAAAATAAATGATTTAAATGTATATTACAGTAAAACATAATAATTTGTATTCACAGTGCATATTCAATGCGTGTCAGACATTCGGTACCGTGATTAAATTTATCTCCGGCAACCACTGGTCAAAAATATTTTTACTATAATTAAATTAGCATTATTCCTGCTGTAAAACATAATAATATAATTTTAATTTTTACACCTTAGACGTCACCGAATTGTTATATGATTATAAAATCTAGTTAAGTAAATTGCAGTAACAGAAATACGATAAAGTCATAACATGCTATCACTTGGTTCTCCTATGAGTTATAGTAATAAAAACCTTTCTTTTTTATATTAAGGAACCAATGGTGTCTAATATGGAGGAGACGAATATTAAACTTTTGAAATAGTTTTGACATTATTAATAAGAAATGTTTTTTGAAGGTAAATATGTGTACATTATGAAGCTGTCAAGGTTCTGTAAAATGTAAACAAGCACCGTAATAATCATGTTTTTCCTCGGATGGTAAAGTACTCAACTATATAGTTGTCTTTTAGTTTGCATAATTTGTAGTGCACGCTTCTGCTAACGAGGTTTATCGCCTATACCAGAGTTCGTCGGGTTAGCTAGAAATGTAACAAAGACTCAGCGAAAACACAATGTCAATTATCAATAATATTTCATTTATTAAGATATTTAAAGAATTACTAAGAAGTGTTTTAAATCTGAAACATCAGGAAATGAACATTATAATCTGTAATAAATTGTGAGAATAATATACAACCTGCTACACAAAGTGTCTCGTTCAGTATTTTTAGAAATGATTCATTATGCATATTCAACTTCTGTAACATTGGCCGTATTCGAATAGTAGGTAAATTAAGATAGTATATGAATTAAAAACTAACACGTGTAACAGTGTTATAATAGTTTTGTTAAAATAATGGTTGTACCTGTATGTTTTTAGTATGTATAATTACATCTAGCTTAAAATGTTGATGATATAATATTCACATCTTGAGAATCCCCTGCTGGATTGGCGATAATTCTACGGATTTACAACGCTAAAATTAGGTGTTCGATTCCCTTCGGTGAACACAGCAGAGAGCTAGTTGTTGCTTTGCTATAAGAAAAACACACAGACACATATTGAGATACCCTACGGTGAACTCACCGTCCAACTGAACTATCCATTTATACAAACATCATTCGCCATAATAGTACTAATTCTAGTAACACAATTTGCCAAGTAACACCATTCGCCTATAGCAACGCATGCCGTACAGTTGAACATATAATTGAAAACAATAAAAATAAGTTAAAACGAGGTGACTTTTGCATGCAGTCTTTCAGAAGTATGGTAACACAGTCTGCTTATAGAAGCGCCATCTACTTATATAAGACTTAGGTAATATAAAAAATGTATAAATGAAAATTATCAGCGTAAATCGAGAAAAGCTAAAATCAGTATACAGCCCTATGGAACTAGTAATAAAATATATACACATATAGAAACACTTTCTGTCTTTATAATACACATTTAATATGCTTATTATCAATATTCATTTACAGAACTTTAGTAACATTATCCGCTCCTAGTACCTTGATAACAACATCCAGATTTAATGTTTTTATTAAAGACGTGTTGAGACACGTTTACCTACATCAATCTCTGGTGGTTCGCTTGTGAAGTATCTGTATGCTCATCATACCAGTGAGTCCTCTAGTGCAACTTAGTGGAAGTATGACCTTTCCATTAACCTGGCGAACCCTCCTGTGAGGTAGCATCCTTTTCTCGCTTCAATACAGTCATAACTTCTTGTACAGTCATGGAGTGACATAAAGTTCTTTTGCCTTTTTAAAAACACTTTTATTCAAAACAGACAACACCA
Source organism: Carcinoscorpius rotundicauda (assembly GCA_011833715.1). Lineage (NCBI taxonomy): Eukaryota > Metazoa > Arthropoda > Merostomata > Xiphosura > Limulidae > Carcinoscorpius > Carcinoscorpius rotundicauda. The sequence continues at coordinate 33,998,182 of CM022402.1, forward strand.
TCTTTTAACAACGAAACGTTAAACTCATATAATGTCACAACATACTTTAACAAGGAGTAACAATTGAGACAATAAAAATCAGCATACTCCTGGCACTCCTTATTGCCAATGAATGGTATGCATACTTTCATCGTGTAGTGTAATAGATATTTGGAGGCTTAAGCACACTAGAATGAGAAGAAAAAAACAGTTCAGTTGGGGGGGAAATCTATAAGTTTACAAAATTCGATTGCTTGTACCAAAAGTTTGAATTCTGATAGAGCTAAATTTAGCGATGCGCATAGGTTTAGAAATGTTATAACTTACCAGTTGTAGGCATACCCTCATGTAAATGTAGGTTGAAAAATATCGTAACAATCCAATTGTATTCATGCTTTGGTCTAATTGTGGTTTGAAAAATGGTATAACTATCCAGTTGTACACATGTTCTGGTCTAAATATAGGTAGTAAGATGTAGCTATCCAACTGGATAGTGTCTTTTTTAACTGTGTACAACAAATCGCACATCGTTTGGTGTAGTTTTTACTTAATATATTATTGTAAGAGTATTTCAAATAAGGATACACATCTTTGGTGTGATTGTTACTTAATATATTATTGTCAAAGTATTTTAAATGTGTTTTTCTCATAGCAAAGCCACATCGGGCTATCTCATTAAAATATTTTTAATGAGAAACGGTATTATTTAAAGCAGTGATGGCGAACTTATGGAATGTGTGCCCAAAAATGGCACGCGAAAACATTTTGTTGACACGCGGCATGCAGTACCGTTTCTTAATTCTTTAACCCCTAACGCTATCCCATAATATACACACATATATATATATATATAATGATTATAATTATTGCTAAATGCAGCAGCGAATGATTTTTACCTACCTGGGAGCAGTGAGAAATGTTCACAGGAGACATCTCACGCCCTCTTGGCGCTAGCTTTACGATTGCGGAGACATGTGACATCGTATGACACGTTTTAAATTTCTTGCAAACCCCGTGTACACATCAGTATTTGGGTATAAAAGGAAGCAAACTGTTCGTATTGGCTTTGCTCTACTTATATTTTTCTTCTGTTGTTTGTGGATGAATACTGGATAATTTCGCAATAAATATATGAACTATATTGTTAAAGTTATGTTATTTGGCGTGGCATGCGTATATTTTTGACCAGTTAGTTAAATATAGATTACGTTTTATATCAACGGCATAAATTTTCACCTGCTGTTATGTCACGGTAAGTTTAATTATCGTATTTAAGTTAATTAGTGAGATATTTTTGAGTTATATTTACCCTTTTCAGCTTGTCAGAATGTCAACTCAACCAGCAAAGAAACAAAAACGTTCAAGTGGAAGGAACAGCAGCAAAGAGGTTTCAAGAATCATGAATGAAAGATTTGTCATTATAAAAAAGGGTGACAAAGGATTATACATCTTATGTTCTGAAACAGTGGTGTGCAGGGATTATGAAACTGTTCATAAATGGCTTTGTAATGAGAATGAGCAAGAACAAAAAAGAACACATTTCCCGAGAAGTCAGCAACAACAACATGCAGTCAAATGTTTTGATGAAATTCGTTTTAGGTTCTTACAACTTAGTTTCTGCTGGTTTTGATATTTCAAATATTATTGCTCAACATAAAAAAAATAAATTAGAGATAGGGAGTATATTAAAGAATCATGGCTTTTATAACATAAAAGCCTCTGAAATCAAACTGAAAATTTGAAACGTGATGTTAACAATGGCTCTTTCAAATATTTTCCAAATCTAAAAGTAATTCATCACAGATCTTAAAATTCATGATAAAATATACATTTGGAGCATGCAAATGTAATTTTCAAGTATCATTAATTTAACTTTTGAATAGTTTTCTTTAATATTTAACACGTTCAGGTTATTTGAAGAAACTGCAAAAAATTATAAAGTATGTAGACAGTGCAACGTTAGACAAACTGAATTTGTAAATATTGCAGTGGATTGACTCGAATAATTTTGAGATGCAGCTGATTTATTTACAAAGCAGCTGAATTTGGAAGTAAACATTTGTCGATTTAAGCACTGAACTAGAAAATATTGAAAGAGATTGATTAGTGATTAGAATGACGCAGAAAACTGCAGAAAATGAGGTTCTGAAACTCTGGAATTCTATTCCTGAAACGTTTAACCCTCTGAGAAATGTCGAATATTTTTGCGAGCCATTATTTTCAGTGATGAACTTTGTAAAGTCTAATTATAGGAAGAGACTTACTTATGAAACTAGTGTTGCATGTATAGCTCTCAAAACAACTAAATACAAGCCTAGTATAAAATATCTGTCATCGCTGGTGCAGCAGCAAAAGTCTCACTAAGAGTAAAATATGATTATTTTATTTTATTTGTTTTTTATTTTTTATGTTACATAATATGAACCAGAGATTATCATTTCACAAAATATCTTCTGTCAATAGTAAAACAATGAAAAAAACGTTAATAAACAAGAGGATTCCTTCTTTTTCCATTTAAAAAAGTCCATTATTATTGTTAATAATTCATTAGTTTTATTTATTGTGAATTACTGTAGTTATTAATAACATGTAACTCATAAAGCTGTTCGGCCTGGCATGGACAAGCGCGTAAGGCGTGCGACTCTTAATCCGAGGGTCGCGCTAAACATGCTCGCCCTCCCAGCCGTGGGGACGTTATAATGTACAGTCAATCCCACTATTCGTTGGTAAAAGAGTAGCCCAAGAGTTGGCGGTGGGTGGTGATGACTAGCTGCCTTCCTTCTAGTCTTATACTGCTATATTAGGGACGGTTAGCACAGATAGCCCTGGAGTAGCTTTGTGCGAAATTCCAAAACAAACAAACATAAAGTTGTTTTATTTGAAATAATTCAGAAGAAGAATAAATGATAATCTGCTGCTAATATTTATCATGGACATGCGAGAGAATTTTTAGAAGATTATCCGCAATTTGAACACATACTCTCAAAAAGGTTTGCCATCTCTACTTTAGAGTATATAATATTGAATATAATAGGTACGATAGAGCTGTAACTAAGCGACTAAACACGTATTGCAAGATTTTAGTGTGAACTCCCCACTTCTCAAGGCCATTAATGAAGTTAGCAGCAAACAGTAAGCGGAAAGTGACCTCTCAGTCATTGTCTTCCTTTAATTCATTCTCGCTTCCTCACTTGTTCTCACCTTCTTTTGTTAGTCTAAGTTTCTGGATAGAATTGTCCTGGAACATGACGATGTGTATTGTGATTGGTCGCGGTGTGTTTATAAGTATCAGTGTCTTAACTCTTAGGTAACTAGTTCAGAAGAGCCTATAAAAATGACAACATTGTACTTGTTTCTAATAACTTTTGTTCTGGTAGCAGTTACAGCTGCGCCACAGAATAGCGAATCTGAACTACCAGTAAGTATGATTTTTATATTAAAGTTTTTATATTTTTATATTAAGACTTTTTTTAACCTAGTGCTCGGGTTTTAAGAGTTCCTATCGTCTTATTTTCTTTAAAGTTTGATTTCCTAAGTTCGACCACTCGCATCTCATAACCATGATTAGAAAAATGTATGAAATTAATCTACTCGGCTAATATACTAGTCGAAATCACGAAGCTTTAACGAATTGTTTAAGAACCAATGCTTCTAATAGTATTTGCTGAACTACTCAACTAAATAAATTGCTAAATAAACATTTATTACAAAGGCAAAATTAATAAATTGCTTTTTGAATGACTTTGAAGCACGGTACTTAAAACAATTATTGTTCTGGAATGGTCTGTTTTTATGTTTAGTTTTTAACACATTCAACAAGTGTTGTTAATTTTATTACCCTGTTTTCAGTTTCTCTGAAGCAGATACTATCTTATCAATCTGCTTATTTCAGTTAACTTAATTAAATATGAAACATTATTTCTATTATTTGTCAAATGTGAAATACAGTGGTACTATACCATTCTTTCTGTTATGTATTAAATGTGAAACACAGCGGTACTATACCATTTTTTTCTATTGTTTATTAAATGTAAAATACGGCGGTATTACACTATTGTTTATTTGTTTACTTAACGTTTGTTTGTGAATTTCGCGCAAAGCTACACGAAGGTTATCTGCGCTTTCACTAAATGTTTGTAGATAAGCTCAAAACTACAGACTCGTTCCGAACCATCTTTTACCACTTTTACTTTAAATAATATAAAACCAATCTTATTGCCAACGTAAAGTATTCAATTTGTAATTTTGTTTATTTTCAGTAAGTGTAGTCTACACTAATATACAATAGTTACAGATGTGTAATCTACAATATCTTTGAAGTTTTTCAGAGTTTTCGCATCGAATTTTCAGTTTTGTATTACACATTAGCGTCTTATAAATAAACGCACTGCCCGATAACACAATGACACTTCAGTCAGTCATTATTGCTATCGTTCTCAAAGCTATTAGTTCTAATAACGATTAAAATTCAAAACAAGTCTAACTAGTATTTTAATTTACACTTTGTCTAATCTTACCATATAAATTATCGCATCAAACGTATAACAGAAAATTTAAGTATTTAAATTGTAACCACTTTATAAATACAATAGTAATTGAAGGTAGTTCAATATGGCTTTAGAAGTGACTTTAACACCAACAGAGCTGATAACAATGATTTATATTTTAGGTTTTCTTAACTAATTCAAGCTACACAACAACAAACTCTCTGCGCTTTGCCCATTACGGCTATCGAAACCCGACTTTTAGTGTCACAAGCCTGGAGACATAACACTATTGAGGGTGGGGTCATGTTGTAGGGAAAAATGAGTACATTGTTTCTTTTTTATTTCATATTGTTGACTCATTTTTTGTAAAACAAAATATACACAAGTTAAATCGTGTAATGTTGTTCCTCTAAAAACCAAACAAACATTTTCCATTTATTTAGTCTTACTGAGGATGTACCTTGACATTGTGTATATATTTATAACACTTCTGTATGTACCTTGACATTGTGTATATATTTATAACACTTCTGTATGTACCTTGACATTGTGTATATATTTATAACACTTCTGTATGTACCTTGACATTGTGTATATATTTATAACACTTCTGTATGTACCTTGAAACCGGATCATGTATCTTGAAATTGCTCGTCATGGTCCAGTATGTTAAGGCAGTCGACTGATGGTCGCGGCTTCGAATCCTAGTCGCACGAAATATGCTCGCCCTTTCAGTCAAGAATTGGCGATGGGTAGTGATAACTAGGTGCCTTCCCTTTAGTCTTATACTACTAAATTAGGGTCGGTTAACGCAGATAACCCTCGTGTAGCTTTGTGCGAAATTCAAAAAACAATCTTGAAATTGGTATATGAACCTTGAATTTTGTGTACATCTACACAAACTGTAGTAGCCATTACTTGTTTTTTCCTGTTTCAAAAATCAAAGTATTTATTATGTTTTTTTCTCTTCCTATTATATTTAAAAGGTTTCTATTTTTATTTACATTAAGCAAATCAATTGGGGAGAGTGCCCACAGTTAGAACCAACCCGCGAAGACAAGGTGAGAATCTTTTACGTTTTTACTTGCTGAAACAATCAAGAAAAAAAAACAGTACTAAACATTTTCAGAAGTTCAATGCACGATTTCAACAAGAGTATTTCTAATCATGTTAAAAAACACGTTTATAACAGTGTGTTTATTAATCTCAAAATATCTATTAAATACTACAGACCACATATAACAATTGCAAAATACTGCGTGGTAATAAATAATGTGTTGTCTTCAGTGGTTCTTACCATTTCTAGTTGTAAAATTAAACTCAACATTTTGGAAATTTCTACTGTTTATTTCTTTCAAAATAAATTCAATTTATAAGTTATTTACATGTTTTTAGTATTTTTATTTTGGTAGGAAAACAAGCAACAAGTGATACTTAGCTGTCTCAAAGAGCACCCTCCGCCAAAGCCTGAAGATGCACCTAGTGGAGTAAGGTTTTATAACATCTTTTTAAGAATAAGCTCACTTCGACTTTTTATTTTTAATTCGATTCATTTTTATTAATGTGTTAGATGAAAATGGTATAAATTACTAACACTTCAACCTTACTGCGAAGTTTGTTCGTAAGTTGCTTTCTGAAAATTTGGAACGAGATTAATGACCGTGAAAGAAACTTCTGTTTTTTTAAGACAACTATAAATGAACATAAATTATAATATTTTTGTAATTAAGTACAAAGCTGCACATTGGGCTAGCCATGCTGTTCCAATCATGGGTAACGAAACCTGGTTTTTGGTGTCAGTACTTACCGATGCGCCACTAGGAGACAACATTGGTTAATGATACTAGATGCTTTACTAACTTTATTTGTTTATAATACCAAAATCTTTGTTTTCTCTATTATTTTTGAGTTAAGCAAAACGAATATACATGTAACAAATGAAATGTCGACTTGTTGACACTAAAATATGATAATCATTTTATTAATTTCTGTTTGAACGTGAATATGAACACATCGAAAACATTTTATATATTACACTATAATACCTTGTAATAACGAGTCTTCTTTCTTCTTTCTTCAGGAAGTGTTGGATAAACATCATATTGATATCACTACGTGCGCACTGAAAAAGGAAGAATGGGCAAGTTTTGTTTGTGCCATCTACCAACGACATCATAAGACTAATGCGTTGGATTTTGTTAACCCTTTGATTTTGAAATAGCAAATTTCGTGAATAAATTTTATTAGATACATACATTTTTATTTTTACTTTAGCTTTGTTTATCATCCACATGGCATGCTACCCTGATACTTAAAAGCCACGTTCATTTTGTATAATAAAACATTGATACTAAGCTTATTTTGTATTCTATATAAAATTTTCAAGAATGAGAAGTGTAATTATAATCTTGTTTTGCTACCTTGAAAAAAGTGTATACACCCTAACAACCATTATTGCAACAAATGGGCTCATACAAATAATGTTCAGCCCACTTCGGTATTCGTGTGTCTCAGACTGTCGGTTGAATTCTAGATTGAATGAATCACATCGTAAGCAATGTATGTGTCAAAATAGTGTGATTTAAGTTCTGTTTTTATACACTTCTAATTCTTAAAAATCTCCAAGGGAATAAACAAAACATATGGTATTAAAATATGTAAGATACCTGATGCTAATCTCTTATAACAAGTATATTTATATATACTCATGGTAAGACAACTAGAAAAAAGTATCCAAACCTAACAGTTTGTATCTATTATTAAATATTTTACAGTTTGGTGAAGATGGCCGGTACAAGTTTGATAGAGCTTTATCCCAGATCAAACAGAAGGGGCTGAAGCCTGAGGTAAAGTCTATATACCCCCTTTTTTAAATAATTAAATTTACTAAAATCACAAGCATTCCATTTTACAAAGCGTAAAGTTAGAAAAGAATGCGAAATCAAAAGTTTATATTGTAGCAAAATTAAAAAGGCTTAGCTACAGGCTTTGATGCCCATCATTATTGCTAGACCATAAGCTACGACTTACTGTTTGCCATGACTAATAATAATAAGATAACAGAGAAACTGTAGGCTAAATGTATCATATAACCAAATTATCCAAGAATATATTCTCAACTTGATACAATCTTTAATCTTCAAAACATATGAGCCACCACACTTTATCTTGTAGAAACTGTGTAGTAAACATTCAAAGTTTAGAATTACATTTAATATAAAACTGTACATGTCACAAAAGGTGTTTTTTTAAAAAAAACAAACGTTATTTATTATACATATAATGTGGTAATTTTTTCAATGAAAAATTCGTAAAAACTGAGTATTAATTTCTTACAGATCCTGGCATCAATTATAACCGAACACAAATATTGTAGAAACGAGGCTGTAAGTATTTGTTTATTAGTTTTATAATTGAAAATTATTTTTAATGAAATGATCTTGTTTAATGGAAGATATATCTTTACGTTCAATGCGATGTTGATAAAAGCAACCTCATCGAAGTAATTAATATTTCGTAGTAAAAATAATGAAATTTCGCCCTACATAATTAATCATTTGTTAAATAATTCAACAGATTATAGATTAACTCTTACTTTTTTCTGTTTCTCTTCATAGTTGGAAACATTCCCGGAAGACTTCATTTCCCAGGTAGATTTAACTTATTTTTTCATGCAGTAATTTTTTAAAATTTCGCGCAAAGCTACACGAGGGCTATTTGCGCTGGCCACCTCTAGTTGGGCTACTCTTTTACCAACGAATAGTGGGAGTGATCGTCATATTACAATGCCCCAACGGCTGAAAGGACGAACATGTTTGGTGCTAAGGGGATTTGAACCCGCGACCTTCAGCTTACGAGTCGAGCGCCCTAACCACCTGGCCATGTCAAGCCTATTCAATAAAACTAGAAAATGACCGAGTGTAAGAAAAAGATAGTCGCTTCACGAATCATATAAAAATACGTGAAAGGGATTTCTTCATTAACAGGAGAAAATACATTTGTGTAGCATTTTTTTCTTCTTTTTTTTTTAGTTTATTAAGTACAAAACTACACATAATGGCATATACACTGCTGGCCAAAATCTTAAGGTCAATAAACATATAGAAAAATATGTTAGACTCAACCACTTATTTGAGTAGAGCTTTGAAAGATGAAAATAAGAAAAGGGAAAAAACAACAACTTTTTCAGCATTTAATAGGAAAAATGTGAATAGTATGAAATTATCCTAAATGCTAGCTGGTTAAAAATTTAAGACCATACCAAAAAGAAATCTTAAACAGGGTAGGAAATGCCTAACAAGAGGTCTCAGTAGTGAGTTGCACGGCTGTCATTGCGTGTAACTGCAAACATTCGCTTTGGCATGATTGATATAAGAGTTTGTAGAAGACTGGCTGGAATGTTATTCCAAGTTGCAAAGATGGCTTCATGAATATCATGTACTGTTTGGAATTGACTTTCATTTCTATAGACTTCCTTTACCATCCACTTCCAAGCATTTTCAATGGGGGCCAGTTCGGGCAAACACGCTGGATGGTCCAAAAGAATCACGTTATTCGCCATGAAAAAGTCCTTTGTCCTGCGGGCATTGTGGATTGCAACGTTGTCCTTCTGAAAGATCCAGTTATTTCCACACAAGCGAGGACCTTTAGTCAATAAGGATGCTCTCTCCAACGTGCCAATGCAGCCAGCTGCTGGTTGACGCCCTGTATAACCTGAAGCTCCATTGATCCATGTAAGAAGAAAGCACCCCAGATCATGATGGAACCTCCTCCACTGTGTCGTGTAGAAAATGTCTCCGGTGGAATATCCTTATCGTGCCAGTGACGTTGAAAGCCATCTGGACTATCCAGGTTAACTTTTTTCTCATCAGAGAAATAAATCCTTCTTCCACTTTTCTACGTTCCATATTTGTTGCTTCTCAGCAAAATTTAACCGAACTGTATCATAGTGTGGAAGGAGGCTTGGCCTTTGAAGATGTTTACGGTTTTTAAAGCTTTTCTCTCGTAGATGCCGTCTTATTGTTCTTGAGCTGCATTCTGCATCTGTGAAGGCCTTAATCTGGTTGGACGATTGGCTGGTGTCTTGCCGGATAACTCATCGAAACCTCCTGCTCAATGCCGTCGAAATTTTCTTGGGCCGACCATTGAAATTCTCGTTTCGTATCCCTTAGGGTCTTTTAAGAAATTTGCAACAGCAGTTTTACTAAGTCCAACCTCACCAGCGATAGCACATTGAGAGAGACCTTGCTTTTGCAGCTCGACAATTCTGCCATGTTCACACTCTGTCAACCTTTTAGCCTTTGCCATGTTTTTACTCAATGTAACACAAGAGATGTCAGTGGGAGATGTTGACATCGCTAATACTTGAACACAAATGACTAAATTTCGTTACATGTTTACCGATTAACGCTTCGTTTCAGTATAGTCTAAACTTTTGACCATCTAGTATTTAGGCTAATTTCATAGTGTTTACATTTTCCCTATTAAATGCTAAAACGTTTTTTTTATTATTTTCCCTTTTCTTATTTTCATCTTTCGAAGCTCTACTCAAATAAGTGGTTGAGTCAGTAGCGGCGCCAGGATATTTTGTTCAGGGAGCTGAGGTAAACTGTGGAGGGGCTTCTCAAAATGTCATCAATATGAAGCATAGATGGTAAATTATAATAATGTAAATACCAAGGTATATTTCAGAAAGGTTTACCGTTTTGAACTGCGTTTTCAATGCAGTTTTCATTGGAAACTCATACTCTGATTAATAATTCATTATTAAAAATAAAAAAATAATCTTTTTATGAAAATATGCGTATATTTTAAAGAGGAAGCTCACCTAAATTCCACCCAAGGTAATACATAATAATAAAGAAAATCAAGATTAGCTTGGATTAAAGATTTAATATACTATTAAGAGTAAAGCTACAAATCATAGCAGTGGATATACACAGCCTGAGACACTTCTCTCCTGTACGCCACTGATGTGGTCTGACATGACTGCAGCTCCGTCATAGCACTAGCCAATGCAGACATTATGGTCAATACCACAATTAGTCACAGTATCCATGCTTTTCTTGAGCAATGAATCTGCCTCCAGACCCTCAGCAGCTGTAATGTCCAGGAACTCTTCATGATAGCTCTGTTGGTGGAGGTACCTTACCACAATGGACAGCTGTTCTTGTTTGCTCAAATCCTTTGTTTCATCCACCATTAGAGCAAAATACTCAGCTTCCATGACCTCTTTGCTAATATCCTTCCAGCTATGGTGTCAAGCAGTTCGTTTTGGATATCTTGGTGCGTGTAATTAGCATTGCCTGGACCACTCAGCTTCTTCACGATTTCATCTTATCTGAAAACCATGTCAAGAAGTTCCAGGAAATTGCCCCTGTTATCTGACTGACTATCTTCCCTATGACCTCTCTGGGCTACATTCTGGCAGGCTGTGTAGAGCAGTGCATCTATCACGGCTCTTATGTAATGTCGGTTTTCCTCCACAGTTTTAGCACAGCTTGCATCGAGAGTATGTTGGATCTTTGCACCCTTTGTTTTCTGCAATTTAAACTCTGCCCAAGCTTGCATGGCAAACTTGTGTCCTGCAGAGTTATCATGGGACTTCAGTGATGTGGTTGCCTTCTTCCAGTTCTGGAAGCCTTCATGAGTGAAGGACTTCTGTTTTACTGGTGTGTGTGACTGAAAAGACGACATGTGAAGCAGAATGCAGCATCTTGGATCACAGAGTACTCCAGCCACGAATGCTAATTTGTTTGTTTGTTTTTGAAATTCGCACAAAGCTACTCGAGGGCTATTTGTGCTAGCCATCCCTAATTTAGCGGTGTAAGACTAGAGGGAAGACAACTAGTCATCACCATCCACTGCCAACTCTTGGGCTACTTTTTTACCAATGAATAGTGGGATTTACCGTCACATTATGACATTACCACGGCTGAAAGAGCGAGTGTGTTTGGTGCGACCGGGATTCGAACCCGCGACCCTCAGATTACGCCTTAACACGCTTGGCCATCACGCCTATTCTTGTTGAATAACTTTGACTGACCACTGTATTCAAGTCTGGACCACTATCTGGAAGCTGGCTCAGGTCCTGGTGGTAGTTTTTCACCCTGAGTGGTGCCCTCTTGCGGCTGGGGTCCTGCACTAGTCGTGTCCACATTTTCACCATAACGATCACCACTGTCCTCCTCACTTGCACCACGAGTTTGTAGAACCATCTACTTGCTGCCTCTTCTTGGGTCGCAGGTAATGTTGCATAATCACCCCTATGTGTAGTATGACCGGTTTATGTTTTGGTGGGTGATGTCTGACTCTTGTCTTGTGTGTTGGTGTTTTTGTTTGAAAACGAGTCGCTGATTTTGATTTCTTTTCATTAATCCAAACTGAGTGTGTGTTTCAGTGCGAGGCCGAGTACCAGACAGATAGCGAGAGCCGCGTAAACATAACTCTCTTTTATACAGAGCGCGCGAACGTCAAAGTGACTCCCGAGCCGGATGACTGCTAGTACAACTTCTTACTTCCAAGTTCTGTTAGTTTATATGAAGTGAATGGGAATTTATTCTCCTTATATTGGCATTAGGGCTTACAAAGGATATTCATTTTAACACTCTCACGGCTAAAAGGGGTGAGCATGTTTGGTATGACGGCGAAATCGAACCTTCATCCTTCAGATTACGATTAGAGCGCCCTAACCACCTGGCCATCTTTAAGTAAGCATATGCCCACATGTGAGAGAACTACAGTAACTATCTATGCATGTGTGTGTGGTAAAACCCTACCTCTTTAGGTTTCTGTCAAATGCTTTATCGGTAGTAGGCTATATGTAATGTCAATATGTAACAGTTAAAACATTTCATCTAAAATACTTAACACTGGTAATTAAAGCATATTAACCACACGTATAGTGTAAGTTGCTTTTATTTGAAATTCTTTATTTTCTAACTTATTTCCATATTACCTAAGTAAAGTTAGTTTAATGGCTTATGGTTCTAAAATATTCCTTGATAACGAACAGTTAATTTTAACATTTTTAGTTCAGTTTGTTTGTTTTGGAAATTCGCACAAAGCTACTCGAGGGGTATCTGTGCTAGCCGTCCCTAATTTTGCAGTGTAAGACTAGAGGGAAGGCGGCTAGTCATCACCACCCACCGCCAACTCTTGGGCTACTCTTTTACCAACGAATAGTGGGATTGACCGTACATTATAACGCTCCTACGGCTGAAAGGGCGTGCATGTTTGGCGTGACAGGGATGCGAACCAAAGACTCTCGGATTACGAGTGCACGCCTTAACCCGCTCGGCCATGCCAGGCCTTTTAGTTCAGAAATGAACTATTAAAAGTACTGTGATATTCATAATTTCTCACGTTACTGGCTGTTTTGGCTTATACTTTCTACTGTAAAATCTTGAGTAAAATTTTAACTTGTTACCTAATAATTTATCGTTGAAACTCACTGCATTCGCCTGTTGCTTAAGTTAAGTGAATCAAGTCATTTCTGTGAAGCTTCCTGGAACTAGCAGTAAATATGCGTAAATCACACCTTCGAATTCGAAGACACGAGATTAAGTGTTTACAAATGGTAACATGAACTTCAGTTGTTTTTCACGTGTTGATCTGTGATATTTTTTTATTCTAGACAAAGTTTCAATGAACTTGTTTTCATGCACGTTGTCGATCCTACATCACCTATTTCTATACTTTTATATTAACCAGTAGATATTGTTAGGGTTAAAGCGACCGGCACAATGTTTTACCACTTGTAAAACACAAAATACCGTTTAAAACATTAATTACTTGTTGATTAAGTATGTAATTCTGCTATGATACTATTAAATGCACTTGTTAACAAGTTTTTTTTGTTGTTTTTTTCTCAGGTCCAACTTTACCAAAATTGCATGGATCTTCGCATCTCTATGGTATGTACAAGAAAGTTTAAATAAACCATACATATTTTGGTTTCAAATCACATACAAATTGATTTGTAAAATTATGTACTTGTTAATAAATAAGAATTTACTTCTAAATTTTTATTTTAATACAAGTTGAATTACCTTATAGGCCTGTGGCATCAAAATTGAACCTCTTCCTAAAACATAAGGTAAGTTCATATTTTACACAAATACCAATTTAAATATATTTTTATCTATACAGAGGCTTTTGCCAAAATTCTTCCTTTGTTAAATTTTTGCTAACATAATCTAAATATAAGTTCGTACCGTAAGTTACAAACAGTGAGTCACTAGGACTATACTACTAAAAAAAATACAACTTAATTTCCGATATGAATTTTTTTTTAAGTTGAATAAAAACACTGAATGGACTGAATACACAACAAGCTACCTGGCCAATTATTTTTTGATACTTGATGGACTGTATTTATTTTTCTTTCTAATTGAGCATAAAACTACACAATGGGCTATCTGCGTTCTGCCGACTAAAGGTTTCAAAACCAGTTTCTAGCTTTGTTAGTCTTCACACATGCAGCTCTACCACTGGGTGACAAATAAATACATACAAAAGTTAAGTTTTGAATTTCATGTACAGTAACAGGAGGGCTATCTGTGTCAGCAGCATAAGACAAAGCTAGTCATCACCACCCACTCTTGAACTACTCTTTTTACCAACAAATAGTGGGATTGACTGTTATATTGTAATGCACCCAAAGGGTAAGCATGTTGGATGGTCCTCAAATTGAGAGTCAAGCTTCCCAACCACCTGGCCATGCCAGGGCCTGCAAAATAACACTATGGCAATGGGAGAGCCTTGATAAAGGAATCTGAGTGTTTGTCTAACATTCAAATTTCTTCTGGACAGAAAAGAAATCCTAAACACACATTTTTTTCTTTCAGTTTCTTTTTCCAATCAAGTCCAAAATTAATTTTGATAACTGTTTGAACTAAAACTTGTGTTTATATATATTATTATTATCATATTATTGATATAATCATAATTACACATTAACAGGTCAACTTTCAGACAGTGTATTTTTAAAGATATTCTTACAAGTAAATGTCTAACAACAAGAATATGTTTGTGCTATAATCAAACTCTTTAGTTAAGAGAAAGTTCTGTGCTACCTTTTACTTAGTATTAATATGAATTATTTTTTATTTTCATTTTACTACAAATTCAGAAGGTATATGATAGTATTCTATTGTTGATGCCACTGAGAAAAATTATTCTATGATAAGATATTTTCAAACATCTTATGCATTTTTTTCCAATCACACAATTAATTCAATTTAGTTAAAATACTATGATTAAATCATTCAACCTAAGATTTATATCATACACTACAAAAACAATAATTCCTTTTTTGATCTATCATATTTCCAAAGGAAAGTTTCCAATCAATAGTTAATAATTATTCCTCATCAATTTTATGTAGTTAAAAACATTACGACTTCTGAACATAAATTACAATGATCTAATTGTTTAAAGCATTTTTAAACCATTTAAAGTTATAAGAGGAAATATGCCATACTTTATAGTAAAAAGTAAAGATATGTTACTGTAGTAGTTGTAATATTTTTTTTACTTATGTATTTACAGGGTGTGAGAAGCTGTGGAACAACAACTTTGTCTTATTATTAGTAGTATCCTCAAATGTTTTAAAAACTTGCTTTCTGTTATGCTCTTTGTCTAATAAAGTTGTTGATGATTCTATTATGTTAGTTATAGGTTTCATTTTGTGTCATTTCACATGAGAAAGCAGTACTTTATACTATGATAAATTATTAGTTGCAATAGCTGGGATTTATCAACTTATATAAAGAGTTATATATAGGTTTCACCAGATCATCACCATCATGTCCTACAAATGTCCTTCTAGCTGTAGATATATTGGATATAAAATGATTGACACATCATTGAGTTCAGATTTTTGTTTATTCACATTTTGAAGGAAAAGATTGTTATTTTGTTGAAACACAAACAAAAAGAAAAAAAACAACCCTACCTGAAACAGCTTGTCCAAAATTACAGCATTACCATGCACACACATAGAATTTAGGTATTATAAACAGAGTACCATTTGATATGTTAAATATGAAATATCACTTATTTTGGCCAAAAACAACAAAAACTACTAGTGCATACAAATAAATGCAACATCTTTCAAGTACTTTTTGTATTTTTTTTTAATTTATATAATTGTTCATGATTTAAATATATATACAGACACACACACACACAAAGTTCTTTGACATTTTATTTGTTTATTTAATACCAGCTATATTTTATTTAATAATAATGTTTTAATAAATTAATGTTAATGTTTTTAAAACATTTGTTTTTCATCACTTATATTTGTGATAAGAAAATTACATTAAGCTTGTTGTACTTTTAAAAATTGTATTCTTTTTCAATCCCAGGAATAAGAGTGTGTAATAGTATTTCAACCACACTATGTCTGTCACATATTGCCAGATAAAGGCATTCACACCATAACTTATATTTATTTTATTTTACTTTTTAGTAGAAAAATAATTATATTTGTCAAACATCTATGTTTTTGTACGATAAAATTATGCATATAACAACATATAATCTGCATAGGTAAAATAGCATTTTAATGCAAAGGCACACAAGTTTTTATTTTTTAATCTGTATTTAAAACATCTGTACAGAAAATTTCACAACAAAGAAACTAAAGAATAATGTCAAAAATTCTTTTAGTTTTTATTATAAACCTAATTATAAAAAGACTAGACTATGAAATTGGTGAAGATACGTATATACAACTTAAGATCAGAAGAACAGGCTGAGAGAATCTATTTACTAGGGCCACTGATTCATTAATTTCTACAATAAGCACTAACTTGACAAATCTGGTTCTTTAACTATTTAACAATACAATTACCACCCACAGAAAGTGGAAAAAGGAGGGAATTACACAGTTTCCTACAGTGTTAACATAGCTGATGCTCAACATGTAAATTAGTGGCTTTTGTTCTACCATAACTTAGTATTTAAATTTTCTGAAAAATCCTAGTCATTCAAGTGATTTAACTTTAAAATTTCTAGTCCAATCACTGAGAAAAGTGACATTTTCAACAGCAAAACAAAGGGAATGCTTGAGCTTTGCCAGCTGACAAGAATATAAAAGATCTGCCCGTTGTTGCCCTTAATAATAAACAGAATAAAACTGAAACTTGCACCATTCAAAATGTACTTAACTATCATGACTGAACTCAAGTTTCACTTCCTCAGAGAAAAAAACTTCAACAGGAAGAGTGCTAATATAAAAATGTTTAAAGTGAAACTCACTAAAACCCAGCATTTCAAATGTCAACACATGAAATAAAAAGTTTGATTTGTTTGGAATTTTACAAAAAGTTACATGAAGGTTATCTGCACTAACCGTCCCTATTGTAGCAATGAAAAACTTCAGGGAAGACAGCTAGTCATCATTACTCACCACAAATTCTTGGACTACTTTTTTACCAACAAAGAGTTGGTTTGACCATAACATTGTGATGCCCTGAAAGGGTGAGCATGTTTGGTGGGACAGGGATTTAAACCTGTGACTCACAGAATGCAATTTAAGCAGCATAACAACCTGGCCATAAGGAGACTGCTACAACAGGTTAAAAGAGGCTTCAACATAATACTATTGTCTAACAAAAGTGCTCCAAAGAAACGTTCCTTCAGTTATTAATATATGAGAAAGTTATCAAACCAACTTGCTGTTCATACATTTTCAAAAAGGCTCAGTTTAATGGTAGATAGTTCTTGCAAGTCTTTTATAAGTTTAACATTCCAAGAAAATTCCTATAGTTTTTGTGTTCATGTTAATTTCTAGTATGAAAACAGGCAAGGATAAACAGGAAATATCCTACTCAACAAACCTAAGAATTTGAACACTGAAAAATTGTTTCCCAACAAGTCTCTTGTTTTATGAAACATTTGTATTTTTAACCTTGTTTTCCAAATTGAAATAACAATTTTTAAAAGTACAAAGGTAGAAAAACCATTATATTCTTGAATTTCCTTAACACATTTTTAAACAAAATATAGTTAGTTCTTATTCATATTGCAGTTTTTACCAAAATGCTTCTTAACTGTTGCAGACCACTGCTTCATCCCAAGGTCCACATATATGCCTGAAAATGAGAAAACACAATTACAACTTCATCAAAAAAAAAAAGAATTTGAAGGTGAACCCAACACTTATGTTGAAATGTCTTTCAAGCATGGAAAGTAATGAGATGTCATACATACACATAATAGAGTTAATCAAAATTTTTATTTTTTAATGTAACTGACCTTAAAGACATTTAAGAATGACGAGTAAAACATTTTATCTTTAACAATATATATTATCCACATAAAGTATTGAAAATACTTATAGAAATTGTAAGATAAAATGGCAAATACAGTGAGAGTGTGACCCTTTCACTGTGTGAAACTAAACTGCACTGGAGTACAGTCGTGTAGTGACAGCTAACATTAGTCACTGAACCAATGAGAAAATGTTAAACCAGTATAAAACTTAAGGAATTATAGTCAATCATATTATGCCCATTAGTAGTAGTTTAAGTCCAATCACAGCTCCCAAAAACAAATGAGCACACAAGACATCCAAGTTTCTTGCCAACATTCTAAAACCCTTGTCTCTATATAGCCTAAAACACTTCAGCTCAACTCATCATTAAATATAATTCTCAAGTGTTTGTCCATTTGTCCCTCTCTATATTTGTTATGTTTACCACATAAAGAAAGAGCAAAAGGTCCCCATTTTGTAAGTACATTCAAGTAGAAATACTTTCATTATGAAACTATACCAATGTACATGAAAAGTGCATAGAAGGTTCACATGAGCAATGTTCATGTGAGAGAAGATCAATGATAAATTTACACTTCATTTTGACTATGTTTACCCTTGCTTTCTGATATCTATCAAACTTTTTAAACTATTTTAGAAACATTTATATTTTAATAGAATTCCATTAATGTTGAGAGAAATATTTCTTTGATGAAACAAATGGATTGGTGTATCTATCATTATGCAGCTCTACACTAAATAGTACAAAGTTTATCAGATTTAGTCTATCCTTTTTTTTAAGGATTAAAAGCCAAAATTCAAAGGAACATCTTTTCCTTATTTGTCATACTTTAGATGTAAATTTAAATCTGTGCAGTTTTTTAACAAGCTCAAATAATAAGTAACAGAAGTTGGCATAAGATTTGCATTAGTTTGTTTCTTAGAGCCCAGCCACATTGGGATATCCGATGTTTCCACTACAAAGAATCAAACATCACATTTTAACATTGTAAGCTTGTAGACTTACTACTGTCCCACCAGGAGATAAGATTTTAGTTTAGATCTATACTATTATTATAGTAATATTGTACAGAATAGCCTGCAATGGTGGATTTAATAATTCTTTTAATTTACAAAGCTATACTCTAACTGTGAAGTCACGTCTTCATCATGATCAAGCCTTATGTAATGAAACTTTTTAATGAAGTTTCTTGGCAATGCTTAATGTTATTACCTTTTCTAACTCTTAACCCTACTTATGACTCCTAATATTAAACCTTACTTATAGTGTAGTCTACTTAAACATGCTCAACTTCAAAAAAATGTAATTACATTAAAAAGTACCAATACTTAGATTTTTATTTGAATAACCATTTTAATGAGAAGAATTACTTTAGGTTGGATTAAAAACTTTTGATTGTGAAACCAGTAGGCTCACTTATGCTTGTAATGCAAGTTCTATAGGCCTAATATTAGGTTTAAAGTTCTTTCAAGTGTTGAGTATTGTACTGATAGTGTTCAAAATGCTGATTACCTGCATAAAAGTTGAAGGCAATAAAGTTTGAAATAATGATGTCTTAAGTATGGAATAACTGACAAAATCATAAATAAAATTCTAAAAACAAACTAAGGAATAAAAGATTAATTATTTCACAAGAAAAACTTTTCTTTATTTGAAAGCATTGGATTCTGCCATCAAAGTTTTCCTTCTATTCATCTTTATTATGAAATTCTGATGCATAATTTCATGTGTAAAATCTTTTTTCTACATATTTATAAACAGCATTATGTAATTTAGTGTTTCTTTATAAAAATTATATATTTTTTTCTTTCTCAACTGTTTTTCTCTTATAAAGATTTTACTAAATACCAAGGATGATGATTTCAACAATGATAGATAAAATGATTCTAAGAAAAATCATATTCTATTTTAGGTCAACACTTTCAAGCAGAGATATTGACTGGTAAGATTAATCCACAAGAGTTAATTCCAATAAATGATTTGATGCTATCTGACCTAACAATGTCATTTAACATGAAGCAAAGACACCTTGCAATAAAAATCACTAGTGATGATTGCTAACAAAGCTTAATGCTAAATTTTTCATAAAATACGACTAAATGTATGGTTTTCAGCCATAAAGAAATTTATTTTGGGCTTCCAAGTGTTAGAAGTTATAATGTTATCAGTGTTAAAATTTCAAAAAATAAACAACAAAAGAATACTTGATAACAGAAGTTATAAAACAAGTAATTTTGAAGTACAACACACAAACAGATAATCAAAGGGGCTGCAAACAGTATTACCTCATTATGTGCAGGTAATATTAGCCAGTAAACTAAGTTTCAGCTATCTTTAATATCATTTAACATTATTTTATTTTTAACAAAAGGCAATCCGTATCACTGCTTCAATATCAACCAACAAGCACTGTATCCAAATTAATATTTCAACATCTGTGGAACACATTATCAAGCTTCAGTATGTTTAACTGAAATCAAACTACTTCCAGAGGAAGAACAAATATTGTACAGTGTCTGACTGCTCCCTAACAATGATCCATCTCCTTACCTATTATTAGAAAAATCAATATTCAACAACTTGAAGAGACAGTGATGTTAATATCATTGCTTGGGACAGACAAGTAAATGTTTTCATTATACAGAGGTGAGTATAGTTACTATATAAAACTCAAGTTTCAAAGGGTTTTACATTTACCAATGTAAACTTCAATTATTAATTCAAGACTTTAAAAAGAATATAGAAAATATTGCAACAATGAAGTTATAAACATGGTTTTAAGTTTAGTACAAAAAAAGGTTACACAGGTAACTAATGGTGAATAATTAGTTGTTTCTTCTATCTAAGATAGGTTTATTCTTAAACAATAAACATTTCAATCAACTGCTACTATATATTTCTATATAGCAAAAAAATATATTATAAAAACAGTAAGCGTTTGAAATATCTAACCTTTTATGTGCTTGGCAGTAGACAAAATAGAGTGGACATAGAAAGGTTACACATATCAAGACTATTGTTGTACATAGTAAATATGATATTTCAAAACTAGCCATAAGCAACATGGTAGTGCAAGACAATAAAACTGTTACAACCACTTGACCAAACGGATAGTTTTCCTAAAATGAAAAAAGTAAAAGTTTCAATATATTTTATTAAAATACCAAGAAACACTATAGAGCTACAATAAAAAATAATAGTTACAGTTAATCTTTTCACTGAAAGCCAGTTTCTCAAACAATATGAAATAGTTTAAGTTAATTATCAACAATATCACATGTTGTGATACATTAAATTTTGACATTGGTACTATTTGCATAGTTTGTTTTTAATTCCAGTACTAATGAAAACGTGACAAAATAGAAAAGAGCCAATTTATAGTTGCTATACAAAATACAAAACTGGGTAAATACAAAAGCTACAAACTTTAACAAAACAAGATTCTATGAGTTCTCAATGTATTCCAGACCAAAAATATACCAACAATAAAAGGCTTATTTTCAAAACTGTATTTATTTACATGCTTGACCAAAAGCAAAAACTTGTAATGATTACTTTCGAAATATATAACATCTTTACAACATTTAAAGTAAAAAGCTTTTAATGAATTTTTTTTTTTTACAGAAAGCTATGCTAGGGCTTTCTGTACTAGCAGTCTCTAATTTAGCATTGGTAGACTATAGGAAAGGCATTTTGTCAACACCACCTACTGCCAACTCTTGGGTCACTCATTTAATAAAGATGTGTTCAGTGTGTTGATTTTAACATTATAATGCTCCCATAGCTGAAAAGGTGTGTTCAATGTGATACAGATTCAAACCTGCAATCCTCAGTTTCTATGTAAACCATGTCTTTAATATTTCTCGCACAAAATCTTACTGGCTTGGAAAAAATAGGCTATATATTTGTTTTATTTCTGAATGTTATAACTTTCTAACACTGAAAATGTATTTCCTAGAGGTATTTACCTCCATTCACATGAATAGCTATTCTCATTCAGTGCTTCCATCTATATGCATAAACTTTTCTTATGCATGCCATAAACCTTCTATCTCCCTCCCCCATTGGAATTAACTGATTCCAATGCATCTCTCCTGCAAATCATCATGTGTCAACCCTTTACCAATAATAATGCCACATATTTTCATGATGCATGTGTCTCCCTCTATTAAATTCTACCAAGCTATTGCTTTGAGTTTTGGTACAAGATGGAAGCACTGATTATCAAGCAGGGAGCAAGGGTGGGAAGTGCAAGATGAGGTAAGCACCCATTGGAAATATATTTTCAGTGCACTTCCCAAGATCAGACAGTCAAATTCTATGATCCAATATGGGAAAACCATACCACTTCTGAACCAGATAGATTCTTTGTCCATCATAGAAAAATGATACATATATGGGCAGAAAACACATCCAGTTGGGAGAGAATTATAGCTGGACAATGCAACACTTACGGTTACGACAGAAAATGTTCATACCCCTGCATCATGAGTAGTTTTTTTCCTCATAACTTAAAAAGTATCAAGATTAGGATAATGAAAGTATAGTGTATTATAAAAATTATATTACCACACATCTACATAAATTTTTATGTAAATTGAACAACAAATAAACTGTTTATAAGCAAACAACCAAACACAGGAGGGGCAGAAAGTGTTCATGTGTCTTCTTTAATGGTCAGTTATGTAGCCTTTCAGATGAATTACTTGGCACAATCTCTCCTCATAGCCCTCCATGAACATTTGACAGTACTTGACTGGTATTTTCTTCCATTCTTCTTCACAGAAGGCCTCCAACTCTTGCAAGTTTTTTGGATGACACTGATGAACCCTGGTCTTCAACTCATGCCAAACATTTTCAATTGGGTTGAGATCAGATGACTGCGATGGCCACTCAAAAACACTTATATGGTTCCTCTGTAACCAGGATTTCACATATTTCGATGTGTGCTTAGGATCATTATCATGCTGAAAGATCCAAGCTGCAAGTTTCAAGCATCATTCTTGATATAAGTGCCTAATATATCAACGTACTCTTCTTTTTTCATGATTCTGTTGACACGGTAAAGACTGCCTACACCAGAAAAGCTGAAGGAACCTCATAGCATGATTGAACCACCTACATGCTTAACTGTATGAACAGTGTTCTTTGGAAAACTTCGTTACCCTTCTTACGGAAAATATTGAAAATATCACTGTGGCCAAAAAGCTCAATTTTAGTCTGACCAAAGAATACTCTTCGAATAGGTAAAGATTTCTTGTATACCTCAGTCGTGCTTCTAAATGAACAGGCTGTAAATATGGAGTTCTATGAGAACGGCATGCTTTGAACCCAGAAGAGCATAACATGTTTGTAACTGTAGAGATGCTTACTTCAATCCCAGTTTCCCTTGACAGTTTCTGCATGTCATTATATGTTAAACGAGGGTTCCTACTAACTTCTCTGAGAACCTTCCTCTTGGTTCTATCTGGAATTTTGGTAGGGCATCCAGAACGAGGGAGGTTAGCAGTTGATCCTGTAAGCTTAAACTTGGCAATTATGCTTTGAACAGTAAATTTTGACACATTAAGTTGTGTAGCAATACCAGAAAGAGACACACAAAACTTGTATTTTACAATAATTCGTTTTTTTTTAATTGCTGGAAGTAAATTTTTTGCTGGCTAAAATCCAATAATTATGTAACCAGTGTCTAGTTCTGGAACGGTATAATGTAGTTTATTTGCCAAACCAAACAAACTTTTTATGGGAATATCAGTTTTTTCACACATTCTGAACTGTATGAACACTTTCTGCTCCTCCTATTTTTGATTGTTTATAAACAGTTTATTTATCATTTAATTTACATAAAAATCTATGTAGATGTGTGTTAGTACAATATTTATAAAATACACCATACTTCTATTAGCCTAATTGTGATACTTTTTAAGTTATGAGCAAAAAACCACTCTGGATGCAGGGGTTTGAACACTTTCTTTCATAACTGTACAAAATTCAATCCCAAAAATTATAAAAGAGGGTAAAATGAAAGGATGTACCCCCGAGTGTAGACTGGCTAGAGGTAGAACATGGATACATACACTGCATGTCAACTACATACAAAATCCATGTGTCTTAGAACTGACATCCATGTAGGAGTAGGAAAGAAGATCACATCACTGAAAAGTTGACTACAATCCAAATCCAGGCATCTGGCAGGGGTAGGAAAGAAGATCATACTGTCTTCACCTTAAGTTCATGAGACTGGTGGGAATCTTGTACCCCAAACTCACAAACAAAGCACATGTAAATATGATAAATTGATAGATAGATCTTGGAACCCAACATCCAGTAATGAAAAAAAATGTCTACACAATGTAAACTATCTCCCTCAAGAGTCAAGTTGACCAGAATCACCTCAAGCCCACTGACATCATCAGAATAAGAAACATAAAGAGACAACTGAAAGGAAAGAACTGTAACATTCCACAATTACCTCCACCATGACTCATAGTACTGAAAAAGAATAAATGAGGGAGAAATACAGACACTTGTAAAATACATGATGACTTATGTAGATAGATTCTTCTGCAGATACAGAACCCGGCCAATGGGAACAGATATCCTGGTATAGGTAGGATGAGAGATCCCAACCAAAGGGGGTGGGTGAACTGCAATTTTGACATCTCATTACCATTTGTTTTTATGTTTCATATTAAAGGAATTGCATCATCTACACTAGCAGAACCACACTACCATATCCTGAAATTAAATGGTTTTATAATTATTTCTATATTTTGTTTCTATTTTGCTAACCCAATCAATGGGATGCTTCCATGATCCACTGCTCAATTGGCTTGGAACTAGAAAGTGGTAAGGAATATCTAGCTCCACTAAAATGGGGGGAAGGAAGTAAAACGTAATAGAGAATACCCATAAATAACAATGTCACAAAATCCAATTTTCTAAAGCAGACCATACCAATTTATTCCATACAAGGCATGACAGGGATGGGCAGCTGTTCCCTTCTGCTTTACACATGTAGTCTATGTTCGAAACAGGGAAACTTATGAAGCAATAAGCATCAGGAAAGTGGCTTGAATTTAAGCAAACATAGGCAGGACCACATTAATATTCCTATCTGAAAAAGCAGGCCACTGTAGCAGAGGACAAATCCCAAAGGAATACATCCACAAAAGAGTGTAATACCTGCAGTATCAGGAAAAACAAATGATATGATACAGGACCACTAGAAAGTCTAAAACTGAGAAATCAGAAGATTCCCAATCCAAAAGTCAAGACAGGAAATATATATGATGAATAATAGTGGGTTGGACCAGGGGAAAACACCAGACCCAGAAACAAATTGTCAAAAAATTCCATTTCGAAGATTATCAGTAAACAATGCATGACTTTAATACACAAAATATCAGATTCTATAATTTTAAGTCTTAAGGTATGTGAAGCAATGTTTTTCTCAACCCTTTTTATTCTCACATTGCCTATCCAATATGCAAACTAACTTTCATTTTCAGATTAAAAATACTTTTATATATCATAAAATTTCCAATTTTCACATGCAAAATTTTGTCAAATGTTTCTTAGGAAAACTTTATTTTTTATGTTCACTAATAAATCTCTGTATAGTTTCAGTTGTTTTGATTAATCTCATAATCACCATATAAAATTTGGAAATTCTTATAAATTCTTCCTTTCTCATTTTACAATGACTACAGAATATAAAGCACAAACATAAATATTTAGGCCAAATAGCTTAAATCTCACAACATTATTCAGTTATACAGATTTATTATTTTTATTATACTGACCTTTTGGCCATGCCTGACTAACAATACAGAAGTTATATTGACATACTACACATAAACTCATATTACAGTATCCAATAACATAAAACTACCTTTAGTTTTACAAAGTAACTTATCTTTGCTGTGTTTTAATGGACTAGTGTTTGTAAGAAACAGTTATATTTCAATTATGATAAATTGTAGGTATATATATATATATAAAGAGAGATTATTACTATTTACATACAAGTTCCTGAAGCCACTGAAAAACAAAAGGATCAAGATAACCACTCCATTAGATAAATGTTGTCTGGAAAAAAATCATATCCGTGACAGGAGCAGAAGTACATGGAATATGACAAGCATTAATAGGAGTACTGAGTATGAGTGTCCAAAAACAAGATCCAATGTAAAATGAACCAAAACACAACTTACAATAAGAGGCTCCAGGGTACTGACAGGATAAAGGCATTGGTTTATCAACTGGAAGATACAGGGTTTGTGATCTCTGCCCAAGACCTAACAGTGACCGGAAAAGGTCGAAACATTGTTTGCTCCTCTACCACTTGTGGATGCTCATCAATGTTGAATAAAATGATAAGATGAGAAATTCCATAAAAATCCAAATTATAACACACCTTATTATTGCTTTCATTGACTTAAACTGACTGTAAAGTGGTTTAATTAAATTTTAGATGTAATGCAGTATTATATGCAGGAAGGAATTTTAAAATGGTGCTGGTTGTAGTTAGTAACCATAGTTAAAAATACAACATATTGCAATTAGAAATATTTAAGTTGCAAATTAGTCAATTTATTCATGTACATCATTTGAATATGATAAACACAAAACATTCAATAAATATTTAATTCATAATAATATGTTGTTGTTCATAAACTATGTTGAAAACACTATTTACTCTACTATATGTGAATTATAATTTTTGCTCTACCAAATAATTTCTAAACTTTCTTTATAGTTTCTGTTTCCAAAACTATGATTCATTAATAAACAATGAAAGAGCTTAATAGGACAGCATAAAAGTGAAAACCAAAGTCTGTATGAAACTGAGTTAAAAAAGATAAGTGAAATGTTCGAAAATGAAGAAATAAAAAGAATATCCTTGAGGCAATGAAATTATTCTTTGGTATAGACAGAAAAACATTTAGTGCTTTGTTTACAAGAAAAACTCCTAAGAGCTATGCAAAAACAATAATTTGAAGATTTAGCATTTTTCTTTGCAAATTATACAAAACAACTGTCAGAAAAACAACAAACACTGATCCTAAAATATCTTCAAAAATAAATTGTAAAAATAGTTAGAAATAACCTATAAAATGGACTTGAAAAATTGTGGCTAAAAAAATTGAAACTAAAAATAATAATTGATTTAAAAAACTTTGTGTCAAACAATATGACTGATTTAAGTTCAACATAACTTTGATCAAAATTACAATTTGTGAATAGGTTCATCAACATACTTTCACATGTTAATAACAAAGGTGAAAAATTTACTTACTAATAAACACAAGGTTACATTCTTGTAACACTTAGAAGAAATGCCAAAAAAAAAGGGTTATGGCCAGAGCCTTTATTTATTAAAGTCTGTTGAGTAGCTACAACTAATTTTTTCTAAGGTCTTCTAACACTCATGCTATATTAATATGTAACTGATCATGAAAAATTCTTTATAATATTCTTCTAATATTTTATATTTTATGGGCAGGTTCTTCTGGATTATTTGGAAAATTACATAATTGCATAATTACAATGATTTAATTTATTTCTTCAGTAAGTGAATAATGCTTAAAAGTTGTTTACATGTAGGTTTTAACTTCAAATACTATGGTTCAAAAAAACATTTAACAGAACTGCCTAAAACTAATACATGCTTTACTCCTAAATTTGTAAACTAATTGCAGAATTTTAATGACAGATACAACAATTGGTATTAAGTGGCAAAGAACTAACTCAATTATTGATTACTCATTCAACAGTCATTAACTAGCTACTTTATTCAGTTATGTATTTATATCACATTTATGTTTAGTCTAAATACTGCACAAAATTTCCAGATTGTATGGATGTCTTAACTTTCATTATCTTTGTAGGTATTGAATCATATTCTCTAGCAAATAAACACCTAAATTAAGATATCAAAATTTGTACCTTAAAAAATTATTCTATGTGGTATAAAGTGCAGTTAAGGAAGATGTATATCCTGTGTTTTTTGTTACTTTAATAAAATGATTGATACTTGCAAACTTTCATGGTAAATTATTTGTGGATTTTGTTTTTTATTTATTGAAGATAAATTAGAATACTTACATTTGTAATTTACCACATGGTTAAAAGGCTGACATGAATATTGATTTGCAACTATATTATAAAGTGACTAGAAAATTGCAGGTTCTAGACATGCCAGTGTCTCCTCCCCCCTCGACCTGGATGCAAGTTCAGGAAGGTGGGAGGTGTTGGGTTACTGACATAAAACCTTCACAATGTAAAAAAAAGTAAATTTATAGTTTCCTTAATACTAAAATAATACACAAACTACAGCATAATCATGAGCTATGGATAATGTATTATTGAAGTAATAACTCATTATTACAATATTACTTTTGACAACAATATGGTATTATAAAGTATTAGATATCTAAGGGGAGTAGTAATATTTTAGTTACTTTCTGCCAAAAAAAGTCTCAATAAATTCACTCTGATGTATAGCTATATCAATGCTCTTTTCTTTTTTTAAAAAACAAAAACAACTGCAGTTTCTAAGTTATGAAATATAAACTATTTAAATAATGTGTTAATTATTTTTCTTTGAATAACACTGAAGACCAATTTTAGAAAACAGCTCACCAACAGCTTTCAAACAAGCTTTATGGGCACTTAAAAAGTCTCAGATCCATTTCTGAAAAGCCTTAACAGAAATTCAAAAATTAAGATTTAGATGTTCAGTTAAAAGGTAGTAATAACTGTTTCACAGGACAAGTGAAGAGAAAGAGAGGTACTAAGTAACAAAGTGTGTTTTTGTTAACTATTAACCTAAGCCCATGTTTATTTCTTCTGTATTGTGTCTAACATTGAATATAACCCATCTATAAAAAAAAGAAAAAACTTGTGATTTATTTAGCAGCAGAATAGACCAAGTGTTGGTGGCAGGTGCTGAATGGTTGCCTTCTCTGTCATTAGTAGTTCAAAATTATGGACAAACAGATAGTAACTTTGCCAAAACAAACACCAATATTTCAATTACTTGGTTAATTGAAATAAGTGGGAACCCTAATTTTTATTATCAAACTTATTTTCATGAGATGACAATAATTGACTATAATGAAAAAAAACTGAATTAATTGAAAATAATAAACAAAAACCACAACAACAATATTTTGATAAACTAAACAGGTGAAATAATCAAAAACACTAAATTCAGTTACTTGGTTATTTTATGTGACACCAACCTGGGATCATAATTCTTTCATTATATCAATTAATGATAATGAACTAATTGGCTAGCTTTACCCTCAACTGAACTTATATTTAATGCTTTAAAATTTATAAAACTTATTTAAACAAAACTTGTTTTTTCATTACTTTTAACTTACCTGTATATATCTCCTTAGTACAGGTGAAAGGACAAAAATTTCAGCACCAATAAGTAGTAATGCAAATGTGTAAATTTCAGATGGTAGACGAGACCCAAGACAAACAGTGGCAAACACAGCAGCATTTACCGAAATTGTCTCAGAAACTCTAAAAACACAAATTACAATAAATGAAAAGCTAGCTGTTTTATAAATCAAATTATTGAAAACAAACATGACAAAAATCTCACAGCTTACTGACAAAAGAATAAAGACACACAAGGTTTCTCTGTGTCTATAAAGAGGTTCAGTTATACAAAAACAATTTGGATCATGATCTACATAGCAATTGCACATTTTGGCAATAAGCATAAAGTGTAGTTTCTATTGCAAAAGACTTTCATGAACAACATTCCTCCCTGCAGGCTTTTCATAATTCATTTAGTGTATAAGGGCAATGGTTTACCAGCACCTATTTCTAGAGACTTGACTAATGTATTTTATACAGAATACTATGAATACTTGTTTTAACCCCCAGCTGCTTAAGTTTAACAAGCACTACTAGAAAACAGTTACTAGTTGAAATATTATTTACTGAACATACCACAATATCCAATTATTTTGACTTTGCAAACACGACTAGCTCAAGGAGATTTAGATAAGAATGTGGAAGTAAGGTGGAAGAGACTTTACGTATTTATATAACACAAAACTTTTATTCAGGTTTTTGTTATTCAGAATGTTACAGTCATTATTCTTCATAATTACGCTAACTGATATTTAATTAAATATTTCAAAATATACACTTTTTGAAACTTTAGCTCACAAAATATGCTGTTACCCTTTTGCATTAGATATATCAAAATGCATATGGCAATGTTTCACAGAATCACATTCAAAATTTAATTAAACTATATTATCATCAATGTATACAAACAAACTTGATATCAAAACATAGTCAATGAATTATATTTGAATTCAGTTTTAAGTTCTTCATTTTATAACAAAATATTTAAAAGATTCACAATTCCACACGACTAAGAAAATCGTGATATTTGTTCTCTACGTTTTAACTCTTCTACAATTTATTCATTACCCTTCCAAAAAGTACAGAATTTAAGGTAAATTACTTATTATAATATAGATATTACTCAGGCAAAGCATAATCATTACAACCTTCAATCCTACTTACAGAGTCATAAGCTGTAAAAATCAGTCCAATTTTCCATAATTCCCTATTACATCCTCTCTTTCATAAGCTTCCAATAGTTATTTTTGATGCTTAATGCTATGTTATTTATAATCAACTGAGAGCCACAGTTTTAATTGGATGAATGGATTTTTTTTTAAATGACTGTTACTATTATAACAACAACATAAACTCAAATAAAGGTTATACTACAACAGCTATCATAATGTTGACTTGATGACCTGTTTCTTGACTTATACCCACTTCTTACTTAGGTCTGTAACCATACAACTTCATCCGGTAAAACACCTCTGTAACCAATGACTGTCAATAAATTACCTTTGCCATTACAAGTAGATGGAGGTTATGTGTGTGTTTGTCAAGAAGATCTCTTGAAAACAGCTGAACACATTTGAATAAAAGTTGGTATACATTTGGTCTATGACCTCACTAAGCAACATCATGGCTGTGGCTTTGCATGGAAAGTAAGGTGTCATATTTGACAAGAAAAACCCTGGAACAAAGTACAGGAGGAAGATGCTAAAGAGAAATGAGTCAGTTGAATCAAAAGTTAAATCCCATTGGTGAGGGTGGAAAGGAAAAGATTATGGAAGTCTACTAAGATCAGGCTTAAGATAAAGGTGGGAAATGGAAGGAAAAAAACTGGGAAATGAGAGGAGTTATCCTTCCTAGTGACTGATGTTTTGGGAAGGAAAGAATGATCCATATAACGGAGAACATAGATAGGATGATAAAAATTATGTCAACCACTGATAGCAAATAAATCAGACTTCTAACATACACAGAACAGAAGTAAGTCTTAAGAGACAGGTAAAACAAGAAGCATGTGAAAAGTGGTTCAAACACAGGCAAAGTGAGACAGTGAATTACATTAACATCCTACTTCAGAAATGTTTGTTCTCTTGTTTGTTCTTGAATTTTGTGCAAAGCTACTTGAGGGATCTCTGCATTAGCCTTCCCTAATTTAGCATTGTAAGACTATAGGGAATGCAGCTAGTCTTCACTAGCCACCATCAACTCTTGGGCTACTCTTTTACCAACGAATAGTGAGATTGACCATCACATTATAACACCCCCATGACTAAAAACATAAGCATGTTTGTTGCAACGGGGTTGCAAACCTGCGACCCTCAAATTATGAATTGCACGCCTTAACCCACCTGGCCATGCCAGGTCCTTTGGAAGTGAAACATTTAAATTTATGAGTGTGAAGCACATAAAAAGAACCAAAAGCAAAAAAAAGTCTGAACATGAGTGCTATCAAATGAAAAGTGATACTTAGGTAGAACTGAAGTATGTTGAACTCTTATTGATGAAAGGTTGTTGCAGGATGATTTGCATGAGATTCACATTAGAATCAGTTATCTCCAATGGAGGGGAGAGTAAAGGCTTGTAACATGCATTAAAAATTTTGTATATAAAGGGCAACACCAAAAAAGAATAGCCAGATGTGTGAAAATAGATACTGTACAATATTAGAAGTGCTCAGCATCCATTGATAATGGCAAACATATAAAAACATTTTTGTATTTTTTGAGAGCTGAGCTTGACCAACACTGTGAAACAATGTGGAATGATATTCAGAGTTTGGTGTTTATAGAGGTAACAGAAAGCACTCCTACTGCTACTACTCAATCCACTATCTCACCATTACACAATGTAAACCATGTTTTAAGTATACACATAGTGATTTCTTAACGCTGATACAAAAATCTTGGTGAGATAATAATGAATACTGT
Source organism: Carcinoscorpius rotundicauda (assembly GCA_011833715.1). Lineage (NCBI taxonomy): Eukaryota > Metazoa > Arthropoda > Merostomata > Xiphosura > Limulidae > Carcinoscorpius > Carcinoscorpius rotundicauda. Next base: position 34,030,255 of record CM022402.1, read on the forward strand.
AATAATATGTTATGTTAAAAATAAACTGTGGGAAAGTTAGAATTTTTGTGGTAGTTATCATTGCATCTGTCCCCCACATTTTTTAAGTTCATAACTTAGAAAAAGGATGGGTAACTCAGCTTGTTACCTATGAATAAATGTACACTGTTGTGAGCTTTAAGATATTTAGAATAAACAATTGTAGTTTCCTGTTATAATTTGCAGTTATTTTATAACAAGGTAACTTAGATCCATTTCTTAATTTATGTGTTGGTTACAAGGTCAATCAAATCAACCAATTGCATGTAGAATGTGGGTTCTTAACCAGTGGTCCATCGGTCCTTAGATGGTCCAATGTAAGAGCTTCTGGGGTCCATGAATGAGGGACAAGAATTGATTTTTCTTCATTCATTATTTTCTGTATATGTGAGTGCATCTTTCTGGGGAGGGGTTCCATAGCTTTCAAATTAGATTCTCAAATATTCTGAATACAAATGTTTAATATATATATTCAGGTAGTTTTACAGGTTATGCAAGGGAAACTTGAAATTTCAAATAAAGAAAAGTATTTTTCATCTTAACAGGTGAAACCATTTTGCACTCAGAGCAGTCACCTGCCTGATTCTGCATTTGTGAACAAGCTTTTGTCAAACATAATTAATTGAGAATTTGTATTATTATTTTTTATTTACAAAAAACTTGTAACATTTACTGAAAACTTGCTAAATTTTGTGAAGCCCCATTAAGTACTTTCAAAGATTTATATGTATACCTTAACAATTATATGGTGGTTACAAGGTTGTACAAATACATGAACCCATTATGAAAGTGTTAAATACATATGTATTTATTTAATATTTTTGGTTTTGCTTAGAGGATCAGACAGCTAAGTCAAACCAATAGGTCCCTAGTATGTTAGCTTATTGTTATGTAATTTATAGGTACTTCTCACTGAAAATTATTAATGATTATGATCCTTTATTAACAGAGTTTTTTTGTGAGGATCATAATCATTAGTAATTTTTAGTGAGAAGTAACTAAGTTATTTCTTTATTTTATTCTTGCTGTATCATTTCATTTATTATTAATCAAATAAGTATTGATAGTTAGTCATTAATTTTGCTGATACTTCCCACTGACTTCACATTTCTACTCACCTGTAAATAAAAAGGCTGGTCATAGGATAAATATCCACTAGAATAGCATTAATGTGATAAAAGTGAAATGTACTTATGATTATCAGTGAAAGTTCATTCACCTGTACCCTGTTATAAATTCACTATTTCCAAACTCTAAAATGCATCCAGTACAGACACTGCAAGAAAGCTGTAAGGAAATGTGTTCCTTGTATAAGAACATTTAGTAGAGAACAATTTTTCTTGTGTGTTGTATTAGTAATTTTTATTTTCAACCCTTTCTTATAAACAATAATTTTATGAAATATATAACAGATGAATGGAAAGTATGACCAAAAACTTCATGCTAATGAACCCATATTGTGTTGGTTTCATTTCCAGGTGAAAGATTCTTCCTTAATACATTGCACATTTTGCCTTGGGCACATCAAAAGCTTTTGTCATGTAACTTTATGTTTATGAATTTTCACCAGTTGAAATACAACTGGGTGTGACTCACTGACAATCTTTTTCTGAATAGTCCTAAACCTAGGTTGATCTACATACACGTTTCCCAGAGCCATTAAGTACAAAAGATCCCTTTCTTGAAAATTCTACATCTCCAACCAGAGCCCATCACAATGACCTCAACATATGAATCTTTCACATCTCAAGGTTTGTAGCATACTCTTTTCAAATGCAACTACCTATTAAATGCCATAGAACGTGAAAATGTAGTTCTGATATATTCTGTTTCACCATAAGTTGATATCAGCTGTATTTGTCACTCGATTTACCAATTTGGATATTCACTTTAAAATGTATTAAACCTTGTAACAGGGTTTAACTGTCATATTGCTGTCATGTTCAAGCTTATCTCAGTACAAACTATTTATCTGGACAATGCTTATGTAGTTCACTTTTCTTATTTATCAATGCATATTCTGACTCAAAAGAATATTCAGAACAAATTTTCCAACAAAGGTTGTTCACATATAATGCTATTGTTTCCTTCATACAATTTTTAATATGTACAATATACCACAGTATTAACTGGTTACTTCTTTTAACTGTTATTTTTTTTTTACTTTTACAATCTGTTGAATACACTTTTTAAATTACAAGAATTTGTAGCTGAGATATTCAAAGTAATTATTTTTGTCTTGAACTGTTATTATAAACTAAATTACTTAAACAGACAAGCAGTCTAAAACAAGCTTCAGCCATGTAAAATATTCAAAAACTCACATGAAAGCATGTGCTCCATAATCATGAAACATCAGATGAACAAGAAACATGAAAGTAGACATGGCATAAACAGTGTCTGTACTAATTGTTTCTGTCAGTGTTTTCATAATAGAAGAAAATCCTAGGCCAAAGGAAATAAATATGAAAACACTTTTCAGATCTTCAAATCCTGAAAATTAAAAATGTTACTTATTATATCTTACTTATGAAACAATTAGTTATGTTAAAATATAACAAAAATATATTTGAATTTAACTCAATTCACTAAACATACACTCTGCAAGATATATGTAGAGCTGGATGATTAATTAAATTACTTGGTATAGTTAATTACCTATGAAAACCAATTATATTAATTAACAAAAATAACAAAGTAAGTTAATATGAAAAAAGTAAATAACCAAAATTGGCATTTCCAGTTAACCACAATTATTAATTATTCCAACTATCTAGTAATTGATATATCACTATTATGATTTTTCATTAATATTATTTTTGATTAATTCAAGTTTAAGTTTGGGACAGCATGATCTATTAATTAATGTGACTACTTTGTAATCTGAAGGTCTTGAAGTCAAGTCTTATTGCTATCATTCTCAATTATTCCAAATATCCAAGCAGTTGAAAAGATTATTTTTATTTCTCATTATTGTTTTCTTTTCCATTATTTTATGTGTGGTCATAATAGTCAGATAATCAGAGTGGTGAATTCATGATACAAGGGTTAAATTCCCATTGCCATAACTAAATTCATTTTTTCAGCTATATGGGCATCATACATTTGTTTTGTTTTTCAATTGTGGTAAACTACTAAGACTCTCTGCCATTGTCCCTAATTTCAAAATGGGGGTCACATAGAAGGCAATGGGCTGGCAGCACCAACCACAGCCCCTTGGGGCGCTGTTTTAGCACTAATCATAATATTACAACACACACACAGCTCTTCAATTCATAAGGTAACAAGAGGATCATACCAACCAGGATGTGTTATAATGTAACTGTCAATTCCAATCATTGGTAGTGGTGCTATAACTCAAACATACTTATTACTTCTCAGATCCCTACTAACAAAACATATATATTGCATGACAGCTACTTTTATTTCAGTTGGTTTGACTGGTTTCAGTATTATGCATGTATTCTATTTTTACTCAACTCACAAATATAAGAGTGTGACCTATTGGTCATTGGTTACATGAGAGTAATGTATGATGTTTGATTTGACCTTGTATGTCTAAATATCATGGAACCTTTAACTGAATAAATGTTGCTTATTTACAAGGTAACTTATTTGACTTAGAGTAAGAATGCTTTAATAAAAAGATTATGGCAAGATTATATTTATTATTTATTCACTCAGATACTGATCAATAAACAACTTGCTCATTTAGCTGTGTGAGTAAAAATTTACTACAGATGAATTAATAATAGTTGAGTAATACTGTCACTGAGGATAAGTTTGCTTTAAATAAAAGGGTTACAGTAAGTTAGTGTATATCATTTAATAGTTCAAAGAAAATGTTGATTGTTGAATAATTTGCTCATTTAACTGTGTTTTTCATAAATTACTAGGAAACAATTAATAATAGCTTTCTAGTTAACAATACATAATACTGTTACTTAATTCATCTATTGCACAAACAAGACTCCTGTTTAATCGAGAATAGCTCTATAGAGATAAAAAGAACTGACATGTGTAGAGAAAAGTAGAGGTGATGCCATGTGTTTATTGGATGTTGCGTGGTAAGATTCAAGATGTTTGATTTACCAATTTTTTTAGGTAAATGCTGTTTCTATGCCTTCTTTCAGAAAGTATTATAAAATGTAAATACATTAAAGATTTTAAACTACTACCATATCAACAATTTCTTACTTAAGAGCTTTCACATTTTTATACTAATACAGTTTGTTACATATTATAATTTATCTTGGATGAGCTCCAATTTCTTAGGCTATGTTCTATTTCAAATAACTGGAAATTTCAGTTTGAATTTTGAAGTTAATAAAATGTTAATATGTATCAAGTTTATGGTATTTGCAAACAAAATTAATACACACAATTTTCTTTTTTTATCATAAATATATTTTAATATACAAAAAAAAAAATTTATAATAGTACTTATTACAAATTACTTTACAATCTTACAGACAGTACTGATTATTATATCGGGTCTTCAACTGAATATCTGATTGATGATCCATGTTCATGCTGAGCAAATTAATCCTGAGTTGATACTGCCATACTTTGCTTAGGCTAACTAGCTATATCAACCTCACGCCTTTACAAGCTGACTTTTTCTGCCAAAGATATTTAATGTCCTAGTAGAAAAACTAACATATGAAATACGTCACTGAGGTTCCTAGATCAATTCTGTGGACTTCCAATTAACAGTTGTTAACCACAATTATAAGGCCTATTGTAGACTGACTATATCTGTCCAAAAATAACACTCTTCTTCTATCTCTCACTAACTTTTTTTTTATAGGAATCATGCAAGACCCTAGAAAGTTCAGCAATGGTAACAATACTGTCAATCATTGCATACACATGTAGTACAATATTGATTATTACTCTCAAGAATCTTCTATAAATTTCAAGAACAGGTAGAACTTGTGCAATACATAAAATAAAACTATGCAGACATAAATGTACAACAGTAAATCTGTTATAAGTTGTTAATTATTTTTCAAGTTTCTGACAATGACACAGAAATTTCAAAATACATCTGTAAATAAAGATTTTCTTTCATAATGTGATTTAAATATTTCTTATAATAGTTTTGACTTGCATGAAAGTCATATATCTTGTCTTGCCATATTTCTGACCAGATATAAAAATTGAAATTTTTATAAATTGAAAACATATTTCCAATAGTAGTTAACTTCTGCTGACTCTTATAGCTATCCACTGACCTTCAGCTTCTCAACTTTTCCCATCTAAACATTAGTCTCACTTGCTCCAATCTTCTATACTCCATTTAAATGACCTTGGCAATATTTGTCTTGTGATACTTTCCACTTATATAAGTGCATCTTTACCACGGTATTGTAATATAAGCACCTCACTCAGCTAATGTCATTGCATTCTTCAAGGCTTACACCATGTCAATCACTAACATCACCTCTTAGTGAGAAGGAAGGTCAGAAATCATCAAAAGATGCAAGTATTATTGGAAATACATATGTAGTTTAAGAAACTGAATACTTTCTGTGATTCTTATCTCTGCTGTCATCTATAGCTGGTATCCCTTATTAAGAATATGAAAGGGATATTGAAGGCATTATCCACACAGAAAGCATCTGCTTATAACAAGGGCATACACCAAGAAAAGAATGATAACTAAGTGGGGGAACAACACTACATCTAGAACATGCATGTTTTTCACTTGGAACATAGTTCCAGTATCAAGGGTGGAATACAATAAGTAACTATCAATATAGGCCAGCCCCAAGAAGACTTAAGGTTCCATAACATGGGGTTAGAATTGACGGGTCTTGATTCTTGTACCCCACATTAATGGCTAGGGCAACTGAACTGCAACATTATATAAAGATATACTAATGACTGTATCCCTATCTGGAACCACTGGAATCATGATGAGAAAAGTATGCAGCACTGAAGTGGATAAACTATTTCTTCCACATGAAGAAGTCCGAAAGGTAACACCACAGGCTTTGAATGATGGGATCATATGGCTTACTCAACCAAAGGAACAAAAATTATCTGGTCTCAAATTATGAGCGTTCATCCTTAGTACCCAATTGAGTGGCCAAGGAGCAATCCCTTTGTCCTTGGAATTATGGAGAGGATGTGAAATGCTATACTCAAACAAGGACCCAGAATAGGACCACTCCACACTTGGAATTATGAGAAGATAGTGGACCTCCTTTCAGGAATAATATGCTAAACTGATATTGATCAAAAAGAAAAACCATGCACACAACAACTAGATAGCTTAGTGTCAAATCTGAACGGAAATGATGAGTAGGCTCTTGCAGAGACTAGCACTGCTTACACTAATATCTGGGAAAAATATCCAGGAAAGCAGATAAAAGAGCCCCTACCTTTGTCCTCTTCTCCAAGAATGGAAATAAACACTCAAAAAATCTGGAGAAAAAGTATGTTTACCACTCCAATGACTAAAAACTGGGTGTGGTGAGGACTCTCTAGCTCTACTAATAGAACTTGAAGGAGTCCTGAAAAATAGTTCTCTGGAAACAATGCAACAGGCAAACAAAGTTCTCTAAATTTTTAAAAGCAAACCAATCCTGATTTAATCAATCTGATGATCATCATGGATGGGCAGGATCCTCTTTAGCTTTACTGATGAGGAGTCAATAAATTGCACTCCAGCATAATATGATGAGCTCTTAGAAGATCTTAAAGAACACCTTATTTTGATAGAGCTTGCTGTGACTGGTAGTAATTATTGTGAAATAGTGTTGCTAGTGCAGAATTAGATTGATAAAAGCATATCTGTTTAAGCAACACCACAAAAGAGTAAGATCTAGTGAAAACAAAAAATGGACCCTAGAAAATAAAAGAGACAAAAATATTCTCTTCTTCATATAATTTAACAGATGTCAAAATGGCCACAGGAGGTAGTTGAAAATCCTCAAAAGGAAAAAATATTGGAGAAAAGTATTTGGAGAAAGTCAAATACCAGCTCCTACAATGTTCTCCAATAAGTAATTTAAATGAGCAGCTAAAGATATAGAAATGTGATGATTCTGATGTAATAAAATTCTCAGAAGTGTCATTGCCTGGAGAGAAAGTCCAGAATAAGCAATATGGATCAGTTTGCAAAGCCACATCAAAGTAATTGGGGATAAATCTTGGGAAATTGCAGAATCACAATGAATAAAGAGTCATGTTCTATTACCTTGAAAAGAGTCAGTGCAAACCACATAACACCTCAGACTCTAATAAATGGCCAATGTAGGTCTATGGATAGATGGAGACAGACCCAAAATGACCACTTATCAGATGCATTCAGTCAAAACTGGATGGGACTGCACCTCTATTCTTTTCCTCCCATTTTATCTCTCACCCAAAAGTCTGGATATGATTTGATCCTCTACTTAAAAGCTGTTTGTATTACCAGATGGGCTGACTCAGACTGTTCCAAGTTCAAATTTCATGCATGGAAATAATGAAGTCCTTTCCACAGCATCAGGATTTAATATCTAAAGCTGATAGAGACCAAAAAGCATGCATTTGAAAATTCGAAAGGAAATAATGTGTCAATCATTGAAGACCCAAACTACAAGCAAATTCACAAGAAAACCTCACAATATAGCAACCATTTGGGCAAGAGAATGCAGTTGGGCTCAAACAAATTATCTGCTAGTAAATTCAATACTCCTGAAACATGATAAGCTGAAAGACTGTTAAAATGGGAGTGAGCCCATTAGAAACACAGAAAGTCTAAATACAAAGGTCTTAAAAGTGTGTACGTCCACGATGAGAAATGTCAAACACCACCATCAAATTGTCAAAATAAATCCTGATTACTTTCCTTTGCAAGAGAGGTAAGACAATGAACTATTGCTCCTTGAACTGCAAATAATTTGAAAGTACTAATGTGAAGATTTGTTGCTTGTCCATAGACCTTAGAATTCCTGACCACTGACATATGCACCTCATGCCTGAAATGAGGCATTCATGGAAAGATGAGCCTTGGGATGAAGGGTCAGTAAAAAAAAAGACTGGCAGTAGTAGTGTGTTTCTGGTTCTACCATCAACTTAGACCACATATGCTACTCCTAAGTAAAGAGGTTGGATATTTCATTGGATACAGGTTGTACAGCAACCTCTGAAGAGACATGTGTGGTCATCCCTAAGGAATGAGAGACTTGAGGGATGCTAACATCACCAAAAGAGAGAGTCACCCATGCAACAGGAGAAGGATGTGTAACAGTCTGTATGCTCCTTCCATAGCCTGAAGCCAGATGAAAATTGACTGAGCCTGACTCAAGTACATGTTGAAAAAATTCCAAAATGGATAATATATTAAGTCAGCGACAGAATGAATTACTCTGTTCTGATGAGAAACCTAGCCTTAGTAGCCTCCAAAAAGAGAATCTGTATTTGCTGTTCTCCAATCTGGTAAGATGGTGTGAGAAATAGCCAGACATTCATAGCACAGGTTGAAAAAATGAAGGTGTAGAGAAAAAGCTCATACCACTCTATAGAAGACATTCTGCAAATGCTAAAGGGCAGAGCCCAAAGTGCAGAATCTGACTCTTGTGCACAAAACATAAAAATGTGCAGTATGACTTAATTAGAAGAATGTAAAAGTAAGCATCAGCAACATCAAACTTTGTTATCCAAGGATCTGGTGAAAAAATACCATTATGGACTGAGAAAGGATTCCATAATGAACCAAGGACAACCCAAAAGCTGCTTAAGGTGAGAAAAATCAATGATTCCCATCTACTGTATTTTTTTGACACAATAAAGAAACAGGAATAAAATCCCAGAAGAATGAGATCAATTCTCTCAACTACCCCTTGATCATCAAGTCTCTCATAGCTTGAGAACAAAAAGTCATACTCTGCAGATTTGATGGAGACAAAAATACCACAGGTTAGGAGGATAAAGAAGGTTGAGATGTGAAATAAATGACCAGCTCCAAAATTAGAATCTGGAGAACCTATGAGTCTGTGGTGAACGAAGTCCAGAATTTCAGAAAATGATGTAACTGTTTTCTCAAAAACCCTACCAATATATAACAGTTACCAATTTCACTAGTGAGTCTGTCCGAGACAAAGAGCCATGATGGAACCTATTGCGAGTAAGTCAAGAGGCTAATGATGGCAACAAACAAGGGGTAAACTTGTGACATCAATTCTCAACTGTAATGCTTTTGGAACATCTGCCAACAACAATGAACAGAGAAAAAGAAGCTCCCGTAACTCACAAAGTGTGGTAACAGACAAACTCCTTTCAACAAGGCATTTCTACCCAATAAGTTCCAACAACACAAAAACCAGGAATCCAAAAAAGAGAGCAAAAGCTAACAATCTGACCATTATGAAAGTTAGGAAAGTACCAATTCATCCACAAATTGATGGGAGAGTAATTATAAAAGGTTTCTGCAAAAAATTGAAGATAAATATCTCAGAATAGTAGTGTAATGAGGGCCAGACGAATACAATAAAATTGTGATCTGTTCAAACTGTTTGTTTGTTTTGGAATTTCGTACAAAGCTACTCGAGGGCTATTTGTGCTAGCTGTCCCTAATTTAACAGTGTAAGACTAGAGGGAAGGCAGCTAGTCATCACCACCCACCGCCAACTCTTGGGCTACTCTTTTACCAACGAATAGTGGGATTGACCGTAACATTATACACCCCCACGGCTGGGAGGGCGAGCATGTTTAGTGCGACGCGGGCGCGAACCCGTGACCCTCGGATTACGAGTGCATGCCTTAACCCGCTCGGCCATGCCAGGCCCTGTTCAAACTGATCACAGGCTCCAGTCTGAAACTCCAAACATCCAAAAGGAGATTTGTAAACATAAATAGACATCTACCATGCTATTTTAACAAACATGAGGACCAAGGTATAGTTATCCTCTCATGTAACTGAGTGGTAAACCTCTCAGTATGAACAGCAACATCAGATGAAGGAGAAAAAACTAAGTAGCCTCATCCCAACCTTTTCACCATCAAGGAAGGAATAAGATGAAAGACAACTGGTTAAAGACCCAAAACCTTACAAGCCACAGTAACTAACTGAGAAAAAGAAGCAAGTTGATCCAAAGTGGCTTTATGAGAATTTGGCTTAACAGGGAAAGGCACCAAAAAAATCAAGTCCAAATTCTCCCCAGAATGTCCTGGAACATCAAGAAAGGCAACCTCAGAACACCATTGGAGATACCTCTTGGCTAAATATAGGTCTCCATCTCATAACGAATCACCTCATGGACATCAAAATGACTACCCCAACTGTTGAGAGACACGACATAACAAAGCCTCTGTCGAAGCTTGTCTTTTTTTTTTCTGTTAGGAAATTATAATTGTAGAGAAATTCACAAAGTGACACCAAAATCACAGTCAATAACTGAAGATCAAGAAATAGCTGTAAGTGTCAGCAGATAGTTATAATGTTTTGAAAGTTGAATTTTCTTTTTTTCTAGGATTGGCATAAAATTGTTTTCAATGAATTATACATTATTTATCACACAAAAACCTTTATAAGTTTCATCATATAATATCTAGGAACAATTATTTTGAACAAAGATTTGGTGTTTTCAGTTTAATATTCTTGTGAAAACTTGATGGAAGAAACCAACAGAATTGTATTAATTGCATTATTATAAACAAAGATTTGGTGTTTTTAGTTTAATAGTGTTGTGAAAACTTGTAGGAAGAAACCAACAGGATTGTATTAATAGATTTTTTAATTTCTTATATTTTCACATGCAACAGTTCAGAATTAAAATGTAGTAATTTACCTTAAATTGTGCACCTGAAGCATAGGAAGCATAGTTCAAAAAATGTATTTCACAGGTTTAAGGTTAGAAGATTAGTTTCATGTGAGAATAATCAATTCATTTAACGTATTTAATCAATGAATCCAACATTTAATCTATCAGAAAATTATATTAATCACCCAGCTAGAGTCACATCATATTATGTTCAGTTGCTGCACGTCTTAAAACTAAAACCGTAAAACCAAATTAGCTTTTTTATTAGATGCTCTTATCATTATAACTTTTCTCTGGTTCATCGAACTCACAAGGATAAAATTGGGAATGCTACTCTCATAAAATAAGCTCAATTCTAACTTACTAATACAGCCTCCCAAATAAGTCAATATTATGAAGCATAAACAAGTGTGCAAATATTAAATTTAAGCTTTAATGACTTAATTTGGGGATAGTCATACTTAATAGCACCAAGAAATTAATAATGTATTTTCTAATTAAATTCTGTAATCTAAAATAATTTATTAGCATTTTGGGCAGAAAGCTTTTTTTTGGTAATCCAGTAATTTTTCCAGTTTAGAAACACCAACATTTAATAATTAAATGTTTTGTTAAACAGTTGAAAAGAGTAAACTTGAAAATATACAAATTGTTTTAATGCAGTTAGAAATAATTAGATACGTATGGTAATTTTTGAATCGAAAATTGAAGAAAATATTTGTATATTTCTACATGTAACTCTAGGTGGAGGCTAATTTAAGATAATTAAGTTTAATTTTAATCTCCTTAGAATAGGAAGAAAACTGACAACCTTGAGCCAGAGAAAGGATCCCAAAATAAACTTAACTTAGGAAATATTAGGTATTAATAAAAGTTTTAGGAATTTAAGTACAAAACATAATATGTAAAAGTTTTGAACTACAGCTAGACTTAAGTAAATGACTACAAACTTGGCAACAGTTCAGATGTATGTAATATATGCACATTCCATTGATAGATAGATCTACAGATGTATAAAGATAAATTAGTTTGTAATGTCAGTGATATTTCTTGGTCATAAGAAACAAGACTTTTTTGTTTACAGATTGTTTTTACCTCATGATTTATTACAGAAACAAAACAATTAAAGAGTACCTTTTGAAAAAAAACTGTAGTCTGTCTTGACAAGAAGTGTTGAAAAGAAGAGGTAAATTATCACAACCAGTAATCCACTGCTACTTATAACAAAGGTGGGTGATAATGTCTCATTAACCAAGTTCACAAAAATAACCACAAATATGCAAATGCTGAAAAAAAATGAAGAGAACTGTGAATTTATTTTCCCTATACATCAGGTAAATATGCAAGTAAGAAGTATTAATTCATATAATGTATGTACTTCTTTAATTTTATCAAGTTATTTTGTTAACAAATGATTAAACTGGTCCACTTATTCTGGGGATGTTTTGTAATGTGATCAACTAGTAAAAGGTTTTTTTTTTTTATTTCTTTTGACTTTTAGCAAAAAATAAAATGACTAAAAACTATATACTCGTGTTTCATTAGATAAAATTTAATACAGTAACAATCTAGCACAATATTTTGTCATAATTCATAATATAAAAGGATTTTCTGTTCTTTATCATCTTCAGAATTATCTATGTACACTGATCTGAAACTGCAATCCAAACAGAAAAACAAAAAAAATTACACAGTCATTTCTATTAAAATTTTACATAAGTAATGTTAACTCAGTTTGACCAAATACTTATTTATATTTGTAAAGTAACATTTATAGATAGACTGCAACAAAATTCAAGCTATTTGACAAGCAAAATTTGTGTTTGAAAAGCAAATTACCCATGTTTATTGTCTGAAAGTTGTTCTTTAGAGATGCACAACCACATCTATATAGTTAACAATTCAGAAAACATTTTCACATTGTTTTATTTCGTAAGATATGCCTAAAACTCTTACTTTGTGTAAAGTTGAAAAGCTACCAAAGACAATTCCAGAACAATTTCAGCCCAATGCACTCTAAAGCTTAACCAGCTACACCAGTGAGATGACTCTTGGAGGAGATGAGCAGGAAAAGTAGTGGATACCACACTGGATGTAGCAAACAACCATAGTATGATGATTAATGGTTACAATAGAAAACATATGGGGCCATAGTCAACTGAAAGGAAAGGGCTGTACATTGAATGTTTGACCATCATAGAAGAATCAAAAACAGAAAGGATTGGATAAAGTATCTCAGATTTCATATCATGTCATTCACATTTTGCAGAGTGAGAACATCATCCATCTTAAACTGAGGATAGACTAAAGTTTGTTCAAGTAAAACAGTTCAATGACAGGATGTCATCCTCCTGTCTTTGTGAAAAAAGGTGGGAATAAAACTGCAGATTTGGACTGAGGAATTTATGCATGATGTCCTAATCAGGTGAAGTGGATGAAGATAAGAAGAGTGATCCATATACTGGCACCAAGAAAGTCTTACAATGGATGATGGAAATGAGCAGGACAAAGTGACTAATATGATGGACAATGCTCACAAAGATAAAATAATCTGAATAATTGAAAAATAACTCAAATCTATTGAAAAATCCTATCATAATGATACATGCATACAGAATGGGAAGGATTACATGAAAGAAACAACAAAAGCAGTTATCATGGAAGAAATCATTGCATGTTTTGTAACAGAGAAAAGCCCAGACTAGACAATGATAAATGATCTGCAAGTAGATGCAGGGCACCCAGAATGTGAAAAGCCAGCACATGAATTTGATGGCTGTTGCTCAACACAGGAGGTCTATTTGCCTGAAAATGTACAAGACTGGAAAAGAATACAAAAAAACAATATCTGTCTCTGTAGGGTCAGAAGGAAATTAAGCAAAATCTAATTAACTGCTAGGAGCCCACAAAAATAAAAATGTGAAAGGATTCCAAGAGAAACCACCATCCTAAAACCTCTTGATCAACTATAAAATCACCCCAAGCATAAATAATAAGACCTGGAAAAAAAAAGTGACATGATGCACTTGGAGGAGGAACACTCAAAAAGGTGATGACCTTATCTAGCAAAGCTAGTGTGGAAGGAAAAGCATTCAAGAGATCACAAATAAAGCTCTTCTAGCCCAACAAACTCAAATAAGACAACACATGAGTATGCTCTAGATATATATATAGAAGAAAACTAAATTTAATGACATCATGACTGAATAGTAAAGCATTTTTACGAGCTGTAAGAGGCGAGAGCCAAAGCGGGCATGTTCTACGTTGCAAGCCTAACTTATGTCAAACCTGTGCTCAGTTTTGAGTGAAAATGTTGTAAAATCTCATATTTAAAAAAGTTTGTGACTTGAACAAGAAGGATGAGAGCTTTCCAAGAAGTCCACATCACCAAACATGAGAGAAACAAATAGAAAAAGTAGAAGATGCAAATTAAATCACCCTAGCCCTAAGCCAAAAATGGAGAACACTGGGCCTAACTGAGCAAGAAATAAAATAGCATCCCCAAGACAAACAATGTCTGGTGTGAGGGGTTAAGAAAAGAATGTTTCCATCTTCACCAATCAATCAACCTGAACTTCTACTCTTAAAAGAAATGAGTAATAAAAGGCAGGATCAGATTTTGATGAAGTAAGATGTCAATAACATGGTGTAATTGATAGTCCATGGAAAGGAACAAGACAAACAAGCACCCAGATATTCCAAATTGTAATGATTCAAGGAGAGATCCAATGAAGTCCAGACTAAAAATAAACAACTCATACAGACCCAAAAAATCAGGGAAGAAGTTACTGAGGAAGAATACATCTGACATAACCACTTCATCCTTCACAAACAAGGAAAATCCAACAAAGAGCTAATTATGATCCAACAGTGAAATGAGAGGACTAATTAATGGTACAGAATTGACTGAGCAATGCTAAAGCTCTAGTCTCTTGGCTTTGACTAGCCAACATGATAACACCCTTGCAAAACAATTCCCAAACACCTTCTGCATACTCTGACAGGAAATAGAAATCTGAGTAAGAGGGAAATTCTAAAAAAGGCCAGACCAAATGTAAAGACCTCAAAGCCCAAAGATCTGTGAGAAAATTCTTGAAAGGTATGCAATACTGTTAAAAACATTGATGTACCATGTCTAATGGAGAAAAAATGTTTTTGTAATGTAGAGCAAAGCCCAAATGAGTCAACTGCTCAAAGCACCATGTGGAACCTAAACCTGAACCACAGTATTGGAAATTTATATGCATAACATTGTTCCATTTAAAGAGAAAGCCCAGTCTCCACTGGACACAAACCTCCCAAATATCACCAAGACCACTGGTTGTCCCCAACAATACCCAGAAAGCCAGAACTGACCAGGGGTAGGAATGGGGATAAGGTGGGTGTGAGAGAAAATTGAAGTTTTGCAACAGAGCTGACCTATTCCTGGGTTCCTGAGATTTGGGTCGTTCCCCAAAAATTCATGTGGTGTCACACAAAAGTACTATATTGTACAACCAAATTAAGGGGGTTAGATCAACACAAAGGAAAAAGCTACACCAAACTTTACAAGTCTAATACCCCTGAATTTAACTGGCCATAAAAACTACTCTCAGGAACCCCAGTAACACAAGTGCTGCAGGGATCATTAAAACTGACCTCACAATTCATCACTGAGAAGGGCAGGAATCAAATGAAAAGAAACAGAAGAAAATGATAAGATGTACAGCTGATTCAACAGGTCTAACAAAGGAAAAGATGGCCTGGATACCTCCTCTGAAATCATATGTGAGAGTCACAGGCAGACATAGGATATAGATACTCCAAACAGTCTTTCTTATGTACATGCTCAGCATTTTAAGGTGCAAGAAAATGATCATCAAGTGCTCAGACGTCTACATAAATATAGCCAACTCTAGGCCAAGTTGCCATTATATTTTGAGCCAATAATATCTTCAGATGCCTTTTAAGCAGCAGACAAATCAGCTGCAGAAGTTACAGCCACAAAGGTAGAAGCCATGTATAATTCCACTTATATGACAAGTGGAACTGACAGGTAAAAAAGGAGGGAAAATTCAAATGGTAAAAAAAATCTCAAAAACCATACAAATTTCAAAAAAAAATTACAGCTGAGAAAAATAAAATGAGACAGGCAGCTGAAAATTTAAGATATAAATATTTGCAATCAAACAGAAAAATATTTAACTGAAGACATGACCTAAAATGCATCTGAACCATAAGCCTGTCAACAACACAGTGATCAAGGGCTGCACTAATTACAACAGAGATAACATCACACTCCTACTGGTGTAGGGTTGTTGCATAATCGTTTGTATGGGGGAGTCTGTAGATGTGTCACATTAACATATGTGAGGGTAAACAGTAGTATTAAGGCTAGTGCTTAGCAAAAATTTGCACAAAAGTAAGATATTGGATCTGGATTTAAAAAAGTCATTGCCATCACAAGGTAGAAGTAACATACCTAAACACACATTTTGAAAAATAAAGTGTGAGTTGAAAAGCAACTTGAAAAAAAAATGAAATAAAAAAAATTAACATTATGTTAGAAATAATGCAATGATTCTTAAACTCTTGATGATAACTGGTGCACCTGATTGTGTTTTTTTTTAGTTGATGACTTCCACTTGCAGAATGGGAGAGATGCATTCCACATTGACATTAGTGCTGCTCTGATTGATTAGTAACACATAATTAGCTGATTAGCAAATACTGATGACTGCACAGCTCAATTGGTTGCTATACATTATTATACAAGATTGTTTTTTATTATATTGATGTCACATTTTTCTGAGACAGAAAGCAGTGGTGGACATGTTTTTGTCTTGTAAATTACATTCCATTTTTTCATTAAACAGTTCTGGTTAAAATATACTACACATATTTATTATTTCCTGAGATAAACTCATTATAAGGATTATTTTGCACTATTAATTATTTGGATTTAGAACTAAACAATGGTTTCTAAGCAAGCTAATCTAAAAAAATTTGCTAACTTGTTAGATCGTAGCCAAAAAATATAGGAAACTGAGATAGTGCTGCTTAACTGATGAAATACATCTTCTAATCTTGTTTAGCTATTGTTTTATCATCAGTATATTAATTTACCTATATCAGTTTTTTCCAGTTATGATCTATATAGGTAACTTCCTGTGATTAAAAATGTGTAGTAATAGATACAAAAAGCTACCATAGTGGGATATATTATGACCATAAATATTTCACTTATTAATCATAATTAACTCACCAACAAATTTCCTGAGTAACTGCAGTTGTATAAAAAAATGACTGTTGTATGCTGTAGGATTCACCATTCACTATAATAAAACAAAAACAAAAAAGATTTATTGGAAATAATGATTAGTTAGTGTTAAAATTGCAATGTTACATGTAAGATAACTCAATAGCTCTACTCTGTACTCTTTTCAGTGAGTCAATATCCATTCTCAGATAGGGAGACCAAAACTGCACATTAGTGAGGGCTAACTAATGATTTTTATAAAGAAATAACTGTTCTGAATAAAATAAACCAGCCAGTCTTACATCTATAGTGAGTAAATTCTAGTGTTATAAGAAAAGCACAGCAAAACAGTTTATCACGCAATAGAATTGGGTAATTTAATAGATTAACTGTAAGTAGTTTTAACAATCTGTTAATTAAAATTATGATTAGTTTCTTTGAGTTTACTTACTGATTACATTATCTTATTAAGAATTGCTTGAATAAAATAAATAAACTGTGATTACATTGATTATCATGAGAATAATCAACTGATCAATTTTAATTTTTTCTGAACATCCAAGTAATCAGAATATTGTCCTTATATTTGTTCATTGTTAAGCAAAAAGACATATAATAGAAAGTTGTTTTGTTGCCACAAAACTTCCTCATCCTGTTTCTGCCATTGCAAAGTTGCTGAAACTGTCACTAATTCTGAACTAGTGACAAGAGAGAAGGAAGCTAGCTAGCAGAACCCACTGTCAGCTATCTGGATATCTAAATATAAAATGGCATTCAAATTTAGTTGTTGTTTTATAATTTAGTTACTACTAATTGTATCATTCTGGTTGTTATGAATTTTGTACTATTTTACCTGGATTTGTAATTTAAGATTATTACAAATTGTATCATATTATTTAAGGATTTTATACTATTTTACCTGTATGACAAATTTTCATATATAAAAATTTAGGATAAACAAATAACTTACCCCTAGCTTATTGTACTGAAGACAGGATTTCTTCTAGTCCTTCAAATAAATTTATAACAAAATTGTAGTGTGATTTTTTTATATTAATTGCAACAAATTTTAATCAATATTGGCTTAATCTCTTGACAACAGTACTTTTTTACCTGAAAATCTATTTCCAACAGATAGATGCCTCTCTTCATATAACAGCTATTCCTTTGTCATTGAGATTTTGCACATGCCATTATCCCTGAGTTATCTTACATCAAAAATATGTTATAATGTGAACTGCCCAAAAGCATAATCTAATCCTCATATGTCAATAGGAAGGCCACACAACCTTCATTTTAATGAGATTTTTAAAAAAGCATTTGCACATGAAATTAACTTCATTCTTAGGTCAGACAAAAATAATATGCACCAGTAATATAGTTGTTGTTGTTGTTGTTTTGAATTAAGCACAAAGCTACACAATGGGCTATCTGTGCTCTGCCCACCACAGGTATCGAAACCCGGATTTTAGCACGAGTCTGCAGACATACCGCTGAGCCACTGGGGGGCCAGTAATGTAGAGAAGTGTGCAGATACATAAGGATTTTATGGAAATACAATTCCAGTAAAAGAAAATATTTACTTTTAAAACAGTATCTTATCTCTTTGCACAGGACAGCTAGGTTCTCACTATGATTATGGTGGAGGGATCAGTGCAATTATGAAAACTTATATAAGCTTCCTTCAGAAGACAAGACCGAAAGGGGATGCCCATGGAATATGACAACCCATAACGGATACTTACTAGAGGAGCATCACTTGCAGGAGACTGCATCCATCATGAGTAAGGTTTATTATTTGGCAAGATAGTACTATGATAGGAGGAAAGCAAAGCCTGGCCAGGGCAATGTTTAGACCACATAGTTTGTGTATGCTCTGTCATATCATTTACTCATTTTATATTACAGAAACTGTGATGAAAGTCCCTCTCTGTTATAGCATGAGAACACTTTACTCCATCCAGCTGGCTAAACCACCAAGAAATTGGCACTGAATAGGGGTGACCTGACATAGATAGTTCTGCCTTACATTAGTGTGTTACTAACTTGGACCGTTTGTGGAGGAACTGCACAATCAGTGAGGATCTCTCTAAGTTCACCACCTCAGTTGCTAGGAACAGGTAAATGGCAAGGTTCTCATGTGTCCAGATCCAATTAGACCTAATTGATGCAGAGGTTTGTTACTGAAAAGAATTACATCAGGTTAACATGAAAATCAGTTTGAAAAGACAGAATATGTGAGTTTGGGAAATGAGCAGACACTCTCCTAGTTCTGGCTTTGTTTTTTTTCATGATAGTCTATGAAAAACCCCATTTCACCAGTGGGCACTTTAGAAACCATGGTAGATGGATTTCATGCTTTCCATTACCCTTGACTGAAAGCATGTTCAGAGAAGTAAATATACCCTATAAGGCAAAATCTCCCATTAGGTGAATTCTGAAGAGCAAATTATATAAGAGTGTAAATAGGTAAGAAAATAAATAAGGTACTTATGAGTGGAGTTAGATTATCTCCTAAAGTAGACAAAAAGACCAAATGGCAAAGATAATAGGCAACAAAGGTGTTGGGTGTTGTCCTCATTCCAACCTGGAGAATCTCATTGAAGGGTTGTGAAGCCAAATAGTGAATCAAGTGGCAGATCTGATGTGATGATACATAATACAGCATGCAAGTATTTCCATCCAAGGAGGATCAGATGATTGTATCAGTCAATAAATCCACAAGACCCCTAAAAGAAGAGGGATCCCATGGCAAAAGTACATACTCATGGAAACCAGCCCAAAATAACAGCAATCTGCTCGAACTGGACAAGAAAGACAATTAGGATCAGTATGTCCATAAAGGGTCAATACTAACAGAAAATAAAGAATTGTCTCCCTCCAAAGCCACAAAATCATGGGAAAAAATAAGCAGTCAAGAAACAAGATATAGAATGATCTATAAAACCAAGTAAGAGAAAGATCCAATACACAAATATCAGATCTGAGACAAATAAAAACAGGTATGGAAAGAAAGAGATGGTATAATGAGTAAGTGGTTCATTTGCACTAGCCATCCTTAATTTACCACTGATAAATTAAAGGGAAAGCATCTAGTCAACACCATCCACCCTTAACTCTTGGGTTACTCTTTTATGAATAAATAGTGGGGTTGGGTGATACATTAAAATCTCCAGAATGATGAAAGAGTGAGCATGTTTGGAGTGAAGAAGATTCAAACCCATGACCCACAGATTGAAAATCAGGCACTCTAACCACAAGGCCTAACTGGAACCAGATCTAGTGAAAGACCTGAGTATGTAATAACCATATGAAATATATATTATTGCTGAGATAAATGATCTGCCACCATGCTCAAGACATTATAGATGGTTATATTAATTCTATCTGAGTGGGCTCAAAACAGAAAGTCCAACAAGTAAAAACAAAGATCCCTGGTGTTAGTCCCACCCTAACAACTTTAGAATTAACAGTGTGGATCACAACCAAATGATCCATAAGTCAATGTTGGACATAAGAACATGTAAAATGAGCAGCCAAGAATTTTAGAACACTAATGTTGAAAGTACACTCCATGTAATACCAAACCTGAGGCCATGGAATTGTATAGAAACATACTCCAAACCATAAGAGATACATCAATGAAAAGCTGAAGATACAAATGTGGGGAGCAGTGAAGTGCACATTGTTATGTTGTAATGATCAAGCCACCAAAGCAAACTCCCAAGAACAGATGGCAAAAGCATCATAAAATAGGGCAGAGAATAATGGGTGATATTACATTCAACTCTCAAAGTCAAGCAAATAAGCCGAATGTTAGCTCAGCCTTAAAGGACAAGATGTTCGAGACATTCAAGGATTCCGAGAAGAGAAGCAAAAGTTAAAGTGACTAAACGCTTGATGTTTTGCATACAAATAGGGGAAGGCTAAATTTGACTGAGTCAATAACTGAAAAAAAATATAAAAGACATCAAGGTGGACCAAGTAATGGGTCAGAGTAAAGAACAACTTCAAAAGTTTAACCAGCTAATCCACATTAGGAGCTTCTTAGAGAAAAAGTGGCATGGCCAAAAAAAGAGGTCAGAAACAAGAGAAAGTCAGTCATCTATGTAACAACTGAAATAAAGTTAAAAACTGTAGACACAGCAAGCATTTCCATGATTCTATAAACAAAATAAGGAGCTAATATGATGCCAAAGCTTGAAATTGGTATGCCTCATCCCAGTGAATGAATTTTTAAAAAATGTCAAGAGAACAGAACAATCAGAATGTAAAGAAAAGTATACAATATGCTGAACCATGGCATTCATATACTAGGAGAAGAGGACCAATGAACAGCATGAAACCACTATCTTGAACTGGAGAACTATTAGACTGTTGTGACACGAAATGTTAAACCCTGGTCTTTTTTATGGAAAACAAAAAGATGACAAACTCTGGAGAGAGACAAAGGGCCCTCCCAATAGCTCTACTGGCCAAAGGATCTGACACCATAACCTCTATATGCATAATACATCAACTAAAAGTAGAGTCTGTAAACATAAGTTACCATGAGGCCCAAGCCAATTTAAAACAGAGTCATTTGTTATTCACTGACAAAGTGTCTGACAACAACTTGGCAGGAGGTGTGGATGGTGAGATGTAGATGGTTTACAATACTGCATCAACTCATGTTAGATAGGTAACAAAGGAGGGAAAGGAGGACTGCTTTTAGGAAGCCTAAGACCCAGTCTCCATTGTGTTATGAACACCTCTGAAAATTTGACAGCGAAGTAAAGGAATCAAAGATCACAAAGGGTAAGAAAGAAGATATACAACACAAAAGAGCATCATGTTTCAGAAGATCATAACAACAGAGGAGAAAGTAAGCAGGAACAAAGCACATGATGAAACTCTGGTCAATGTACAAACCATGGATCTCCAGAAAAACTACCAGAATCACAGTGTAGAGGCTATGAATAAAATATAGAGCCAAAAACAGGAATACTGAGCCTGAATTATTGACAACAGGATCAATTCTCGAAGTTTACAAAAGATATTTCAGATTGGGAATCCAAGAAAATGGCCATAAGCTATGACATCTGAGACTGAACACAACTGATCCAGAAGAAAGTGAAAAGTGAGCATGTATACATATGCCTTGATAAAAAGAGTTGATTGATTTTGTTGTTTATGGCACAAAGCAGTGATACTATCTGTGCCAAACATCCGGTAAAAATAAAGTAAATGTAGTAAAAGACATAAATGGAAATGAAGGTAAAACAAAAAAGTATAAAACCAATGTTGACACCTAGTCTACAATGTTAAGAGAGAAAGCAGAGTATAAGAAGTTGTAAGGTATTTACTCTAGCAAAATGGTAATGATCATAACCGGCCAGGAAGACTAACAGGCAAGTTCAAGACCCACTGTCAATCACCTGAAGTTGGTCTTTCCAGTCCTGGTTCCGGGTTATGTGTCCTAGCAGCCATTATCAAAATGTAAAAGAATAGAAGTTTTAAAAGACACATAGCAAAATTGCAATAATGAGTAGCCAAATGTCAAGTAAAAAGATAAAAGTCAAGTAAATGGAGTAAAATTTGTAAAAGTAAATGAAGGTAAAAACAAAGCAGCAATTAAAACAGAAAATGGCATATAAACCAATGGTGACATTCAGTCTACAAAGTTGTAAAGTATTTACTCTAACAAAATGGTAATGATCATAACCCGCCAGGAAGACTAACAGGTAAGTTCAAAAACCACTGTCAGTCCCCTGAAGTTGGTCTTTTCAGTCCTGGTTCTGGGTTATGGGTCAATATGGCCAGTACTAAAAAGTAAAGTGGTAAAAGTGTGAAATGATATGCAGCAAAAGTATGATAATAACTCGCCAGGACGACTAACGAGTAGTTCAAACAGTAGCATTAGTCACCTGAAGTTGGCCTTTCCAGTCTTGGTGTCGAGTTATTTAATGTTCTGGCCATTGTCCAATGTCAAATTGAATGAGAGAGATTAAAACTATAAAAAAGGATCCACAATTAAAAAGGTGTAATGAATAAATATACAACACTTAAATGAGATTAAAAAGATTAATGGCCATTAAAAACGTTATCAAGGTGGACAGAATCACCATCACCAATAACTCTGTCCAATGTTACAGATTGACCCTGGGAAAAAAATATGTTTGAAATATTGCCGTCGTTGAGAATTGTAACGATGCCAAGGAAGTAAAACATGGCTGATAGTGATTTGAGTGTTACACAAACTGCACATTGGTGAATCAGTTCCAGATAAAATAAAATGATGAGTTAAAAAACTGTGACCAATGCGTAGCCGAGTGAAAACAACTTCCTCCTTTCGAACTTTATGGAAGCTAGATGGCCAAAGTCCAATACAGGGTTTGATTTGAAAAAGCTTGTTGTCGTGTTGCTCACTCCAAGTGGACTGCCAGCTGGCACAAAGCCGAGCCTTCAAGACAACACCATAGTTCATGTAAGGAATAGGCATAGGGGTGATGGTGCTTGAGCAGACAGATTTAGCTGTCATGTCTGCAAGCTCATTCCCGCGAATACCAACATGGCCCGGTATCCAGTAAAACTGGATTTAAGTAGCTGTTAATGAGAAATGGGCAAGTCGATTTCGAATATCAGCGAGAATATGATGTGAGCTCAGGTGTAACAATTCTAAGCCAAGTATAGAACAAAGTGAATCAATATTAAATAGTGCAGTTGGAGTACTGCTCAGCTGCAATATGATCCAAGGCAAGAGATATGGCATATAGTTCATCAGTGAACACAAGAGCTGTAGAGGGGATCCTGTGTGCAACTACTGAACCACAACAAACCATAGCAGAGCCCACTAAATTACCTGATTTGGAACCATCTGTATAAATGGGAACTGAATGATTGTTTGAAAGATATTCATTGAATAAAAGACAGTACTTCCAATCTGGAGTATCTGCCATTTTTGAGTGACTGAAAGAAAAGTCACATTTGGGGGCTTTAATAAGCCATGGTGGGATGGGCCAACCTGTGGAATCAGCAATGTTATCTAAGGACAGACCCAATTCATCCAATTGCACCCGGATATGAAGGCCAAACGGAGCAATGACAGATCGTCTGTTCTAAAAAAGTACTGCCCACCGAGGAAAGAAAATACATTCCCAGGTGGGATGTTTTGGTAAGGAACAAAGTTTCGGAGTATATTGTAAAGATACTTGCAAACAGCAAAGGTGTAGAGAAGGTTCGTGAGATTCAATGTATATGCTTTGAACTGGAGAGGTACAGAAAACCCCAGTGCAGAGTCGAAGTTCTTGGTGATGAATGGGATCCAGCATCTTTAAGGCCAAGGATCTGGCAGAGCCATAGAACATTGATCTATAGTCGAGTTTTGATTGAATAAGAGCACTATATACCTTTAACACTGAACAGCAATCTGCCCCCCAACTGGTAGAAAAGAGGACACGGAGGATGTTCAGTGCTCTTGTGCATTTGACCCGAAGCTGTTTTAAGTGTGGTATAAAGGTCAGTTTACGATCAAAAATAAGCCCCAAGAACTTGGTCTCAGGGACCACTGGCAGCAAAACTTCATCGATATGAAGTTCAGGATCAGGGTGAACACCCTGTTGGCAGCAAAAGTACATGCATACAGTTTTAGAGAGAGAGAAATTAAAGCTGTTCATCAGAGTCCACTTCCGTACACGACTGAGGGCAGTTTGTAGTTGCCGCTCAATATATCTCATGTTTGAAGACTGACATAAAATGTGAAAGTCGTCGACATACAGTCCATTCGCAACAGTGAGAGGGAGTTGTTCAGTGATTGCATTTATCTTTATACTGAAAAGTGTGACACTCAATACACAGCCTTCAGGAACTCCAAGTTCTTGTACAAAAGAACGGGAAAGTGTCGAACCCACACGAACTTAGAATCTCCTGTCCATTAAAAATTTTTCAATAAACATGGGTAGATGGCCGCATAACCCACATGTATGGAGGTATCACAAAACGCCATACCTCCATGTTGTGTCGTAAGCCTTCTCCATGTCAAAGAATATTGATACAAGATGTTGGCATTTGAGAAAGGCTTCTCTGACAGATGTTTCAAGATGAATTAGGTGGTCTGTTGTGGAGTGCTATCGATGGAACCCACACTGGATGGGCGAGAGGAAGTTGTTTGATTCAAGGAACCAAACAAGATGAGCATTAACCATCCTTTCTAAGGTCTTACAGAGACAGCTCGTCAAAGCAATTGGACGGTAGTTTGAACAAATCTTCAGATCTTTCCCTGGCTTAGAGAAAGATAAAATAATAGCCTGGTGCCAGGCATCAGGAAGAACATTCTCCTGCCAGATCCGGTTAAAGACAATCAGAAAGACATCAAGAGAAGCAGAAGATAGATGGTGCAGCATGTCATAATGAATATCATCAGGTCCAACAGACGTATTGGCAGACCAATGAATGGCTATTTTCAGTACCACCAGGGTAAAGGGACAATCATAGTCAAAGAAACAGTCAGTTCAAAAGAAAAGAGGTGATTGCTCTGCCCGAGTCTTGATGGCCAGGAAGGTAGAGGAACAAGCAGAAGTGCTAGATACCCAGCAAAAGCTTTCACCAGGAGTGTTAGCGATGCTCCAGACATCAGTCACCTCCTGACCATTAGAGAGTAAAATCGAGAGGGGGACAGAATTGTAGTGCCCATTAACCTTTTGAATCCTGTCCCATATGATCTTGGAACTGGTGGTAGAAGATATGCTAGTTATGAACTTAATCCGAGATTCCTTCTGGCTTTGACGTCTTACCCACCTAGCATGTGCACGGGCCCATTGGAAAGCAGCACAGTTTGAAAGTGTGGGATATCTATGAAAAATATCCCAGGCCCGTTTTTGAGCCTTCCGTGCAAAGTGGCAAGCAGGATTCCACCACGGACGAGGATATCATGGAAAGCGTGTCGAGGTTTTAGGAATACACTGAGCAGCTGCTTGTATAATACAGTCAGTTACCACTGCTACACAGTCGTCTATTAATGGCTGATTTACGATGGCAGGATCAAGTTCTGTGAGAGCAGTGAAAGTGGACCAGTCTGCCTGATGGCAGGATCAAGTTCTGCGAGAGCAGTGAAAGTGGACCAGTCTGCCTGATTTAACTTCTACCGGGGCACGCGGGTAGGGTGGCATTGACCATAGCCAGTCTCTCTCAAAAGGATCAGAAAATGATCACTGCCTAGTGGATTACTGTCAACCCTCCATGAAAAACGGGAAAATAATAAAGGGGAGCAAACTGAGAGATCAATAGCAGTAAAGGACTGACTAGGTGCATGAAAGTAAGTGGAAGAACCAGTATTGAAAAGAAAAAAACTGTGATCAGAGAGCATACGCTCTACAGATCGACCCCTCCCATCAATAACAGCACTTCCCCAGAGGGGATGATGTACATTAAACTTCCCCAAATGGAGATGCCAACTGTTCAATGAGAGCGTCAAGGTCTGATTGATCATATGTCTCTCCAGGGGAAAGGTACAGAGAACAAACGGTGATGGTATGACCCAAGGAAACACGGATGGCTACGGCATCCAAGGGTGTGTTGAGTGACAAAGACAGGGTGGGCACATACTGATCAACCAACAGTGCCACCCCTGCATGTACTCGACCATCACACAACCTGCCATTTCTTTACAGAGAAAACTGCCAAATGGAGACTGTATCAGCAGATTTGAGAAATGTTTCTTGTAAAGAAAGACAAACAGGCTGGTAGGAAGCAATCAGCGTTTTGATATCATCCAGATTAGAACGTAAACTGCAACAGTTCCATTGTATCAATGTGGCCATTTTTAATGATGGGTAGGAGAAGTGGCTGGAGAACCCTTCGGTTTACGACCATGTCTTTTTTCTTTACTGTCTTTAGTCGGAGGAGGTCTATCAACCTCCATGGATCCTGCCCTGGGTCGTGTGGGTAGGTTTTTGTCATTGGAAGGAAAATCCAGTGACAGAGGATGCAAACAAATAATTGTTTTGTCTCTTGGGGTGGAAGAAAAAGATGTATCAGAAGAAATGCCTGTATTTGAAACTGAAGAACGTGGATCTTGAGGTTTGTTGGAAGGTATGGGAGGAACAGAGATGGGTGTGGAGGTCGATTCATCAACCTTTTTAACCACGGAGGTCAAAAGGCTTTTTATTTGTTTTGAAAATGATTCTCTTGGAGGCACAGGGAGATCTGTCTGCACTCCCAATGTTGTTGTGGAATGAAGTGCAGCAGCATATGTCGAGATGGAGTGATGGACAGCAATTTCTGAGCCTCAGGATAATTAATGTTATGGGTCATTTTCAAATGCTGCACCTCTTTTTCCTCCAACCATTTTGGGCAAGAATGAAAGAAAGAGGGGTGAGAACTATTGCAGTTTACAGAATGTGGGTTCATGTCACAGTCATAGGCATCGTGGTCCTTGCCTCCACAACGAGCACATGTCAGGGAACCACAACAAGATGTCTTTGAGTGGCCAAATCTCTGACATTGGAAACATCGAAGAGGGTTTGGAATGTATGGCCGAACCCTGCAAATGAGATAACCTGCCTTGATGGTGGCAGGTGCACGTGGTGAAGTAAATGTTAAAACGGGGGTATTTGTTGGCAGTGTAACTCCATCTTTGCAAATGGAGATGCACCTCACTGCAAAAACTCCATGAGTAGAGAGACCAGTGAGAACCTCTGACTCAGGAACGTCTTCAAATCCCTTTCAACAATAACTCCTCGTGAAGAATTCAAAGTAGCATGAGGTGTAACCTCAATAGGCATATCCCCAATTGCCTTTGAATTCAAGAGGAGTTCACTGTGTTGGGATGTGGATGTCTCAACCAATATGTCTCCAGATCGAAGCTTCTTTACTGACTTTGTAGAGCCAGCAAGTCCCTCTAGTCCCTCCTGAATAAAAATGTTGGATAATTACCCTAAAGGTTTTTCCAAAAGAGAATGCAATATAAGAAAATGAGGTACATGTGTTACTGATGTTGAAGAT
The DNA here is from genome assembly GCA_011833715.1 of Carcinoscorpius rotundicauda. Classification (NCBI taxonomy): domain Eukaryota; kingdom Metazoa; phylum Arthropoda; class Merostomata; order Xiphosura; family Limulidae; genus Carcinoscorpius; species Carcinoscorpius rotundicauda. The sequence continues at coordinate 34,058,248 of CM022402.1, forward strand.
TGCTGTTCAGAGTCTTCAAGACATGGTCGCTAACCCATTGATTGTTTTTTCACAATTTTATTTAAAATTTTTGGAGGATCCATAATAAAAAGGAAAACTTTCGGTACCCACTGACCCCACCCACCATGGAGCCCTACAAGGGAATGCACTACAAAGTCATGCAAGAACAATGCAGCAATGCCAGGGTTTTGTAAGCACTATACCCAAACACCAGCATCAGGCACAATGTCCACAACACCCATTGAGAACTTCCAACACTGGTACTTGGTTAACTCTAGCCCAAGTAGACTAGCCGGTTGACCCAAGGGGGGCCACCCAAAGGCCGCCCGTCTACAGGAATTCGAGGCCAAAATGGTGTGTTAGGGTTGGACCCCTCAACCACCAGGATCCTCTCCTCCCCTTCATGGGTCGCCAAGCACGGCAAACACGTGGGTGGATGTTTAGATCCCAGAGAGAACAGAACCTTCCCTGGGAGGTCCCCTCACCACGTACATTCTTAATTCCTAAATTTATTGATCACTATGCAAATTTCAACTGTTATTAAGAAATTCCTTAGATTATCATCATGTACTCTGCTATCTGCACTGTTTAAGTAAAACCCTCTCCAACAAGATTTCTCCATACTTTGACAACTATCCCACATGTCCAGCTAGCTCATCTGTTACTCTAACAGTATCCCAGATAATCTTTTATTTTAAGTCTTCTATCCTGCTACTTCATTCTTGTATCTAACTAACCCAAAGGAGTGCTATTGAAGGTTCTTATATCTGTTTCTATCTTTAAGTTTCTAATGGAATTCTGAACTCTTTATACTTTTTAAGCAGTATTTCTGATATATAATTACCAAAATAATCACTTCTCACTAGACAGAGATGCAGGTATGAAACCAACAATTTATAGCTACCACTGATCATCAACTTGGATGTTCCATTTGCCTTGACAACAATTCACAAGCCAATCACAAAACCTTCTCCAAAGTCCACATACACACCATATAGCTCTTTGCTATTTTTGTCAAGCTAACCTGAAGATGATTGGAGGAAAGTGTTTGGAAATAACATTCAATATATTTGTGTTACCTTTATATTTCACAAGTTCATAATTTATCAATGTGATCTGGCAGCTTTCACTTTATTCATAATTTTTATCAAATAATCAAAAATCAAAATATTAATAAGTTATTTTCTTCATAAAAAGTTTCAGTTTTTGTTGCTATTACTTTCCAAGAAAATAAAAGCTTCTACACTAGTATGTAAAATGTCAAATTTTGAAAATAAGAAATGATTTTAGTAACATTCATGTTATTGCAATACAGTCAAAAGTTGGGTAAACAATAAGAAGTACTAAACTAAACTGCTGCTGAAATAAAGAACAGTTTCATCATTGCATAAGCCTTTCTTCTTACCATTTCTTAATTCACAGAGGAATGACTGATCAACATAATTGTCAGGAAAAGCCTGTTTCTTATACAGTATTTTCTTCCACATCTCTACAAAAAAACAGTAAAAACAAATTACTGTACATGTCACCAAGTAGTCACACATCTAAAGTGATTAAAATCGATACTAAAGGAGACAATCTACAACAAGAAGTCTAGTAATGAAAAATACAATACTGGAAAGTGGGTTAAAAGAACATGATCAAATGTAAACATTTTCTTTATAGTAATTTGTTTTAATTAGTTCTAGTACAATGCACACAGATAAAACTTTGTATGATAAATTTGTAAGAATTAATCAAAATACTTTATTACAGTAATAGCTCATTATATAGAAGTGTTTGTCTTGTATCTTTTGAATTTTCCTACTGCAAACTAAACATATCAAAGGAATTTGATTAACAAAAGTAATTTAATCATTTAATTGTTCATTCTGCAACACTTATTTTAAAATGAGTATTTAGCCTTCACTTAAAAGAACAAGAAAACAATTATTTGATATCTAAAAGGCATAATAAATATGTAATATGGTGTTTAAGTGACCCCTTTTGATTATTAAGGTTATCCTAGTCCTAACCTCCTTTAACAAAGAGAAGATCATTCATTAACTCCAACACAATTATTCATTTATCCTTATTTTTTTAGCTTCTGTTATAAAGTCACAGACTGCCACTTTACATGTAAACTTGTTTAAAAGTAAAAAAAAAAAAAAAATCCAATACATTTTTATTATCAATTTCTTTAATGAAATTCTTATCTTCAATTAGATGAAAAAAGCACAAGTTTAGACCTCTTCCTATATTACAACCAACCAATAACATTAGAAATCTAAATAAATTTCCATATAATATCTAACCATAAAGATTAGAAATTTAAGCCTATTTCCATATTTAACCAACAATAAGTTTACAACTTTTAACTTATTCCCATATTTAAATATATTATTAGTATACAGACAATGTATCATCCAAATATTTTTATATAATCTACCTTTTAATTTATTTTTTACTACTTTTTTATAAATATCTCGAAAATATGTTTACTTCAAAGTGAGAATATAATTAGGTAGGTAATTTGGTAATTATAGCTTGTATGAATATATCTTAAGACAGCTAGTAAGGGTATTAAAACTTTTATTAAAATAAAGCAGAAAACATTTTGGCCTTTCTAGACCATCTTCAAGTTAAAATCTCCACTAAAGATGACGAAAGGAAGCTGAAACATTGTTTTCTGCTTTATTTTAATAAAAGTGTTAATACCCACATCAACCATCTTGAGATACATTTGTACTTGAAGTGGGTCTCTGATCATCATACTATAGCTTATATTTGTCATGATGAGAAATTACTCACTGTTGAAAAAATTTAGTACTTTTTTGCATAAAACTGGTACCTCATTAGAAAGATATGGTTCTATTTCATTAAAACAATTGTCAAATGCATTTTGCAGTTCAATACAAGACACTAAAAATTTTCAAAAAATGATATGGAAATACAAAAGACATACTTATATGAAAAGAATAATTTTGTATGAACACAAAAAATAAAAACTGTCAATTCAATTTACATAAAAAAAATTGAGCAGTTGCCCACAAATGAAACATCATTAAAAACAAACTTCCTGAATATTTATAAAAATTAGAGAAATTGTGGTGGTCAATTTCATTTGATTATCCCATTCACGTCTTATAGTTATAACTGTTCACAAAGTATGCATCTCATACTTTACCAAAGTAACACTAAATTTTGCAAAAATCTGTGCTTATGAATAGGGATGCAACACCAAAAGTTAGTTTGTGATGTCAAAAACCCACTTGTTGAGAAATTTATATGCAAAAACGGCTCATTTGGGTTGAGAAAATATTTTACACAGAAGGTCAAACATTGCTCGCTCTTCTATGTAAAATATTTTCTCAACCCAAACGAGCCATTTTTGCATATAAATTTCTCAAAAGTTAGTTTGTTTTAAAGCAAGAGTCAGTAATCATGGATATGAAACATTTTCCTGGATCCCCTGTTTTCATATTGCAACCAGATAACTTTAGACCTGTTCTCATATTACAACCACCCAACAAGTTTAGACCTATTTCCATATTAAAAACCAAAACCATTCCTATTCTGATATATTTCCAACATTTTAGTGTTTTAACAAAGATAAAGTGTTTGAGTACCTTACAAATTCTCCGATGATTATCATTTCCAATATGTGAATATTGTTTCATCTCTTCTGACATGTAATGTTCATGAACCCTTTTTGGACAAAACTGATCATCAGTGGTGAAAAATATATTCTCTATGTCAGTATTAAATGCCAAAAACAATAGCTCAGTCCTAGACAAAAACAATGTACAACCCCAAAACCTGGACTCCATCTTCAGAAAATGGTGCTTTCCATTTGGTGGGACATCAAATGGGTAATTCATTTTCAACTTCTCAATCCACAGAAAACTGTCAATGCAAAGATCTACATTCAGCAACAGGAACATTTAAATCATGTCCTTCATCAAAAACATCCTTCATTCAGAAAGGTGTTCTTCTCCCGACAATGCATGTTCACATTCGATATGTTTGATGCAACAAAATATTATGGATTTGGGTTGGAAAATTCTTCCCGTCTAGACTTGTGGCCTCTAAGACTGAATCAAAAGCCATTCACAACAGACACAAGCCACCCTTAAAGATATTTTTGCTCCCATCACACCCACCATGAGTGTTTTTTCAATGTGATAAAGATGATCAAACATACACAAGCAAGCCTCTTACATTGACATTATACATATGTCTAATGATATACAGGCTATACACTATTTTGTAGTGTGCAAATCCTGTAGTATCATAAAAAATGCTTTGTAATGTCTCTTAATGGAAAATGTTAACACAGAAAGAAAACCAACAATCATTTACTAAACTTCTAAAGACAAGCCTGGCTTTACTTATCTTTTAACTTCTTCTCGAAGATTTTACTTGTTATCTGGATGAAGAAAAACATGTAAAGTTGCCATATTCAGATTTTGAAAAAGGTCTTGGCAAGGTGCCACAAAAAAGATTAGCTAAGAAATCCACATCAGGGATAACTAGTTCACTTCAAAATAAGTTAGCTAGATGAGAAGAAGCAAAAGACTATTAATGAACTTCAGACAAATTAGACTCTTGTTACAAGCACCCTCTTAGGGACAATGCTTTTTTTGTTTACATTAATTTGCTGATAGTGGCATTATTACTAAGTAATACTTTTGACAACATTTGACTGTTATATATTTCCAGTAAGATTCAGGATGATGTTGAGAAGTACAGAAAAAATGTTCTCAATCTGTAAATTGGGTAAATATTGAGCAAATTATAGTAAGTGCAAGGTATATATCTCTGTTATCATAATTTAAATCATATGTTTAATATACATATGTACATATAATTAAATTAACAACAACAACAGATATTGGTCTATAACATAATATTTAAGTACAAAAAAAAAGACCTATTGATTCATCAAGGCTATCCCGTCCTATAAACAAAAACAATTAAATAATAAAAAGAAATACCTTATAGCCAGTCCTTATCATTCATCGAGTCATCAAGATTTCTCTTAAACTCACTTAACTTTACTGAAGGCAACTCATTCCAAATTCCAACCACCCTGTTAGAAAAATAAAATCATCTCAGCTGAAGATGATGACTACTGTGCCAAAAGTTATATTTGTATCATCTAGTCCTACCATTTTCAACATTACATATGCAAAAAAATGATAGATCAACAAGGCAAGAAAACAATTATACAATATTCAATAATAAGCTTTAGAAACTGACAGCTTAAGCTGCAAGTAACTTTTATCTTACCAATGGGGTGAGAGACAACTATCATGAGTGAACATCAGCAGTACAAGAGACCACATTTAACAGAAATTTAAGGGGATAATTAATAATTTCCTAAAATATAAAGAGAGAATTTATTTTTTTAATATCTCAAGAGCAGATATACAAGGGTAGTCTTGAAAGATCATATGGTTCTTTGTTATCTAAAAATAATGTTTTATTTCCAAAATTATGAGTATGTAAAAAAAAAGCTAAAGTGCTAGAAAAATTCCTCAAATATATAGGCATATAAATGAGACAGCAATGGTGTAGTCTTTCACCTACTTGATCAAAGAGTCAAAAACAAATATTATCTAATTAAAAATTGACTTTAAACCATAGAAATGGCTTGAATAATGAACTGAAGCTCATTTATGAATGTCAGTAGACATTCAATAATAATTATACTATGTTAGAAGGAATTTATGCAGTTTAAATACTTGGTTAAAATGCTGTACTGAATTAACACCATTCCCATTTTGATCCACAATATCTCTGAAATAAACATAAGCTTAGAAGAGGAACCGAATTTTGTAAGTTAATGTTATAGTAATAATATGAACTTATTGATCTAATCAGGTTTCAACTTAAGTTTGAAGTTTCTCTTTAAGATAAATTATACTTGCGACTAACTTCATTTCTTATAACTGTATATGTAGTTCGCTAAAATATTTCAAGTTATAATTTTTCTTAAATAAAAGTTTCCTGTTGCAACTTGCAAAGCTATAAGTATATACCTTTTAAAGTAGTTTTAAAATATACCTTTTAACGTAATTTGTAATGGCATAAGCATCCTATTTCAATTTCTAAATCAAGAACATTCTTTACTCAATTTAAGTTACAACTATTTACGTGTACATTAACAGTTTCCCAAAAATTCATAAAACTTGTATCACAATACTTAATTATTAAACTGGCAAACAACCTATTTCAAACGTCTGTTCGTAAAATATAAGTATCAAAATCCATAACTAGTCGCACACAATAACACATTTAAACTTTCGTTTACGATTGATCAGTTTATGGTTATCTAGCAGCGCCACGACACGACTAAGTTTCCAATCACTTTTTGGATATAACTGATTACGCCTCACTATTAACCAGAGAACGCGGCCTGGCATGGTCGAGGGCGTTAAGGCGTGCACTCGTAATCCGAGAGTCGCGGGTTCGAGCCCGCGTCGCGCTAAACATGCTCGCCCTCCCAGTCGTGGGGTTGTAGGTTAATCCCACTATTCGTTGGTAAAAGAGTAGCCCAAGAGTTGGCGGTGGGTGGTGATGACTAACTGCCTTCCCTCTAGTCTTACACTGCTAAATTAGGGACGACTAACACAGATAGCCCTCGAGTAGCTTTGTGCGAAATTTCAAAACAAACAAACAAATTGATGTATTGAATTACATTTAGAATATATACGTATGTATATTTTAATATTTGAAAAAAGCCCCCCAAATATTAAATGAAAAATGCTTCCAAAACCACAGAACGATCTCTCGTTAAACAATGGTAATTTTACGAATTTACATCGATTCCCCCCAGTGATCACAGGAGGTAGCTTAATGTAACAAGACAGTATCTTAACATATTTTAAAAGCATTGATATAATGAAATGTACTTGTAACCTTCACTACCAAATGTTAAACGCGAAAACTAATGCATTATTTCGAAAAAAATACGAGTAAAAAGTTTATATTTTTCATATAAATATGTTCCTCACTGGTACAATGATAGGTCTACGGATTTACAACGCTAAAATCAGGGTTTCGATTCTCCTCGGTGGACTCAGCAGATGGCCCGAGGTGGCTTCGCTAAATGAAACACACACATACACGCGTATAGAAATATATGTTAAAAACGTGTTATCTGCAACCGGTTTAAATGGTGAAGACAAAAAATAAAATTTATTATACTCATATGTTTTCACATGATACCTTCTAAACCAAATGCACGTATATAAGTAACTGGCCTCAGTACCGCTGTTACTGTTTATTTAAAATATGTATATATTGAATATAAAGTAAATAGCTCATGCAGACATATTAAGAGAAAACTTAAAAGCCTGATCGTTACTGGAGAGATTGAAAGAAAGAGAAACCGTTAAAGATCTGTGGAAAACCAAGGTTACCAATATCCTGTTTGAATACGATAAATAGAGAGAAAGAGAAAAATTGTTGTTGTTGTTTTGAATTAAGCACAAAGCTACACAATGGGCTGTCTATGCTCTGCCCATCACAGGTATCAAACCCCAGTTTTTAACGTTGTAAGTCCGCAGCCATACCGCTGAGCCACTGGGTAGAGAAAGAGAAAAAAGAATAAAATGGAAATTTAATTAATATTATGATATTAATACCTTTTCTACGCTAACAAAATGTTATTATTATGGGCTTTTTTAAATTCTTTTTCAACTTGTCACATGGTAATCTAAATGCCTTTATTTAACTGTGTTATTAAGATTGTGGAATTCCGTCTAATTTATTATTCGATATTACGCAGTGATTATATTAGCGATTATATCACCAAAAACAAAACTAAAAATACAGTCTGTGAATAAAGCTCGGCTTGATGATTATGAATAATTATATTTGTTTTAAAACATGTAACGGCCTAAACACAACACCGCTACAACCAGGATCAAACAAAAACAAGCTATTAAATATAGCAACAGCAATATATAAAAATTTCTTTTACGCAGCTAGATTGCTTATTTTATAACTTACAGAAAACATTTAGTTAACCCGTATCTAGTCAGAAGTGGACACAAGTGTTAACAAACAATACAACACACAAATCAAAGCGATTAATCTTAATAACTATCAAAGGATTTGGAAATAAAACATAAAGAAACCCTACTTCATCAGCGAATAACACAATGTTTTAAGCAACAATTCAACATCATGGAAGCTTTTTCATTTAGTGGTTAGCTCACAAAATTACATCTTATGAGACTATTATTACCATAAACCTACATAATCTTTAATAGTATTAATATCTGTACGTCACTGGTAGAGGAAGCTTGAATCACTGTCGTAATACAGACTGAAAATCAAGAAGCTTAAAATACAAAGTGAGTAAGCGTTTTAACTTAATGCGTTAAGTTAGCCGTCCCTAATTTAGCAGTGTAAGACTAGAAAGAAGGTAGTTAGTCATCATCACCCACCTCCAACACTTGGGCTACTCTTTTACCAACGAATAGTGGGATTGACCGTCCCTTATGATGTCCCCACGGCTGAAAGGGCAAGCATGTTTGGTGAGATGAGGATTCTAACCCGCGACCCTCAGATTAGGAGTCGAACGTCTTAACCCACCTGGCCATGGCGGGCCAAAAAACAATAACTAAAATAGTATGTGTTGATAACAAGTACAAGGTAGTCTATGTACGTATGGGAGGTACTCTTGGGAAATACCCTCAATCTGGACGGTATATCCAGTTACTTTCTGTCCAAATTACCTTTCTCAATCAAGTTCTTCAATTTGATGTACTATTTTTGTTTCAGTGAATAAAACTTTCCTCTGGGTCTAAACCGTTGTGTTTTGGTAGTTATACATTTTAAGCACACAATAAAAATACCGGTTGATAATATATTACATATTAGTAAAGGTTCTGTAACAAACTAAAGAACATGAACTATTTGACGTAGTTTAGCCAAAAGCTCAAGAACTTTACAAAAGCATATCAGCTGTGGCTGGTATTAAACCAGATTAACACCAACACAGCTATGATGTTAGGGTTAGTAGGTGTGTGTGTGTTTTTCTTACAGCAAAGCCATATCGGGCTATCTGCTCAGCCCACCGAGGGAAATTGAACGCCTAATTATAGCGTTGTATATCTGGAGACATACCGCTGTACTAGCGGAGGGCGTTAGTAGGTCAGAAGCGGTAATTACAAAGTCGGTAGTCTCCATGTATGGATAACCAAGACACTCAATCAGCTTAATAGAATAATACACGCTAGAAAATCAACAGTGACAGAGTGTTACTTTAAAAGATGTTGCCATTCATTTTCATTTATTTTTCAACCAAACAAGGGTACAAATAACGCAAGAAACCATCTCTAAGATACTAAACCAAAAAGTTACCAACCATTTTGTTCATCTTTCTTCTTGTTGTTTTAGTCTAGATGACTACAACTAATTTATCATTAACATCAATTTTCAAACTTAAAGCCATTCCATGTATTTTTGAATAGTACACGATGTTATCGCTTAGTTGTAAGAACTAGAAGTAATTTTGGTACAGAATTTGGTACAAAACAAGGTACAGAAAAATTACCAAATAAAGGTGGACTCACACCGCTAAGAACCATGTTTCAATACCCGTGGTGGGAAGGACACAGATAGCCCACTGTGTAGTTTTGTGCTAAGTTTCAAACAATAAATCAAATTATTAAATAAAATACTGCCATTTGAACACAAATAAGATAAACCTACCTCCTGAATTTGCCATTCCAGCCCTCATTGTAGCAGTAAAGCACTAATTTGTAGCAAAGTAGATAAATTATATTGGTATAAAATCTCAACCAAGTTATCTGAACTAACTAGTATAAACACCTAACGACCATCCATTAAGTCAACTGTAACTACCAATTTTCAGATTTTAAACAGGTTTTCATATGCAATAAGGTGTTCATCCACATAAAATAGTGCAATTTTTTTAAATGCTCTTACTAACGACTAAAAATAATTATCAGAAACATTAAGTAAATTTTCCATAATTTTTACTTCCTTATACTTTTTAATACATTCTTGCATTTGTAACAGAATATTTTAATAATTTTATTTAAGTTTGTTTGTTTTGAATTTCACACAAAGCTACTCGGGGGCTATCTGTGCTAGCCATCCCTAATTTAGTTGTGTAAGACTAGAAGAAAAGCAGCTAGTCATTATCATCATCCACTGCTAACTCTTGGACTACTCTTTTACCAATGATAGTGAGATTAGCAGTCACACTATAACGTCCTTAAGACTGAAAAGGGAGCATGTTTGGCGCAACGGGGATGCGAACCCGCGACCCTCAGATTACGAGTCGCACGTCTTAATACGCTTGACCATGCCGGGCCATTTTCTTTAAAAGTTTCTTTATTAAATATTAATATTCCAATACATATTTCAACATTAATGTTATATTATACTTTATAATAAATTTCACAAAAAAATCTACGCAATTATAAAGTTATTGTGGTTAAAACAAAAGAGTATGGTACCTTACTATCAAATTTTCATTTCTCTTTATTATTTAACTTTGATTATTTTATTATTCTTACTTATTTTTATGAATTTATTCATGTAAATAGAGGTTAAGACTTAGGACGGCATAATCATACCGTAATATGGTCCCACTTTCTCAGTTTCCTCCACAACCTAGGTTATATTTTATATCTCATATTATAACCTGTACCTTGGAGATCCTTTTAATTTGGAGCATTTTTCATTTAATATTTGGGGGGCTTTTTTCAAATATTAAAATATACATACGTATATATTCTAAATGTAATACAATACATCAATTTGTTTGTTTGTTTTGGAATTTCGCACAAAGCTACTCGAGGGCTATCTGTGCTAGTCGTCCCTAATTTAGCAGTGTAAGACTAGATGGAAGGCAGCTAGTCATCACCACCCACCGCCAACTCTTGGGCTACTCTTTTACCAACGAATAGTGGGATTGACCCTCACATATAAGGCCCCCCACGGCTGGGAGGGCGAGCATGTTTGACGCGACTCGGGCGCGAACCCGCGACCCTCAGATTACGAAGCGCACGCCTTAACGCGCTAGGCCATGTCAGGCTCTGCAATACATCAAACAAAAGAATTAATATTTTAAGGGTATAAAACATTAAATTTAATTTTAAAACACCACAACTATTCTTCATTCCAAAGTAAATCAAGAATTAAAGTAAAAGAGATTGATTTTTCTCCCAACTTTAATATAATTTTTTATTTGATGCCATAAACAACAAAAGATATTTAAGATGGAAAAAGCTCTCCATTGGTACAACGATACGTATAAAGACTATCAATGTTAACCCATAATGGGAAGAGTATAGATAATGCACTGTGTAGCTTTGTGCTTAATTTGGTTTGGTTTGAATTTCGCGCAAAGTTATTTGCACTAGCCGTCTCTAATGTAGCAGTGTAAGACAAGAGGAAAGGCAGCTAGTCATCACCACCCACCGCCAATTCTTGAGCTACCCTTTGACCAATGAATAGCGGGATTGACCGTAATTTATAATGCCCTCACGGCTGAAAGGGTGAGCATGTTTAGTGCGACGTGGATTCGAATCTGCGACCCTCGGGTGATTTAATCACCTGACCATGCCAAGCTGCTTTGTGTTTAACTTCAAACATCAGCAACAAATTATTGTAATGACAAAACTGCTGTGAATATACCAGTGTTATAAACGAATAAGCATAAAAAATATTTTCAAATGATGTTAACACTCCGGAAGTTACCTGCGGACAATAAGATACATTTAAAACTCATTTCGAAGTTAAAACATAAGTATAAAATGTCTTTGTTTGTATTGAATTTCGCATAAAGCTACAGGATGGCTATTTGTGTTAGCCGTCCATAATCTAGCAGTGTAAGACTAGAGGGAAAGCATCGTATCTAAGTTGTTATGTCGTTGTTGCTTACTTCAAAATTGTTTAATCCACTTTAGGAGCTTTTTTATGAATTGCAACGATTTATCCAATCATATTTGATTATTTTAAAAGATGACTATACATACGTTAAAAGAAATCTGTAATTTCAGCTTGTAAACATTTTTGTAATATTAATTTCAATAGTAATAAGTATTAGTCCCTGGATGTGTTACTAATGTTTATATGGCATTGTCAAAATAAACGTTACTTAGTGTCAGTTCTTGAAGTTACAGAATTATAGTTACACAGTGTTTGCTAGTGGAGTTACAAGCTCACGACAAGTTGTTAATGTAAAGTAATAGTTACGAGAATTGTAGTTATATTGTGTTTACTAGAGGAGTTACAGATCAGATATAGTGTTTACTAATAGAGTTGGTTATATATATAGACAGACACACAGTGTTTACTTGAGGAGTTGCAAATTAGATCCAGTGTTTACTAGTGAGGTTAAAAATATATATACAGATTAGATCCAGTGTTTATCAAGCAGAGTTAGAGACAAATATAATACAGCATTTATATATTCAGTGTTTACTAGTAGAGTTATGTGTATATACAGTTTACTACTTCTTTGTAAGTTATTAACGTAAAGTGATAGCTATCAGAACTTGAGTTACAAAAATAGATACAGAAATGTTAACTAACAGATTTATAGGTGTTGGAGTAATTAGTGGTTTGTCTTGAAAATTTAGATGAGTCCATTATCTAATATAATACTACAGTTTCAACAACTGCACAAAAACGTATTGATATTCTTTTAATACCATTATAAAGTCTGATATATTTCTTTAAAATGACAATTAAAAATGTTAGGTCTAAATGTTTTCCAACTGAAATAATAGAGCAGCTTACAATATCTCACTTTTTATTTATTCTTCTTACATCTTTTTCAAAAACTAGCAAAATATAACAGTCATGAAATTATTTAAATTTTCAACCGTTTCATCTGTAACTGTACTTCACTTGGTCCAGTAGACATATCAACCTTCCCATTTCGTTGGAAAAAATCATATGTTTTCAGTCACTGGGTGAACCTTATTTTTCTGAAAAAAATAATTATATGGGTTACTACAAAAAGGTTGTGTATTTTTAAAAAAACTGTTACATTTAATCACTTTCTTTACATATTATTCAACATATCAAACCAGCAGTTTAGTTTTTTGTCTTCATTCTATATGTATAAAGTTAACAGAAATCAAAGTCTTAAAATATATTTAGTTTAATTTATTAACTTCCTGGCCATTTACTCAACATATGTATATATGAACAACAGAATAACAATCAGACATTTTGATAATACAGTGCAGTAAAATACTTCTTTTAATTTACAAAAATTTGCTCTCTGAAGTATATATGCACACCATAAAAACTTAACTCTTATAAACATCTAATTTGACTAGATTTTCTCTGGTCAATTGTTTTCTACATCTTAACATGGTGATTAACATGAATTAGCATTTTAACCAATTTAAAAAAAAATGTTTATCGAAAAAAAGTATATTCTATACCTTCAAACAATTCCATTTAGTGAGTTCTCTTTAATTCATTTTGACCAATAAAACAATAATTCATTATTAATCTTGTTATTTAATGTAGTGTACCATATAATTATTAAATTCATATGGGCAGTTGGAATAATCTAGACATAAATAGTATCTTGTATACTGTATACAAGATCATTAAAATCTAGTATGAGTATCTTAAACACTCGCATGGTAAGCTGGTGTATCGCTTAGTTACCTTCCCATTCCTAGTTCTGTCAGCAAGATTATTTGTTGTATAACCTAGTTTCCAGCTCATGTCTAGTTCTATCGAGAATATTTGTTGTATAACCTAGTTTCCAGCTCATTTCTAGTTCTATCGAGAATATTTGTTGTATAACCTAGTTTCCAGCTCATCTCTAGTTTTCATCTCAATCAGTCTAATGTTTCACTTGCAACACACACCACATGCAAAAACCTGAAACATTTTTAATTCTGTCATTAACAGAGACACTAAACACTGTCAATAATAAATAATGAATTGAAAATTTAAACTCTAAATAAGATATTACAATATAAAACTGATTTCTCTTACCTTCCTGATGGATGAAAATCCAGTAACCTTTGAAACAAACTCTACCCATATAGTAAGACCACTTTCCTTGCATATACGAGGTTCCCCAGGTGTGCTGTTTAGTTTTGACCTCAGAGCAACTTTGACCTAAAAAAAAAAGAAAGAAAGAACAGTGAGTTTTAAATTCAAATACAAGTTATATCCTTTATTTTAATCTGGATTTTAAATTAATTACAAAACTTTAATAAGATATTTCAATAACGGTCAATAAAATTATGGATTTTGGTTACACGTGGAAGAAGAATCTACAGTTTTATAAAGTTGAATTTAATAGCTGACACTCTTACATGTTACAAATAGTTTTACAAAGTTAGGTAAAAATGTTTATTTGCTATTTTGTTGTTTTCTATTACAAGATAAAAGAGTTTGTTTGTTTGTTTTCTTATAGCAAAGCCACGTTGGGCTGCTGAGCCCACCGAGGGGAACTGAACCCCTGATTTTGCGTTGTAAATCCGAAGACATACTGCTGTACTAGTGGGGGACAAGATAAAAGAAAAACATAGAAGTAATTTTCTAAAGTATATCTTTTTTTTATTTTATAATCAAAGAAACTTGAATTATTGAAATTTAAAACTATAATACATAATAAAAACCAGGAACTGAAATTTATGTAATTATTCAAGCAAAATAAATAAGAAAATACTTGAAATCAAATAAAATTATGGTTACCTTATAAATAAAACTTGAATACATTAAATTCAGTTACCACTAAATTTTTTGTAGCATATGCTGCCTCCTGTTAATTTGTTTTCCCTCTCTTTTGAGAAAACAAAACAATGGAATCCTAGTTTCATTACTTAGTAAAGTAGATCCCCTACAGCACTGAATATCTTCACTAGAATTTAATATTTGTTTACTTTGCTCTTTGAAAAAATTAATTAAATTTGTGGTGAGTGGCAAACACTTTCTTAATGAGAATGGAAACTATTCATTATTTTGTATTTGTAAATCCTCAGTTAGAGTTTTCAAAAATTACTAGGTTTCCATTATATCTTATGGTGATTTTATTAAACACTTATGCAAATATTTATTGAAGCTGTTGAATATGAGTCTATGACAGTAGTTTACATACTTCACAAAGCCATGGAACCCTCTAATTTTATTCTCTCTGTCATGAAACCTCAAATCAACCTAAACCCACCAATAAAGCCTAGCTTAGATTAAGGGCCTGGTATGGCCAAGTGTGTTAAGGCGTGCAACTCATAATCTGAGGGTTGCAGGTTTGCATCCCCATCATGCCAAACATGTTCGTCCTTTCAGCCGTCGGGACATTATAATGTTACAGTCAATCCCACTATTCGTTGGTAAAAGAGTAGCCCAAGAGTTGGCAGTGAATGGTGATGACTAGCTGCCTTCCCTCTAGTCTTACACTGCTAAATTAGAGATGGCTAGCACAGATAGCCCTCAAATAGCTTTGTGCGAAATTCAAAACAAACAAACAAAAGCTTAGATTAAAGAGAATAAGTTCACAACAGAATTGTTATTGTAAAACTGTAAATAAATGTATAAAATTACTCACAATGTTTAAAAACATATTTGAACCCTGAAGAGTTAACACTCACTAACTGTGAGATGAGCAAAAAAAAAAAGCCATTACCTGTCATATTTGTTGGGAACCCATTATCAACCATCATGGAACCTTGGGTTACCATGTAACACAACATGAAAATCACTGGACTATAACATTTAGTGGTGGTTGGAAGCTACTTACTGCTTCTGATATATGTATAGCCTGTTTTGGTGTGTCTACTAGATACTTTGAAAAACTATGTTGTTGACTATAACACTCAATGGCAGTTAAAAATAATGTTTTTTGACAGTTGAGAAAAAAAAAATTTCTATGAATGTTCTGTTATGGTTGTACAGACCAATTGTTCTCAATTGTAAATCATCTGACATTTTTTATTCTCAGCTGGTAACAATGCAATCTACACTGTGCTACTACTTCTGTAATTATACAACTATTCAAAGGATGACCTGAAAGGAGTCACCAACACCACTAGTTTGCAGCAAACCACTATACTAGGTAATTATTAAAAATAATCATTGTCACATAAGAACTATTTTTTGTTGTTTTGGGGACAGTTAAAATGCATTTATATATTCTATGTGTTTGTTTTAATAACTATTCCCTATGTTCTTGAGTTAGTTTGTAAAATTTGGCAAGACCATTTGATCGGTGCAAGCCAGGAAGTTGTTTAATTTATATTAAAATGAACTTAAATGGTCAGAATAGTAAGTCATATGATAATCACAGCCAATACAAAGTTGTGACAAACTTGCATTTAAGAGAACAACATTTGATGTTATTTACCATTTTGTAGATAGTATGAAGCATCTAAAATTGATCACTTTTGGAAAGAATATGTACCAGCTCTTTATGATGCAAAATACTGATATATTCAGATCATAAAGATGTGTTTATATCAGGGATTTAGAATTCTTAAGATAGTACATTCTTGGCACCTAATGACATTGAAAAACAAAGTTATATCGATCAACTTGGAACAACAGAACCATCCAGAAAGAAACTTGCATCAAGTTCCCGAGCTATAGTAAGCAAAATCCAGTCCAGCATACTGCAAGAGGTGACAATCCACAAAAAAAGTTTGTGGCAAGACTCCCCTATATATCCCATGCAACAAATTCAAAAAGGATCACCATCTGGAAAATGAAACAAATCATATGTACACAAGTTGCTTCCATGACATGTGAGTTTAATCATCACATATTTGATGACAAGAAACCCACTTGAAATAAAAAATGTATCTCAGAATGGCTAGTATGAGTATTAACACTTTTACTGGTAAGAATGGAAGTTTTGACATTCCTAGGTTAAGAAGATGACCCAGGTAGGTCAAAATATTGTTCTCTCCTTACCAGTAAGTGTTAATACCCATACCAGTTGTTCTGAGATACATAATCATCACATGTATCAAGTGGCTAGTATCCATGCTATTTCACAGAAAGACATATTGGTCAAGTCACCAGACACAGTACCCATAAATTAATTTGTGACCAGATTGTGAAAACTAGCACTGAGAAACATTCAAGCTCATACAAAAGGTGAATTATGGAAAGTATGCAGGAAGATTTGGGTTATTTTTAAATAATAACCTTAAGATATACATCCTATTGCAATAGAAATTCTACTGCAGGGCTGATAACAAAATGTAAAGTTATCAAATAGAGGAAGATTGAACATGATAGCATAGATTGTAATGATGTGGTGAAATGACAAAATCATTTTAATATAACACACTCAACCTCTGTAGTATGAAGTTTCATAAAATGTCTTCCGAGTATAAATGATAGAAGCTACTATTTAACATTTTATTTAACTTACAACTGGAGTAATGTTACAAGTGGTGTATCTCAGGGCTCAGTCTTAGAGCCATTGTTCTTTTTTTCCTTTATATTGATAACAACAATAAAGGAATGGTCAATAAATTACTTAAATCTGGTAAAGATATCAACGTCTTGGTGTTGCAGGCTGTTGAGAGAGTGCTGCTGCTTTACAAATAATAACATTAATAAGAGTGTCATAAAAGAAAAGAATCTTGGTGTAATAATTGATCAGTTTCTTAAGCCATCTAAGCTGTGTGCTGTTGCTGGTGGTGTGGCAAACAGGATTTTAGGTTTTATCTGCAGAAATATTAAATACAAATCTGAAGAAGTTATAATTTCATTGTACAGGCCACTGGTTAGGATACATTTAGAGTACTGTGTTCAGTCTTTGTATCCTTACCTTAGGAAAGACATAGAATTGTTTCTTGGAAAAGGTGTCAAAGGAGAATTACTAAAATAGTACCTGGAATGATGGGGTGTATGTATGTTTTTGAAAAAAAAAAAAAAATTGTTTTCTCTTACAAAAGAAGAATTAGAGGGGATCCAACTTAAACGTTTAAGATTGTAAAAGAAATTGATAGTTTTAATGCATTGTTTTTTTTATAATTAACAGCAAGAATTATAGAACTGGGAGCACAAATACAGACTTGGGCAAGGTAGAAGCCATCTTCAGCTAAAACAGTTTTATTTTTCAGATATGGCAGTTGGCCTATGAAATAAATTGCCTTCAGATGTTGTGGCAGCAGTAAATCTGAGTGAGTTTAAAATAAAGCTTGATAGATATGTGAATGATAAGGGCTGGCTTTAAATTTTTCTTTTTTATTTATTTAATAGTGTTAGTTTGGTTTAGAGGATGTGACAGCCAAGATGGATGAACAGATCCTTTGTTGTCCCTAAACATTATGTTGACATTTTAACAGTAACAGCCAACTGAAAACAATTCTTATATTGGAGACCCCTCTACAGTATTTATTCATGAATGAAAACACTAAATTGGATGTTTGGTTTGCTGGAAGTTAAAGTGTTTTCTTGTAACTCCTGTCAGTTCTTGAAATTTTTCATATATTCATGACAGGTTCTTGAAACTAGTACTTTTTCAGAATGAACTACATTTACCAATTTTGCTTGAAAAATATTTGAAGAAAAAACAAAATAATAATACCCACAAGTATAGCAAAGAAAAACAAAAGTTTCTTACAGTTCTAAACAGAGTATATTATACTGTTGTTAAATAGACTGATAAACTAATAAGTTATTAGTTAATTAACTAAGTTAAGCCTATATATCAAACTTTTGTCCCTTACCTCATCATTCAGTATAATATGGAAAATGAACAAACCTACTCCCTAAAAAATAAGAAAAATCACATAAATAATTAGAGCACTGAACATTTTAAAATACTGTTTCAAACAACATATATGGTGTGGTCACAAACGAAGCTCTGAACACATTACGGTGTTATAGTTTCATACAACATACAAAAAAGAACTTTGGTGGAACATTATGATGAGCTAAAATTAATCAGAGTGATGACTAGGGGATATTTCTAGTGTAAAATGTGGTCTCTCTCATTTTCAATTGCAACATTCAATTTAAGGACGATGTTGAACACAGATAACAGCAACCTATCTTGAAGAATACAAGAAACTTCTTGTTGTATGAATAACAACCCAGTAAGTACGACCTTTGTGGTGACTCCGTAGCTAGTTATCTACCAGATTTCGTTCACTCATACTCACAGTTCTTTAAGCCAACACCCAAGTAATCCAACCCGCTTCTTTTTACTTGATTAGTTATGAAACTTTTGCCTACAATTATGGCCCCAGTGGCAACATTTATTAACATATTTTTATTGGCTTCCCTTGCATGCCATCTCCCATGGAAAATGATAAACATGGTTTTTTCTTTATTCATTCAGCATATGCATATGAATTTACAAGTTGTTTAATCACTTTGCAGTTTCACACTACTTATTACACTAACTTTTCAATTATAATAAAAGTTGCAAGGTTTGCCAGTAGCTTTACTTAAAACTTGTAGATATCTACTGTGTAACTACATATTGAAAAACGTTGATACCATGGTGACTTCTTGGATATTGAACATGTCTCAGGTCATCAGAGAGGCCAACATGGTTTTGCTGAACATCTTCTGAGCCCTGACATACTGAGATCGGGGTCAACCTGTTGCCACGTTTTGGTAATACCAGCAGCAGAACTACTGTATTCATATAAGTAACTGTTTTATATGAGGTTAAATTACCTTACAGAGTTAAGAATCTAAAGGAACAAACGAAAATTTATTGTTGTGGAATATATATAACTGAAAGTCTACAGTATGACTTAAACAAAATTTTAAAATATTAGACCCATCAACTCTAACTGAGGAAGCTTGCCTATTCTTTTGACTGTAATGGTAAAACTTCGAGGATTAATCCATTGTCCCTTGATTTTAAATTTATAGCCCCAGGAAAAATTTCTGCAAATGCCTATATTCCCTTATCATCCATCTGGTGAGAAATATGTTATCCAGTTTTTACATTCATTTGTTGTTACTGTTTTCCAGCTATGACACTGCAAAGGACTTCACAATCATTATATATATATATATATGATGCACATTCTTGATATATCTCTTCTAAGCGTTCTTCAGAGTGTGAAACACTAATGTGATTTTGAAATAAATTTTAAAAGCAGTATTTAACTCTTTAAGAAAGTATTAAAGTTTTTAAAAAAATATATAGATTATGCTATTCTCAAACAGTTTCACTCTTTGTTGTTTGGCAGACATTAAAAGACAACATAATTACCTGAAGTGAATTTATCAAACAAAACAAGTATGTAAAGAACAGTGTGGAATGGTCCATAGTTAAAATACCAAACATCCAAGTGATTCCCAACAGAGGTAAAAGAACAAACCCAGCTCTCAAACCTGATCTAAATCAAACAAATAATATGTTACAAATGTTAGTTCATTCACCTTAATATTTTCACAGACTCATGCTATAATCCCTATTAAATACAAAGAAAACATAAACTTCACAATATGCAGTATTAAAACTATAATTTCTACTGAAAGTAGTAAACACAATAAAAAACTATATATCATTATATTTCAGAAATTATACATAATCCAACAGAAAATTGTTAGTTCTAAGTATTATTATGATGACACTCCAAACTTTTACAACAAACAATCCATATTATGTCATAACTTCTTTCTCATCAGCATTTATGAAATAAAGTAATATGCAAACATACCGTGTGTTTTATACACCCCGATATGCAGTATTTTTTCAAAATTTCACCTTTCAGTATGTGTAGCTCCCAAACTAGAAAGTCAGTCAAGTGAATGACTAAATTCTTCTCACCCAAGTTAAATATGCAACTGAGTCACTTTACTAGGTTAGCACACAACTCTCCAGCAGCAAAGATAGCTACAGCTATACACATGTTGTAGTGAAATAAACAAGTGTTTTCTGTTTGCAAGTTGAATAGTAACCAAACAGATGTGATCATATTATGACATTCACGCCATAATTAGTCTGAATTATATTCTGTTTGTGAATATAAAGCTAAGTTCTGTCACTTATAACCAGAATACTAAATCCTATCCTCTTTAATTCTGATACAAGTATCTGGTTGTCCTTCTAGTGTTCTACCTGTTCTTATTCTGAATAAGAGCAACATGGTTCTGGTAGCTTAACTCCAAATAGTTTAAAGCTCTGTTGATAATAACTAAGAAAGAGCAGAGTTTCTGTTGTAATCATTCAGCTCACTACAACTTGTCAATTTTTGGGTTGAAAAATTTTATTCTACCAAACACTCCGATTCATTTCCAGCTACATAAATATAGAATTTTATATAACCATTAAGGTAAATAAAATATTTGGATCATCAAGAGTGATACCATCTACCCAACTAATTAATATTATTCCATATAACAAAAAGGTTTTATTTATTCAGATGTTATGAAATAATAAAAACATTATCTGATGTAATCATGTTATGTGGTTTAAAGCACTATTATCAAATACCATAATTTATTAAGTAGCTAGCCTGACAATCTCATAAAACACTTTCTCTCAGAGAAAAGCCACACGTCATAATGAGCTATCTTCTGTGTTCACTGAGGTGAATTAAACACAAAATTTAGTGATGTATGTCTTAAAGTTTTCATCTTTTTCTTTTTGTATTCAAAGTTATATAAAGCTTAACTACACCTTCACTTGTTTTAAATAGGTAACACAACTAGGAAGACAACTATTTATGACACTGCCAGCAATTAGGGTGCTCTCGTCTGACTACAAAGTATGACTTACATGAGTGATGTCATACGATGAAAGCCTAGCTTATTAATAACAGTTTATGTAACAGCAAGTTCTGTAACATCAAGGTGCATGATATAAAATGAATCTTATAATGAGAAATTCCAACTTAATGTGAAAATATAACCATCATAGAATATTTTCCAATATAACCATCTCATAAGGTTAGATCTTGAAGTTCTATTACATCAGGAAGCATGATATAATAAGAATCTTATTTTCTGTATCTCAAAACGGCTGGTATGGGTATTAACTCTTTTACTGATAAAGAGAGAACAACGTTTTGACCTTCCTTGGTCATCTTCAGGTTAAGAGAGTGTTTGAATGTGACTGTTGCAGACACATGTCTTAGGGACAAGAGTATAAACGGTACCAGTATGCAGCAATATAAAGTTTCGTAGTTTGTCACCTCTGGGTTTATTGTTGTTTGTTTGTGATTGGTCTAGGTGTGTGCATATAATTTTTTCCACGATTTTTGAGAAAATTTGTTGATGTTGATGAAGTGTTGTTTTATTTTGTTGATTTCATCGTTGATATTATTGGGTGAATACAGTTTTGTGACTATGTTTATTTGGTTTCTTCATATGTTGAGTTTTTGTTTTGTTTTATGTGCTGAGTCCCAGCATGAGTGATTTTTTTGTGGATTTCAGTTTTGAATTGTGTATCAGTTCTAGTGATTTTGAGATTAAGAAATACTATTTGGTTAGTTTCTTGCTGTTCACAAGTGAACTTAATGTTGGGGTGTATCAAGTTAACGTGAATGAAAAAATTAAGAGTGTAATCTGTAGATCTGAATCCAGCAACTGTATCATCAACAAACCCATACCAGCATAATAGTTGGTGTAAGACTGAATTGATAGCTTGTGATTCAATCTGCATCACAAAAATGTTGGTTAGAACTGGTGACACAGGATTCCCCATACTTTGGCCATTTATTTGTAGGTAGTTTTTGTTATTGAACATAAAGTTATTTTTCGTGGTAGTAAATTCTATAAGGGTTGCTAATTGGTTGCTGTGGATGTGTATCAATAGCTTGGGGTCTTGGATAAAAAGTTCTAATGCTATCTTGCAGACTTCAGTCATTGGGACTTCTATGAAGAGGGAGATTACATCAAACTGGCCATTAGGGCTTTATGATTCAGTTGATTAAGAATGTATTTAAAGTTGAAAGAGTCTTTGGAAAAGGAACCAGCTGATGTTAAATATTTAGAAAATGCCCAAGCTATATATTTACCAAGATTGTGGTTAAATGATTCGTAGGTCGATATTATGAGTTGTAGTGGGCAATCTTCTGTAATCATCCCACAATGTAGGTGTTACATTAGTGGTAACACAGTGTGGCATAATAAGAATTTTAAATGATATAACTGTCCTAGTGTTGGAAGATATGTTACATTACTGACAAAAATATTCAGGAGATAGCAAATTCTAACTTTATTTTGTTATGGTTTTGTTTTCCATTAATATTTGTTGTTTAGTTTAACTGTGATTTTTTTAGTTATATTAAAATTCTTTATGACCTTATAGCTAAATCACTCAAATTTCAGTATATATTAAGAAACTGACATAAGTTTCCCATATCAATGATGTATGAATAATATTGTCATTAAAGACTATGAAAGTTAGCTAGTCACATGAGACGTATCCTTATAATTCTAATACTAAAGCCCCCCAGTGGCTCAGCAGTATGTCTGTGGACTTACACGCTAAAATCCAGGTTTCGATATCCGTGGTGGGCAGAGCACAGATAGCCCATTGTGTAGCTTTGTGCTTAATTCAAAACAACAAAAAACAACAACTAATACTAAATAAAAATCCTGCCTTGAGCCTAAATCAACTAGTTCATGAGATATAGTTCAAATATATCGTTGTTAGTTATTACTCAGTATTGTTATTTGTATTAATGTTGTTTATGTGCAGAATATTGTTCCTTTTATTGGAATTAAGTTTTTCATCCTCAGGTGTGTTTTTTTTCTGATTCCATTATTTACTGAAATGATTAGTAACATTGATATTTATGTTTTATTGTTCATTAATGTTAGTATCAAGGCACTAACAGTGATAAACTTTATATTCCAACTGTTTGAATGTTTTATTTTGGATTTTTGTGGCTATTAAATTTCAATAAATTCTTGTGTTTTTTTTGTTAAACCCTGAATGAACCAGCTGCTTGTTTTAAGTTCATTACAAGATTGATAACTTTAAAATACTGACGTTTGTATTTAAAATATTGTATTACATTTAAAAAATATATTAGACCATAATATTGTTTATAGTACACAATGTTCAAATAGTTTGAGTTGTTCAATATTACCCCTATCCTCTAACCCCCAAATTACAAATTTTATACCTGATGTGTATATCATTCATCTATTTTTCCCCTTTCCAGAGGTCTTTCTAAGAATTTCTGCCCTGATTGATGCAGGGACCATAAAGCATCTTTGACCTAACCACAACATAGATGACTGCTTTGACAGTTTGTTTCCAGTATATCAGTATGGTCCAAACAGATGTGCAGAGTTCAGTATATTTCCCTCCCCCATTTCACCTGAAGTGGATAATCTAGCATCACTCAAAATCTGAGTGATCTCTGATGGTGAATTTTAATGTGCCTCGTGAAGAAAGGTTAATTTATTAGGGTCTTTCACTTTGGTCATGTAAGAGCTTATCAATAGCTTAAAGATCCTCTTCTAAGACCAGTTTTTTGGGGGAGAAAGTTGTGAAATTAACCTAAAATATGTTATGGTCAAAACATTTTACAGTCTAAAACTTTACATCTTTAAGTTATGTATGTTGTCATTAAGACAAAAACTTAAAATACTGCATCAAACAGCATCCCCACTGCATTTGGTCCGATCAGCTGTATACATGAGATAAATGTAAAACTTTGTCTTTTTATTGGTTAAGCATTTATATAAGTATTGTAAAAAAAAAAAAGGATTACTCATTACAAAATAAAGCATAACTGTATTGTAATGAAAAATAGCCAGTTGCAAGATTCTGTTTGAGTTTGATGTGATGGAAGTAAGACTCTATAGGTTTTATTGCTGTGCTAAAATGTTATTATTATAAAAGTTACAATAAATTATAAATGATTATTATAAAAGTTATATTTTATAATATATTATAAAAAGTTATTATCAAATAACTATAATTATTCAAACTAGTTTAACATACCTTATCTTTTCCTTCAGACATTTTTCAACATTTTTCTTCACTCGCAAAAAAACATGCAAAACTATCCCTAAAATGATGATGTTTACCTAGAAATATGAATTAAAATTTTTAAAACAAATCTATAACAAATTTCAGCCAAATGATCATACAAAATATTACTTTTTTTACAAAATACTCACCAGAATAATAAGTATTGCTGGTCCTACAAAAGCAAATATAACCCCATCTTCCACGTTTAGCCAGCAGCTAAATAAAATAAAACAAATACCATATAGCCTCTTATATGTTAAAAAAAAGTCAGTACCTTGGAGCTGGCCATCAGTGAAATATTTAAAACAAAGTATGAGTATAATGTTGATCTTTTCTAAATATTAGAATAAGAAATAGAACAATAACCATCATACCTGAAAATTAATTTCTTAACTTCATAATCAAAATACTGGATACTTACTCCAGCTTGAAGACTTATCACACATTTCTTGTTAAAGTTATAGAATTTAAAATATATTTAATTATATTAGAATTCCTTTCTACACATAATGTTAAATCTACTAAAATATATTTACAATATTACTGTCATTCATTTTTCTTTCTTCTTAACTTCATTCTTAACTAATAAAAATCAAATTCTGTACCTTGTGCTGCTTATGTAGTCATTGTACTTTATTCCACCTGTTATGGCGACTATAATTAGTGGTAAAACAAATCCAATGATGGTGAATGGAGGAAATTCCACGTGAGAGGTAGGGTATGATATCAAAATAAACAGATTCAGTCCCTCGCATAACATCCAAGTGAACACAGATAAGAAGAGATAGTGCATAAGGAATGCTATCACCTTACACATAACCTAGATCAATAGTCATAAAATATCCTTATTCCTCATTTTATCCCAAAAACTGTAGTATAACAATAACCAGAAAATGAAATAGGGTTTCACTACACGTATTAAAGATTTAAAAGTCCACACATGTATAAACTATTGAGGATAAGAAGTTTCCTTGAACCAATAAATTAACTAAGTAGATCATGTATCTAATTCAGTTTTTGAATAAAAGAAAAACAGGAAACTATATTATTTACATTGTTATATCTTCATGAAATAAAATCACACCTACAATTCATATAGTTACATTAATGGTACTGC
Source organism: Carcinoscorpius rotundicauda (assembly GCA_011833715.1). NCBI lineage: Eukaryota > Metazoa > Arthropoda > Merostomata > Xiphosura > Limulidae > Carcinoscorpius > Carcinoscorpius rotundicauda. Next base: position 34,084,281 of record CM022402.1, read on the forward strand.
AACTTCAAATTTCTCCATATTGCATCATAATAATTTATATTTTCTGTTAAGTAGTTTGTAAAGATGTTTATTAATTAGAACAAAGTGCTTCTCAAAATTAATAATGTTCATGCCTTCTATAAACTAAAAGATTGAGGTTATGTGATAAAGTTAAAATACATTTCATTATAATACACTAGAAAAGTATGAACTCAATCTCTCAAATAATACAGCTTTCCAAAAATTATAAGAAAGGAGTGTTAACTTTGTCAGCTTGCCACATTCTCTGATATTTAGTATGGAGTTAATTAGTAATGTGTACCTGTAAATTTTAGTTACACAAAGTATTTAACTGCTTACAGAATTCATCCAGAAAAATAATACTTTAAGGGGCTTATCTTCATATCAAATCACTAAATATAAACTTAGATGAAACAAAGCTACAAATAGGAATACAGGTGTTATTCAGGTATGAAATCACTAGAAATTAACATGATGGAGTCAAAACTACAGTTAAGGATATAGGTACTGTTTATTCTCAAAGCACAAACTAGAGGGATCACAGAATCAATTAAGAATGTAGGATCTTTTGTGATATTAAATCATCAGACTAGAACATGATGGAATTGCAGGAATATGTCACAAACATTGAATAACAAAATAAACAACTAAAAATATAAAAGACAATATTAAAGGTTTTTTTTATAATTCATATAAAAATACTATTGAAGGTCTCTTCTTTTAAACAATAATTTTAGATTTGGCAAAGATAAAGAGATAGTTTAACTGAACATGAAATCCAAGCATAGTATCATTACACTTAATTTCTATTAAGAAGACTAAACTGTCACCCAGCATGATCAGGTCATTAGGGCACTCAAATCATGTGATGGTTACAGGTTTAAATCCCTGCTACACCAAACATGCTTGCCCTTTTAGCCATAGGAGTGTTATAAAGCAACAGTCAGTTCCACTATTTGTTGTCTAAAGAGCAGCCCAAGAATTGGCAGTGAAGACTAACTGCCCTCCCTGTTACACTACTAAATCAGGGATGCTTAGTGTAGATAGCCTTTGTGTAGCTATGCACAAAATTAAAAACAAACAGCCTAAACTGTCACTAATTAGGTTGTTTCTTAACCACAACTGATATTTTCAAGAGTTAAAGTAACAAAAAAGGTTTATACAGCAAATTATCAGACAGCTATACAGAATAACTCTAAATCTAGAATATAATATCACATAACCTCTTTGTCCTTCAACAAACTTCACAGAATAGTCAAGGCTGGATTGACAATTAATCATTTTTAATCTGATTTGAAAAGATTCTCTTAGTCATATCAACAACTGTAACATTTTAGCTGCCAGTTGGAATAATAAGTAACTACAAAACATCTAATTCATAGCTCGAGGTGTGCTCTTTATGGGTAAATATACAGTAACAATTAAATAATGAAACATGCCAATTATATAAAAGTTGCAAATAAATTATGAAATATGTCCATTATATTATAGTTGCAAATAGAATTACAATATATGCCTATTAAATCATAATAGAAAATAAATTATGAAATATGCCCATTATATTATATGAAATATATATATATATATCCAAAATATATCCATTATACTAATATAGCAAATAGATTATGAACCTTATATTATAGTCTTATGTTCTGGAGGGAATTCTCAGCCTTTTTGGTTTACATTTAATTATTGCTAACCCCAACATGCCAACTTTATTTTTGTTCACTAAAGGCTCAGCAGTAAGTCTGCAAGATTATGTCACTTAAAATTCGGTTTTGATACCCATGGTGAAAAAAGCATGAATATCACATCCTATAGTATTGGACTTAACATATATATTATTGTGATATTCATTTATGAAACAAAAGTGAAGAATTAACAGAAGATCATTAGTTGGTCATTTTACTACAAAAATATGCAATTTATTTTTCTAATTCTCTTACAGTTGTTTTAATATTTTTTTAAGTTGAAAGATGTTTTTATTTGTTTATTGTCTTATTTTCATTATATACTTTTGAAAGGACTTTAAGAACATCTTTATTAATAATGTTCATACATATATAATAAAAAAGCAGCATATAAAACTGCTTAATTATAAGTATAATAACATTGATTCTCTATTCATTGTTTAATGATACTGTTAGCTCTGACAACAAATTTCTTAATATAATGTCCATATATGTACATATACATACAATAAGGTAAATGTTAAATTATAACATTGTCATGATTCTTTGTTTCATTTTGTAAAAATATTTTATTTTGGCTCTGACATTTTCAGCTGACATGTCAAATCTTTTCACATTGTTTAGTAATATTATACTTTTCAACCTACTTTTAAATATGTTGATTTGATGCTCAGAAAATTATATCAAAACACATTATAGCAATAATGTGATATTTGTAGTAATTTGGCAAAGGAATGAGTGATAAGAAAACGAAGGAGTAAAATTAAATATTTCTCTTACAACATAGATACGTTTTTCTCATACCTTTTCTCCAGTACTTGTTATTCCAGAAACAAATATTACTTGAGCAGCTAGCAGGCAAACAGCTAAACACTTATGGATTTTAATTCGCACTGTCTGGAGAGTACTAATTAAATAATTCAAATATCAAGATTATAAACCATGCAAACTTGCTTAATGAAACAAATGTCAACAAAAATATGTTATCTAGATCACTAGCAAACAAACATTCATTTTTTTTATAACTACTTTAGTTAAACTGTTATAGGGAAACATTTTTCTAAGCGATAAAAGCCAGATTATACATAAGATTATACAATTTGTCATGAGATATTAGCATTAGGCCTATTATATTTCTTAACAAAATATATTTTATTTGGTATACTAATATAAACGATGCAGTATAGAAATGTATTAGGTGTAATATTTATGTTATACGAGAAGTGTAATTAACTACTTGGTTAAACAATCTGATTTATATAAATGTTTAGTTCATTATAAATGGTCTACACAAGTATTTTATGCAACTATTATTGCAATCAAATTGTCAATTTCATACAAATAAAACTATCTTAGTGTATAACTTACCGAAGATACAGGAGAATTATTAACATGAGTAGTAGTGATGTTATCGACAAAGCTAATCCCAGGTAGCTAAGATATTTCAGTGCAGTAAAATGTTCTACAACTGGCTGAAATAAAAATATTAAAAACACTAACAAATACAATGCCATAAAATTCCACAGAAAGCCAAGATAAACATGTGCACAACAATCATAACATGTCAAACATTGTGTCACAAAATGGTTTTCAAAAAGCTACACACCACATTCAATAGAAGGGTAATATAACATGAAGTTCAATTAATTTACTGAGGCCTAAGTTTTATACACTGATAAATTTTCATTGTGTGTCACAAAATGGCTCACAAAGAGTTAAAAAAAAAGGTTCAGTATAAATAGAGTATAACACAACAGTCCTCAACAAGCTAAAAAATTTTTTAAAGCAAAGATACAATGTATGTATAAACAGTACAATGACCTATAACAAGCTCACACACAAAAATAGTTGCTTTCACTGTTTGCTTTTTCAGGCAAAAAGGTGCACAATGTGTGTGTGTGTGTGGGTGGGTGTGTATATATCAAGGATATATAAAGGATAAATTGTGGATGGTGTGTGTGTGTATATATATATATAGGTAATGCTATAGTAATAATGAACACGAATGAATACATACAAAAAATGAATAACATCCTATCAGACACGAACAAATTTAAACCAATACACACAAATCCAACAAAGACACATGAGACGCAACTAAACAAATTACTACTACAAATAAAAAAAGCCAACACAATTTCACAAACACTTTATTCCTACCTACGTAAAAACCGACTCACGCACACCGCAAATATACGGCATCCCCAAACCTCATAAACCAGATTGTCCATTACGACCAATAATGTCAACATATGAATCGTTTAACTACAATCTTGGTAAATACATAGCATGGGCATTCTCCAAATATGCAACATCAGCCAGCTCATTCATCAAAGACTCTTTTAATTTCAAGTCCAATCTAAATCAACTTAATCATAAAGCCTTAATGGCCAGTTTCAATGTTATATCCCTCTTCACAGAAGTTCCAACAACAGAAGCCTGCAAGATAGCCTTAGAACTCTATATTCGAGACCCTAACCCGATCATAGACATTCCCAGTAACCAGTTAGCAACCCTCATAGAATTCACCACAATAAAGACAAACTTCATGTTCAACAACCAAAACTATATACAAACAAATGGCCTAAGCATGGGCAACCCAGTATCGCCAGTTCTAGCCAATATTTTTATGACACAAATTGAAACACAAGCAATTAATACAGCATTACATCCACCACTATACTGGTACAGATATGTAGATGACACGATTGCGGGATTCGAATCTACAGAACACATACTTAACTTTTTCACTCACATTAACTCTATACATCCCAACATTAACTTCACATGTGAACAGGAAGAAAGCAATCAAATATCATTTCTTAACCTCAAAATTATAAGAACCGACACACAATTCAAAACAGAAATCCACCGAAAAATCACCCATACTGGACTATACATTCCTTGGGACTCAGCACATGAAACAAAACAAAAACTCAACATACTAAGAAACCAGATAAACACAGCCATATATATATACACACACCATCCACAATTTATCCTTAACTCTGAAAGAGGTATCAGCTAGTCAACAATAGCACCCATCACCAACTCTTACACTACCCAACCAATATTATACTAGGATTTAACTGTTGGTCTTGTAATGTATCCAGGACACCAAAGTGCAAAGTGCGATGGTTTTGCAAAAATACGGTACAAATCAGACCTAAGATTGCACAGCTTAGCATGATAACTACCAAGCCATATCTAGCTTAAAATACAGATAACTTAGAAAGTAAATGTTGGAAACCACATGAATCTCAATAAGTTCAAATACCAAATCTCTTTAATAATATTATAATGAACATTTTAAACATAAAATCCGATGAAAAGATACTGGTATGTTTAAATAAATTTTGAGCCATAAATAATAAACTAATTTACATTGATTAAACTCAAAATAATAATGTCATGAAAATTGTATTTCCAATTTGAATAGCAGTGTTTGCTCACCTAAACTCATCTTATAGATCACAGAATTATTGGAAATGGTACAAAGAAGGGCTGCTAAGTTGATACCTGGGATGGTAAAGTTGTAGATTAGGGTAGATTGAGATATCTAAAATTGTTTTCTCTTAAAAAAAGATGAATTAGAAAGGATTTGACTGAAGTGTTCAAGATTATTAAGGGAAATGATAGCACTGATGCATCATCTTTATCATTAACAAGGACAAAGATGATGCATCAGTGCTATCATTTCACACAGTTATAAATTTTGGCAAGGTAGGAGTCATCTTATGCAAAGACAGTTTTGTTTTTCTAACAGGGTGGTTGGCCTTTGGAATATGTTGCCTTCATGTGTGGTGGAGGCAGTAAATTGAACGAGTTTATGAGAAGGTTTAATAACTATATGAATGATACAGATCGGATTTGATTGATTGATTTAGTGTTTTATGGCACAAAGATGCAAGGCAATCTGCGCCAAACGTCCGGTGAAAAAGTAAAAATAAAGTATATGTAGTAAAATACATAAAAGGAAATGAAGGTAAAACAAAACATCATTGAAAAACAGAAAAAGAATAAAACCAATGTTAACACCAAGTCTACAATGTTAAGAGAAAAAGCAGAGTAAAAGAAGTTGTAAAGTACTTGCTCTAGCAAAATGGTAATGATCATAACCCGCCTGGAAGACTAACAGGTAAGTTTAAGAAACACCGTTATTCACCTGAAGTTGGCCTTTCCAGTCCTAGTTCCGGGTTATGTGTCATAACAGCCATTATCAAAATGAAAAAAAAAATAATAGAAGTTTTAAAAGATATATAGCAAACTCGTAATAATGAGTAGCAAAATGTCCAGTAAAAAGGTAAAAGTCAAGTAAATGGAATAAAATTTGTAAAAGTAAATGAAGGTAAAATAAAACAGCAATTAAAACATAAAACGGCATAAAACTAATGTTGACACCCAGTCTACAAAGTTGTAAAGGACTACCTGTAGCAGAATGGTAATGATCAAAACCCACCAGGAAGACTAACAGGTAAGTATAAAAATCACCGTCAGTCACCTGAAGTTGGTCTTTCCAGTCCTGGTTCTGGGTTATGTGTCATTATGGCCAGAACTAAAAGGTAAAGTAGCAAAAGTGTGAAATGACATGCAGCAAAAGTGTAATAACAACTCGCCAGGATGACTAACGAGCAGTTCAAACAGCAGCGTTAGTCACCTGAAGGTGGCCTTTCCAGTCCTGGAATTGAGTTATTTAATGCTCTGGCCATTTTCCAATGTTAAATTGAACTAGAGAAAATGAAACTGTAAAAAAGGAACCACAATTAAAAAGGTGTAATGAATAAATATAAAACACTTAAATAAGATTAAAAAGATTAATGGCCATTGAAAAACTAAAAACTTTATCAAGGTGGACAGTGTCACCATCACCAATAACACTGTCCAATGTTACAGATAAACCCTGGGAAAAACATGTTTAAAATATTGCTGTCGTTGATAATTGTAACGATGGAAAGAAAGTAAAATGTGGCTGATAGTGATTGATACACATTTGTGCATCAGTTCCAGATAAAAGAAAATGATGATTAAAAAAACTGTGGCCAATACGTAGTCTAGTTAGAACAACTTCCTCCTTCCGAACTTTACGGAAGCTAGATGAACAAAGCCCAATACAGGGTTTTATTTGAATAAGCTTGTTGCATTGCTCACTCCCAGTTGATAGCCAGCAGGCATGTAGCCGAGCCTTGAATACAAGACCATAGTCCATGTAAGGAATAGGCACAGTGGTGATAGTGTCAGAGCAGATAAATTTAGCTGCCGTGTCTGCAAGCTCGTTCCCGCAAATACCAACATGGCCTGGTATCCAGAAAAACTGGATAGAACTAGCTGTTAATGAGAGATGGGCCAGTCGGTTTTGAATATCAGCTAGAACAGGGTGTGAGCCAACATGTAGCGATTCCAGGGCCAGTATAGAACTAAGCGAGTCAGTATAAATAGTGCAGTTGGAGTACTGCTCAGCTGCAATATGATCCAGGGCAAGAGAAATGGCGTAACGTTCAGCAATGAACACAGAAGCTGTAGAGGGGATTCTGCATGCAACCACCAAATCACAGCAAACCATAGCAGAGCCCACTGAATTACCTGATTTGGAACTATCTGTATAAATGGAAATGGAGTGATTGTTCGAAAGATATTCATTGAATAAAAGACGGTACTTCCAATCTGGAGTATCTGCCTTTTTTAGATGACTGAAAGAAAGGTCACATTTTGGGGCTGTAATAAGCCATGATGAGATGGGCTGACCTTTGGAATCTGCAATGTTATCCAAGGACAGACCCAATTCATCCAATTGAGCCTGGATGCGAAGGCCAAACGGAGCAATGGCAGATCGTCTGTTCTGAAAACGTACGGCCCACCGAGGAGGGAAAACACATCCCCAGGTGGGATGTTTTGTCAAGGAACGAAGTTTCGAAGAATACTATAAAGATAGTTGCAAACGGCAAAGGTGCAGAGAAGGTTCAGGAGATTCAACGTATAAGCTTTGAACTAGAGAGGTACCAAAAGCCCCAGTGCAGAGTCGAAGTCCTTGGTGATGAATAGGATACAGCATCTTTAAGGCCGAGGGTCTTGCAGAGCTATAGACCATTGATCCATAATCGAGTTTTGATCGAATAAGAGCACGATATACCTTTAACACTGAACATTGATCTGCTCCCCAACTGGTAGAAGAGAGGACATGGAGGATGTTCAGTGCTCCTGTGCATTTGACCCGAAGCTGCTTTAAGTGTGGTATAAAGATCAGCTTACGGTCAAGGATAAGCCCCAAGAACCTGGTCTTAGGGACCATTGGCAACAAAACACTGACACGAAGTTCAGGATTAGGGTGAATACCCAGTTGGCGGCAAAAGTGCATGCATACGATTTTAGAGAGAGAGAGATTAAAGCCATTCACTATAGTCCACTTCAGTACACGATTGAGGGCAGTTTGTACTTGTCGCTCAATATATCTCATGTTCGACGACTGACACGAGATGTGAAATTCATCAACATACAGCCCATCACAATAGTGAGAGGGAGTTGTTCAGTGATGACATTTATCTTTATACTGAAAAGTGTGACACTCAAAACACAGCCTTGAGGGACTCCATGTTCCTGTACAAAAGAACGGGAAAGTGTCGAACCCCCACGAAATTGAAATCTCCTGTCCATTGATTTTTTTTTAATAAACATGGATAAATGGCCATGTAACCCATATATACGGAGGTCTCACAAAACACCATACCTCCATCCTGCCCTGGGTCGAGTGGGCAGGTCTTTGTTATTGGAAAGGGATTCCAGTGACTGAGGATGCGAACGAATGATTGTTTTGCCTCTTGGGATGGGAGAAAAAGATGTATTAGAAGAAATACCTGTATCTGAAACTGAAGAATGTGGATCTTGAGGTTTGTTGGAAGGTATGGGAGGAACAGAGATGGGTGTGGAAGTCGAGTCATCAACCTTTTTAACCATGGAGGTCAAAAGGTTTTCATTTGTTTTGAAAACGATTATCTTTGAGGCACAGAGAGATCTGTCTGCACTCCCACTGTTGTTGTGGAATGAAGTGCAGCAGCATATGTCCGAGATGGATTGCTGGGAACAATTTCTGAGCCTCAGGATAACTAATGTTATGTATCGTTTTCAAACGCTGCACCTCTTTTTCCTCCAACCATTTTGGGCAAGAACGAAAGTAGGAGGGGTGAGAACCATTCCAGTTGATGCAACGTGGGTCCGCGTCATATTCATAGGCATCGTGGTCCTTGCCCCCACAACGAGCACATGTCAGGGAACCATGACATGATGTCTTTGAGTGGCCGAATCTCTGACATTGGAAACATTGGAGAGGGTTTGGAATGTATGGCTGTACCCTGGAAATGAGATAATTTGCCTTGATGGTGACAGGTGCACGGGATGAAGTAAATGTCAAAACGAGGGAATTTATTGGCAGTGTAACTCCATCTTTGCGAGTGGAGATGTACCTCATTACAGTTACTCCTTGAGTAGAGAGACCAGCGAGAATCTCTGACTCAGTGATGTTCTTCAAATTCCTCTCAACAATAACTCCTCGTGATTAATTCAAAGTAGCATGAGGTGTAACCTCAATAGGCATATCTCCAATTGCCTTTGAATTCAAGAGGAGTTCACTTTGTTGGGATGTGGATGTTTCAACCAATATGTCTCCAGATCGAAGCTTCTTTACTGACTTTGGAGAGCCAGCAAGTCCTTATTGTCCCTTCTGAATAAAATGTTGGACAATTACCCTAAAGGTTTTTCCAAAAGAGAATGTAATATAAGAAAATGAGATACGTGTGTTACAGATGTTGAAGATTGCTGTTCAGAGTCTTCAAGACGTGGTCGCTTACCAATTGACTGTTTTTTCACTATTTGATTTAAATTTTTTGAAGGAGGATCAATAGGAAAAAAGAACAATTTCGGTACCCACTGACCTCACCCACCATGGAGCCCTACAAGGAGACGCACTACAAAGTCATGCAAGGACAATGCAGCAACGCCATGGTTTCGTGAGCACTATACCCAAACACCAGCATCAGGCACAATGTCCACAACACCCGTTGAGAATTTCCAATATTGGTACTTGGTTGATTCTAGCCCAAGTGTACCAGCCGATTGACCCAAGGGGGCCACCCAAAGGCCGCCCGTCTACAGGAATTCAAGGCCAAAGTGGTGTGTTAGGGTTGGACCCCTCAACCACCAAGATCCTTTCCTCCCCTTCACGGGTCACCACGCACGGCAAACACATGGGTGGATGTTTAGATCCCAGAGAAGGTAACCAGACAGAACAGAACCTTCCCTTGGAGGTCCCCTCACCACGTACAGTAATCCCCATCGAGGGGGTTGGCTTTGAGGTTTGTTTCTTTTAGTTACAGAGGATGGGGCAATCTAGATGAACTAGTATGTCTCTTGTTGTTCCTAAACATTATTTTACATGTTATTATATTATGCTACGATACAAATGGCAGAGTAAAAGACACTACAATTTAGGTACAGTTATCCCTAGTACTGAGGTTCTGCTCAGAAGAAAAAAAAACAGTTTATCTGTAGCTCTCTTTAAGATCCAACAGTCAGTATCAGCACAAGACACAACTGAAAAATTAGACCACTTATATCTCTCTTCAAGATCAAACTATCAGTGCCACCACAACACATAAATGTAAAATTCAGCCTATCTGTAGCTCTCTAAGAACCAATTATCATTGTCAGTACAAGACAGAACTGTTAAAAATTAAACTAATAATTAAAATTATGATAACCTGCATACATTATCTTGTATTTATTATAATCAAAACCCATTTGCCATTTATTTTCGTATCTCACTAAATTATCTAAATCCTTTTGTAAATCAGCAATATCCTCTTCACAACCAGTAACACTCAAGATCTTAATATAAACTACAGATTTGAAAAACTTGTTGACTGTTACTTCTTCTATGTTATTAGTGTAAATCAGAAAACAACAAAAATCCTAATACTGAGCCCTAAGGTACCCAACTTGAGACATTAATCCAATCTGACCGAATTCCATTCATAACAACTCCATGTTTTCTTCCATCCAGCCAACGTGTCTCTCATACCAACAGTGATCTTAATTTTTACAAGTTTTTATGTGGCACCTTGTCAAATTCTCTCTTAAAATCCAGATACACCAAATCTAAACCCATATTATCATCTACATAACCGGTAATCTCTTCAAAGAATGGCAAAAGGTTAGCAAGCAAGATTTCCCCCAGTTAAACCTTACTGACTATCAAACAAAATTTTGAACTTTGTTATGAATTTGCAAAATATCTTTTATCAGACTTTCAAAAAAACCTTTCCTGATAGGTTGATAATTACTGGAATAATTTTTATTGCTCTCTAAAAATAAGAGTATGAATAGCAAGGAAAAAATATAGCAGCAAGTGGCTCACATATCTAGTCCTCTAACTCAATCAAAACCCTTGGGTAAATATTACCTGGCCTAAGCATTTTACCATTTCTAAAACATAATTATAGCCTCATTAATAGCCTAGTTTTCATTAATTTCATCTGGTTGACTGTAACAACTTCCATTTCAAAACATTTTACCTTTACAGGTTTCAAGAGAAACCCAAACAAACTCATCCTCATTGTCAGCTTTGATATACTCAACTTGAACAGAAACCCATAAAAACTCAACCTCATTACAATTAGCTTTGATATCCTCAACTTCAACATGATTTAACACATTTATGTAAATATAGTAACCCCCCTTTTTTCAGTACTCTACCGAAATTAAACAACCTTCTACACAGCCCTTGGCAACATCCTGGACATAATTAAATTGTAGTGGCCCTTATCTTTGAATGCCTTTATGAATGGTTTGTAATTAACAATTAGCTCTTCTAATCTATCTTCTCTACATCATTAATTCTAATGTGCACTGCAAAGACTTCATCTGTGTTCCATGTGAAAAACATCAAAACCTTGATAATGGTAACATCCTTCTGTTTTCTTTTTGTTATTATACATTCCCCAGTCCCTCATCTTCCCATGTTAAAGGCCAAAATATGTTACTTTATTTAACAAAACATGCTTAATACATTTAAATCCATAACTATTAGTTCTTCTAGTCCTGCTCCTGAAAGTCATTATTAGATGTTGTAACCTTCACATGCTGAAGTTTAAGTTCCTCTTCAAATCTTGCTGCAATTTTCCACAATTTACTCTTCTATTCATCCATTGTATCTACATTATAGCTTTCATTTTCTCCTCTAACATACAAACTGTACAAATTGTACATCTTCACTATCAGCTTTACTGAAGGTGCATGCTATTCCCAAGTTCCCACACAAAAGCAGCATATGAAGGAACAACATCTAGTTCTACATTGGTGTTAATTTGGTAATATCTGCATTAATAGTTTCATATAGGCTAAGTAATTAAAATTATTGGGCTTTCAAATGAATGAAAATGAGCTATGTGACTAATATGGTTTTAGAAAATTAATAAAAAATATTAATGAGTGATTAAATATACCAGAAATATTTTAAGTTGAAAAAGATTTTATTTGTTATGATGTTCAAACACATCTACTTTTATTTTAAAGTAATTTCACAGTTTAATTATACGTTTTCACAGCATTTTACTTGCACTTTTAATTTTAAAAAATATTATAATCTCTTAAACATTGTAATTCTGGTATATTTTTGCCAGTCAATTGCATTAGTTTGGTTAATTAAAACTTATATTACTAGAAAGTGCAATGGGACTCGCCTTTAATGAAGTTGTTAGAACACATGTCTAGTATAAGACTTTGAACTCAAGTAAGAAGTAAGTACTAAACATAAATGCCAAAATAAAGCACAAAATTGTTGAAAATAATCTGTGTACAAGTGGAATATTTGTCACAGAAATATTGATGTTTTTGTTTAATATTCTTATTTTAGTATTAGATTTGTTCAACTGCATAAAACCATTTCAAACATAGACTTCACCACATCTTATTCTTAAATTTCTAATAATTTTGATTCCTTTTAAAATTAAAGGTACATTTGTTTAATTACACCCATTTATGGGAAGATACCTCATTTGACTTTGGTGATTAAATGTCAAAAAATATTGTGTAATTACATGTAACACAAATTCTGACATTAAATTTTTCAACACTGAATTTAAAAGAATAATCCATGATGACAAGAAAACCCACTTGCAAAGAAAATTATATACTTAAAAATGGCTGGTATGGGTGGAGAAAGCACTAGTAGAGGAACAAACAAGGTTGAAACGTTGTTTGCTCCTCTACTAGTGCTTTCTCTATCCATACCAGCCATTTTTAATTATATAATTGAATTTATAAGACTTTCCTCAGATTAACAAACTTTTTCTCGCTAATTCAAACTTTTCAGTTGATTTATGCTTACTTATTATCAACCACTTACTTTGTAAGAAACCACTTGCATCAGTACTGCGTAGCTGGTTGTATGATTACATCGACATATTACAGTACTTTTATTTTTGAACACCAATGCACATCCTTCTGTTCCCCAAACGTTACTATAATAGAAAATGAGTTCATATATATAACATCAAACTACATACTTATGATATTAAAGTAAGTTTTTGAATGAATATCACTCGAAATTCAGAATCAGGCTAAGCCTTAATAACATGCACATAATAACTAGTGTTACCACTAGATGAGAAATGTAGCACATGTACAACTATTTCAGTGACCAAGTTAGTATACAAAATAAGTAAAATTACCATAAAAAAACTAAGTAAAAAAGTAGAAGGTGTGAAGTAAAAGTGATATATAATATTAAAATAAAAATACTTAAGAGGAATGAATAAGTGAAAGAAACAGTACTGAATAAAATGACAGATTGCAGAAGATCACTGAAGACAAGATGGCAAAAAAATATCAATGTTAAGACACAAAAACATGCATAAATATAAAAAACAGGGCTAAAGGAGAATATGGAATAAAATTACAGATGATCTTTAAGAGGATCTACTGAGAAGAAAAACTCTGCTATATAGCATGGATAAAAACTATATCAAAGGAACAACTCTATCCATCTTATGCAATTAAGGATGCAGATGGCATACAGCTACTTACTGGACCTTCTAACACGTCATATTTTGGAGATCTCCTGTATATAAAAGATGCTGACGTAGAACAAGCTAGAGACATTAGTACAAAAGAAAGTAACAAAGAATTATTTTTGTTTTTTTAATTTAATGCAAAGCTACACAAGGGTTATTTGTGCAAGCTATTCATAATTTAGCTGCGTAAGACTACAGGGAAGGCAGCTAGCCACCACCACCGACCACCAACTCTTGAACTACTCTTTTACTACTGAATTGTGGAATTGACAGTTACATTATAACAATCCTATGGCTGAAAGGTCAAGCATATTCGGTGTGACAGGAATTTGAACCTGTGATTCTAATATTGTGAGTCGAGAGCCATAACCACATAGCTATGCCAGGTCTGACAAAGAACTGATGAAAATAAAAAATGATAATGCACTTGAAGATGATGGTTTGCTTGCAGGACATTTTTAAGTTTCAGGAACAAAAAACGAATTAAACTGTTAAGATTTTGCTTACAATACAGCTTGGAGACAAAGTAAAATTCCAGAAGATTAGTGCAAAGCAATAGTTTATCCTTTTGCAAACAGGGAGAAATAATAAGTTGTAAAAAACAATAGCAGCATCCCACTATCAGAGACAGAATGGGCTGTAAAACTATAGCAGTATTTCTACATGGGAGAAATAATGCACTGTAAAAATGATAGCAGCATTACCATATGGGATTTGTGACTATTGTGAAAGTAAAGTGTAGAGATTATATTTATCAATGGTTTGAAGCATAAATTGGAGTCTGACATAGAGGTGTAATGTCACTTTTATTATTTATGTATATCAATGTCTGAAGGGGATATGTACAGGAGGTAGATGATTAAAACACTCTTGCATATGCAGGTGATATAACTATTGTGAGAGAAAATGTGGAAAATGCAGAGAATACATGGTGTCAGGGAGTGGAGAGAAGAGAGATTATGTTGAGTAAAGATTGAAGTTATGAATACTGGTAAAATTAGAGAGAATTTAGGAGTAACTTGAAAAACAAAAACCGAAATAAGTAGCAAATTTCAAATATTTGGGAATGAATGGAGAAAATGTACAAGAAACAGAAGAACAAATAAATACAATGGTTGAGACTTTTTTACTCTTTGCTCAAGAATAAAAGTATGCCAACAAAGAGCAAAGTTAAAAAGCTGATGAACTAGCATTCTGTTTATTTAAAAAAATAATTGATGTTTGTAGATTGCAGTGCACTGATTTGAAAATGTCTTTGAAAGTTTTTCCAAACTTGTCAGATTTTTGGTTAAAATGCAACTATGGTAAAAGATATTTGGTTGAAATAAGCTGTTTGAAATAGAAACATCATAAAAAAAAAAACATTTAACATTTTTATGTATTTTCTGTAAATTTATGGAACATTCTAGATTTTTCTATTCATTCTATTCCTATTGGTTCTGAAAATTTCTGGAATGTATTTGAGACCATACAAAGAGCATAAAACACACTGGAGATTACAGTTCAAAAAAAAGTTCTGATTCAAGAAATTTAAAAAAAAAGTTAAATTATTTGATACCATTAAATAGTGGAATTTCAAATAATTTTAAGTTACTTTGAGTATAGTGAAGCTTAGTTTACTACCAACTTTATTAAAACCAGTGGATATTGGTGCAATTTTCAAAACATTTGCTGAATTTATACAATTTTTTCTCATACTAGTATAAAATGCACAATAGAACTTAAAAATCTTCACCTTTGTGTCATTTCTAGTACTGAATATATAACTTGTTGTTTTTTTTCTACCTTATTTTTATGGTGATTGTTTGATTCTAGTATGTTATTATTGAAAAAAATATTTTCATTTTTTAGTAACCGTGATTTGTGTCCCCTAATTCTTTTTGTTGCATAAATTGGATAATTCACTCCAGAATCTCGAAAAAGCATATATATATATTGTACTTCTCTTGTAAGATTGGGAAAAAAAAGATAAAATCTGGGCTCCACATATTTCTTGAGCAGTTTGAGCACTTATCTGAAGGCTTGACTGAATGGTACTCAGAAGTCAATTCCCCTTCCTATTCTTATAGTTTGGAGGAAACACAAGGACCATCTCATGAAACTGCTACTTTTTCTTGGCTAATTTCTGTATTATCTTCTGTACAAATACCATATAATACCCACTACTTCAATTTTCAAGGAGGCCTAGCAAGTAACTCATAATGAAGATATTTACATAATGAAACTTCCCAAAAGCTGGATCAAAAAAGACATATCTTCTGTAAGTGATTCCACGACTATATCAACAAATTCAAATGAAAAATTTCAACCAGCTATATCCACTGAACCACACCCAATCAAGCTGAACTGAATAATCTTGCCAGTGATTTAAATCTTGCTTAAAATGCTCAAATTATTATTTTCAGAAATTATCAAAAAACATCTGTTTTCATTTTTCTTTACAAATGAAAACATTTATGTTATTGATGTAAATACTTTAATGACACTCAGATATAACCCACATGAATGGCAGTTCTTTGACTTTTCTAAACTTAGTTTAAAGGCTGTGCTATTGCATATAGGAAGTGCATATCTATCAATTCTCATCAAATGTGCAGTAGTATGAAACTATAGACTTCATTCACCACCATATAAAACAAACATAGCACAAGTGGCACATATGTGGGAGGCTTCAAAGTCACAGAACATCCTGTTATTCAGTCTAGATATACAAAATATTTTTGTTTATTTTGTGAATAGAATTGTCCTGCCAAAAACTCTCAATATACTATTAAAGACTGGACACTCTGCCAGAGTTTGATCCATCTACAGAAAAATATCATTCATCAATCATTAGTTGATCCAAAGATCATGCAGTGTCCACCACTTTTCATGAAATTGGGATTGATGAAGAATTCTGTAAAAAATATGTACCTCAACAAAAAATATTCCTTAAAACAAGCAATTTCCAAATAAATAAGGATTTTTTTTTGGTCTTCAAATAAGAAAAGTAACTAACAATAGAGTAATAAGGTCTGTATGAAACTTATCATGCTTGCATGGATTATCTTCAAAGCTGATACAAAAACTTCCTTGAGAAATAAGAGACCTTCAAATGTATAAATTAAATGTTACATGCCATTAAAATATCCACTTTCTCCATTTTCACAAACATTTCTCCTTGTTCAACCTTGTTTGAGCTGGTGATGAACATAAAAGGTTTCATTAAAACACTGTTGTCATGGAAATGCATTAACAGGTACAAGTTGACTATTGTTAAGTACTGATAAGAAAAAGCCCTAATGCAAACTATAAAAAGAAAATTATAGGCAGAAAGATTCTAATCACATTTATAATTTATACGTTTTTTTGATATGTGTCCAGTTTTTCTTATAACAAAGCTATCATGGGGAAATGAACTCCTGATTTTAGCGTTGTAAATCCAAAGACTTACCACTGTCCCAGCAGAGGACTTTTTAATGTGAATAAAATCAAATAAAAACTATGTTTGTCAAGTGTTTGACATAAATAAAATAAGCATTTCTGTTTTGTATAGTTTAATTTCACAAGAGCTCTGGAAACCTTGTGTATATCATAAAGAAGATAACTGACTGATTTCACAAAACTGCTTGTGCTTCACACAAAAATATATACTGTCACTGTAATCAACATATTGACGTTATTTTAAAAATACATTCTTTCAATAAAGAAACAAAACAAAATGTTTAAATTTTTTATCAGTGTTTAATGTAATTGTTCTGAAAATACTTGGTGTGTATAACTGAACACGAAACAGCATAAATGATGGTACTGAGAATAATAAGTGACAAGACTTTACATAAATTATGAAAAATGGAAAACACAATATTAAAGGATAACAGCACTAGAAATAAGTTGAGATGATGTGGTCATTTGTAAAGAATGAAAATATTTATATACCTAAAAACATTTCTGAAAATCACCTGGAAGATTTCATTTGAAATTGGTATAAAGAAAAGAAGATGCTCTTGAAAGGAGTGAAACATCAATTGAAGAAGTTGAAGAGCATGCTACATTTGGAAAATAACAATGTAGAGAATAGAATAGACACAGTAACTGAAAGAACTTAGTCCTAACTGACATGACTGATATGAGGTGAGATGAATGATTAAAAAATAAAACAAATTTTATAACATTATAAACGTTCATCAACTTAATCTTGTTTAATATTATTAACATTAATTATATCCATAGCTACAAAAGATTACTGCTATTTGACAAAAATAAACGTATGGATAAATGAAATATTCATATTATGCAAACATACTTGGTTTCATAAGTGTTGAAATACACGCAGGTAAAGTTCTTAGTTCTCTGTAAAAACAACAAAACTAATATTATTCACACAGACGTTTCAATAGTTTAGGAAATTTTACTTCTTTTATATTTCTCTTGAGTTTATAGAGTTTTATAGTATTTGATTCTAAGAAACTACAAACTGGCAGTTATAAAACTAATAATTTTTACAAGTATTCATATCAACATTTAATGCTTAAAATTACTTAGTTATTATCTCTAAGATTTAATTTTTTTAATTTTAAATATTAATCTTTTTAGTATTGAACAAATTGAATGAGAAACATTTCGATGTACATAATTCTGTAAGAAAGAAAGGAAGTTATAGCTGATCACAACATACATAAATGTGACTAATTAAGGGGACAATACAAAACATGTCTATTATGAAATCTTCAATTTCTTAAAATTTTAATGAATGTTTACATTTACTATAAAAAAGAAAACTAATTAACTTCTTTGTCATTACTTACAGTTTATGCAAAAATAATGGGTCAAAACAGAATTTTCTTGCCATATAACAAAATCATTTATCTTTGTTCATTATTATGGCAGATATTAACAAGATATGATTATTTTAATAACTGGTCTTTAGTTGCAGTTTTAGATCAAACATAGGGTCACAGCAAGAGAGACAGAACATGGGTTTTTATTGTGTTTTTCACCAAAACAACACAATACAGAATTGTAAAACTGAGATAATAGTGTGCAATCTTCACAACAAATGTTACTTTCAAAGTCTACTATATCCCTTTATAACATTGTTGATAAATATGTGGTTGATTATTTTCATTCAAGATGATTCTTTTTGAACAAATAAAAATGAAGCAACGTGTAATTACACAGTAAGAAAAACTTACTTCATTATCATATTCAAATACTATATCAATGAAGAATGATTCATTAAAGATATCCTGAGGATAAGGTTCAAAGGCGACTGAAACTATTGTGTTCAAGGGGAACACAACATCATGTAGGGTGGGCTCAACAAAACCAACACCTGTGACACAGATTACAACTCGAACTTCAGAAACATTATGTCTTGAAGAAACTGTAATTAGATAATGATAATGGCATACAAAATTTAGTAGACAGTTCTTAGTATGGAAGTTATAGTTGAAAATCCTTTATTCACATTACAAAAAAAACAGTATTTCTATCTTTACATTAAATCTTCTAGAATGTTGATTTGGCTGTGAAAATATAAAACAAAACAAGATAAAAAGTGTCAGAAGTGTTTCTACAAAAAACTATGAAATAAAATTAAATACATATACCAGTCATTAAAAACACAGAAGTTGAATGTATCATTTGGTTCTTTTACAGATACAGTACACACGTGTTAATCATGAAGACAATAGGAGAACATGTATTTACCCAGATCCTACAGTGTTAATATAATATGTCCTGTGTTAATATTTAAACTTAATGACTAAAATTTGACAACAGGATGCTACTAATGACACCTATGATAGGTGTTATTGGCATAACCTGAATAATGAGCTTTAAACTTTTTGAAAGTGTTTATCATTAAACTTACCTAAAGCAGCTAATGAATTAGAAGACAAACTTATAGCAG
This sequence comes from Carcinoscorpius rotundicauda, assembly GCA_011833715.1. Classification (NCBI taxonomy): domain Eukaryota; kingdom Metazoa; phylum Arthropoda; class Merostomata; order Xiphosura; family Limulidae; genus Carcinoscorpius; species Carcinoscorpius rotundicauda. The sequence continues at coordinate 34,103,924 of CM022402.1, forward strand.
CTCCTTGACTTTTGTACTCAAGTCCTTCTCTATTAATTACAGATAGCTTGCGCAGGTGCATTTCTAAAGGTGAAGGAAACACAAAATAATTTAAAAGTTGATTATTCTATATATCTTAATGAGAGTTTTGTTTAAACATTACAGAATGTGTTATAATAAAAGTGTAAAGAGAATGCATGTACAAAAGTTTAAATAACTGAAAAGCACAGAAAATGTGTACAGTATCTGAAAAATACTATTAAATGTTATACACTACAGTATTAGGTATTAAATAAAAGGAAAATGCAGGTTTTTAAAATACGTTTATTAAAATTACTTGATACTTTTGCTTATTTTGTGGTAACTAAAATAACTTTTAAACAATGTTAATCAATAAAGATTAGTTCCCTAAGTCTCCATGCATTCTTTTACAACAAAACTTATAACTTATCAATGATATGCTTGATTGTTAAAGAAATTGAAATGTATGAATAAAAACAAATGTATGCAAGATTTTGTTACATCACCTGAATAGTTTCCTTTGTATGTTATGGAAGAAGGTTCATTTTCAGCCAAAGATCTTAAAGATTTTACTGCTAGTAGTTCAGTTGACAATACAAAGTATGCCACATCCTTGTTGGAAAATAATGTAAATGTTATTTAAGTAACATAGCATTGCCATCTGGAGATCAAGGAGATAAAATATCAAATATTCAAAATAGAACTTTGAGTTAAACAATACATGGTATTATTTTACAAAAATGGTTAAAAACAGCCTTTGGATTAATGAGGACACACATTTATTTTCAAATGATAATTTGAGCCCATCTAAAGCAAAACATTGCCCTAAAATTAAAATATAAGTTTAAAGAAATGATTAAAATACCTCTATAAAGCTATATTAGAGGTAATTAATTATATATTAAAATAATGACTAAAATAACTGTAAAAATAAATAAAAGAAAATATAAAAATGTTTTAGAAAGACACACAATTAATTTAACATTTTGGAACAACATTGGACTTATTGGCCTGCTTCACACTCTGAAAAAAATTAACTTTAAAAAAAATTAAAGACATTTATTAATATTCATATACGTAAAGCTTTTTCTTAAAGTCAATTAAATTTACTGCTTCTACAATCTAAAAACCAGCATTTTAAAGGTCAACCATCCTGTTAGAAAAATAAAACTGTTTAAGCTGAAGATGATTTCCACCCTGCCCAAATGTATACTTGGGTTCCTTAGTCCTACTGTTCTCACTGTTAAGTATGAAAAAAATGATGCACCAACACAATACATTCCCTTTACAATCTTAAATACCTTATTCAGATCCACCTTAACTCGATTCTTCTTTTTTTAAAATATAAAACAGTTTGAGAGATTCCAGCCTCTTCTCAAAGGAAACCTCTCAATTGTAGTTACAATTCTAATAATCCTTCTCTGAACCATTTTCAATGATTCAATGCCCTTCCTAAAGTAAGGATCCCAAGAGGAACACAACATCCCAAATGTGGCATATATAATGAAATTATTTAGACTTGTATTCATTATTTCCATAGACATAACCTAAGATCCTATGTTAAGATTATTTCAATTGAAATGATTCTTATTATTTAATTATGATAATCCACATGCACTATATTGCATTTATTATAATTAAAATCCAACTGCCATTTATTTGCCAAACTCACTAAATGATCTAAATCCTTTTGTAAAGCAGCAGCATCCTCTTCACAGACAGTAACACCCAAATCCTTAATATCATCTGCAAATTTAAGTAATTTATTGACCATTCCTTCATCTATGTCACTGATGTAATTAAAAAAGAACAAAGGTTCTAAAACTGAGCTCTGTAACATTAATCTAGTTTGACTGAACTCTATTTGTAACAACCCTCTGCATTCTTCTATAATGTTTTTTTTACAAGCTATGTGCCATCTTGCCAGATGCTTTCTGAAAATCCAAATACACCAAATCTACACTCTTACCCTCATCTACATAAGCAGTAACATTTCCAAAGAATACCAAAAGACTTGTTATACAATACTTTTTCCTTTGTGAAAGCTTGTTTACTATCTCATATAATTCTAAACTGTTAAATGACTTGGCAAAGCATCTTTAAACATACTTTCCAAAAATCTTTCCTACAACTGATGTAATACTAAAATGTCTGTAATTACTGGAACAAATTGTATTACCTCCACTGAATCTAGGACTGACATTGGCTAATTTCCAATCTGTTGGTACTTGTTCACTTATATGACAAAGAAGTTGTAGCATGTAGCTCTCATGCCCAATGTTTAACTTTCTTCAAAATCCTTAGGGAAATATCATCTGTCCTAATAGCCTTAATGTTCTTTAATATTTCGATTTTTTTCTTAACCAGCTCAAAATTAATGCAGTTATTTTGTTCAATATGGTTTCCATTCATTAGCTGTTCAAGATGATGGATACTGCTTAAATCTTTATTAGTAAAAGCTGATAAATAAGCATAATTCAATTACCTAGCCAACTGATAAACGTCAAATACAAGCCATCCTTTATCATCTATCAAGGGCCTATCTCCCATCCTAAAATTTTGTTTACACTTAACGTATTTAAAGGAATCTTTATTCCTACTTTTTATATTTCCAGCCAACCTATTTCCAAACATCATTTTTGATGTACTAATTTCATATTTCATCAGCTTTCTTGATCTTCTATAATGTTCTAAATCTCTAAGTTTCTTAAATTTATGATGTTTTTCTTTATTTTTATCTATCAATACTGAGTGAACCAATCTGGATTTTTACTTGCAGCTACATTTTGTTTTATATAAAAAAACGTTTACCTTGAATATTTAAATGTTTTCCACCTCTGAAACTGATGCCCACTTCACAGTAGCTAATATCTTGTTGCATATAAATTTACTTTTTTTTAAATTTATAACCAAAATATAATCTTTCCTTATCTTTATCTTCAGCAAAACACTGAACCCAATACAGTAATGATGCAATCGATACAATAATATTCTGTAATATATCTATAATACATCAAACATTCAAAGGCGTATAAAAGATAAGACCCTCCAATCAAAATTGAATTTTAAACATTTTCTGAACAGCCACATCTTCTTTCCTTCCAGAGTTACATTTTAAGATTTAAGGGCTGCTAAATTTTATCTTTGGAATAAAAATTAAATAATTTACATCAAAAATAAATTCATATTCAGTAGTTCTTGGTAGATATAACGCTTCCTAATAACAACTTTCTTTTAAACATGGCTTTTACTCTGTATCTGGAACAATTTTAACATTGATCTGACCTCCCTTGATTGACTTCTTTACAGATGCAACGTACTACTGTGATGTTGGGGTGAAAGGTCAAATAACAATCTCTCTGTATCAACTTTCTTCATTTAATTAAATACATAAATATACTGTTTTTTACCTTGATGACGAGAAATTCACTTTTTGTAAATTAAAATCTGAAGATAGCTTGACCAGGTAAAATATTTGTTTGTTTTGTATTTCACGCATAGCTAGCTACTCGAGGGCTATTTTGCGCTGGCCGCCCCTAATTTAGCAGTGTAAAGCTAGAGGGAAGGCAGCTAGTCATCACCATCCACCGCCAACTCTTGGGCTACTCTTTTACTAACGAAGAGCGGGATTGATCGTGGCTTATAACGTCCCCACAGCTGAAAGGGCGAACATGTTTGGTACAACGGGGATTAGAACCCGCGATCCTAAATTGTACACAGTCAACTTATTTGGAAGTCACAGCTTTATCTAAAACTCTAAATAATTCTTTTTTCTTGTCAAAAGTCAACACTAAATAAAATAAATAATTATTTCCCTAAGCAATCTTATTCATTCAATATCGCTGTTGTTGTTGTTTTGAATTAAGCACAAAGTTACACAATGGGCTATCTGTGCTCTGCCCACCACAGGTATCGAAACCTGGATTTTAGCGTATAAGTCCGCAGACATACCGCTGAGCCACTGATGGGCATATCCAATATCCGCCAATGAACATACAAAGTTAGTGATTTTTAAAGATGTCATGATGCAAAATGTAAGTAATTCTTTTGGTGAGTTGTTAATCTACTCTTTACTGTATAAATATGATACAAACTGAAGAAAAATTGGATTTTTCAATAAAAATTGATTCTATCTCAAAGTTCTTCAAGAAAAGTGAAAATGTAAACACCTCACTCTTTAAGAAAAGATCAAAGGTATCAAGAACATGACAATGTTTCCAAGTGTTTGGCAAAATACTAATTTAAATAAATGTTGTTAATAGAGTTACGAGAAAATGATTCCAGTTCCAACATGAAATACACTCAAATTCATAAAACCATAATTCATGAGCTTTAAATGCTAGTATTTGATTAATTCTGTGACACTAGAGCTAAGAGCATTCCTGTTTGGGGAAAAATGATCGAAGAAAAAGCTTTAATGTTGTCAGCCAAAAATTCGATAGACGACTTTGTTGCCTCAAACGGGGGGTGATAGCAAAATACTACCGAAATTGACACATTTCATCAACTGTGTTATATGCAGAAGCCACTAATGTTGACCAGAACAGGGTAGATGATTAGTGTAGTAGACTTGCATCTACATTTGATGAATATACGTTAAAGAACATTTTGTATGCTGAAGAAACTATCCTATTTTTCTATATCTTGCCAAATTGGTCTCAAGTTATCAAAAGCGATACATGTATAGGTGGAAAAAGTTCAAAGAAAATAATCACGCCGCTGTTAGGCTGCAGTGCAGTAGGGGAGAAACTGACACCTCTTGTCATCAAGCACTCTGCAAATCCTTGATGTTTTAGGGAATTTAACATATTATTATTACCAGTGAGGTAGGAGGCAAAGAAGAAAGTCTGGAAGTTTTCAGATATCAAAGATATCAAAACACCACACCACTTACAACCATGTAATTGGGCATCCTAAACACCGCGAAATCAACTTATCGCAAAAACTTCACCATTACATACTTTTGAAGATGTTAAAGAAACAGAATGCCAGTGATCACATTGGTCAAGCCAACATACTTGATGCAATTTACTGGTTGATACACACCAGGAACTCAGTGCAACTAAAGATGATTCAGAAATGTTTTACATATTGTGGTTTCATAAACTAGACATTGCTAGATACACCAAAAGATATCGCTACAAATTACATTGAGCCATTACTGCAGGGGACATAATTAGAAGAGTTTGTCTAATGTGATGACGATACTGGCACTATTTCAATTTTGGATGAAGACTAAGCAGATGCATTAAATAAGACTAAAACTATAATAAAGGTGACACACTAAATTTCAATCAAGTGGCTTCTGCAGGAGTGGAAATCAGATAGTTAGAAAAAATTCGAAGTTTCATGCTGTAAATGAACACGAAAATGCTTTTCGGTATCATATCTCATGGACTTGTGAATATTCAAAGAAACTTTGTTAAATGTACAAAACAAACGAAGATGAACTATTTTTATGTACTACATTTGATGTTAATTTGTCATATGTGATATGTATGAAATAAAAACGTAATACATGTAAGTTTATAAAATAAAGATTTTTGTGATTTATGGATAAATTATATGAACCAATATGCTCAAGCCTTGACAATAGCAACTGGTACAACTTGAGCTCAGTCGTTCCTTGCTCTTTAAGTTTTTGCTAAACGTTTCAGTAATGACTTCCTGTTAAATATGACTTTGCTATTATTCCAGATAAATTGGTCATATCCAAGAGGGGCTACTGTGGCTCATTTTATATCCTCCCACACACACATACACATGATGCAAGAAATCAGAACATACGAATCAATACAAATTGTATAAATAGGATTGTATTGACATTAAAATTAGTAATAAAATAATTAACTGTCTATACCAAGCAGTTGCTTTACGAAAAGTAGCCAGTTATTTTGACAGCACTACATATTAATGAAAATGACAGATACAGTTTCTCATCAGATATTACCCTGCAGTTGAGTAATCATAGTTAACCTAATATCATAAGATTTTAACATTCATAAGTTAGCCTTAAACTTCTAGTAGAAAGTGTTATTAAAAAAATATTACTAAATAAAGAACTCTGTAGGGCTGGCTACTGAACTTGCAAAAAGGAACCAAGCAAGATGGGATCGTTGTGGACAAAATAATCAGCTTAATTACAAAATCTCGGTGTCTATAATTACCTTTTTTTTTATGAAGATTGATTGTCTTTACTGGATTAGAGATAACTTCTATCAGACTAACATGGCAAAGATTATTTACTAGACTATCTAAACCTAACATTATTTTCTTCCAAGGTTGTGTCATACTTACAGAGTTTAGTGTTACATGTTATTGATCATTCGCAAAGGAAAATCATATAGGATACTTCTGTCAAAATATTTCACACTGTGGTTAATCCATTAGGGGTAGACCAAGCTTAAGAAAAATAGCTATAACAAAAACAGCTTAACCACTGTTTTAAGTACATGTTATCAAAAAGTTACATATAACAAGATAACTGACAAGTCTCGTATACTACCATGTTGAAAAAAGAAGAAAGGAAGTGTGTTTGATGCTTATTCAAATAAAGGTACTGCATTTTTCACTCAGATTTTTGGTTCCGTTTTTTTTGCATTAAAGTTGTGGCAGGGAAAAAAATTGAACCAGAAATATGAGTGAAACAACTCATTTTAAAATTGCAATGTTGATAGTAAATATTTTTATACTTTATACATTTTTATATGCTATTAAGGATCTTTCACCTAACTTGCAGTCTAGTCTATAAAAAATGTTTAGAAAAACATATATTAAAAGGATCTTTCACCTAACTTGCAGTCTAGTCTATAAAAAATGTTTAGAAAAACATATATTAAAAGTTCATAGGATCCATAATAATGCCATCATTAATGTTATGTTTAAAACAGTATAAATAAATAAAAACCTCAAATAAGAGACACAGTCTACATGAGAAGCAAGTTAGCATTACATGTTCTGAAATTTAAAAGAAAGCGAATTTGTGAATGCATTCTTCCAAACTGCAAAACATCGAAATATTTTACCTTGAGATTTGATGTAAGAGTCTTATTGTTTTTCACACTGAGAACAGAATCGACAGCAACCAGCATGTTCTAAAAAATAAAAGAAACTTGGTTTATGGTAGATATTTGATTTTAGAAGGATTTTATAAATTTTGAAAGTATTCTGGATAATACAACATTATTGGTTTATGATCGGTAATCGATTTTAGTAAGATTTTAGGAATTTTGAAAGTATACTGAATAATACAATAACATTAGTTTATGATTGGTTATCTATTTTAATAGAATTTTAGGAATTTTTAAAGTGTACTGAACAATACAACAACATTGACAAACTAAATGTTTATAAATATAACATTAGTATTTAATAGATATAATTATATGTGTACATAGAGTGATTATAAAGAAAATTTTGCAGTTCAGTGCATCATACCTCACAAAAAGTAGAGCATAGAAATGTAAAATTATATAAGATGTTAAGATTATACTGAAGTTATAAATTACATATGGGCACTGTGTTTTCAAATAAACATAAATGAGCCTACATATCACAATTCAACTCATTCTCTCAATGCAAAATCAACAAATTCCCAGTGTCATTACAAGTAACTGAAGTAACTCTCCATAAACAATGCCTTGTTTTAGTATTGTCGAGAACAAATTTATAAAAAATATTGAAGATACAAGTTGCTTCAAAAAATCATGTACAGGCAGACTACTGATATTATCGAGGTCACCCATGCTTTTGCAGAACAAGCCTATACATCAGCTGGTGTCTGGATTTGATAATTTCAACTGTTAAAAAGATTTTTAACAAACTTTGTGTTTTTTTTAAAGCTGCATTGTGATAAGACTCTGACAGAGACAGATTTAACACAATGTGTTGATTTTAAATTGCAGTTTTTGGCATGAGTGGAAGTCAGTGAAGAATGGCGAATTAGGACCTTGTGAAGCATGTTTTATCTTTTTGGGGAATGTGAGCATAAGAAAGTGGATTATTTGTTCGAAAACTAATTTACTTGTAACATTTCCGACATACCTCCATGATGCTAATATAACGGTATGATTAATGGTTTCACAGCTGATTCTATTGTTGGATATTGGACATTTACTTGATAGACCATCAGTATATGGACTGTTAACCTGCAAATTTATCTTTTGACAACTGTAGTATACACATTCTTGTAATACCGTTAACATCTGTAATATTATCACTAAGTTTGAAATAATATCATGCAGACAAGGGGTGGAGACATGTCAGGTTGTGAAGTGTTTTGTACTACTTGAGTATCAGCTAATATGGCGCCTAAGTTATTTTTCAAGGCAAATGATTTGGTTTCAATTTATTACTGCTATTATATTTTCTATTTAGGTTGTTGTTTGTTGTTTCTTTTGTCATTCTAAATGGTGTTAAGTAAAAATGTAATTAATTTTCTAAGTAGGAGACACTACACTTGTATATAAGAGTTGAGTCAGAGGTAAAAAAGATGGTTGCCTAAGAGTTGACGTTATCATAAGTATTTTTGTATTTACCATACAAATAGTATTAAAATATGTTTTGCAAGTTATGTTTTGAGTCATTACAATTAACCCTTATTGTAGTATTCAGTGGAATGTGCAATGAAAGAACAGGTATGTATACATACACACGGGTAAGTTTGCTAAATTTATGACACGTTGAGATTTACATAACCATGCACAATAATACATACACATTATATGTTACGGTTAAACTGATTTACAACATTAAGTTGTTGGACAACAAGGAACAGCTTAAAGTGGCTTGGTAATTAAACGTATAAGATAACCTGTATGAAACTTCTCTGGGATTAAGTAGTTTTAATAAACTAATAAATCTACCTGTATAAAAACATCCCTCGTCTCAGATGTTGAGAGTATGCCTCCTACATCTCCTTTTTCTACCAATGTTTTAAATATCTGTGACACCACTACCAAATCAGCCCTGGTCTCAACATTATCTACTGTCTTTGTAAAGGTATCTACAGCATGTTGAATGTTTTCTGGAATTGAAGATATATTTTCAACCTGTTTAAAGTAAAATGACAAATTTTATTTCAATTTTATATTTTGCATAAATATACAGTGTTACTCTTGCACTATACTGAGCCATGTTAGTTTGTTTTACAATAATTGTAAACTAAAAATTAGAGGAAATCTAAGATAATGTTTTAACGAAAGGAAAAAAAAACAGGTGCTCCTACAACCAGGACTGATTTAAAGTGCAACAACATCTCAAATAAAACTTTCTAAGTAATGGAATACAAGTTTTTCTACTTACAAAATAAAGTCATTAAATCCAGTCTGGCTAAACATTAATAACATCAGTATTAAGAGTTTTAATAAATATCAAAGGAATTAGGAAAAACGAACCAGAAGAAGAAAACCTAATTTAAAATGTGCATGATTTTAAAAACTAAACCACATGTAAAGATCAATGATTTGTTTTAACTATATATCGGTGGCACAGCGTTAAGTTCACGCACTTACGATACTAAAAACAAGGTTCGATTCTCCGTGGTGGACACAGCAGATAGCTCAACCTGACTTTTCTCTAATACATCCAAACAATCAACTAAAACCTAGTAATTTATGATATAGCTTTTATTATTTTATCTGTTGTATACTTGAGTGGTTTAGACCTCTCTATACTTACAATATTCGAGAGATTATACAGCTTGTCCTGCACACAACCTGAAAAGTCTGGCAACTCCCAGGCCCCATTGTTGGTACATCGTCGCTTTACCTGTCCTGAAACATCGAAAAATGTAAACTTTAGAGAGTTATGATAATTTTAGTTTAGGTTTTACAAAAAAATACGAAGTATTTTTTATTTAATTAATTGTCTTACATAATGATAATTATATCGTTGGTTTGATGAAACCCGTGACTGTTACAATACAGGTAGCACCGTTACCCATAGTAGGCACAGTTCAGATATCCCTGATGCCAACACTGGACACAGTGTAGATAGCCTGAATATCTGTGGTCGTCACAGTTAAAATACCTTTGATACCCATAGCAAGCACAGTGCAGATAGCCCTGATTCACATGTTAGTTTAATGAATATAGGCTCAATACCTATATTAAGCACAATGCAGATATCCCAATACCTGTGATGAGCACAGAACAGATAACCCGCAATACCCGTGATGGATACAGTATAGATTGCCTAATATCTGTGTTGGCTGCATCACAAATAACCCAATTTTTATCTTTGCACTTATACATAAAAAAAAACCTTTAAAAATTACTAACATAAGTTTCAACATCATTAGCAGCTGTTAGCAATTTTTATTTCTTTTTATACCCCACCCGTATATTGCAGTACAACAACACACCTCTTCTACCTGCTTTACAGGGAAATTCAGCAATTTCTCCTTGGATGGTCATTGGCCAAATGTAATCCTCTTGTAATGCAGGACATGAGTTGAATTCTTCCGCACATGCCCGAAGCTCTGTGCTATGGTTCACACACTCTCCTTCTATTGGGACAATTGGACAACACTGGCGAACCCTTCGTGTTCTCAGTTGTTGGTCTGGTAATCTCATGCACGAACTCCAGGATGACCAAGGGCTCCAACCTTTTCCCATTGGATCAGAGGTGCATTCCAGGTATGTGTAGATTGTAAAAACGTTTTCATCTGGTCGAAGTTCAACTTTTTCCCACCATACTCGCTGAACGTTCTGGGCTAAGAGTAGAATTGCTGCTACACTTCCTAAATCATGTAAAACGTTTAACATTTGAGAGTAACGATTTAATTTGTTTATTCTTTCCGTTAAGTTTGTAAATATGTTATAATCGTATTTACATAACTGAATAAATTCCCAAAGTGTTTGTAATAAACGTAATTCTAAACGAATTTACCTCGAACTACAAACGTTTAATACAGCCTCAGTTATTTCGAATTACTTTTTCTTCACAGAGAAAACACACAAATATTTATTTCTCTGAGTTAGAATTACTGGTCAAAAGTATCATATTTACTTTTTAATCATGTCTTTATTATTATAAATAAACCATTTCTCAATAATGCAATCAAAACACAAATTCTTTTGAATATTTCTTAAAACAACTTACAATTATTTAACTATTCTTTGTTTGTGTTTTAGCATCTTAGTTCAAAACCTAAGCTTCCTTTCACAGAAGTACAAAGAAGGATATCAAACTGTGATTTAAATTCAAAACCATAAGGGTAATAGATAAAAAAAATCTGTATATTTGTTTCCTTACCATACGTACATAAAACTCATTTTCTTGATTCCAATTTCCTATATGATGTACAATATTCTACTAACATATATAACAAGAAAATATTTGTGAACAACACTCGCCTTTATTTAAAGTTTTTATTTTTATGAATTCAGGGTTTAGTACAGATAATCTGGTTTTCAATTGATGAAGAATATTATTGTCCCACTTATTCTGACGATAGGAACCAATGAGAAGGGCATGACTCCCATCTTCTGGTATGTGACTGAAGAGGTCCACTGTGGAATTTTTCGAGTCACATGACAGGAGCCACTTATTGGGAATCTTTAAAATAAGAATAGCAACGCTGGAGATTTAAGCATCAGTACATTGTGAGCTTAAGAAAGAAAAAATCTGCAAAGTTACAATTATTGTAACATAAAAATAAAATTTATCTTTTGTTGAATTTAGGGAATTAAAAATATACTTTTATAAACGTGATGTGTTTGAATGAAAACAAGCAAACATCCTCAACAATTTACAGTAAATTAATCTATGAGACCCTTTCTGTCGTTTTTATTAGCTATATCCTCGTGTACCAGCAATACCAAAACTGTGTTTTAGACAGGATTAGAGTAAATTAATCTATGAGATCTTGAGCGTGATCAAATATATAATTCGAAAGAGTTTGACCTCCTGAGCCTAAAACTTATTAGGTTCTCAAATCGGTCAAGAAATTACGAAGCTGTGAACAAAAAACGTGTACTTGAAAAAAATAAAACCAGAACTGTTTTATGAGCCGATATGCAGCGGCTAAAAATTGTAATGATCACTAGATCATTACCTTTGTAATATATGAAATTTGTAACAAAAACCTTTTAAGTATTAATGTTTAAACTGAATTGCTTTCAAAATATTCATATTCTTAACTAAACTTTATTCATACAAATATTATCGCAAAGATGATTTAGTGTTTCTTTTAAAATATTTAAGAATTTTAACACATAATAAGTTTTATACATTAAAACACATTTTGCAAACTTCCAGATGATTTCTGTAGAGAAATACAAAAGGAAATTACTTTATGAATTTGGAGTATCTAACACAAATACATGCAAGTCTGATTGCATCACGTGTTTCTTTGTGAATAGATATTTCATTTAGGTAACTGAATAAATTCTTAAAATAATGTGTTTATTAAATACCTTTAAAAATACATCATGCATATTTTTAAACGGCTTTGAAGTATGGATGTATCAATTTCAACAATAATCACATTAATTTTATAGGAAAACCCAATTCGGAAAGAAGACAGAGAAGAATTTGTTTTCTGTTTTCAGAAGGTTTAAAGACATTTGTCGAAAACGTTAAAGTGTAATACATTTTATGAAACGTAAAAGATTCACTGCAGAAAATCAAAATCACAAATGAAAAAGATTAAATTTCAAGTTACCTCATGAGTGAACAGGTTGACAACGGCAACAGCGACACCACAAAAATGATTATTTATGCCTTTAAATATTCTCTTTCCATTGATAAGTATAATATTAGCTGGATGAAACCAAGAATTTGACAGCTGGTACTGTCCTACACCATGTACTTCAACACTAAGTCCTGTAAAATAAATATTTAAAAAAAATTCACATTATGTTTAAAAATCCAACAATCTAATTTTATAATTAATTACTAGTTGTCACATGAAACCACAAGCGATAGCTAGCCATGTTTAACCCTGGATTAATTTTGGTTTATAGAAGCGAGTTGAAATACAAAGACAGTTTGCTAACAAACTAAACAGATTGTGAGACGTAATTTAGAAAACATAGATTGCTTATTAGTATTAGTAAAATAAACAGACTGCAGGAGCTAAGTTAGAACATATGGACTGGTTGTTAATAAAAGAAACAGACTGCAGGAACTGAGTGAAAACACATGGACTGGCTGTTAGTAAACAGACTGTACGAAGTAATTCAGAACACATGGAATATTTACTTGAAACCTTTTAATACATTTTTTCACATCATTATCTGCTTCACTCAGGAAATTATCTGTCAACTCTCACCATGTCTGTCTACCCAAAGCCTTTCTTACACAACTAACGTAGCTGGACTGAAACCAGTCGTCGTGACCTCAGTGACCAGTGTTTTCCACTGCTGACTTCTCATTTTACAGCCTTGCACCAGCCCTCTATCAAATTTCTTTGAAAGTTACTTACAAAGGTATACGATATGTGTAACTCCCCTACCCTAGCTTGCAATACATACAGCTACTCGGGCAAAATTAAAAGCCAAAAATATAGCGATATTTGTTCCTAAACTTTTGCTTTCTTACTCATAAACCTATTCAGGAGAAAATTGTACTCCCTTAAAAAAAAAACAAAAAAAACTCTTCCTATAATTATGTTATTTTGTTTTGATAATGTGCTATCCCAGCCGTGGGGCGTTATAATGTGACGGTCAATCCCACTTTTCGTTGGTAAAAGAGTAGCTCAAGAGTTGCCGGTGGGTGGTGATGGCTAGCTGCTTCTCTCTAGTCTTACACTGCTAAATTATGGACGGTTAGCACAGATAGCCCTCGAGTAGCTTTGTGCGAAATTCCAAATTTCTTGATAATGTGCTAATAATATTCACACCTTTATTATTGATACCTGCTTTAAGTTTACTCTTTGTTTTAGCTATTACAAGTTTTCCTCGTTTGTTTTGTTCTCCATACACGACAATGTCAACATCTTTCTCAGAATCCGCATTTCCAATGCTTCTATTTTGTTTCAGAGTTCTTTTGTTAGTTTCCAAGTCTCTGGAGAATACAGACAGTATATAACAGCTGATAAGTTTCATATTTAATTTCGTGTTCCTTGTTCTTAATACAACTTTCATACAGACAAAATTTGCTCTTGCAATTTCTATCTGCCTCGTATCTTCTACCTAACATTTACCATTTTCAGTCATTAGTTGTCTAAAGTTCACCAACTTGTCCATTTATTATATTCTTTGACCATCCACTCAGATGTTGACTTTAAGTTCATCGCTCATTACAACTATAATTTTTGTCTTTATACTAATGCTCAACACATATTCTAAACTTCAACTACTCAATAGGTTTATTATACATTGTTCATATAGAATTCAACAATCATTATGAAAGAGCATAGCTCTGAAAATACTCTAATAACTTCAGACGACTAAAGTACTTACACCGTTATGATCGTATATGACTAACCGGGAATAGAAATACATTAAATGATTCTGGATTATTTATTGTTTAATAATGATGATTTAAATCGCCTATTAGCAGTTATTGAAGAAGGAAACCAGAGATATACTACATGGCCAAAAGTATGTAGACACACCTTCTAATTAGTGGGTTTGGCCATTTCAGCCACACCCATTGCTAACAGGTGTATAAAATCAAGCATAAAGCCATGTAATCTCCATAGACAAACATTGACTGGTCGTGCAGAAAAGTTCAGTGACTTTCAACGTGGCACTGTCACAGGATGCCACCTTTCCAACAAGTCAGTTCGTCAAATTCTACCCTGCTAGAGCTGCCCCGGTCAACTGTAAGTGCTATTACTGTGAAGTGGAAACGTTTAGGAGTGACAACAGCTCAACCACGAAGCTGTAGGCCACACAAGCTCACAGAGTGGGACTGTTAAGTGCTGAAGCGCATAGCGCGTAAAAATCGTCTATCCATAGTTGCAACACTCACTACAGAGTTCCAAACTGCTTCTGGAAGTAGCATCAGTACAAGAACTGTTCATCAGGAGTTTCATGAAATGGGTTTCATGGCCAAGCAGCCGCTCACAAGTCTAATATCACCATGCACAATGTCAAGCGTCGGGTGAAGTGGTGTAAAGCACACCACCATTGGACTCTGCAGCAGTGGAAACGCGTTATTTGTAGTGATGAATCACGTTTCACCGTCTGACAATCTGACGGACGAATCTGGGTTTGGTGGATGTCAGGAGAATGCTACTGGCCTGAATGCATAGTGCCAAATGTAAAGTTTTGTGGAGGAGTAATGATGGTCTGGGGTTGTTTTTAATGGTTTGGGTTAGGTTCTTTAGTCTCAGTGAAGGGAAGTCATAGTGCTACAGCATACAATGACATTCTAGAGAATTTTGTGCTTCCAACTTTGTGGCAACAGGTTTTGGAAAGCTCTTTTTTGTTTCAACATGACAATACCCCCGTGGCATGGTTTGCCGAGATTGGTGTGGAATAACCTGACTGGCCTGTACAGATCCCTGACCTCAACCCCATCGAATACCTTTGGGATGAATTGGAGTTCCAATTGCAAGCCAAGCCTTCTCGCTAGACGTCAGTGTCCGACCTTACTGATGCTCTTATGGTTGAATAGGAGCAAATCTCCGCAGCTATGTTCCAAAATATAGCGAAAAGCTTTCCCAGAAGAGCGGAGGCTGTTATAGCAGCAAAGGGGGACCAACTCCATATTAATGCCCATGGTTTTGGGATGAGATGTTCAACAAGCATATATAGATGTGATGGCCGTGTGTCCACATACTTTTGGCCATGTAGTGTATATCTGCTACACATAATATTATCTGTACGTTTTGTTAGACTATTAATGTACTTATATACATATATACAAATAGAGATGAGAAAGAAAACCAGTGTAATATCTGTTACTCATAATCTTATCTGTACATGTTTGTGTGTTATCTTACCCTCCAGTCTTTCTCTTATGAAATACAGAAATGATTGATTTGCCAAAGGGCCGTCAGGTGATGCAGCAAGCAGATTTCCAGTTTTAATTCCATTTTTAAGTTTTTCTGATTCACTTAGAGTCAGGAAGACGTCCGAATATGATCCATCTGAAGGAATCCATGGTACACGGAAAAAATCTGGAACTGTGAAAACACTAAAAACATTTCCTCTAAAATCTACCAACTCAGTGATTTGGTCGTCAGTCTCAGAGACTAAAGTGAAATTAGCTCTTGTGTACTTCCATCGGATGTAGTTTGATTTATCTGGAACCAGTTCTTTGGAAGATGTTGTTAAAAGCAGCTGGAAATATAAAAAAAACAAATAATTTAATGGTGATTCAACTAAATAGATACGATGACAGAAAAGACAGTACTTAATAATGTAGAGATACGGTCAATAAGTAACATAATTATTATTGGTAATAATATTTAAATTTCATTACTTTATTTTAACTACCTAATGATGAATTTAAATACCTTCCGATGTGATACTTCTGTGGGTAAACATAACTGACAAGTTTTGATTAATTTATGACATAGTTAACTCTACTTTTAGATTTTGGTTTTCTTTACGTTTTTATTATTCCTTCTATCGTTAGCTCAACTAGGCATTTGTAGTTACATTAAAGTGAAAAACTCACAAATTAAAAGGACTTCGCTCAATTTACCAGTTTATTTGAGAGTATATTCACTGATTATTAGGATTATTTTATTACAGTTTAAAGTTTTGACAACACGTAAAATCATTTTATTATTATCTTATAATTATTGGTAGCTTATAATTGTTGGACATAACACTATTATGTTTAGTTAATGGGCCATTGCAAGACCTAAGGTGTAACACAATATACAATACACATCCACGCATTCATTCAGACATATATTTTACATTGTTACCTGTTGGGCTTTAGAGAAAAAAACATCAAGTCAATGACCGTATTATAAATAACCATCTGAAATAGTTTTAATAATTGGTGCGATCATTCTCATATACGCAAGTTTCAACAGTAAAGAATGTTTTACGATTTAAATAAACGTTTAACAATATAATAGTGTGTATCTCAAATACTTTTATTGATAAGCAGAGACCAACGTTTCGAACTTCCTATGTCATCTTCAGGCTAGCAAAGAGAGGATTTGCAACTGACCGTTACCGGGCTCATGTCTTAGGGACAAGAGTATAAATGGTACGATATTGTAGGGGGCGTTATAGTTGGATGTTAGATATAAAGGTAGTCCTTTATGCGTGTGTGTGTTTTCTTATAGCAAGGCCACATCGGTCTATCTGCTGAGCCCAGCGCGGGGAATCGAACCCCTTTTTGTAGAATTGTAAATCCGTAGACTTATCGCTGCATTAGTTGGGGGCTGTACAAATGGCGCTTTTTTGATTTTGTGTTTGTTTATATTTGTTTCCGTACTTAGTATCTCGGTGTTTTCTACGGTTATGTTGTGTTTATTTGATTTGCAGTGTTCGAAAACGTGTGATTGTTTTGGTAAGCAGTATACTATTATAATCATTTGTTATTAGTGTTCTTGTTGTTGATATTGTCTGTGAAATATGGTTTGTATAATTCTGTGTAACTACAATTGCTGATGTTTTCAATTATTTTACTAGAAATTTTTGGTACCATAGAGTGATACCTTTGTTTATCAGTTCCAAAATGTTGTTATTTTGTTCTGTGTCTACTCTTATTAAGTTTGTTGGTTTGTTTCTTACTTTGGGAATTATTCTTTGTACTTTGTTGTAAGGTATACTTTGATCCTCTAGTGTTTGTTGTATGTCTTCTATGGTTATTGAATAGTGCACCCCACGAATTACGATTGCTTTGGTCTGTGGTTTGCTACCTGGTAGGTGGATGTTAATGTTTCCAATGTGTAAAAGCGTCCTTCGGCCATTCTTTTAGTAGCTTGTTGAGGTCAGCGGCCTCTTGTCTTTGAACAAGGACAACGCGCCTGGGTAGACGCTTGACATTAGCTATTATGACGCCTGGTTTGCATCGTCTGGTTTCCGCCGGTTGGTTGTATGTGTCTGCAATACCTTCGATTATAATCGAAACTTGGGGATTTGGTGTTATGTTTTAATTTTGTATTGAATTTCGTCTTTTTCTTTTTGGTACCAGTAGTGTAAATTATTCTTGTTTTTCAGTGTCTTGTTTATCATTTTGTTCTTGGTTTGTGGCTACATCATTAGTTATTGTGTTATCAACATACAAGGTGTTACAGTAATTGGATTAGTAAGTTCGTTCTTGGTTGTTGTTTTGAATTAAGCACAAAGCTGCATAAGGGGCTATCTGTGCTCTGCCCACCACGGGTATAGAAACTCGGATTTTAGCGTGTAAGTCCACAGACATACCGCTGAGCCACTGGGGGGCTCGTTCTTGGTAATTATAGCGGTGGAGGAAGCTGTCTCTACCACAGTATCACAAGTTTCTCCCCTTCTTTATTTTCAGTTTTCGCTAGAGTTAGATAACTTCACTATTTTTCTTCTTGCTTTGCGTTTTTTTCTTCAATTACAATCTTTTTCATTACTGAATGTTGTTAATTGTTTTTTGCCCACATTGCATAAAGCCATTAATGGAGAGTTATTTATTTCGTTTGAATCTAAATCCAATTTCTGGCCACCTAATGAACTAGACTTTGCTTGTTTTTCGGGCCATAGGTGGAACATGTGTGTTATTTCCTGAATGTCATGTCTCTCTTGTCCTTTGCGGCTGTCGGCATCGCTCTTTGTTTGGCGTCCCGCGCTTTCGTCGACCAGGCGAAGTCTCAAGCTGCTTCACATATTTCAGTTTCTGTTTGTTTCTTCTATAAGTATTTTCTAATGCTCTTTCGCCCAGATAAATGAAATAACTCACTCAAAAGGAAGGTTAGAAGTTTTGTTTGTAATTACCCTGTATTTTCAGGTTAGAAGTCTTGTTTCTAATTACCCTGTATTTTCAGGAGCTCACTAATAATTCGCCCTTCTTTTTGCTTACTCTCGCCAAAAGTCAGTAAACTTTTGTAAACCATCTTAGTGGTTTGATTTGGTTTGTTTTTAATTACGCGCGAAGATCAATCTGCGCTAGGCGTCCCTAATTTAGCAGTTTAAGACTAGAGGGAAGGCAGCTAGTCATCATTACCCACCGCCAACGCTTGGGTTACTCTTTTACCAACAAATAGTGGGATTGACCGTGACATTATAGCTTCTCCACAGCTGAAAGGGCGAGCATGTTTAATATGATGAGGATTCGAACACCCGACCATCAGATCTTATGTTAGTACTGTGACGTTATATTAAAAAAACTTTTGTTTTTACTCATGTAAAAATTTAGACAAGTGTTACTCTGTATTTCGTAAAATCCTTCCTGGTTGGATGAGTGTGTTGTTTAATTTTCATTTCAGGAATAAAAATCAATCTAGTCGTTATTCAAAAGATTTATTTATTTATTCCAAACTTCTGACAGAAGTGTGTTGATATCTTTATGTATGGCCCCCCAGTGGCTCAGCGGTATGTCTGTGGACTTACACGCTAAAATCCGGGTTTCGATACCCGTGGTGGGCAGAGCACAGATAGCCCCTTATGCAGCTTTGTGCTTAATTCTAAACAACAACATCTTTATGTATGAGACTGTTTAAGTGATCATGTTTCTTTTGTTTTATGAAGTTTGTTTTGTTTTGTAGTTTTTGTTTATGAAATATATCTGTTAATTTGTTTACAGTTTTTGTAACTATCGTAACAGAGAATTGGTTAATATTATCACAGCTTCACAGCTTCTTTATTAATGTTTTCTGTGCTGCATATAGTGTATGATAAATTTAGAAGGATTTTTAAGAGTGCTTAGCCTGTAATGGATCAATAAACATTTTCTATGAATTTTAATGGTGAAGTCTTGGGTTGGTTCGTGTAATGCTAACGTTAAAATAATATCGTATAGTTATTTTCATTATGAATTGTATGTCTTTATGAAAGTTGTCATGGTTGGTCGAATTTTGTTTCTTCATCTTAAGAAGTAAAGCCGTGAAATTGCACCCTTATACATGAAAGTGACCATAACATGTTCTATGTAATGTAAAACAAGACTGGCCAGAGTACAGAATAATGAATTTCCTATGACAAGTCTGGGTAACTGAAGGAAGTACGAATATCTTTTTGTATTGTTTTTTGTAAGTGATAAAAATCGTATTCCAATTGTTTGAAATTTTTATTTTGGATTTTTGTTAATGTTGCAGCTAAATACATTTTTTTAATTCGACCCTTGTTTGTCTTAAACCGTTACAAAAGACGAAATAAAGATGCCCAATTTCACTTGTTGTTTGCTCAACAAACTATGATCACGGACCCTGTTTGGCGTGGCTTCTAAACACGGACGTTATTATCCAAGACTAAACATTTATCTATTGAATGGTATTGAAACTGTGTGCTTTGAGCTGGTATAATATCATTAATTTGGTGTTCCAACTCTGAGCTCTTTCCATCGCAACTTTAGACCTGCCTTTCTTGAAGACCACATTGGATAACGTTTGACCGACCATTTACGATATATGCATTAGACAACATATGGTGTGTGACTGACCATCTACAATATATACATTATGCAACATATGATTTGTGACTGACCATGTACATTAGACAACATATGATGTGTGAGTGACCACGCACAATATATAAAAAACATGTAATGTGTGACTGATCGTGTAAGTAAAACCCAGAAATTCGTCATGCTGCCTCCGGTGGACTAATGTCTAAGTATCTATGTTTTAGTAAATTCACAACAGTCGGATAATATGACACCATATGGTATTATTTCTATTTAACATGACTGTGAATTTCTGTTGGTAATGTAACGTTAGTGTTTCTGTGCCCATATGTCTGTGTACAACAATTCTCCATGCACTTGAAGGGTTCAGCTATGAATCATGGGTTTTGCTACTAATCCATATAACAATATCTCATTATGTGCATCGTGATTCCCTGAACAAATACTTCAACCTATGTCCTTAATGTCGGAAAATTTCTACTAATCTTGAAATGTTACCTATAGATGACACAGTGGTAAACCTCTCTTCTGGAAATTTATGACATATACGTACAATTCAACACCCCTAAATACCATACACTTTAATTCTGTGTTAATTCTGATAATTCTTTTACTTATGGTATATAATTTGGTAAGTTTGAGATAATAGGTACTTTACGACATTAAATATTGCAAGTTATAAACAGGTCTGGCTTACTAAGGTTCCACACTAACCCTATGTAAAAGGGACATTCAATGTAATAAAATGACAATATAGACAATCACAAATTAAGTATTTTATTAACCCCTACCAGCCATTTTTACATACATATTTTTCTCTACAAGTGGGTTTTCTCGTCATCACGAATAAGTATGATATTGTTTTAGTCCAAATGTTTAGGGGTATAAGTATGATATTGTTTTAGTCCAAATGTTTAGGGGTATAAGTATGATATTGTTTAAGTCTACGTACGAAATAGGATTAGTTTAAGCCGATAGATTTTTCGGGGTTATAATTTGGTGGATAAACAACTACATACAGGTTAGCCATACAGAATCATCTTCAAAAAGAAATACTGCCGTAACTATACTTACTCGTGCTGTCCTTGTCCAAGTTGTTGTCATTGTGAAAACAAAAGAGACCAACGATTAGTTTTAACAGCTAAACTGGTATTTTCTTCCAGATCAACTTCAAGCAATTGTCTGTAAATTCTTATAGCTTTCAATTCCTGTAGTAAGGCCTTCATTTACAAATGTTGACACTTGTTCAGTGTCCATAATAAAAAAATTGAGAATTATTATGCCTTTGGTTACTTTTTTTGATAAATCCTCCAGATGCTGCGATACACAGTTTTGGAAATTTTAAAACAATAGAGTTACAACAGAAAGTGTTCGAACCCCTGCGTTGTGAATAGTTTTTCCTCATACCTTAAAAAATATCATGATTACGATAATGAAAGTATATAATCTTATAAATATTATACTAACACACATCTACACAATTTGTATGTAACTTAAACGACAAATAAACTGTTTATAAACAAATAACCAAACACAGGAGGGCCAAAAAGTGTTCGTGCGTCTACTTTAATGGTGAGTTGTGTAGACTTTTAAGTGAATTACTTGGCGCGATCTCTCTTTATAGCCCTCTATGATCGATTGACAGTATTCGGCTGGTGTTTTCTTCCATTATTCTTAACAGAAGGCTTCCAACTGTTGCAAGTTTTTTGGATAACGCTGATTAACCCTGGTCTTCAACTCATACCAAACGTTTTCAATTTGGTTGAGATCGGATGATTGCGATGTCCAGTCCAGAACGCTTATATGGTGCTTCTGCAACCAGGATTGCACATATTTCGATGTGTGCTTGGGGTCATTGTCGTGCTGGAAGATCCAACGACGCCCAAGCCACAAGTTTCGAGTCTCATTCTTGATATAAGTGCCTAATATATTAACGTACTCTTCTTTTTTTATGATTCCGTTGACGCGGTAAAGATTGCCTTCACCAGAAGAGCCAGTTAAACTCCATAGCATGATCGAGCCATTTCCGTGTTTAACTGTAGGGACGGTGATCTTTGGAAGATTTCATTTCCTCTTCTTACAGAAAATATTGCGAACATCATTGTGACCGAAAAGCTCGATTTTAGTCTCGCCTGACAAAAGAATACTCTTCCACTAAGTAAAGGGTTTATCTACATGCTTTCTTGCATACTTCAATCGTGCTTCTAAATGAGCATGCTTTAAATATGGGGGTTCTACGAGGACGGCATGTTTTGAACCCAGGAGAGCGTAACACGTTCGTCACTGTAGAGGTGTTTACTTTAACTCCAGTTTCCCTTAACAGTTTCTGTATGTTATTACGTCTTAAACGAAGGTTTCTACTAACTTCTCTGAAAACCTTCCTCTTCGTTCTCTCCGGAATTTTGGTGGGGCGTCCGGAACGAGAGAGGTTATCAATTGATCCCGTAAACTCAAACTTGGCAACTATGCCTTGAACAGTAGATTTCGGCACATTAAGTTGTGTAGCAATGCCGGAAAAAAACACACGAGCCTCGTATTCCACAATAACTCGTTTTTTTTTAAATCACCGGGCAGTTATTTCCTGTTCGCCATGATAACCAAGCAGATAATGACGGAGACGCGCTAAATTGCCGGAAGTAAATTTTTTGCTGGCTAAATTCCAATAATTATGAACCCAGTGTCTAGTTCTGGTATAAAGTAGTTTATTCGACAAACTAAACAAAATTTTTGTGGAAATATTAGTTTTTTTCACACGTTCTGAAATGTACAAACACTTTCTGCTTCTCCTATTTTTGGATATTTGATTATAAACTGTTTATTTGTCGTTTAATTTCCATAAAAATGTATACAGATGTGTATTAATATAATATTTACAATATACCCTAAGTCTATTAGCCTAATCGTGATACTTTTTAAGTTACAAGAAAAAAACTACTCTGGACACAGGGGTACGAACACTTTCTGTCGTAACTGTATGTTCCTAGATCTCGTAGTGTGTGTATGTGTGTGTGGTTTTTACCAAGGATGCGAACACCATTGTACTGTTATAACCTTTGATCTTGTCGAGGCGATGCTTCAAGGAGTCGCCATCAGACCTAATCAGTTCATCAAGGAAAACTGGTTTCTGTGAATCTGGAAACTCAAATTTACTACAATAGCAAGACTCTTTAAATTGGTCTTCAATTTTATCGCTTTTGGAATTCTTTTACCACAGTATTTGTTTGAAGATACGCTCAGAGCATCATAATAGGCTAACTGTGCTTCACTCGTCACAGGTATCGATACCCAGATTCTTGCACTTTAAGTCTGCTACATACCACTATGCACTGGGGAACACGCCATAACAAGAGAACTTATTATGACGTCAAATATATTTACGATTAATACACATTAAAACGCGGATGTCGGTGTTTATTATTACTTGTTCTTCCCTTGATTTTCTTCGTTGTTTAGAGGGCCTGGCATGGCCTAGCACGTTAAGGCGTGCGCTTCGTAATCTGAGGGTCGCGGGTTCGCGCCCGAGTCGCGCCAAACATGCTCACCCTCCCAGCCGTGGGGGCGTTATAATGTGACGGTCAATCCCACTATTCGTTGGTAAAAGAGTAGCACAAGAGTTGGCGCTGGGTGGTGATGACTAGCTGCCTTCCCTCTTGTCTTATACTGCTAAATTAGCACAGATAGCCATCGTGTAGCTTCATGCGAATTTCAAAAACAAAACTTCTTTGTTTAGTGTGCAGCAATCTCTTAATGTTCACCCTCTGTATTTCTATAGCTGAATATAAAAAATAGTAATGTATGTGAAAAGCTCTGAGTGTGTTCTAAACGAGTTGGCTAAATATAAAATCTGTAACTGCTCAGCGTATTTAACAAGGGCGTAGTAGGTCAGTCTACCTGCCGCTTGAGTACGTTCGTGGGGTGCGCGCATGCGTAAATATATTAAAGTATTTGTCGTAGACTACTTTTGATTAAAAAACTGTTGTTATATGGACTTGTAAGCACTTACTTTTGGTTCATATTAACAACAACTAAAAAGACAAGAAAACTATCTTTCAAAGACAAGTGCACGATGTTTGAGTAAAGTTCGTTGGTAGAAAGTATTTCGAACAATGTTTTTACTTTTAACATTTGTTCAAAATATTTACAAATATATATTTCACAAGCTTTAAAATAATATATAATAGGGAGTGTACAGCAAGAAAAATTACCTACAAAATGTAATAATTTGTTTGGCTTCATATAGAAAGGTTAAGCTAAAAGAAAAGCTCGTATTATGGTGTACACCTACGCAGCTCATGATTTTCTGAAACGGGAAATTTTCTGTTGCACACAAGTGTTTCAGTTTGTGCTATACGAGAGCACCGCTAACACTAAATACTATGTGTTAAGGCCTTATTTCGATACATGATGGTGTAAAACATCAACACATACTTGATTGTACTCTGTTCTTAATACCAGAACATATCGATACTCGTACTGGATTTTATTACCCTGTGTTTTTATTGTTTTTTTATTATCAAAACATTCTGCTCTTTGTGTTGTTTGTGATAAAGAAAAAAACTCGATTTGTAGTAGGTTAACTAATGATCCACGTGCTGTTATTGTTGTTTTGAATTAAGCACAAAGCTACACAATGACCTATCTGTGCTTTGCACAATATAGATATCGAAACCCGGTTTTTAGCGTTGTAAATCCGCAGACTCTGCTACTAGGGGCGATCCATATGCTTTTAATGGTTTATTATGTTTAGAAATTAATATAAATTTTTTACTCGATGGCAACATTTCTAACTTTTTTGCATGCGTTTTAGAAGTACCGTCATGACTTACTAATAATAACGAAAATTACAGACTACATTATCATCAATAATATTATACCATTCTAATCACTTATATACATTATTAATAAACTGATATTTTAAAAGTCATTTCACATATCTTTACATCCACTCTATAAAACTTACCTCTATTCCATTGAAGTTGTTGTTTTGAATAATGAAATCTGCTCTTTTAAGAATTGAAAAGTCCTCTGCTTGATGGAACTGATTCTCGCACAAACTCATCACGTTCGTTCTATTCCAAGGAGTGGGTGTTCGTCCTGAGCTCTACGTAATAACAAAAGTGATTGTACAAAGTTCATTTGAGAAATTTATACATTTATTGAATTACATTAAAAAAAAAACACGTACTAATGTATTAATTTATTTTTATGTCCCCCACCACGTAAATGAGTAAACAGGACATTTTTAACCTTCAAAATGTGACTTCTTGTTAATCATAAGGTTTATCCTTCACCGACTATTATTATAACTTTGTTTGTATCCTTCAGGTTAAGATGTCATTGTCCTTGTTATTTTTATACATCCAATTTGCCCAGATTATTGAACTATCGAAAGAAACATTTATCTAAAATGCCAATCATCGCTGCGTATGTTCAAGAGATTTATCGTAAGTGAAATAATTAAAATTGTAAGATAGGAATTAACAAGACAGAAAAATTACAGTACAAAACTTGGTTACAACACAGTAAAAACTGATATGGTTTTACATTCTAAAACGTGTTTACAAGCATTTACACTGTGAAACACTTTGTACAAACTTAAACTATATCGCTAAAAATTAATTTCGTCTTCTCGAACCGTCAAACTGTAAGTCTTTTTCAAGTAGAAATTTTTGTTACTAAGCCTTCTCCAAGCAAACACAAAAAATAAAAATTAAGTTTAAGATAGTACAGAGTTCTTCATTCTGTCATAGTGCTCATTAACCATAAGACAGTGCAGAATTTGTTTGTTTGTTTTTTAATTTCGCACGAAACAACTCGAGGGCTATCTGCGCTAGCCATCTCTAATTTAGCAGTGTAAGACTAGACAGAAGGCAGCTAATCATAACCACCCACCGCCAATCCTTGGACTACTCTTTTATCAACGAATAGTGGGATTAATCGTCACATTATAATGCTCCCACGGCTGAAAGAGCGAGTTTGTTTCGTGCGACGGGGTTTCGAACCTGCGACCCTCAGCTTAGAAGTTGAGCGCTCTAACCATCTGACCATGGGAAGTATAAAGCCCGTCATTACGCCATATTATTTATTAACCTTGAAGTAGTGTAGAGTTCTTCATTCCGCCATACTGTTCACTACGTTACTTTGTATCAATAGTACTGACTGTCCGCTGTTTAAATCAAAAACTAGTTCGTTATTTCTTAATGATAATGATAACTACACTGGATTTTAAAAAGTGATGACACACAGTATAGTCACCCACTGGTCATACAAGCAAAGTCACGCCTGTCAAATTAACTTAAATTCAGATCACGTATATAATAGTAAGTAATACATGCTTGCTTAAAACGCGGAGCTAACTTACTCTAACTTCTATCAATAACGGCAAGTTCCATCGAATCAACACCAGCGATGGACCCGACATTCAGGTGCACAAAGAACGACTAGAAGTACCAATATCAACAAGGGAAGATTGTATTTCAAGCACGAGAATTTGAAGAGCTTTTGTTCTAGTTTGAAAGTAATTTAGAGAACAGTAGTTAAGTGATTTGAAAACAACACTTGTGCGATTCATTTATTTACAATTAAAAGAAATACAACAGTGAAATAATTTCACTATAAACAGTTGTTTAGGACATAGACTTGCCCTTGAATAAAAAAGATTCTACGTGAGTTTCAGTAATTTATGACACCATTTTCAGAAATAATGATAAAGGCATGGGTAGAACCTATATCTACTGACAATAGCGCCATCTAGACTTAAACAACACATCTATCCAGTACTTTATCATTTGTAGATGTGATCCTTCTTTAATACGACACCTTTACTTTTTCCATTTTTTCTATGATATTTGGCCTCGTAATCCGAAGGTCGCAGGTTCGAATCCCCGTCACGCCAAACGTGCTCGTCCTTTCAGCCGTAGTGGAATATTATAATGTGACGGTCAGTCCCATTATCCATTGGTAAAAGAGTAGCCAAGAGTTGGCGGTGGGTAGCGATGATTAACTGCTTTCCTGATAGTCTTACACCGCTAACGTAGGATCGGCTAACGCAGAGAGCCCTAGAGTAGTTTTGCGTGAAATTCAAACCAAACCAAATGATCTAGCTAACTTTATAACATTACTGTTTTGTGACCAAGAGGAAAGCCTAAAAAACAGTGCCTATTGCACACTTAAATGACAGTGTGTACTGTACGATTAGAGAAATGTGTCTGGTGCACACTTAGAGAATGGTATGTACTATAAGCTTCACGGAAAGTTTCTAGTGCACACTTGAATAACGGTGTGTACTGTGCGCTTAGAGAAGGGTGCCTGGGGCACACTTAAATAATAATAAATATATTGTAGGCTTAGATTAAGGTGTTTAGTGTACATCTAATGAAGGGTATTTATTGCACAGTTAGAGAAATGTGCCTAGTGCACAATGCAGACATAAACATCAATATTATTTTTATGGATATGTTTATCAATCGCATCTCTCTTAATCATAGTACAAATATTTGGGTGACCTACTGGAAAATATTTTTAGTAATACACATCACTTTTACCAGGCAAAACCTGGACAAGTCCAGTTAGCAGACTTTACTTGACTTGGTTGAAGATGTAGATTTTATAAAGAATGGTGGAAAGTATGAGGAGCCGCCAAAATCAGCTCCCATATGGCTAGTCATCTCAATATAAAGGTATGTAAAGGTGTTCCTCGAACACATGTTAATGCTATTAATTACAATTTCAATGTAACACAAATGTGTAAAAGTGGGGGAGCTACAGCAATCCCTTTTCCGAAGCCTTTTCTGAGTGTGTAATACAAGTTAATATTTTTTTGGGAAAAAGTTGTTGTTGTTGTTGTGAATTACGCATAAAGCTACACAATGGGTTATCTGTGCTCTGCCACCGCGGGTATCGAAACCCGGTTTTTAGTTTGTAAGTCTGCAGACATACCGCTGAGCCACTGGGAAGCTTTTGGAAAACGAAAAGAAAAGTCAATCTGAGAGGCCTTAAAATAATATCTACAAATTATGAAGTCATTTTTAGTTATCTCTTTCGAGCTTTTAGAGCTAAATTATTCCAAACTTAAGGCACTGAAGGCTCGCCTCCATTTTATGAAGAAAAGTGCAAATAAGACGAGGAAGGATTTATTCTACAAGTAAACACAAACAGAAAGTCTTTTAGAACTAAACACAAACAACAATCATTCTGCAAGGAGAACATTACAAATTTTATTGAGCCAAATCACCAGTTTTAAAGGATTTACATTATCAAATTGTGTATTTTATTACTATAAATTGTAATCCGTTGGTTTTTCTAGTGAAAAGTTTTCGTTTATTGCAGTCTACACGTTTAGAAGAGCATTTGAATTTCTCGGACTTAATAGAGTATGTCATCATCTGAAGGATGTGGCTGAATAAAAGTTAACATTTCCTGAGAGAATCTTTAGCCACAAGCATCCAGGACTTGCAGAGAAGAACATAACTCCAGAAAATTTTATAACAATTCCAAATTAATAACTTTAAATTAAAATAAGTATTTTAATTTCAACTAAATACTTACAACTGAAGGAAGGGGAATCCACTAAATGCCAATCACGTTAATATAAATCAAAGTTTTTTGGTTCTTGTTCTTCTGATATTTGTATTTTTCATCTTTAACATTTTAAAACATCAGTACAGAAGGTCAACACTGTTAATATGTGCCTTCACCATACTATTAAGGTGTGCCTTTAATAATACTGTTAATTGCTGTTTGTCCTTTTTATCCCTGATGATACTGTACTGGGTACTTCTGTTCTAACAGTTTGTTCTTCATGACATGTATTAAAAGTCTTCTTTCCAATTGGGATTTAAACTTTTGAAAAGCTTTCAAATTAAAAATTGAATAATTATTTGAAAATAGCATTGTACACATCAATTCAATGGTAAAAATACAATACACACATACCCTCAAGATCAGCATCCAACCCCCACCTAAAATTTCCATGTTGCAATATACACGTTGTTCCTCTCCGTCTACATCCAGAGTATACCATCCTGAATAAAGCCGATGTTTATCCTTACCAGCCCGGTAGAGGTAACTGCTGCACGAGAAGAAGGTTTCTAAAGAAATTAAAATAAACTACAAGGTAGAGAATCTGCTTCAAGTATAACTAAACGTAATTTTATTTACATAAAGAAATTAAAACAAACTATAAGCTAGAGAATCTGCTTCAAGTGTAACTAGACGTAATTTTACTTACATAAAGAAATTAAAATAAACTACAAGCTAAAGAATCTGCTTCAAGTGTAACTAGAGGTAATTTTATTTACATAAAGAAATTAAAATAAACTACAAGCTAAAGAATCTGCTTCAAGTGTAACTAGACGTAATTTTATTTACATAAAGAAATTAAAATAAACTACAAGCTAAGGAATCTGCTTCAAGTGTAACCAGACGTAATTTTATTTACAAAAAAATTAGAATAAACTACAAGCTCGAGAATCTGCTTTAAGTGCAACTATACGTAATTTATATATATAAAAATTAAAGTTCTTTTTATGTAGCAAAACTGAGCCATAACATGGTATTTTAAAGAATAATGAGATGCAAATCTTAACATAGGTGCTGTGAATATCTTTGACAAAAAGAATAATGAATGATGACATTAAGAAAAGAAAAAAATCACAAGGGAAGCAAAACTTAAATGGTTTGGGCATATGGCAAGTGGTGAAGAAGTAAGAAAAGCATTGAAAATGCTGGTGGAAAGGGCGAGAAGTATAAGACAATATTGTGAGAAGGCATGATGGACAGGGATATGAGGGAAGTTAGTGGAGACATGTGGTGGACAAGAATGTGATGAAGGTCAGCAGAGAGAAAATGTGGACATCGATATGAGGAAGGTCAGTAGAGAGAAGCAATGAACAAGAATATGACAAAGATCGGTTGAGAAATATGGTGGACAGGGCGGAGAAATGTGGTGGATAGAAATATTAAAGAGGTTAATGGAGAAAAGTGGTGAACAGGGATGTGAGAGAGGTCGGTGGAGCAGTGTGATGGGCATAGTTATAATGTTGGTTCGTGTCACTAGAAATCTATAACCGCTCCTGGTCCAATTCTGCAGTTTTCCGATTAATAGACGTTAATCACAATTATAGCTTCCGAGATCTATAGCACTCATTGTAGTTATCCAACAATATTCTTCTTTTGTCTTTCGCTAGCTGCTTGGTATAGAAATCTCTCGAGACTCTAGAATTTCAACAATGTTCTAGCACGTTCTCATCGACAAATATTGTTGAATATTACTTTCAAGAATCTTTTGCAAATTTCGAGAACAGGAGGGACTTGCGCAATATACAGTCACCAAAATAAGTCACAGGCAAAAAAAAAACTGCACTAAAACAAACGTAGGCATTAGAATAAATGTGCAACAGTAAATCTGTTATAGGGTATATAAAAGTTGCATGTGGTTTCACAGGGTTAACAATTTTATTATAGTGGACTCAATATACCCTTGCTGACAGCTAAGTATATTTACAAACTAAACTTGATATTTCTAATGCAAGAATACGGTCTTAAATTTTAAAAACGAAAGAAACTGAAGACAGATTTTAAATTTTAAACACACCACTCTTGTACTTCACGATATACCCTTCAAAGTGCATTTCTTAACTTAACGGATTTACTCTCATACATTTATTTTAATATCTGCGCTTGTTTCAGTTTGATGCATGTGACGTATATTGTTAAATGTGTATTGCGCAAGTCCCACCTGTTTTCTAAATGTGTAGAAGATTCTCGAGAGTAAGAATCAATAATATACGTTTTACAAAAACACTAGCACATCTTAGATTGCTGTTTAGCATTCGGGAATCTCACCTAAAATCTAAAAACCGACGCGCCGAGAGACGATTATAGAATATTGTTGGGTCAGTTAATAAGACCCTGAAGCTATAATTGTGATTAACACTCATAAATCGGAAAAGTACAGAATCTGACCAGGAAAAGTACAGAATCTGACCAGGAAAAGTACAGAATCTGACCAGGAATCTTTACAGATTTCTAACATTACAAAGCATTCAACTTCAGAAAATTAACTTTGGACATCATTATTTCCCCAAAGCCATCGTATAACTTAGCATAAAAAGACTCGCGTGTGAAGAATAGAAGTAGCGAAATGAAGTGTATTTGTGTATCACCACAACAGTAATTCATGTCTCGAGAACCTAGACAACTGACAAAATATCCGGTTCCTGACCAGTTATAAAAATGAATATTGTATGTTAGTTTGTAAAATGTTTGTGTATAAAAACTCTTAACAATAACCGTTACTATAAATTGTAATACTGTGTGTGTGTTTTTATATTAAGATACATATTTGTGTAAAAAAAGAAAATTGTGTGTATCAATATTGTTGGAAAATATCACTCATTTGATACATTCGACATTCAATTAACTTTTAAATTAAATCTTTTGGTCATTTGAAATGTTATTACGTTAAGTTTGTTTGTTGTTGTTTTTTTTAATTTTGCACAAAGCTACTCTAGAGCTATCTGTGCTAGCCGACCCTAATTCAGCAGTGTAAGACTAGAGGGAAGGCAGCTAGTTATCATCACCCACCGCCAACTCTTGGGCTACTCCTTTACCAACGAATAGTGGGATTGACCGTTACATTATAACACCCCCACGGCTTGGAAGGCGAGCATGTTTGGCGCGACGCGGATGCTAACCCGCGACCATCGGATTACGAGTCGCACGCCTTAACACGCTTGACTATGCCGGGCCCATGTTACGTTAAGAAACGTGGCACAAAATGGAGATTCATCAGAGATAAATTATAATACGTAACATAACTGATTGCTATAAATTAAAATACTAGCTACGAGACGGAAAACCTCATAACTGTTAATTATAAAATAGGAAACCTTATGTAATTATGAAATGTTAAACTTAAAGTAATTGTGCGTTATAAAACGGAAAACTTTGTGTCAACTATAAGAGTGGTAATATAGGTTACTACATGGTGAAATAAAACTATTTCAAAACTCCATAGAATTTATACTGTTATTCCAAAATACTTCGAATTATCTATGGCTGTCTCTTTCTAAACACCTCCAAACGATTTTTTTATGTAAATAGAAATATTTGACTCGGTTACACATCGCGTGTTCCGTAAATAATGAAATACAAAAGTTACAACAGTTGAAGAAAATAATTAATGATTTAATTCTATTTGAAACCTGTTTACTACGAGTTTATTTTCAGAAATATACATAAAACTTAAATTAACTATGGACATCGTCAACGCAGTTTGCTTTTCATTATCCGAAATTCATCGGGCCTTACTAGAAAAGTATTAAAATACAGTTTGGATTGATTTCGAAAAAAGGGATGGAGATATTATTTTTGTTGTCTTTCTTCAAACGACTTGCGATCTTTCAATAACTAACGTGTACATTTTCTAACCATCACGGGCAATACAACTAACCGACACACCACTATTTGCCAACGAACGCCGTATACTCGTAACACCATATCTATAACTTTTTTTTCAGCTAAAGCTAAATATAAAATTCAGGTTGAATTATTTCATTTCATTTAAAGGGAGGGTTGCTTCCAGTTCCCGCTGGAATAGCGGTAGGTCCAACACTACAAACAACGGTTCGATTCACCACGGTAGTTCGTTTATTATGTTTGTTTTCTTTAATTTCGCGTGAAGCTACTCGACGGCTATCTGCGCTAGCCGTCCCTAATTTAGCAGTGTAAGACTAGAGGAAAGGCAGTTAGTCATCACCACCCACCGTCAACTCTTTTACCAACAAATAGTTAGACTGACTGTCACATTATAATGCCTCCACGGCTGAAAAGGCAAACATGTTTGGTGCGACGGGGATGCAAACCCGCGATCCTCAGATTACGAGTCGCACGCCTTAATACACCTGGCTATGCCGGGCAGCACCAGGGTAGACGCAGCAAATAGCGCGATGTGGCTTTGTTATAAGAAAAATAAACACATAATATGCGTTGTTGCTTCAACATTTGTACTATAATATTTGTTAACGAAATAAGGAACATCAACTATGGTTATATGTAAAACCTTTTACACGGCAGCAAAAACTGATTACAATTAAATCTGTCATGGAATATTAGTATTAAAACTATGTTTTTGAAACTGCATTTTTTTACTTAGTTCCTTAGGAATTTTTATTAATTAACGTAATGCTAATTATTGTAATTGAACTACAATCTATTTCTCACATTATACACTCTTCTAAGTCCTGAAAATTCTTAAGAAAGAAAATAAAAAATACGGCCTTTAAAAAATGTAATAAGCGTAATAATGATACTGATGTCATATACAAGGTGTTCGGAAAGTTACTGCGCACTTATATGTGTATATTATTACAAAACTGCACAGTGACTTTCCGAACACCCTTGTATAACGAATGCAATCAGAAACAAAGTGGACGAACTGCGTACATCTGAAACATAACGTACAAAGAATTAAATAAATACGTTTTTTTAATATTTGGAAGAAGACGAGCCTTCTTTTCCTCGTTTTCTGCTAATCGTTTGTAGCTAGTTTTAAAATCCTGCAAATAATAAAAGATAAACTGCATGAAAATAAAGTTTACCTGAAGGAGGAATATTTGGCAATAACATCAACACAAGCATGTTGAAAATGAAACATACTCGCCAGTTCTGAATGACTGCCATTATTTTCTGTATTTCAGTTATATTAATATTTTGATTTTACCGAACTATTTGTGTACACATAAACACAGTCATAAATGCTACGACTGCCCTCAATAATAAACAGAAAAACGAGATACAGTCGACGTGAGGTCTCTTGTAATAACGCACTGACCATGCAACAGTTATTTTTCAGTGCTTTGATACCTTTTTATTAGCAGAATCTTTCCAAGAATTAATCATTTGTTCCCTCACAATGACACAGTTGAATCGCAGACTACATTAATTTTCAGAATTCACATCAAATGTAGATAGTTTAGCAGGCGGAAACTTTCTGGCCAAAAATATTTCAGGTATTTTTTAAACAACAAGCGAGGAAGAAATTTGTTTTCAATTTCTTACATTATATATTCTTGGATATGTAGAAATTCCAAAACCAAGTTACACTATGTTCCAGTTTTATTAATAGTTGCTGAGGTTGACCTGTAACTGGTATGCATTTTGACCATAATTGACGGTAATTTCCTGGTGAATCACAGAATAATTTGGAGACCAGAATAACAGAAGAATTCAGAGAAATGCTCTTCTCAAGGATCAAACATCATTCAATTTAATACAACAGATCCACGTACCCAAAAATGATTTAATCTTGAATATCACTTCAAGAAATCATGTTGTGAATAGTGTCAGTTTCAACATTACGAACCACTTATTGGCTGATCACAACTAAGTATTATGTTATTTCCATAACCACGTTGAGTAAACACATTGTAGAGATCCTAGGAAATAAATACAGAAACGTTTAGACAATATCGAGTGCTTACTGTGTGAAAGGTCTGGTTCCCGTTCGGATGATTTATTTTATTCTAGGCACAACACGTACATTCAGATAGATGTATAAACAGGTGTCTCAGAGTTTCATTTCTATAGTTAGCACAGAACATATGCGTACACAAAAGGCTCTTTCCAACAGATGGTAAGGTGGAGCCTTTCCGTTGGTGGGGTCACGTTTGCAAATAATTTTTTTAATGTTAAAAGTATAATAATAATGAA
Organism: Carcinoscorpius rotundicauda; assembly: GCA_011833715.1. NCBI lineage: Eukaryota > Metazoa > Arthropoda > Merostomata > Xiphosura > Limulidae > Carcinoscorpius > Carcinoscorpius rotundicauda. The sequence goes on from CM022402.1 coordinate 34,139,090, forward strand.
TCGCTAGGAAAGTTTGTTTGTTTTTGAATTTCGCACAAAGCTACTCGAGGGCTATCTGTGCTAGCCGTCCCTAATTTAGCAGTGTAAGACTAGAGAGAAGGCAGCTAGTCATCACCTCCTACCGCAAACTCTTGGGCTACTCTTTTACCAACGAATAGTGGGATTGACCGTCACATTATACACCCCCACGGCTGGGAGGGCGAGCATGTTTAGCGCGACGTGGAGGCAAACCCGCGACCCTCGGATTACGAGTCGCACGCCTTACGCGCTTGGCCATGCCAGGCCCGCTAGGAAAGATTTAGCTTAAAGAAGTTACTAAGATAACACAGTTTGTTTAGCTGTGTTTAAGCAAACGAAAAGTTGTTGGCATTGTAGCAAAAACAGGCATCACAATGAAAAATATATAGTCCGAATCACAATATGAGAAACAAATGTTTTTATTGTCAGGATGAAGATCAAGGTTGAGCCAAACGATCATCATCCTGACAGTAAAAAACATATATTGTTCAAGATGATGACCAAACAGTAATTTTTTTACCATGTGAGGTTAAGTAGAACAGCAAATACAAAATAAACACCTCCATGCTTCCACATTTATAAAGAACCAGTTGTGGAGAAAGTAAATCTAACTCAGGAATATCTACGTCATAACTCATATTACGTTTAAGAACCTACTGTTAAGAAAGCGCTATAACGCATGTGCTTACATTGACTCAATAACATCCATGCAGGGTCCTAAATCCAGTTTACACGTTGGTTGGTTTGTTGACACAAAGCAACTAAGATATCTGCGCCAAACAACTAGTAAAATCTTAAAAATAAATAGAGTAAACACTAAAAAATTCGAATAAAATGGATAAATTGAATTACAAAGGCAAATGGCTCGTAAAAAGTTGAACAGTGTCGCCATCGCCAATTATACTGTCCAACATAAGGAATAAATCCGTATTAAAAATATATCTGAGATGGTGCCATCGCTCACTGTCGTAACGACAGCACGACAGTAAAACGTGGATTTTTGTCACTTGAGTATCACAAAGGTCACACACATTGCCGGATCAGCCCCAGATAAAAGAAAAGTATGAGCTAAAAATTGTGACCAATACGTAGCCTAGTTCGCACAGCTTTCTCTCTCTGATCCTTAAGGAAACGAGACGGCTATTAAACAAGGTTTGATCTATAAAATGCGATAAGTCGTTTCATAACTAGAGTGAATCCTAGCCTTTTAACACAAAACCAGAGCAGACGAACTTAGCTGCAGGTATCTGTAAAAAGCGGATACGGATAGAAGATAAGGAAAACTATTTGTTAAAATATCAACAAAAACAGAGTAAGAATTAAAGCTAAGCGATTCCAATGTCAGTTAAAAGAAAAGAGAACTAATATAAATTGTACAATCTGTGCATTACACAGCTTCTATGTGATCCAGAGTGCACACAGAAACTGATTTTGGAATATGTGTAACAACCAGAAAGAAAGAATAGTTCGAGAAATATTCAGCAAAGAAATGATGATGCTTCCAATCGGGAGTATCCATCTTCATCGGGTGATTCAAAGAAAGTTCGCAGTTGAGGAAGGTAATAAGCTATGGCGGGATAGACTGAGCAGTGGAGACACCAACGTCATTCAGTGACACATCCAACTCAGCCAGCTGCAGTTAGATACAAAGGCCAAAGGGAAGAATGGTAGACTCTCTGTTCGTAAAGAGCATAAGTCCACTGAGAAAGGAAGACACAACCTCAAGTGGGATGATGTGGTAAGGATCAAAGATTAATAGAATGCTGCAAAAGAAGTTTCAAGTTGCAGAAGTAAAGAGAAAATTCGTGAGACTTAGTGAACAAACTCTGGACAGAAGGTATGCAGAAAGCCCCGCGCAGAGACTAAGCCCAAGATGGTGAATGAAGTCCAGAATCTTGACAGAATCATAGGCCAGGTACCCATAGTCTAGTCTGGAGCGATTGAGAGCACAATAGATCCTGAGTGTAGGACATCAACCTGCTCCCCAAGAGGTGAAAAAGAAGATATGGAGGACACGTCCCAAGAACTATGCCTCAGGAACCACAAGAAAATTAACATCATCGAGATGGAGCTCGGGGTTAAGATAAATGCCTAATTGACAGCAAAAGAGCATGCAAACGGTTTTGGAAAAAGAAATGTAAAAGTGTTTGTTATGATCCACTTCAACAAGTGACTGAGAGCGGCCTAAAGTTGTCCCTTAATAAACCCCATTTTTGATGACCAATACGAAATGTTAAATTCGTCGAGATAGAGCCTGTTTGCAAGATTAGGAAGAAGGTGCGTAGTGATAGCATTAATTTTGATACCAAAAATTGTGACAGTCAAGACAGCCCTACATAAAGGATTGGCTTTGCTTTGCCCTCTACAAGTATTGAAGCCAGGTTTCTAGCAGATCATGTCATATCTTCACTTGATTATATCCAAACAATAATACTTTGTAAGAAAGTGCAAAAACTTGAAGTAGAAGTAGACTTTGTTTATACATAGGCTACATAACGTTATATATAAGTATGTAAATATAAAGTTGACTTGTCTCTGTCAGGATAATATCATACAATAATTAAAAGTTTTATTTTATACAACAATTTAAATCGTCAATAAAACGTGATGAATATGCTTTGGATGCTAAAGTCGGGGATTAAAAATGCTAAAAATAATGTTTTAATAGCCGCTTTGGGTACAGCCAAATAGCCATTGTGTCATTTTTTTTTAACAACAAACAAAGTTATCAGTTTCTGTTATTCATAAAATTTGTTTGTTTGTTTTTGAATTTCTCCCAAAGTTACACAAGGGCTATTTGCTCTAGCCACCCTTAATTTAGCAGTGTAAGGCGAGAGGAAGGACAGCTAATCATCACCACCCACCGCCAATTCTTGGGCTACTTTTTTACCAACGAAATGTGGGATAGACCATAAAATTATAATACCCCACGGCTGAAAGGTCGAGCATGTTTTGGCGCGACGGGGATGCGAACCCTCGGCCCTCGGAATAGCGCCTTAACCACCTGCCATACTGAGCTTATTAACAGAATCTCTTTAGGTTTGATAAGTGTTTCATACTAACGTCTGTGCGGAATCATTTTTTCATATTGTTTGATTTAGACATCTTAACTTATATGATTATATTTGTGTATGTGTATTACTGCTTAAAAATGAATAAAAATCGTATAACCCAAGCGCTTTCAAAAAATGGACCTTTCTTCTTCAGGGGTACATTGGGAATGTAAATTTACCCCTAAAGAAGAAAGGTCCATATGACATGATGTTTACTCATTTCTCTCAAGACTTCTTATACCTACGTGTTTTTCTAATGTCATAAATGAATTAATGCTTATATATCATAGGTGGAATAAACGAAATTGTCTAGAGGCTTGGCATGACCAGGTGGTTAGGTCTACTACAGATACACTTAAAACACTCTATAACAGAGCCTACTACAGTTCAGTGGTCAGGCATGGCCAAATGATTGGGCGCTCGACTCGTAATCTGAGACTCCTGGGTTCGAATCCCAGTCACACCAAATATGATCGCCCTTTCAGCCATAGAGGGCGTTATAATATGACGGTAAATCTCATTATTCGTTGGTAAAAGAGTTGCCCAAGAGTTGGTAGTGGGTATGGTGATGGCTAGCTGCCTTCCCTCTAGTCTTACACTGCTAAAGTAGGGACGACTATCGCAAATAGCTCTCGTGTAGCATTGCGCGAAATTCAAAACAAACACACAAACCAAGTTGTTTAAATTTAAAAAATGTGATTAATAGTTAATCACGTTTTCAGTGTGTGATAGATTTACTATTATATATTTAGTGTAATATACACGTTTGTTTGAGGTAAACTTAAATATCCATAACTTATACTGTTTAAAATCTGTATTGCAAAATTCCCGCCTCTTTACTAAAGTTATAGAAGATTCTCTAGTGTAAGAGATCAGTATATTTGTGTACGTAAAGTAAACATTAGTGTATAATCAGTACTTTCGTGTAAGTTGACGCTTTTAGAAACTTTACTCACGCCTATAAATTTAACCAACGCGACGCACTAAGTGATAGTATACATTACCGGTTTGCTATAGTTGGTATACTATAAACCTTAAAAGCTGTAACTGTGTTCAACATTTATTAATTGGGAACTTCAGATCTTTGACAAGGAACGTTTATAAATTTCGAACATTACAATCCATTTAATTTCAGTGGATTCACATCGGACATTAATATTTTGACAAAAACATAACTTAACTTATTTGGTAAAGAAACTCAAAGTGTGACTGCTAGCGAAGAAAGAATACAGAGCTAGCTATATCACGATTAAGTAAATTATATCTTCATCATCTCGAAATCGATTAGTTCATCGTGAACCCTTAACAATATATCAAGGAAGTTCCTGATCAGACAAAAAACTCAATAATGTTTTTAAAATTATGTATATAAATTATTACTTGTGACAATCTTTTTCTAAATGATATTATTGTTTGTGTATTAAATTACGTTACATTTAAAGAAGAAAAAAAACTGTATCAATATTTTTAGCAAATATTATAAATTGGATAACTATCGAACTTCTAAACCTAAATTACAATTTAACCCAGTTTCAGGCTACCTGGAATTGTAATATGTAACAAAGGATTCTAAAAGATATTTTATTTCCGACAAGTCAAATGTTACTTTGTTTCGGAATTTAACAATCTGAAGAATGTTTTAGTTGCAATATATGAATATGTCACTTTGGCTCTAATGTTTTGCTTTCAATAACCATTACTTGTAATCTATAATGCCCACCCCGCTAGTACAGTGGTATGTCTCGGCATTTACAATGCTAGAATTAGGGGTTCGATTCCCCCTCCGTAAGCTGTGCAGATAGCCCGATGTGGCTTTGCAATAAGAAAAACACGCTATAATCTATAAAATTGCGTAAGTCAAAAGCTACACATACATCACAGATATACAAAAAAAGAAGCGAAAAGAGATGTATTAAATTTGGAGGATAAATTAATAATTATAAAGCAAATAATTACTTCTGTCATGCGAAGAAGCAGAATATAAAAATAAGTAAAAAGTGCAAGAAAAGTAGTAAAAATAATTGTATCTAATACACAATATGTTATGAAACAACTTAGAAATACGATAGTGTTGAATATGTAATTGCACGCCCAGCCCCATTAACATTGATCAAAATATGTTTTAAACAAATAAATTAAGTGCTACAAAACAAAAAATTATAAATACTTTTCTATATAAAGTGGGCTCGGCATGGCCAGATCGGTTAAGGCGTGGGACTCGTAATTTGAGAGTCGCGGGTTCGCATCCCCTCGCACCAAACGTGATCACCCTTTTGCCCCCCAGAGGTACAGTGGTATGTCTGCGGACTCACACACTAAAAACGGGGTTTCAATACCCGTGGTGGGCAGAGCACAGATAGCCCTTTGTGTAGCTTCTAAACAACAACCCTCTAGTCTTACACTGCTAAATTAGGGATGGCTAACACAGATAGCCCTCGAATAGTTTTGTGCGAAATTCAACAAAAACTATACTCTTAAAAATAAGAAATGCAAAAGGGATACTTTTGTTATTTAAAGAGAAATATATGTAATAACGTTACAAGCTCAGAGTATGTGATGTTACACGTGTTAAGGCACTGATTGTCAGACCAAAATGACTATAAAAGTTGTGCAATTTGAAAACGGAGGAAAACATCGGATTTTTCGCCAAAACTGATTCGTGTCCAATACATTTGTTTGAGAGATCTGCATATTCTGCATATGCAACATGTGCAAAACCCTATAAAAGTGACGTGTTCTCGGTTTCTATAGCTCAATGTTAAGCCACCGACACGCAATAGAGTTACGCCAAAACTGACTGAAGCACAACGCAACAATGCCATTGGTCGATGGAAGCAGGCGAATCTCGATCAAATGTTGCCAAAGTTGTGAATGTCCACCCAAGCACCACCACAAGACTATGGAATCGTTACTAACTACATGGATCAACTTGTGACCGTCCATGATCTGGCAGACCTCGTGTGACCACGCCCACACAAGATCGCTACATCCTGTTACGTCACTTTTGGGATAGGACCACCACTGCGACGTCTACTGCCTCAACCATACCAGGGCTGCGTAGGAATTCCGATCAGACCGTACGCAACCGTTGACGAGATTCTTAGGCACCGTGTGCAACCCATCATGGTGAACGTCAGCGATGTTTTTCAACATGAAAACGCCCGTCTTCACACAGCCCGACTCACCACTGTCTTCTTGAGACACCACAACATCAACATTCTTCCCTGGCCCTCCAGATCATCAGATTTAAACGCCATTGAACATCTCTGGGACGAGTTGAACCGACGTCTGCGACGGCGACAACCTCAACTGCAGACTCTACCTCAGCTTGCAGCAGCTTTGCAGGCTGAGTGGACAGCCATTCCACAGGATGTGATTCGTTATCTCATCGCTTCCATGGGCAGATGCCAAGAAGTTATTGATGCTTACGGGGGGCATACTCGTTATTGACGTTAAACTTTAACCAGTGAGCATGGATTTCGCCTTTACAGACTTTGGATGTTCAGCAGTAAATGTGCAAAGTTTCACAAATGTCATAAAGAACTTCCAGGAATAAACTTGTTAACAATGTCTCAAATTTTCCTTTTGCGTTTCTTTTTTAGAAGAGTATATATAAACTGAAAAATATTGTTAATAAACTGACATATTTCACACGGTTGATATTAATTCTTAAATTTTCCATATAGCCCGTAACAAGTATGACATTAATAAATTGTTTTAAAGTAAATAGCTCCTTTTAGACTCGTATGGTTTCATCTAACAAATTATTTATTTAAATGTAATAAATTTGGGGGTTCGTTATTTATTCAATAAAGTAAGATTAGCCAAACCAGAAACTCTCTTTTCTCCAGTTGTTAACTCCAGTCACAATATGTTTGTGAGAGTAACATCAAAGTAGTGTAAATACTGTTCACTGAGTATTTATATATTATATCCTGTCATTAATATTAATAAATGTCTTTAAGTTACCTGATTTAAAACATTATACTTAAGTTTAGCTTGTAGTTCTTTTGTTTAAATTGTCATTGCATTCCCTTTGGTTTTGCTGAGGAATAACAAGGTGTTTTATTAAGATATATGTGCTTTTAATTTATTTACGTATCATTTTATAACATTGTCAACAAGCCATTCATCATATTGAAAAAACTTTCAATACATCTAATTATCTTCAGCAAATTTCTCAAATTTTAGAATTTCCCAGTCAGTAGCTTCACTATATCCAATGCTGAGTATGCGATATACTAATGAAAAGTTTTGCATTTAGTTTACTGAGTTCTAAAAAAGAAATTTTATTGCAATTAGAGTCATGTGAAAAAGTTAGGGCACCCTATAAAAGCCTGTGTATTTTTGTAACATTTTTGGACATATAGATATTTAATCTCAATTTGAACAATACTGAGAGATTGTAGAAATACAACCCAACAATTAAAACTGAAGAAAAGACTTTTCAAGATCTTCTGTAAACGCAATTCTACAAAAATGCATTTTCTGAGGAAAAAGTTAGGACACCCCCTCATTTATTCCCACTTAAAATGGCTCAACTCACACACAGGTGTATCACACCTGGTGCACATGATTAAATAATCGTCAATCAGCATTTTGAATGAGGCTTGCCATATTTAAACCTAGACATTTAGTTTTGTGTGGTCCTGACAATTCAAATGAGAGTGAGCACCACTACTGGTGGTCGAGTGTGGCGTGGTTCATTCTGTACTTAGTATTGGGTTTGTTCCAGTTTTATCTTTATCGGCGTGTTCTTTGTACCGTGTACCGTACCGAGTTCCGCTTCGTGCGTGTCCTATGATCGTGTGTAGCCTCCGTGCGGTGCAAGATTGTTTGTGTGTGTGCGCGTGTATGTACTGTGTAAGTCGAAATGGCTACGGCCATCCGACTCTACTCTGCTCGGCTGCAGTCCATCCGCCTCGTGGTGCCCGCAGCCTCGCTGCCCTCTGCAGTTACAGATACTTTGAACGCCGCTGTCGGGGGCAGACATGTACACTGCTTACAATATTTTGGCAACGAAGATTATGTGGCGTCCCTCTGTGGAGGTTCAGGCCTCCCTGTCGGGTGGTGTGGGTGTTGGGAGCTGAGTGGGTCCCCACGATCCTGCCACCCCTGTATGTGTTGGGGTGGATCCCTCTGAAGAGGGTCCTGCCTCCCTGTTCGGGTTGGGTTAGTGGGGGTTGTTGGGGACTCCAAGGAACCCCTAAATTCCCGTTTTTGCTGCAGAGGCTGGGGTTCTAAGGGACCCTCGGCACTGGCTTTGGAGTTGGTGATTGTTTCAACCCCTCCCCCCGAGGCGCGATACCGACGCTGGACGAGCTGCCGTCACCCAGCTCGTTTAACAGTTTTCTGGACTTCCCTGCCTCTCTGGCCTGAGTGAGGACAGTGGAGAGGTGCTGATACCTTGCAGCCCCTTTTTGTTACCGGACCTCGGTCCGGATGTCGGCGGCCGCTGCTGCGAAATGGGGGTGGGTGGTCTTAAGAGGCCGCTCACCCCCCTGCCTTCGCCTACTATGTTTAAGCAGCAGTGTCACTGAGTTCTCCCCTCTGTTTAGTTGACGGGTTTTCTTGCATTACTTTTAACATCTGGGGGTATTTAGCATTGCTACGCAATTTTATGCATTCTCTTTGTTCAACCACTTCGTGGTTGATCCCATCTTTTTGCAAGAAACCCATTTTATTTCTCGGAAGGACCATTTTTCCTTTTCATCCCGTTACCCTGTCTGTACCTTCTGGTCGTTTGGCACTACACGTTCGCATGGGGTGGGGATCCTCTTCCACCCGCATTTTAATGGGACCATCTTCTCATCACATAGTGATGCTGAGGGGCGGGTTGTGTACGTTGATGTTGTCGCTAGGGGTCGTATTATTCGGCTCGTCAATGTCTATGCGCCTGTCCGATCAGAGAAGTGGGAGGCCTTTTTCTCGGGTTTGAACAGGTTCATGGTTACACAGGCCGATATCGTTCTTGGTGGCGACTTCAACTGCGTTTTGGATCCTCCCCTCAACATGATTGGGGTGATCCTCTTTCTGGTGATTAGTGTATGTGGTCTCTGCATGCAGTGCTGTTGGATTTTGACTTTTCTGATGTCTGGCGTGAGTTGCATGAGTCTGCTTTTGTGGCTACCTGGACTGATCAGGGCGTTTCTTGTCACCTTGACAGATTCTATATAACAACTGGCCTCCGACAGAACCTCGGCGAGGCTGCTGTTCATCTGGTTAGAGATGTCTCGTTTTACATGTCTGACCATGCCGCTTGGAAAGTGTCATGGGCCAAATGGACTGCCAGTGGAATTTTACAATCACGTGTGGCATGCCGTTGGAACCTTCCTCATCCAACTTTTTAACAACTGTCTGGCTGTAGGGTCTCTGCTACCACGAATACTGGATAAACTAACTACACTTATTTGTGAGGATCCCTGATAGTCGGAAGATCTTTCCTTATGGCTCCCCATTTCTCTCCTGAACGTGAATGCAAAGATTATTTGTAAGGCCCGGTGTATCCATTTGGGTGCAGTCATGCCTTCCTTGTGATTTGCTTCGTGCGAGCCATAATTTCGTTTTGTCCGTGCTATATTGCAAACGTACGTAGAACTACAATCTTACTACACTCTTCGACTTCTGTGCTAAGAATGATCATCGTTCCAAGGCTCCAGGCCATTCACGATTACTGCTACTGCCTTTTTAATCTGTTTGACAGGGTGGAGGTGGTGAGGAGGAGGATCCTTCCCTTGATCTGGTACCTGGGGCCGTCCTTCATCTGGATCACTGCACTGCACGAGCGATTGAGCGCCATGTCTATGCCTTCCTGTGGAAGGAAGCAAGCTTGAGGCGGATTCTCGGCACTATATGACACTACCGCCTCATAGGGGTGGTCTTGGCATCCCCTGTGTTAGGACCCAGTGTCTTTCCTTTCTTCTGTCTGTTACCTTTCGCTGTCTGTCTTTGGAGGGTCAACCCTGTTGCTACCTCATGAGATTCTTGGAGGGCACGGGGCGCAAGCTCTTTGGTATTCCTATGAACCTGCAGACACCTATGTGTTTTGACCCTTCTTTCGGGTACGTCGACACTGCTGCTGCGATACGGCGGTGTCGTAACATGTCTGCAGATGTACCAACGGACTCCCATTCTCTCTACCACCTGCTGGTTCCTTCATGTACCTACAGGATCAAGTGATACCGTGGTATACCTGCTCTGCCGTGGGACGTTGTTTGGGGCCGCATTGTAATGTACTATGTTGATCGCTACCTCCAGGCTTTCAACTGGCGTGTGTTGCATAACGTCCTGCCAGTGACGGAACGTACCTACCTGTGGAACTCGTGTACAACTGAGTTGTGTCCAGTGTGTCACACTCAGATGAAGTCTGCCTTGCACAGGTTTGTCCTCTGTCCGATGTCGGCGGAGATCTGTGGCCTTTGTTGTGGGTCTTTTCCAGGCCCTGTCGCTCTCGGTGGAGACCATCCAGTACCATGTACCTGTCCCACCTTTCCCTTTCAGAACACAATTACCTTCTTCAAGTACGTCATCTGACTTGCTCGGAACAACTTGGTCTTCAAGCAGGCTCCGGCGTCGTACTTTTCGACACTGGGTAGAGCCAGATATAAACTGTTACTCTGCCTAGAGACGGACTATCAGTGCCTGGGTTCCAGGACGTTTTACCATCTCTGGCAGCTGGACGTCTTGCCCCTTTGTGCGTTGGTGGGGGGAGGCCAGAGTGGTGATCGGTTTCTGAACCGCCCTGCCCCCACTATCGCTTCCTATGTTTTTGTATGTTGTACATATTTACTGTTTTTTTTCCATTTGTAAATATTAATGTTTGTATATATTTATTGTTTTTTTCTTTTTGTCAATATTCATGTTTTTCCCTTGTTTATATTTCATGTCTTGCCCTTTTGTCCTGTTTTTGTTGTAAATAAATTTAAAATGAGAGCAAAAGAGCTGTCTGGGGACTTCAGAAAGAAAATTGTAGCAGCTTATGAGTCTGGTAAAGGATTTAAAAAGATCCTAAAAGATTTTGAAATTGGCCATTCCACTGTCCAGAAAATAGTCAACAAGTGGAGGACTTTCAAAACCACTTTCAACATTCCCAGGTCTGGTCGTCCAAGCAAATTCACCCCGAGAGCAGACCGTAAGATGCTAAAAGAGATCTCCAAACAACTTAACATGTCATCAAGAAACCTACAGTAGGCTTGGGTTATTGTTGATGTAAAAATGCATGCCTTTACAATCAGAAAGAGACTGCACAAGTTTAATTTGCATGGGAGGTGTGCAAAGAGGAAACCTTTGCTCTCTAAGAGAAACATCAAGGCCAGACTGAAGTTTGCCAGAGAGAATGTTCTTTGGACACATGAGTCCAAAATTGAATTATTTGGACACCAGAACAGAGGACATGTTTGGTGTACACCAAATACAGCATTTCAGGAAAAGAACCTCATACCAACTGCGAAGCATGGAGGTGGAAGTGTTATGGTTTGGGGCTGCTTTGCTGCAGCAGGACCTTGACAGCTCACAATCATAGAATCCATATTGAATTCTACTGTGTATCAGAGGGTGCTTGAAAATCGTGTGAGATCATCTGTAGGAAAATTAAAGCTGAAACAGAACTGGACCCTGCAACACGACAATGACCCAAACCATACCAGTAAATCCATCAAAGACTGACTGAAAACTAAGAAATGAAGAGTCTTGGAATGGCCGAGTCAAAGCCCAGATCTTAATCCCATTGAAACAGGTTGTACATGCAACAAACCCCTCAAATATCTTGCAGCTGAAAGAATTCTGCATTAAGGAGTGGTGCAAACTTTCTTCAGACCAATGTCAGAGACTGGCAGATGGCTACAAGAAACGTCTCACTGCAGTTATTTCAGCCAAAGGGGGTAACACTAGCTATTAGTGGGTAGAGTGTCTTAACGTGTTCCTCAGTTAGAATAACCATTTTTGTAGAATTACGTTTACAGAAGATCTTAATCTTTTTTCAGTTTTAGTTGTTTAGTTATATTCCTATCATCTTTCAGTATTGTTAAAATTGAGATTAAATATTTGTATATCCAAAATTGTTACAAAAATACACAAGCTTTCATAGAGTGTTCTAACTTTTTCACATGACTGTATTTGTCACTATTTCAACGCTTGAGGGCCAATGTTACTCCGTCTCCAAATTTTAACATAGAAATATCAACTCGATCATCATTCTTTATCTTTTCATTCAAAATTCGAATGGCTTTGGTATTTTCGTCATTTTTTGTTGGGTCCGCAACATTTCCACCCAGAAGTACCTGCAGAACAATAATCAAAAAGCTTTCAAATTAATACCAGATTGAAATGCTATTTAAAACAAAGTACAGGTTATTTTTATAACTAATTTTAAGTAATAAGAGAGCTGTATAAGTATTACTGAAGTTCTCTTTTGTTCAATAAAATATTAAATGATATTTGATACACATGAATATGCAATTTAGGAACTAATGAGTAGCAATAGTTGTGTCTATTCCCTGATAACAGATACTAATAGCTGTTTCCATTTCCTTAAACTCTTAACTTATAAAGATTAGTAACGAGTCAACAATTTTAATCAGTGGTCTGATGAATCTTTGAGAAGTTTGTCCCTATTTTTATTAAGCAACCAACCTTTCACAAATTATATTTTTCCACTAGCTCTTAATGTTTATAAATATACTGTGTGATATATGACATATTTGATAACCTTTTATTTTACTGTTTAAGACAACAGTTCTTGAATATGTGTTTTAAAATGTTCAAGTCTCCATAATTTACACATGGGCAGATTTTTCTGAAAAGTTGCACATATTTCTCCAATTATTTTCATTTCCAAAAATAGATTGATTCAATAAATGTTATGCATTAGCAGTGACACATTTCAACTCTGAACCACAATCATTAACTATTGTATTGAGTTTATCACCTCAATTCTCAATGTAGGACAAACACTAGGACAACTACATATATGGTAAAAGTTTACCATTGGAGCTCTAAATGTAGTACTTTCAAACACTATTGCCACTAGATATGTGGTATAAAGTTTACCATTGAAGTTCTAAATGTAGTTCTTTCAAACAGTACTGCCACTAGATGTGTGGTAAAAAGTATTAGGTATAAAAATTGTATATTTATGTTAAAGAATACTAACAATGCTATGGTATAAAATATTAAGTGTCAAGGCAGTTGTACATGTGTGTTAAGCAATCTTAACCATATAAAGAGGTGAAGTATTATGTGTAAAGGTTTGAAAATGAAAATATTCATGTTAGATATATAAGGCTAAAATAAAAGTTAAGAAAATTTGCATTCTTAAAATATAAAGAGACATATTACACAAAATTCAGATATAGTTGAAGTGTAAATAAGTGTTTAATAATTATATTATACTCATGTTAGGATACATTTAACACTAAAGATGATTTTATATATTAAAGCAACAGGTCTGCAGACTTATGCCACTAAAATCCAGATTTAAATACTTGTGGTTGGGACAATCCATTGCATAGCTGTGTGCTTAACTCAACTATAACAGCACACATATGCTTAAGCACACAACTCCTTTACAAAAGTTGAAAAACAAAATTAAAAATCATGTAGTACTGAAATGTAAAATTGAAAACACTTTCTTTCACAGAAGCTAAAATGTAAAAAAAAATGTGTAAAATTTACAAACGTGTAAATAATATTTTTTATAAAAGCAAAGATGAAACTTAATGTTTAAATTGTAAAAATGTGGAAGATTACGAAACTAAAGAATATTAAGACAAAAAATTCGAGAATGTAACATTCTTCAAACTAGCTCTTTCTTTCAATTCAGTATTTGAGTACATAACATCACTGGATATTTCTGTATTCTGTGCTTATACACCAGAATGTTAAAAGTTTTTCTTGTACTTTTTTATTTCTGTGTGTAGCCCAGCATGGCCAAGTGGGTTAAGCCATTCAATCCATAATCTGAGGGTTGCAGGTTCAAATCCCGGTCATACCAAACATGCTTGCCCTTTCAGCCGTGGGGGCATTATATTGTTACAGTCAATCCCACTATTTGTTAGTAAAAGAGTAGTCCATGAATTCGCAGTAGGTGGTGATAACTAGCTGCCTTCCTTCTAGTCTTACACTGCTAAATTAGGGGCAGCTAGCACAGATAGTATTTGAGTAGCTTTGTACGAAATTCAAAAAAAAAAAATTCTGTGTGAAATATTTTTGTACTTTTAGTGTGAGGTAAAATTGAAGTTACACTCTTCATTCTATTCATGTGTCTTTCATTTCATAGTTTCTAAATGTAAGAGCATAATTCTGTTAGATTATAAATTAAAGTTTTAATTTGATTATGTCTTTAAAAGTAAAAGTTAACCAAGATTATTCGTGAAACATACAATGGTGTTATATACAAATATTCTGACTGTATACTTTTTATAACCTAAAAACAAATATATTGTTATTTGAGTAAATCCATGTTACATTTTTCAAATTTTAGTTTCAACTATTTGGGACTACTCATGTGTTCTACTTCAACAAGGTGTACTGTACAGTATTAAGCATCCTTAAAATGTTACACCCAGTCATGGCTTATGAAAGTAACAATCTGCTATAGTATGTTTGATCTTGGTTAGATATTCTACATAAACAAAGAACAAACAGAAATGAATAATACTTGCTTACTTTAAGCTGTTACATATAGTTAGAGCTAGAGCATGTATATGAGATAGTATATGCAACCAGTATACTAAGATACTAAGTAATTAATAATTACTTTCACATAACATCTGGCATGCTGGAAGTATGCAGAAATAGACAAACAAGAAAAGTTCAACCCCCTCCCATCACAAAAACTATTCTTCTAACATATATTACACAGAATTTTGAGAAGTACTAGAAGTGTTTAAGCTTGGAAATATAGGACCCTACAAATCTAGTTTTTGCTCCACAAAAGTTCTGCTTACATTTCCTAAGTATTTTTTGTTACTGTGACACTTGCTTCACTTACTTTTGGCCAATGTAGTTCAAACCTGATATCTCATGCTCTCCAGAGGACCTTCATTATATGATCTAAGTATTCAGTTACAATTCATTTTCCAACTACTACTTTGCTACCTCATAATTTACCTCTTGCAAACAAGATTTCTTTGCAGGACTAATCTCAGAGTCATTAGCACCCCAGGTATAATACCAATTTTTGTAGTAATCTTACTTTTGCATCCCAAAAGATGGAACATGGTAGTTTCCATGTGCAGTGTCAGTGATTCCCCAGCATATATTAATATAGTATTTTTAAAAATAACACTCTTACTATATAAAACTTACATTATCAATGGCTATGATTCCTCCTGACCTAACTAACTGAAGGACTTTTTCATAATAGTCAGGGTACCCTTGTTTGTCAGCATCAATAAAAGCAAAATCAAAAGATCCAGCTCTTCCTTCTGATAACAATTCATCTGCAAGAGCGAAATCTCAAAATAACTATAGTGTATATTACATTGTATGCAAACATTATTTATTTATTGTTACTTTCATTGGCATCTGATATCACTGCTTCTCATTATCATACGTAAATATTACAAAGCTTGTTTTGCTTTGTTATCTTAAAATATAGGACTAACCTAAACCTCCTAAGTTAGCTGAACCTCAAGAGATATTACTGGTTTTACAGTTAAAAATATCCTTATAAGCAAGGGTGTGCCCAAGTAATGAAACATTGCATTCTAGTCTTTAGTATAAGTAGAAATGTAAGAGTAGTGTATTTAATTAGCTGTACTAATGACAGGAATGATTTTTGTCTTTTCCTCGAAGAAAAGGGCTTACTTTAATTTTATTTTTCTTTTGCTGTTTAGCAAAACCTTTGCTAGGTTTCATTTTAAAGCAACTTATGTCAAAGAGAAAAATAAACTCACATGACAAAACATCTAAATGACTGAAGCTAGCTTTATTGCAATAAATCATTTATGTTTAAATTGGATCTTTTCAAATATTTTGGAATTATTTTATCCTAAGTCTATTGCAGATTCTCTAAAGAAACCTTAAATCCAAATCTACATACAGATTCTCTAAGGAAACTTTACTTGCAAGTCTACTACAGACCTTTAAGGAAACTTTACATCCAAGTCTACCATAGATTCTCTGATGAAACTTCACTTGCAAGTCTACTACAAACTCTCTGATGAAACTTTACATCTAAGTCTACTACAAATTCTCCAAGTAAACTTTACACTCAAGTCTACTACAGATTCTAAGTAAACTTTACACTCAAGTCTACTACAGATTCTAAGTAATCTTTACATCCAATTCTACTACAGATTCTCTAAGTAAACTGTACATCTAACTCTTCATGCTGATTCTCTAAGGAAAGTTACATCCAAGTCTACATACAGATTATCTGAGGAAGCTTTACTTGCAAGTTTACTACAAATTCTCTAAGGAAACTTTATATCCAAGTCTACTTCAGACTCTCTAAGGAAACTTTACATCCAAGTCTACTGCAGATGCTCTAAGTAGACTTTACATCCAAGTCTACTACAGATGCTCTAAGTAGACTTTACATCCAAGTCTACTACAGATGCTCTAAGTAAACCTTACATCCAAGGCTACATACAGATTATATATGTTAACTTTACATCCAAGGCTACATACAGATTATATATGTTAACTTTACATCCAAGTCTACTGCATATTCTCTAAGTAAACTTTACATCCAAGTCTCAATATATATTCTCTGAGTAAACTTTACATCCAAGTCTACATACAGATTCTATAAGTAAACTTTATGTCCAAGTTTACTACAAATTTTCGAATAATTTTTCTTAGGACAATCTGGATCTTGATCTTTACAGACTTTGTAAGGAACTATAGATCCAGATCTACTACAGATACACTAAAATATTCTATAACAAAGCCTACTACAGTTTAGGGGCCCAGCATGGCCAGATGCTTATAGTGCTTGACTCATAACCTGAGAGTCCTGTGTTTGAATCCCATCACACCAAATATATAATATGGCAGTCAACTTCACTATTTGTTGTCAAAAAAGTAGCCCAAGAGTTGGCAGTGGATGGTGATGACTAGCCTTCCCTGTAGTCTTACACTGATAAATTAGGGACAGCTAGTGCAGATAGCTCTCATGTAGCTTTGCGCAAAATTCAAAAACAAACAAAGAAACAATACAACAGTTTATCTAAGGGCTCTCAATAATTGCAAAACTAGCTTATATTCATTCATTGGAGAAAAATGCATCATAATTCTTCAGTTTGTAGAAGTATAGTAATTAAGTGGAGTCAATAATAAACATTTTGGCTCCTCCTGCCCTTGTCCAGTAGTTGGAAAGATCTGAATACCATAGTCAAACTGGGTATGATGGAAGCACATTAGGGTTAAAGATATTTTTTATATCAAGTTTCCATATTACTCTACTTTGATGTTATCAGGAAGGAACATTAAGAATTACCTGCAGTAACCTTTATTCCTGTATTGGTATATTGAGACACAACCAAAATCTTTTTAAAAATCCACAGATATAATAAATCAGCATGCCTCATTTCACTTATTAAATAATAATAAATGAAAATTTCTTCTAGACACTAAATGTTTGGAAAAGAAGGTGCACAGGTCTGGACTTACAATATAGATATTTATTATAATATAAACTGTGTCATTTATAGTCAGATGAAATACTCAGTCACTCCATTTTATAGTATATTGTAAATGTTCAAACATATCTATTATGCGAGCCTCATTACAAGCACAGAATTTTCCAGAACTTCTACCCAATATGCCATACTTCCTTTAAAATTACAATATTTCATATAATGTATAAAATCTTGAGATACACATATTTAGCTACAAACCAAATCATACTTACCTAAAGTCTCACTTGCGGGTGCAATTCTTAATTCTATTTTATGACTAACTCCAGCCTAAAAATAAGAAAAGATAATTTTTTTTGAAATTTGAATAAATCTAGGTATATTCAAATAAGCAGTTTTTATTTAAGTAATTAATTATTGCTAAGATATTTAACATAATTATTAAGTTCATGCCTCCATGTGGCACAACAGTACATCTACAAACTCACACCACTAAAAAATGGCTTTCAATATCTGTGGCTAGCAAAGTACAAATAGCCAATTGTGCTTAATTCTAAACAAAAAACAAAAACAAAAGTAAGCTCTTATATTATCAAAAACATCAGAAGGTAAACTGGATGTAAATCAAAAACAAAAGAAAGAATGTATTGAACTATAAATTTAAAGAAATTGCTTTTGACCATGAAGTAGGCACATGATCAAATATTAAAAGGTGTATTATGTAAAATATACCAAGCATTTTTTATATCTAGTTTCAACAAATGATAAACTTTTGTAAATCTAAAGTTTTCAAAACTGTTTACATGAATGTCATGCAGAAACTCATTTATATTTTACCACAGAGAATTGGTAATGGTATGTGGCTAGTTTGTTAGAAGAACTGGTCATTGTGTCTGGTTAGTGTTTTAGGTTTTTAAACAGCGAATTGGTTAAGGTATCTGACCAGTTTATATGTTTTATAAAAGGAAAGTGATTATAGCATGTGACTAGTTCGTTATGTTTTATAGTAGGGAAGTGATTATAATATATGATTAGCTTGTTTTGCTTTAAAGTAAAGAACTGCTTATGGTGTAAACATGATGTTCCAAAAGTCACTATATTTACTGCAAAACGGTGTGTGGATATAGTAGTTCAATAGTTAATACATATCCTGTAAAATACAGCATCTAGATGCCATGTTTCAAAAGTCACTACATTTACTGTGAAACACAGCATGTATATGAGATGTTTCCATACTATCAGTGTTATTGTAATTATTTATACACTTCAAGGGACATTTAAGACACACCCATATGATAATTACAATTGTAAATATATAAAACTGAATGTACATTTAAAACACATTCATACTATCATGATTAGCGTATATATATATAAACATAAACTTCAAGGGACATTTAAGACACACGTATATCATAATTATTGTAGTTATATAAACTTCAAGAGACATTCGAAATACGCCTATACTATCACTATTATTGTATGTATATATATATACTTTAAAAGACATATGAACCAACCAGGCATGGACTTTGATGTCTTTTGGAACCGAATATGTGAAAGCGTTTTTTTTTCTCTCTCTCTGTGTTTACTTGCTGTATTTCTACCTTGTTGGGTTAACACAGTTTTAAAATGTTTTGAAATTTCTTTGCATAAGATGTAAAGATATTGTTTCAAGTAGTGTCATAGCGGTAAATCTGCGCACTCACACCGCTACAAGCCAGGTTTTGATACTCGAGGTGGCCATAGCACAGGGAGCTTATGGTGTAGTTTTGTGCTTATTTTCAAACAAACATATTTTATGATATATTTTCGATGTTTTGCCTTAAATGTTAACTTCAGGACACATGACGTTATGATCGAAAAATTCATTATATCAGGTTTAAAATACTAATAACGTTCTAAAGACGATATCACGAAAACCTAGTAATGTGAACAAATGTAAAGAAGTGTGACGACAAACACAAATACTAGTTGAACAGTAAGTTAATAAGTTATCAGGGAGGCATGGCCAAGCGCGTAAGACGTGCGACTCGTAATCTAAAGGTCGCGGGTTCGCACCCGCATTGCGCCAAACATGCTCGTCCTCCCAACCGTGGAAACGTTATAATGTCACGATCACTCCCACTTTTCGTTTGTACAAGAGTAGCCCAAGAGTTGGCGGTGGGTGGTGATGACCAGCTGTCCTTCCCTCTAGTCTGACACTACTAAATTAGATGAAGTAGGTTAACAACTTAAATACCTGTCACAGAAACCGCAGTGATTGCGGTCCTACGTTCCTTAAGGAATCTAATGGCAGATGATAATAACTGAATAAAGTATTGATTTTTTTTTATTAGTTTGATTCCAGCTTTCGTAAAGTATTTTAAATCGTGTTAGTAATCGTTTACTCAGTTGATTAGCTGTGAATTTGTACAAATAACTTTATTTTTATGTTAATCATCGTACAGTTAGCGAGATATTTCCCTTTAACCGTCATCATTAAACTTGGGCCAGTAAACTATAGCAGCGTGCAAGCGAAGTCAGTTTGTTAAAATTTTAAAGAATGTGTATGTGTTTTCTTCAAGTAAAGCCATATCGGATTATCTGCCGAGCCCACCGAGGAGATACGAAACCCTTATTTTAACGTTGTTAGTATTTAGATTTACTGCTGTGTCAGCGGGAGACAAAACTTTAAAGAAAACATAAATTCATTTGATATTTACATGCGGCCTCGGCTTGGAATTAATCTCACAAAACAATTTTAAATAATCACACAATGAAAGAACAACATTATACTATATTTGTCTTTATTTTACGTTTTATTTATATTTACACACTTATCTTAAAAAGGCCGACATGTTACTATGATATAAGAATTTTACTCTACTTAATATATAACCATTTCTAGTATTTAAATAGAAATACAGTAAATTATGTCTAAACCGGAAATTGCAATAAGGCAGAAACCTGTACATGTCGAAAATATCAAAAATTTGCTGCCTTATCTTAAGATTTATCTTACAATGGGCCCTCTATAAACCGAAACCTGCGTAACACGGACGGAAAACTATCTTTCACCTTCCTCATCTATCAACAAGTTAGAACCGTAGAAAGACGAATAAATATTTTTGATTAAATATTAATTTGTTTAAATGTTAATAAATTCTTGTTTAATTAATAATTTGGTTAATATTAATAAATTCTCGGACATTTTGTTACGGTAAGTATTGGTTTCTGCTGTCGTTATTTTTGCAGTTAAATTAGATTCATGATTTGTAGAAATATATTTGTCTTTTAAGTGCAACATTCTACTCTTTAATTAATTCTCACGAAAAAATAAATTTCTATCTTCCCTAATTTTCAAATTTAGGAAAGAGTTACCATGGGTAATAGGTAAACGTCAAAATCCACTTTGTTTCAAAAATTTAAGGAAGAATCAACTTACTGTGGAATGGAAAGCGAATAATAAAGCGTGGATCACAAATGCTATATTCGAGGAATTTTTTAACAAATTAAACAAAAGAATAGAACAAGCAAATAGGAATATTCTACTTTTTCTAGATAATACAACTGGTCACCCAAAAGGTTTACTTTCAAACGTTCATTTAGTATTTCTACCTCTATGTACATCAGTTCTACAGCCACTAGATAATGAAATTATACAGTGTATAAAACTGAAATACAGAAAACTGATGCTTCAGCATACTATTGCAAACGTGGACGACTGTAAGTGAGCATCTGAAATGACCATGAAAATTGATGTGTTAGATGCAATTGCATCTTTAAGTCATCGTTCAAATGCGTAATAAGGTGCTTTCAAAACTGTGGATTTATTTTTGATAATGGCGGAGATTTGGGAGAAGTTGTTTGTTGTGACGAATCTTGTGAAACCCAAATTCTGAAAAGATTGATGCAGATAATTCGGTGAACACGGAAAGTTTTGTGAACGTTGAAAAGAATGTTTTAACAGAAACAGACGAAACTGATTTAAAATCTATAATAGAGTCGCATGAACAGAATGGAAAAGACAGTAAGGAGAGAGAAATTCCTACTTCATCGCAAGTCTTAAGTTATATTAATGCAATCAAATTGTACACAAAAATTATGGGTTAAAATGAATTTCATGAAAATGACGTAAAATTGGCATTCTCTCTTAACCACATGAGAAAATCTATTAGAAAAACGAAACAGTTGAAATTGAACACTTTCTTCAAATAAATTTGATTAAGACTTTGTGTACTTATGTATATTTTGAATGTCTATTTTTGTTCTTATTGTTATAAATATGGTATGAACAGTATAACAGCTTCATTTACAAATGTTTCGAGTTAAGCAAGTATAATGTTCCACTCAAAAATTATATATAATTAAGAAAATGCATGTTCACTGTCTAAGCCGGAAATTTCATTCGGTCCCGTGCAATTCCACCTTACACAGGTTTTACAGTATATAAACCAAAGTATACTCCATATATAATTTAAGCAGCTCATTCTAAATGCTACTCACCTCTTCCCAGAACGGCTTACCAAGTCTAACGGTTTCTTCCTGAATATCACATGCAACCACTTTACCATCTTCTGGGAGAGCGAGAGCTTGCGCCAAAGTGCTGCAACCAGTAAATACACCTAAAAATTAAAGCAAGAGGTCTGTCATGATGATAAATCTGTTTAACTTTTATTAGCAGTGATGTTTCTCTTTAGAAACGAAGAATTCTAAATTCAACTGTCAATCGCTTATTGTACATTTCATAAATGCTCAATATTTATGACTCTACACTAGATATGCATTACTATAGCACAGAACGTTTCGACCTTCTTCAAGAGATGATCAAAAAAGGTTGAAACGTTTTTCTTTACTTTATTTTAATTAAAATTTTAATACCCCTACAAACCGTCCTGAGAATACATTTTTTACTTCATTACGAGAAACATTAGTATATTTTGCCACAAGGCGTTTAAAAGAGTAGATTGAACGTTTTAAATAGAAACGTTAAGGTACATTTGAAGCATGATGGGTAATTTTTAAATGCTCCGTTACATCTTATATTCTTGTGTTACAAAACTTGATAGAGTAACTAACTGTAAAGAATAAGAAGCGATAAGGAAATACTTAAGTTACTTATCCAGGCCACTGAGTTTAGTAAAAAATGATTCGTCAGTTGGTCATACTTATGAACAAATTGCAAAAAAATACAGGACATAAAAAGTGAGGTTACCTAATCTAACTGGTGTGTCTAAAGAAATGTATTATTCAATACGAAAAATATAGGATGTAATAAACAAAACAAAGTCTAACGTAATTAGTGCCTAAAGGAAACACATGTCGTATTTACCGTGAAAAAATACAGGACATAGCAAAGTAAGCTTAACCTAACCTGTGCCTTAAAGAAGTAAATATACTGTAAGTAATGCAAAAAATATCTAACATATATAAGTCAGTGTATGTTACGTCATATTATGTTTGGTGTCTCACAAAAGTCATAATGCATTTATCTAAATAAGATAGTTCAATTTCTGCTTGTTCATTACGATTTTAATGGCAGGTTGCAAGGAGGCCGTTAAATATTTTGAGTTTATAGTGAGTTTTGGTATAATAAGCCTAAAGTAAAGACGTAGTGTGGTATGATCTAAGTCTAGAGCGGTAGGCACAACATTTATCATGGAAGAAAACATCGATTCACTTTTAAACTTAAATCGTGGATAAATTAAGCTATTTTACTTTATATCACTAACGTTTTTAATAAAAACAAACACAAACTTATTTAATTAATGAGACTAAATTAAAAAGTCAAATATTTTCCAATTCTAAAAATGGCTGATATGAATATTAAAACTAATTAAAATTAAATACAGAACAATATTTCGACCTTTTTAGGTCATCTTCGAGTTAACACATGCCAGCCATCTTTAAAATACATTTTTACTCCAAGTGGGTTTCTCATAATCATGAATTTTATACAGATTGTTTCTGAAAGATTCGATCGTCCTGTTGTGTTTTGTGACAAAGAGGATAGTCTAAAATACAGTGCCTACTGCACAATTAAATAACGGTATGTACTGTACGCTTAGAGAAGGAGTACATAGTTAAATAATAGTATGTACTGTACGTTTAAGGAAGGATATCTTGATAACAACTAAAGAAAAATGTCTAGTACGCGCCTACTGAAGGGTAACTATTGCATAGTTAGAGAAATGTGCCTAGTGCACAGTGTAGACAAAAACATAAGTGTCATTTTTGTGGATATAATTATCGATCGCCTCTCTCTTCACCATAGTGCAAACATTTGGGTGACCTATGGGGAAATATTTTTGGTAATACAGCTTCAATTTTACGAGGCAAAACCTGGACAAGTCCAGTTAGCAAACTTTACTTAACATGGTTGAATATGCGGATCTTACAAGAAATAGTGAGAGGTACAAGGAGCTGCTAAAATCAGCTCCTCTACGACCAAAGGCAGTTCAATAAAAAGGGCTCTGAAGGCATTCACCCCAACATATGTCAGTCTGGAAAGCTTTAAAAACAATATCTAGAAGCTGTAAAACTCCTTTGTTTTATCTCCTTCGCGCTTTTAGAGCTAAAGTATTCGAAACTTGAGCCACTGAACACCCACTTTTATTTTATAAAGTCTTATATTGAAAAAAAAAGTTTAGAATTTTTACCTTGATGCTGTAGCTTCCTCTGTTGGCTTGAGTCGATCTAAAAACAGTTGACGACAACTGAACATCAGTTCCAGTTCTCTGATACATAATATGTTCGCCAACTAGGTCAAATAATTTCTTGGACGAATGCGCATGAACACTCAACTGCATTGAATTGTCTTAAATATTATTTCATAAATTTTTTGTCTTTCAATGTACATCGTATGAGTGTAATGTTCCTAGTGTACGTTTTTTAAACTAACAATAGTTTAGAAATTGCACTTTTAACAGAAATTAATTTAATGTTTGCATGAGTTGAAAGTCAGCCTGCTATTTGTGCTTTTTCTCAATAACTTTAAGTAAAAACGGTTTTATAAAGTTTTGATAAAGAAATATTTTGGTTGTAGTGAATTACTTAAAACTATTATATTTTGGAATTCGTATAGGAATAATTAAAACTGAATGCACATACCTAAAATAAAGAAGCCAGCGAGACTATTATTACAATCCATTGATTAAAAAAACAAAACTTCAAAGAATAAAGAAGTCCTTTTGGACTTTCTACCAGCGGCACAGTGGAATGTCTGAGGACTCACAACTTTAAAAACCACGTTTCAATGTCCGTGAGGGTAAAGCAAAGATAGTTCATTGTGTAGCTTTGTGTTTAAACAAACAAACTTTTTCATCGGAAATACAATAGTTTTTTTACATGGTAATTATCTAGAATGTCAGTTTGAATGTGTTTAAAGTTTATAATTTTTTTCATAATATTGAACATGTTTATAAGTTAATAAAACTGTGTATTATGGCATGCATAAAATGATAGAAGTGTGACTTGTAAGTATATTTACAACTTGATTTACGGAACGAGGATGTAGAAATGAAAGTATACATACAAATCCTTGTTTGTTTGTGTGAAGTTAAGCACAAAGCTACATAATAGGCTATCTGTACTGTGTTCATCTCGGGTATCGAAACCCGAGTTCTAGCGTTGCAAGTCCACAAACATACCACTGTGCCAACTACTGATACTGAAATTTAAACTGATCAGAAACAAAATATTACAGTTGCTTGGAGTAATGTGAATATTTGCAGTGATAGTTCAATAACGATTGTGATTATGACTTCGGTGTTACAGACAGTCCGGATATACATTTAGAACAAAATAAACGTTTCTTATAATTCTATAAAATGGTGTAATGGTGTGTGTGTGTGTTTGTGAAGAGGGGAAACAAGATTAGCGTTATTAGTCTTAAGAAAAAAAACACAAACACTGTTAGTGGTTAAAGAAAACAAATCAATAACCATGTTTAAACTACTGAAAATTAGAAAAATGCTTTTAAAGTAACAAGATCAGAAAGTGAGTTTAAGTTTAGAAAACTGGAAACAATATAAGTATTTTTACAGTGCTTTTGCTTTAATAAGTGTTTTTACTGCTGAAAACAATATAGTTACTGCTGCAGTAGTAAATTAATAAGTGTTTACACTACTTGAAACAATATAAGTATTTTTACAGTGCTTTTGCTTTAATAAGTGTTTTTACTGCTGAAAACAATATAGTTACTGCTGCAGTAGTAAATTAATAAGTGTTTACACTACTTGAAACAATATGAGTATTATTACGGTAGTACATTAATAAGTGTTTACACTGCTGTAAACAATATGTAGATATTGTTATAATAGTATATTAATAAGTGTGTTTGTACAACTGGAAACAACATAGATACTGTTCACAAAACTGAAACATTTAACTTTGGAAGAGAACTGTTCACGTACACTAAGCCTTGGGCCTGGCATGGCCGAGCGCGTTAGGGCGTGCACTCGTAATCCGAGGGTCGCGGGTTCGCGCCCGGGTCGCGCTAAAACATGCTCGCCCTCCCAGCCGTGGGGGCGTTATAATACTACGGTCAATCCCACTATTCGTTAGTAAAAGAGTAGCCCAAGAGTTGGCGGTGGGTGGTGATGACTAGCTGCCTTCCCTCTAGTCTTACACTGCAAAATTAGGGACGGCTAGCACAGATAGCCCTCGAGTAGCTTTGTGCGAATTCCCAAAACAAACAAACAAACAAACAAACACTAAGCCTTGTTTCGAAACAAAATCATTAATACTTGGAGATTGAGATTTAACATAAAAAAAGAAAAAAATTAGGTTTGTTTGTTTGTTTGTTTTTTGGAATTTCGCACAAAGCTACTTGAAGGCTATCTGTGCTAGCCGTCCCTAATTTAACAGTGTAAGACTGGAGGGAAGGCAGTTAGTCATCACCACCCACCGCCAACTCTTGGGCTACTCTTTTACCAACGAAAAGTGGGATTGACCGTAACATTATAACGCCCCCACGGCTGGGAGGGCGAGCATGTTTGGCGCGACTCGGGCGCGAACCCGCGACCCTCAGATTACGAAGCGCACGCCTTAACGCGCTAGGCCATGCCAGGCTCCGAAAAAAAAAAAAAATTAGGAGGCCTTCGGTTTATTAAACTTTGAAAGCCTATAAAATTTTTATATGGAAAAACGGCTCGTTTGGGTTGAGAAAATATTTCAAATAGAAGAGCGAACAACGTTTCGACCTTCTTCGGTCATCGTCAGGTTCACAAAGAAAGAGGTAACTGACCGGAAGCTGACCACATGTTTGGAAGGGGTTGTGTAACTGAGTGCCGTAATGTAGAGGGCGGGGTTAGATGTTTGAATATATAATTTTATCTATAATATTAATATAGGTATAATGGCGTTCCTTCATATAGGTTTATTTTGGGTTTAAGTTGTTGTATTAGTAAGGCTTCTTTAATTTTGCGTTTGTTTATGTTTGTTTCTTTATTTAGTATTTTAGTGTTTTCTATGGTTATGTTGTGTCCATTTGACTTGCAGTGTTCGAAAACGTGTGAAGGTGACTTTTTATGTTCTTTGAATCTGGTTTCCATTTTTCTACTTGTTTCTCCAGTATAGAATTCGTGGCAGTTATCACATTGTATTTTATAAATAATGTTGGTGTGGTGTTTGTCAGTGTAGTTCTTACATAGTATAGACCTCAGTTTTGTGCCTGGTTTTTGAATAAATTTAGTATGAACTGGAATGTTATATTTTGTTACTAGTTTTTGCCAAATGTTGGTTATTTGTTTGCTGATGTAAGAAATATATGGTTTCGTGATTTTTTGATTCGTGAGATATATTTACTTTCTCAACCCAAACGAGCCGTTTTTGCATATAAAATTCTCAACAAGTGGATTTCTCGACATCACTGATTAAACCTATAAAACGTGGTGACATGAACTATGACCAAAATTATATTAATAGCTGGTACCCAACCTCATTAGTTATGATTCATAAGCATACAAACGACCTGTTTGTAAAGTTTGAATTTAAAGGGAATAAAATTATTATAAATCCTGAAGCTATTATTTGAAATGTATTTATCATTATTATATGTGTTTGTGGGTGTTTTCTTATAGAAAAGCAACATCGCGCTACTGCTGAGTCAACCGAGGGGAATCGAACTCCTGATTTAGCGTTATAAATCCGTACCAGTGGGAGACTATTATTGGGAGTTTTACGAAAATAAAATGCAAAAGGCTTATTGTTAAATGAATAAAGTAATTAGTTTAATAATCAGACTTTTATCATTAATCCTGTGTATAAAGTATCACAAAAATAAATATTTCAATCACAACTCTTAAATATTCAAGATTATTTTTATTTCTATAAAATATTCTCAAGCCATAAGTGTTATAACCACCCTTTTGTTATTCTACCTGTTCAAAAATTCAAAATTGTATTTTAATGGCAGAAGAAGCTGTTGATTTCTTGCACTTTTTAATGAAGTGGAAATAGATGTGAAGTTAACTGTATTTTATTTCCGTGGTTTTATTTTGAATTTTGAGCAAAACTACACACAAGCTATCTGAGCAAGATTTTCTTAATTCAGTATCGATAAACTAGAATAAAGGCAACTATTCAAACTCCACCCATCAAGTCTTGGGTTATTTTTTATCGATGAATATTGAAATTAACCGTGACGTCTCCACGACTGAAAGGGCGAGCATGTTTGGTGTGATGGGAAGTAGATTTTATATAATTAAAAATAAATGTACCTTCACACATCAACTCTCAAATAAAATGTGTTTTAAAGCCAGTTTTGAAATAGTGTTAGTATTGCTAACAAAAAAACTTGTTCAGTCACTGTTATCGTAATCTGAAAAGCATTATTAAAGTTCAACTCATTAAAGTTTTCTGTAAATCAAATCGAAATTACATTCTCTGTTGGTGTTATCGTCATAAAGTTGTTTATCTTTATTTTGTTGTTTATCTTTATTTTTTTAATTCTCTTTAAAAATACGTGTGGATAACCATTGACAGGTTATTTCTAAGTTTCAAGTGAACTGTTTTTAATAAGTTTTTATACGGTCATTTTTATTGTACCGTTTTGTAAGTTTCTTTCCCGGTTTTCTTCCAAAGTTGTATAAAATGGTATGAACGCACAGCTTAAGCTTAAAAATTCAACTGGCAAAATATAGGGAATTATCCATTGTCGACTTAAGAAGCCCTCATTTGTTTACATAGCATATCATGTCTGAACGAGTAATGGTATTTGACCATCAATTTCCAGCATATTCACATCCCTTAAGGAGTGTTACGCATTTAACACGGTAAGAGCGCTGGAACTTGGAGATCATGCTAGTTACATGGATATGTCTGATTTACGTTCTGTACCGTGTTTAACTCGCATAAGGAAAGTTTTATAAGCATTTTCTCATTACGATCGCAGAGTTACTCTTTTATTTAAATGTAAAGATTTACTTTAAGCCTATACACACTTTCTTATCGCAGACCCCAACAGGCAGCTTTTTTTTCCTCTTTATTCATCCCACTTCAAAGAGGGGGGTATAAACAAAAATACATGAAATAAAACGCTAGTTAAATAATTAGCATATGAAAAGAAAACACTGCAAGATACCACCTTGTTAAAAATTACAACAAAAGGTATAAAATGTATTAGAAAATATAAAGTAGCGCTATAGTTGTTATTTAGTGCTAAGTTACTCAACAGACTGTTCTTCCCATTATATATGTATTGAAACTTACTAACGATTCTGGGGGTCTACCAAAGTAAGTGCTCGTAAGTAGAATGTGAACATCACTGCTATTACATTCACAAGATAAGTAAAGCATGAAACTTCACTGTTTCACATTCAAAAATCATATTAGATTATGTAGACATTTTTTATATATTAATGGTACATTTGAAATTTTATAACTAATAGCTGTTCATAAAAATGTTAAATGTATATATTAAGTAAATTAGCTGGCGTTATTATATGATGCCCCCCAGTGTCTCAGCGGTATGTCTGCGGACTTACACGCTAAAATCCGGGTTTCGATACCCGTGGTGGGCAGAGCACAGATAGCCCATTGTGCAGCTTTGTGCTTAATTCAAAAACAACAACAAAAAAAACAGTAATTATATGATTCACAGTTTTAAAATTCTTAACAATATAAATTTGATATTTTAAATTATTGTCAAAATTGCGTGATAGGTTAGTTGTAATCCAAAATTCTATAATAATAACCAAAAATTTTGCATGTACAGTTTCAAAGGAAGATTTATAAAAAAAATAAATTTAATATAAATTTTAAGTTGCTTTCAAACTCAAAGCAACTTCATGCAGACCTTCCCACAGAGAGAGACAAAAAAACAATTATCAACATTTGTCAATTAACTGTTAAAAACTACAATGGCCCACAGCTAAAACTGCAGTGTATTCAGGAAAATTGGTTATTCTGACCAGTAGCTCCTGTATGTAAGAACAAGGAGTATTATGTTTTGGTAGAATACTTTACACTGGTAAAGGAAAATGTGACATTTATAAAAGTGAAAGTTGAAACGTTGTTATTCTATATTGCATAATCACTACATGAAACATTATTTAAAATATTGAAATATTCAGTTAAAGAAATATCACCAATCTAAAAAAAAAATTTTAATTATCCTTCGTGATATGAAACACTAATTTTATATGCAAAAACGGCTCGTTTGGGTTGAGAAAATATTTTACATAGAAGAGCGAAAAACGTTTCGACCTTCCTCGATCATCGTCAGGTGCATATCGTTTTATGCATATAAAATTCTCAACAAGTGGGTTTCTCGACATCACTGATATGAAACATCAATAGTTTATAGAAAAACTCTCTTCCAGAAGTAAAAACAGAAAAATAACAGTTCAATACATACATTCACAGCAGTATCGGAGAACTATTTGTTACAACTTACACTGCAAGAAAGGTCAGGGTTCAGTTAATACATGAATCCACTAGACCTATGTTTAGGGCCTCAGCTAAATTGGTTGTTCCTGGAAAACTGAAAATGTAATGCATTCATTCTTATGATATTTTTGTATCTGTTTTTTATTTAGTTGCATACTTAATGTTGTTTTTAAAATGCAGGCAGTTCCTATCAGACTCCTATACACACAATCTTTGAGTTTCTAATCATTTATGTTTTCCCTAAAGCAAACAGTTACTGAGTAATTTTATTCAAGTGTAGCATACTGTGATATGACTTGTATTGTTAGTACATGTTATAGGAGCTTAATTTGTCCAAGCAATTTACTCTTAAGTTTCTGATCTTAATGAAGCACTGGGACTTAGTGTTCTTCAAGCACAGGGCCCTAAGAATACTTTGTTCATCTCTGCGAATGCTGTGTTTCAAATATTGCCCAAGGAGAGGTTAAAATTCCCATTTTGTAACACTCCCTAAGGCCCTGACTTTTATTTTATTAGATACACATAAATATGTCTTGCTACAACATTTTGACTTCTTTACTTGGGTCGCTGCCATGAAAAGAACAAAAAATAGGCTAAAAAGAAAGTACAAAACTAAAATAATGTTTAAAACCCCCAGAAAGAAGAACTACAGTAAAATTATACATACTATATCACTGACCACCTAGAACAGGACCAATTTAGAAAAAAAAAGAAAATATTTTAATAAGTATCATATTTATAAAATTCTTATTAATCATAAGATTAGTTTATCAAAAAAGTTACTTTCAAATATATTCATTGTATGAACAGACTGAATTACGTTTAAAAATAAAGCAAGATTTGTTTTGTGGATAGTTCATATTTGTTTCTTAACTTTTGCTTCAAGGTACTCGAGAATTATCTGCATTACCTGTCCTTGATTTTGAAGTAATAGATTAGATTGGAGGGAGAGTGAACACTGCCAACTCTTAGACTGCTCTTTACCAATGAATAATGATATTAACCATAACATTGTAATGTTCCAAAGCTGAAAAAGCAGACATGTTTGGTGATGAGATTCGAACCTGCAACTCACATATTGTGATTCAGGAGTCCTACCCTTGTAGCTTATGGACAGACTTTCTTTAATTAGTTATTACAGTAAAATCAAACTTCAATATCCAGTTTTATATCTGTGACTCCAGATGTCCTCCCAACGACCAAATTATTACAACTAATTCTGGTACAAAGTGGGAATGGCAACCAAGTGTAGTACTTCTAAGTTTGTCATTTTATCTTTTCATGTAATGGATACAGCACATGTGAAGTTTATTTAATCCTAGATCAGGGATTGTTAATAACACTAGTAATTTATCAACTGCAAATAGTTTTCTGAGCCTTTTCAACATTTTCTCCAGAAATGTATTGTTAAGTTTTCAATAATTGAGTGGTTTGATGTAACAAAAGATTCTAATATGACACCTTTTATAGAGACTGCATCAGCACAGTAGTATATCTGCAGACTCACACCACTAGAAACCAGGTTTCAATATCCATGGTGGGCAGAGCATAGATAGCCCATTGTGAAGCTTTGTGCTCAATTTCAAACAAACAGTAATTTCCCTTGTTGGTCAAATGTAGTAAAAAAAATGACAATTTGTTCAGTTATTTAAAAACAGACAAATGTTTGACCTTTATGAAGTCCATAAATAGAATAATTTCAGCAATCAGATTCAAAGTCTTCCTTGTCCTGAACTGGTCTTCATCTGTTGAAAAAAACAACATACATCCTGCCATAAATGTAACTTTATTCATAAACATTCCATTAGTTGAAATCAGTGACATTTGTTTTGAAAATCTTTAGAGAAACTTGTTCATAAACTATGGATTAACTTCAATCCTTATTCACCCACTCAGTAAAAAAAAACAACCATTTTGCTTTTTGGGTAGACTATACGGCTAAACTGGTAAAGTTACTGTGAAACTCCAACTGAAACCAATCCTAGTCAATGCTTTTTTTCAGAAACTATGAACAGTCATGTTCAATAAGTGCCCAAAGAACCAATTTTATTTTTTCTAAATTGGTCCTGTTCTAGGTGGTCAGTGATATAGTATGTAAAATTTTATTGTAGTTCTTCTTTCTGGGGGTTTTAAACATTATTTTAGTTTTGTTTTTTTTTGGAATTAAGTACAAAGCTACACAATGGGCTATCTGTGCTCTGCCCACCATGGGTATCGAAACCCGGATTTTAGCGTGCAAGTCCGCAGACTTACCGCTGAGCCACTGGGGGTCATTTAGTTTTGTACAGATACAAAACACTATTTTCTTCAGTTATGGTCCATACTAAGTTGTTTCTTGTAAGAAAAATTGTTTCACTTTTTTTACAGCAATGTTCCTGCTCTCCATACAATTCCAATTATTATTGTGGAGAACATTTCCTCATTATAAGTTGTAACTTTCCATTTCCTAACTCCAGTATATAACAAGGACTCCCTGTACCTCTGTTAAAATTAACTAAATACTCACTACATTACTTGTAATCCTTCTGTCCAATTCACCTCAACATTTCTGTATATTAATTGTAATCCATCTGATCAAATTAACCTAGCATGCTCTATAGAGTGCTTGTGATTCATCTGTCCACAAAATACAACACAAAGGATATATGTTTCCAAAATGTCTTCAAAATTTAAAAAAATACAAACCCATTTTAATTAAAATAAAGATATGGTTCCCCCATGTAACATTTCAACACAACAATGATGCACACAACATTTATTAAATTTTCATATGCAAATCTGAAATAATTCAGAAATTTAAAAACTTATCACACACACAAAGGAAAGCATATAATACAGAAACAGCTGAATATGTAGTCTAATTATATGTATTTCATATATATATAATTATTTGTCTTATATTTATTTACCGTCATAATTTGCATTATTAATGTGATTGGACTTGTAGTCGACACAAGTCAGTATATGAATTAATACTCATTATATATGTACGTAAAGAATAAGACTTTTTTTTTAAATACAAACCCAGCGATACATCAAAAATTACAAAATTCATAGCATCATTGTTAATTCATGTTCATATCATTTCAGTGTAAGTATTATCCTATCCTCAGATGTTATCGTTTCAGCACAATTGTTAATCCATCCCCAATTCTTAGCATTGAAACATCAACTCGATCATCATTCACAATCTTTTCGTTCAGAGCCCGAACAGCAAGGGTATTTTTATCATTTACTGAAGTATCCGCTACTTTTCCTCTCTGAAGAACCTGGAACCATTTATAATGTATAGAAAGTTTTTTGCATTTATGTAATTCTTAAAAAAAAATTAACATTCATAATTTTATCATTCAATATTATAAAGAGCTGGAAAAAAATTCCTGGGAACTGAAAAAAAATACACACACACACACACACACACACTACTGGCCAAAACCTTAAGGCCAATGAATTTAAAGGAAAAAATATGTATTTTGCATTGTTAGACTCAACCACTTATTTCAGTAGAGCTTCAAAAGATGAAAATAAGAAAAGGGAAAATAAGAAACTTTTTTAGCATATTTAATAGGGAAAATGTGAACACTATGAAATTAGAAAGAAAAGAAATAAGTAGTGTGTGATTTTATATGACAAAATTATAAATATGTATTTAATAAATATCTGTACCTGAAATAACACACACTTGTTTCTGAAAATGTAACGTGTGAATTACACTGGTGATAAAAGATTATCTTAATATCTCCTATCATGTATATATTACAGTAACTGAAAATAATTACCAAATATAAAACTCGTGTTCAACAATAAGTTAAAAAAAAAAGTGAAAAACTAAGATCAACGTTTGAAGTTATTAACAATATGGTATAAAAATATTTAATCCACAGTTTCTAGAAATAATTCAATTTGTAGTTTTAATGCTGTTAAAGTAACCTTTCAAACAGAAGTCCTTGGTAAATACTTAGTTTTTGATGTAATCCTTCTTGGAAACAATAAAATTTCAGCTTGCTTTTTTACTGAGAATTCTCCATTACCTTTATTTTGAATCTAATATATCATAGAATAATAAATTCCCACAAAACTTACATTATCTATGGTAATGATCCCACCAGGTCTCAGCAACTGAAGGACTTTTTCATAGTAATCAGGATATCTCTCTTTGTCAGCATCAATAAAAGCGAAGTCAAATGACCCAGCTTTTCCCTCAGACAGTAGTTTATCTGCAACAATATAAGATAATCAGATGTTGTATATTTCAGTTTTTATTAATAAAGATATTTTTGTTTGGTATTTGCAGTAAATAAACAGATTAGCCATAGTCTATTTCTTTTATTTAGTAACATTAACTTTTTAAAGTTTTTGTGTACACACACATCTGTAGATTTAAGAGTTGCACACTGGTCAAGAAGGTAGCTAAATTCCTTTCAATCAAGCTATTTATTGCTTGAGTCATTCTCTCATGGCATCTTTGGAATAATTTCTGTAATATAGAATACACCATGTTAATTAATTAGACAGCAAACCTTTTCAATGATTGCAATGTGATATCTTGAGGATATGACTTCTC
Organism: Carcinoscorpius rotundicauda; assembly: GCA_011833715.1. NCBI lineage: Eukaryota > Metazoa > Arthropoda > Merostomata > Xiphosura > Limulidae > Carcinoscorpius > Carcinoscorpius rotundicauda. The sequence goes on from CM022402.1 coordinate 34,174,180, forward strand.
TAACTGTTTGATTGGAATGACTAACAGTGACATAAGTAGTAAGTGTTTTTGAGAATAACAACAGTGTACATAGATAAAATGCTTGGTATTACTTATTCTATTTTATTTTTGTCGTTTTGTAAAGAGAGTGAAAACTTTTACATTTAGTGTGTCCTCCTCTTTTTAAAAATCAAGGAAGAATTTAACTATATAATATTTTCTTGGTTCAGACCTTGTTATTCATAGATTTTCAGATCCAGCTGATTAAATATTAAGTTGGAAGTACCACATCAGCATATAATATTTAGATATTTTAATCATAGAAATTTACTTGTGATAAATTGTAACAATTATAATGTTAATAAATCATTGTAATTATGATATATTAAGTAATATATGTATTAAAGTATAATATGAATAAAACGCTAAATACTCGTACATATTTTTTTTGTTACAATATATAAACATTAATTAAATAATTACAAAAATTACTATCAAGATATGAATTTCAATTCTTAGAATACCACTCACACTTCTTAAACCACAGTTCATTTCAACACCAGAGAGGCAAAAACCCAAACATCTAAAACCCAAGATTCCTGTATCTCTAATCAGGATAACTAACCTTTTAGCACATTTCAAGAATGAGACCTATGGACTATCAGTAAGAACAACTAAGTATTAGCACATCTCAAACGTGAGACTAAACTGATAAACTGACAACTAGATCATTGCTTACGTTTATTTCACTCGCATCAATTCTAATTATTCAAAAGGAAAAGAGTGTAGATATATGAAAGATAATGCATTCTGTCAAATCAACTAATAACTGGAAAGGTACATTTAGATTTTATTCTACTTTGGCTTCCATTACAGACTGTAGTAGAAATAATTTTTAAAAAGTTTTTACATAAAAACTGATACTATAGTTGAAAATGTATAATTTTTTCCCCTACATACAAACTATTTACTGTTTTCAGGATAACAAGTAAACAGAGCATGTTGTCAGGTGGTGACAGAATAACAGCAATCCTATAAACAGGAAATTTATTTCCATATTTAAACTTGAAATTGTCTTTAATATCACGAAAATTCTTTCCATGTCTTAAAATATACTTACCCAAAGTTTCACAAGCTGGTGCAATTCTTAAGTCAATTTTATTGCTTACTCCAGCCTAAAGTACAAAATAAAAAACATTATAAACACATACTAAGTTCCAAAAACTATCTGATGAAAGTGTAACTACATGACAGGAATAATTATAATAATATTCCCCAGTGAGTTACCAACAACATAATAAACCTACAATTTTAAAATCCAAAGATCAAGTGCCTGTGTTGAACAAAACACATGTAACTTGTGTAGTTTTGAAAAAACAATATATATATATGTATATCTATGTATTTCTATATATGTATATATATATATAAAATTAGAGTTTAAATTGTTTTGTTTCTGGAATGCTGTTTTGTATTCAGAACAACAGTAACAAAAATAAATGATTGAAATTGCTAATAACTACCACTGACATACCACTGAAATTTAGATAGCTTCAGTGTTAGTCACAGCACTCAATTCAAAATTTGCAGGTTACGGAATAGAAAGACAGTAAAGTACACTCTTGCACTTATAGCAATGGGTTTTTCTTTTTAATTTTATCCTCAATCTCTGGTTGCCTACCCTGAAGTAGGCAGTTCAAAGTTAAAGTAGTTACAGATAGTCTTAATGGATTTGCATTAAACGTCAATAACCAACCTAGTCTTCATTCATATTCACTACTTTCTTCCCAGTTTTCACTGAATTTAGTCCCTCTAACACTATCAGTTATATAACACATTTAAGTTTTAATTTTCAACTAAGTTGTCACTTTCTTTTATTTTTATTGTCACTGTTCAAGTCCTTATCTTGGGGGTAATGTTTACAGTCCAAAGCGACAAGTATAACTTCAGTGTACTGTGAAACAGGCTTTTTTCTTTATTATTTTGAATACCTTCTACCATGTATTTACAAGTATCTCTCAACAACTGTAAAAAAATTTTAACTAAATTTCACCACGAGATGCATAATATGTGTTCAGCTTTTTATTCAGCCAAGTCATGTGAAATAACTACTTGATCCACATGAAAGATATATGTGAATTACCTTCATGGATTTCAGTTTTGACCACATATCTGCTTTAGACATAATAGTTAGACTATTAATTGTACAAAAGGAAAATCCTGGTAGCGAGAAAATATCATCCAATACTTCTCAGCTGTTGACAAAAGTAATCGTCTTCCTCATACAACCTCACCTTATTCAGGGACCACCTGAATATTGTTGGTTTGTCACTTTCAAGCTTTAAGAGAGTACAAGAATAAGTCACAACTACAAAACTTCATTCTTTAGTTAGTTGTTGGCAAAGGAGAAGATGCTGCATTGTTCATCTCTCAAGGATTATAAATGTTATAGTTATATTTTCAGTGATGAATGACCTGTAACAAAGTATGTAAATCTTTCCCTTTCTTCCCTGAAGTACTTGTTGCAAGATGCATTTCTCTCAGAACTTTAAAAGGTGCTTTGCTTAATTATTCCAACAATTTACTAACAGTACTTATTTGATGCTTATTTTGAATTAGTACATTCAATACACAAAATACAAAGTCACATATGACAAGTTGAGGTTATTTCTCTTCAAACAGTGCTGTTTCAGCACTCATATTACTCGTAGGATTATGAGCAAAACTTGGAACTTTAACTTATCCTACTGTCTCTATAGCAACATTCAGAACTTCAGCCACACACACACGCACACACGTGTTCTTGCCAGTGCAAGATTCAGTTATTGATTTAGTGATCTCAAAAACATTAGTTCGTGAACTAGAAACATCATATTCATTACAAAGGTTTCCTTTGCTTAAACCTACTCTATGCACCAGCTTGTATTACTAATTCAAAAAGACTCATTGAAAGCATAGATGTCATGATGGGGATGAGGACAGAGGTACTCCTAAATGGCAGTTACTACGAGACATTTGTGATGAAACTGGATTAACAGAACTAAGTAAATTATGCCACAGAATATTACCCATATAATGTCAGATTTCTTTGCCCTCTCAATCTTTTTGTAAATGACACTCCTGGTTGAGGGATGAATATTTTGAAGAAAACATAAAAGTAGATTCTATCATTAAAAAAAACAACTCTTTGTACAACATATAAAAAACAGTTAAAATCTCTTTGCACAGTGCAACAATGTACATCAACACATTCCAAGTAGAAAGTATATATTGCTGCATCATTTTCAGGAAAGTCAGTCACTGTTTTTTCATGATACAGCCAATTAACATCTCACTAAAGAGTTACATAAATAGTAATACCTTAATATGTTTCAGCTTACCACTGAACAAAAGAAGTGTAATTTGGCCTCATGATCTGATTGTAGGTTAATTTTTTTTAGCCACTTTAATTCTACAGGTTACTCACCTCTTCCCAAAATGGTTTACCAAGGTTAACAGTTTCCTCTTGGATGTCACAAGCAACTACTTTACCATCTTCTGGAATAGCCAGAGCTTGAGCCAAAGTACTGCAACCAGTAAATACACCTTTAAATAAAAAAAAAGTGTCATGATGTCTGCTATCATGTTGCAAATGTTAATCAATTTTTTAAAAACACAAAATCTTTCATATAAATCCCTAATGACAACAACAGGTTGAACAAGCATATGAAAAATAGTTTAAAATAAAGTAAGCCAAACTCATATTTTTCCTATTTTCTTATAATAAATTATTTTTTGTGAACAAAGGTATATTTTACAAGTTAACCACAAATAATAATGTGGCATGGAAGACAGAGCACAGAAAGTTTTTATGTATGGGTCAGATTCTTTACCTTAGGTGTCTGTGATATGTTGGGAATAAATTTCAACAATATACAAACAGAATACTGTCCACTCATTCTAAACTAATATGTTAAAACAAGTCAAATGTATCTACAAAGATTAATTACACTGTTGGTTATCAATCAGTTATATTTGGAGCTTTAACTAATTGTCTCTCTCTCTTCTTTTTTTTTGTCAAATTTCACACAGACTGGTTCAATTACTTTAGAATACAACTGACAAGATGAATTATTCTTCTCTACTCTGTTATGGCAATATAATATGCAATATTTTCCCTTTAAAATTGCCATTATACACTCTTTGTCTAAACTTTCAATCTCATGGTTTAGAATTTTCAGCATATATCATTACCCAAACAGAGGCCTAGAATACTCTACACACTACAAGATATTATGAAACAATTATTTTCAATTAAAAAAAATGAGAAAACTTTAGAAGGTTCTAGTAACATAGCAAAATAATAGAATAATCACAAGTTCATAACTATTTAACTAAACAATATACGATTCATAAGCAGTTAAGTAAACTTTCATGTGATCAATTTAGTTATATTTACAAATAATACTTTAACACTTTTCCTACATAACTATCTAAATCAATATCTTTTGCCTTAAATTCAAATGGAAACAGTCTTGTATATTTAACACATACAATCTACATTAATGTCATTACAAACAGCTGTATCACATAACATTATCCATTTCTGATATACAACAAATTCACTTTTAAGTGAACTAAGATGTATGTTTTCAGAAATTATATTTTGTAAGTACAGTTTAAATAGTCACACACCCCTATTATTATAAACAAATCATTTATTTTCTTTAAAGTCTGTACTTTCACCATAAAGCTAACAATAAAAATTTACTTTCAATAAGAACAAACTATATATTTAGCTACTATTCACATACAAATGCTTCAATAACATACATCCGTATCCTGTAACAACAAGTTAGTCACATCTCATAACATGGCAGCAATATACAAATCAGTTAAATCCAATAACATAACATAACAGCAACAGACCAATCACATTCTGCAACATGACAAGAAAATAGATGAGCCTTAAACATACCAATGTCAAGGACATTTTTTGCTTTGATGGCACGTATCAAATTTTGTAGAAGCTGGAGAATTTCTGGTGCCCCCATCATTTTATATTTTGGATGCATCAGTGTCAACTATAAGAGGAAATTAAAACACAATAGAAGAGACTTCAAACATTTCTTAATCACTGCACATACTGTTTCTCTTAAGAAAAATTAAAAGATGAAACAAAAATGGTTGGAAGATATAAACACATGTCCATCACTGCACTTTATAAACAGATGTGTCAAAGTTAGAGATGACACAAAAATGATTAGCATAATTAACAACAACAGGCCCTTTTGTCCTTCCAGATTATCTTATCCCACCTATGCTTAAGAAAAGTAAAAATTCCCCTCTTAAAGCACTGTAAGCTACTGGCATTCATTACTGCCAATGGCAACTCATTTGAAAAACTAATACCCTATCCACAATATAATACTCTCTTAACTGGAGCCACCTTACACTTATGTCCTCCACTTCAAAAAAATTTGGAATACAGCACACACACACACAAAATTAATTAATACCTTGGATATTCTTTTACATTTAAAAACATTAACTGTTATCCTTTTTTCTCAAGAGAAAGATTGTGAGGTAACTTGTACATATAAAATAACTCTTACATTCCTAGTTTCATCCCAGTACCCCTCAGAAAAATAATTATATTGTAAGATGATATGAAGGGCTCAACTTATTAAATAGCAGGGGATTCTTAACAGCATTTTCAAATGTAATTAAACAATAATTATGTTGTAAGTAATTATGAGGTTATTAATTTATTAGTGTGTTACTCTTAATAGCATTCTGGAACATATTTCTAAAGAAAACTTAAAACTGGGCTTTTAAATATTACTTGCAACTATCAGAAATAAGTTTATTCCATGATGACTATGTTACTTATTAACAAGGCAAGACATTACACTGCTATTTTAATTACTGAAGTAAAATTTTCAGTTATATTCATGAAAATGCATATGTATTATGTATTTATATGCATGTAGTTTTAAGAAATGTTTCAAAAATAAATCTTGACTTAAACAATATCACATAAATCAAACAATTTTTTGCCTTTTCTTAATTAGAAGTTAGAAACTGATGTTTGCTTACTTCATACAATTTCTTTTGGACAGGAGAAATTCGAAAAGAATTCAGTTTGATATACTTATTGATAGGGTCTTCATTTTCAAAGCTTTTTTTTTCTCTGTTAATTAGATTCATGTTGGAATGCTGCTTCTTTTAACAAACAAAACCTATAGGTACCTGCAACAAAGTAACATAATACCTACAATGGCTGATTTTACAATATTTCATTAATAAAACAATTAACTGGTACTTATTTTATTTCAGACTCTCAAACTTTACATTTTCCTTTGTGCTATAAACATTTTTTTCTTCATCTCTCTATAACAAATATAATTTGGTGTTTTATGACCCAAAGCAGCTTGGCTATCTGCAACAAACATCCAGTAAAATGTTAAAAGTAAATTTAGTAAAATTCATAAAACAAAACAAAGTTTAAAAAAAAAACACATAAAGAGCATAAAACCAATGTTTAATATAGTCTATAACATTACGAAAAAAACTACAGTAATTCACGGTGTAAAAGCCTTTCTGTAGCGTAACTGTAATTCTCATAGCTCGCCAAGAAGACTAAGAGAAAAGTACCAAAACCACCATCAGTCACCTAAAGTTTGTCTTTCCATCCTGGTTCTGAGTTATTTGACATTATGGCCATTTTAAAAAAGGAAAGTAATAAAAAAGTTTTGTATACAGGTAACAAAATTATAATCATAACTCATCAGGAAGACTCACAGGTAAGTATAAAAACCACCATCAATCACCTGAAGTTGGCCTTTCCAGTCCTGGTTTCAAGGTATTTAATGTAATGACCAGTTTCTAATTTCAAATAGAACTAGATGAGCTGTGATTCTTAAAAGGGAGCCACATTAAAAAGGTGTAATGTATAAATTAAAAAACTTAAATAGCATTAAAAAGATTAATGGCCTGTAAAAAACAAAAAATATTAGCAGGGTAGACAGCGTCACCATCGCCAATAACACTGTCTAATGTTATGGACATATCTTGGGACAGAACATGCTTAAAATGGTGCCATCATCGTGAATTTTAACAATGACAAGAAAGTAAAAAGTGGCTTTTTATGATCTGAGTGTTACACCAAGTTCACACTGGTGCATGGGTTCAAGATAAAAGAAAATGATAAGTCAAAAACTGTGACTAATGCATTGTCTAGTTAAAACAACTTCCTCATTCCGATCCTCACAGAAACAAGACGGTCAAAGTCTAATATAGGGTTTTATTTGGAAAAGCTTGTTTTTGTATTGTTCACTCCAAATTGACTGTCAGCTGACATGGTGCCGAGCCTTAAATACAGAATCATAGTCTACATATGGGACAGGCACAGTGGTGATAGTGCCAGAGCAGACAGACTTAGCTGCAGTGTCAGTGAGCTCCTTCCCGTGAATACCAACGTGGCTCAGTATCCAGAAAAACTGGATTAAAGTAGATGTTAAAGAGAAATAAGCCAATAGGTTTTGAATATCGGCGAGAACAGAGTGTGAACTAACATGAAGCAATTCCAGGGCCAGTAGAGAACTAAGCGAATCAGTATAAATATTGCAGTTCGAGTACTACTTAACTTCTATGTGATCCAGGGAAGAGAAAGGGCATACACTTCAGTAGTGAACACAGAAACTGTAGAGGAAACTCTGTGTGCAACCACTGAACCACAACAAACTATCGCAAAGCCCACACAGTCACCTGATTTCGAACCATCTTTGTAAATAGGAATGGAAGGATGGTTCAAAAGATGTTCAGCAAATAGCAGACAGTATTTCCAATCAGGAGTGTCTACTTTGCTCAAATGACTTAAAGATAGGTCACAATTGGAGACTGTAAGAAGCCATGGTGGGATGGGCTGATTAGTGGATGCAGTAATATTATCTAAGGACAGACCCATTTCATCCAACTGTGCCTGGATATGGAGGCCAAAAGGAGCAATGGCAGACTGTCTTTTCTGAAAATGTATAGCCCACTGTGGAAGGAAAACACCACTCCAGGTGGGATGCTTTGCTGAGGAACAATGTTTTGAAGCATATAGAAAATTCAATTACAAACGGTGGAGGTGCAAAGGTTCATGAGACATTATGTATAAGCTCTGAAATGGGGAAGCACAGAAAGCCCCAGTGCAGAGCCAAAGTCCTTGATGATGAAAAGGATCCATAGTCAAGTTTCAATTGAATAAAAGCATGGTATATCTTTAGCATAAAATGTCAATCTGCTCCCCAAGTGATGGAAGATAGGACATGGAGGATGTTCAGTGCTCTTGTACACTTGACCCATAGCTGCTTGATGTGTGGTATAAAGGTCAGCTTACAGTCAATGATAAGCCCAAAGAACTTTGTCTCAGGGACTCCAGGCAGCATAACTTCACCAATATGGAGTTCAGAATCACGGTGAATACCCAGTTGGCAGCAAAAGTGCATGCAAACAGTTTTAGAGAGAGAAGTTAAAGCCATTTGCTGTGGTCTACTTTGGTACGCAATTGAAGGCAATCTGTAGCTGCCGCTCAATATACCTCATGTTTGATGACTGACAAGAGATGTGAAATCAATGACATTGAGCCTGTTTGCAACAGTGAGAGGGAGTTCAGTGATGGCATTTATTTTTATACTGAAAAGTGTGACACTCGGAACACAGACCTGAGGGACTCCAAGTTCCTGTAGAAAAGAACGAGAAAGTATTGAACCCACACAAGTTTGGAATCTCCTATCCATTAAAAAATGTGTCATAAAAATGGGCAAATAGTCACGTAACCCATATATATGGAGGTCTCACAAAATGCCATACCTCCATGTTGTATCACAGGCCTTCTCAAAGCCAAAGAATATTGATATAAGACGTTGTCATATGAGAAAGTCTTCTCTGATTGACGTTTCAAGCCAAATCAGGTGGTTCATGGTGAAGCACTGTCATCAAAACCCACACTGGGTGGGCAAAAAAAAGTTGTTTGATTCAAGGAACCAAACAAGAGGAGCATTAACCATCCTAAGGTTTTAAGGAGACAGCTCTTCAAAGCAAATGGACAACAGTTTGAAGGAATCTTGGGATTCTTCTCGGGCTTGGGGATAGGTATGGAAATAGCCTGGTGCCAGGCGTAAGGAAAGACATTCTTCTACCAGATCCAGTTAAAAACAATCAGAAGAATTGCAAGAGAAGCAAGATAAAGATATTGCAGCATGTCATAGTGTACATCATCAGGTTCAACCAATGTACTGCAAGACTGATGAAAAGCCAGTTTGAGTTCCATCAGTGTAAAGGAATGAATATAGTCATAAAGACAATCAGCTCAAAAGGAAATAGGTGATTGCTCTGCCTGAGGCTTAATGGCTAAAAAGGTGAAAGAAGAAGCAGAAGTACTTGATACTCAGCAAAAGCTTTCACCTAGAGTATTGGCAATGCTCTGGATATCAGCTACTTCCTGGCCATCAGAGAGCAAGATCTAGAGGAAGGAAAAATTATATTGCCCACTAACCTTTCGAATCTTGTCCCATTTGACTTTGGAACTGGTGGTAAAGGATATACCAGTTGTGAACTTAATCTAAGATTCCTTCTGGCTTTGACGTCTTACCCACCTATCATGTGCATAGGCCCGCTAGAAAATGATGAGGTTTGAGAGATATCTACGGAAAGTATTCCAGGCCCATTTTTTAGCTTTCTGTGCCATGTGGCAGGTAGGATTCCACCACAGACGAGGATATAGTGGAAATGTGTCGAGGTTTTAGGAATACCTTGAGCAGCTACTTGTATAATACAGTCAGTTACTACTGCCACACAGTTGCCTATTGATGGCTTAGAGATGATGGCAGGATCAAGTTCTGCAAAAGCAGTGAAAGAGGGCCAGTTTACCTGATCTAGCTTCTACCAAGGCACGTGGGTCTGGTGGCATCGACCACAGCCAGTCTCTCTCAAAATTACAGAAAAATGATCACTGCCTCATGGATTATTGTCAATCCTCCATGAAAAATGGGAGAATAATAAAGGGGAGCAAATTGAGAGATCAATAGCAGTAAAGGACTGATGAGGTGCATGGAAATAAGCAGAAGAACCAGTATTGAAAAGAGAAAGGTTATGATCAGAGATCATATGCTCCTATCAATACCAGCACTTCCCCAGATGGGATGATGTCCGTTTAAGTCCCCCAGGGTGAAAAAGGGAGATGGCAATTGTTCAACGAGAGGATCAGTGTCTGATTGATCATATGTCTCTCCAGGGGACAGATAAAGAGAACAAACAGTGATGGTATGACCCAAGGAAACATGGATGGCTACAGCCTCCAAGGATGTGTCGAGTAGCAAAGACGGTGGGCACATGCTGATCAACCAACAATGCCACCCCTCCATGCATTCCCCCATCACACTGCTTGTCATTTATGTACAAAGAAAACTGTCTAAAGGTGACTGTCATCAAATTTCAGAAATGTTTCCGGTAAGGAAAGCCATATAAGATGGTAGGAAGTAATTAGTGTTTTGATGTCATCCAGATTAGAACATAATCCTCAACAGTTCCATTTTATCAGGGTAGCCAATTTTATTTACGTCTAGGCTTCCACTAACCATTAACCACATCGACATTGGTGAAATGAAACAGCCTGTGGCTGAAAAATCTAGTGTTGGTTTTGCCACAGTGGTGAAAGATAATAATTTTTTGATCTTGGATGGTTTTCCTTTATTTATTTTGTTCAAGTTTTGGTCTTAACAGCTTTCGTGGTTTTTATCACCATCCATGCTACTGATGATAACAAATGACCAGAGGCACCCCCCAGAGAGTTGAAGAAACAAAAAATGTTTTTAAAAACTACCAGTGACTGTAATCTATATTTTCTTTACATATGTATTTTCATGATTTCAGGGATATGACAACTAACAAATTTTAAAAAATTATTACTCAACTCTGTTAATGATTTCTTTTATTTTCATTTCTTATGCTACGTGTGTGATTCTGCCCATGATACACAAACAGTAATCATAGAAAACCTGACTTTCGTCAAACCAACATATGGTCTGTATCAAAGTGGAAATCCCAAGTTTAGTTTGACATGTCTTTGAATTGAGATCATGACAACCCTGGATCAGATAAAAAGACATCTAAACAGTTAGATATATAAAGTTTTTTGCAAAAAAAGGTTGAAGCAACAACATCAACTGATGGTGGGAAATCCACTTCCAAATCAAAAGACAGCTCTGAAGAAACCAAAGCTTGCAGCAGTGATCAGACTGTTGGTGTGAAAAAAATATACCCATGATTTTCACAGAGTTGTTAAAGAAACTTGGTTTTCACAGTTTCCTTGGCTGAAACATATTTCCCAATAAAATACATTTCATTGCAAATTATGAAGGAACAACAAGAAGACAAATATTTATGCAACCACTGGGAAAACTGCAACTAAACCTAAAAAAGATGACTTGGTAAAAAATGCAATGTCAGAAGATCATTGCAGTACAGTAGCATCACATGTTTCGAAGGACATGTCAACTGCTGCTGTGAATGTGTATGTGGGGTGTAAAGGTGGCATTCAGACACAGATGGCCACATTACTCGTACAAGCAAAAGAAGTCATCCCAACTGTGAAGTTTCATTCCCTCTTTTCACTACAAGTATTCAATGCAAGAATATTCTTCATTCTAGTATTAATAAGATACTTTCTGTTGTGTCAGGTTCTGGAAGAGAGCAAAGCATTGCATGGAGAGAAAAGCAATAAAATCAAGCAAGTGTTCTTCACATGATGGCTCACTTTTAATGATTCTGGCCAAGCATTAGTTAACTGTTTTGCATCTGTGATAAGCTGCCTGCAGGTTGTAGCAATGAAACATGGTACTTCAAGCCAAGCCTTGCTACATGGTCTAGTCCAGCAAATGTCATGTTACAGCTTTGTCATGATGCTACATTTTTTGGTATCAGAGGATGTAACTGAACGAACAGAACCTTCCCTAGGAGGTCTCCTCACCATGTACAGGTATCCACACTGAGGGGACAGACATTAAAAATATTCCATCTCCATGGAAAGGTTTAGTGCAAAGTGCAACAATGTTCATACCATAATGAATTTTGTACATCATGTTATTCACAATTATGGTGTTTCCATGGTATAATCAAAGAAGAGCAAGTGAGATCTGACTGAGGTGTTTAAGATCATAAAGAAAATTGAAAGTTTTGATGCATCAGCTTTTGTTATACCTAACAGAAAGAACAGTTGGACAAAGAGGCACAAATATACATTCTGACAGGGTAGAGTCATATTCAGCTAAGACAGTTTTTTTCTCACAAGGTGGTTGACCTTTGGAATGGATTGTGAAAGCAGTATATTTAAACAACTTTAAGAAAAAGCTTAATAAGCATATGAACGATCAAAGTTTATTTATTGATAGTTTTAGTTTAGTTTAAAGTGAGGTACAGATATAATACTTAAAATTATGCACAATACCCAAATGCCTTTTGATTAGTATAACTAAATAGGGCCCTTAGTGGGTCAACGGTATGTCTGCGGACTTAAACTCTAAAATCCGGGTTTCGATACCCATGGTGGACAGAGTACAGATAGCCCATTGTGTAGCTTTGTGTTTAATTCAAAACAACAATAACTAATTATTAACTAATTTTAATCACGCTTTGATAGTTTATAAAAGGCGCCTATGCCATGATGCGAAGCAACAGAAAAGCAACATGATTTCTAAGTCACACTAAATATTAAAATACTCTAAGATATTTAAAACTAATTTTAATAAATTTAAACTAAATATTTAAAACTCAAATGTTTTATATCAAAAAATGTTCATTTCTTGGACATTATAATTATATGTATTATAAATCTAGCCATCAAAACGTAATTTTAAAACATTTTGAAAATACCTATTTCAAAGTTTGCCACAACTAACACGAACAGCTTCAATTCAAAGACCAATTCTAATATCGGGTGGTGTGTCCTTGCTTTCTTGACGTCACACAGTTTGTTGATAATTTTCCATGTACGTGGATTGCGAAGAGAGCCTCGTCATGTGATGTGTACATGCGTGTATGTATATAAATGTATATCATAATATTATATATAATGTTATATGTACATGTGTGTATTATAGCCATAAAATTTTCATACCACAAACTAAAACACATTAGCATGAAATAAAGTACGCTGCATATTTTTAAAAAATTATCCTAGGGTACAACTTGGCATAAAACCCACGATACGTGTTTTTAACGCAGTCCTTTTATTTATTCATTGAACTTCATTTAGATATAGTTATTTAATTACAATATAATATACCTCCAACTAGTAGAGCGGTTTGTCTCCGAATTTACAACGCTAAAATCAGCGGTTCGATTCCCCTCGGTGGGCTGTGCAGATTGCCCGATGTGGCTTTGCTATAAGAAAAACACACACAATAAAATATACATATACACATACACTAAAGAAGCCGCAAAGGAGAAACGTTGGTTTGAATAAAAATACACAATTTTATACTTATCTGTAGTGTAAAAATCGTTTTTCTTAAAGTTGTGATATCTTTGATATTTTAATATTCGATTTAAAGAGGACTTATTTTCAACAAAAGTTAAGATAATAACTTGGAAAAGCCTTTATTCACAACAGAAAAAAATATATAATTGTGAACTATAAAATCCTTGAACTATGAACGAAAACTAATTTGTTTAATCATCAAAATATAAAATAATACAATGAACATTAACTGCTGTTTGTTTACCAGAACTCGTTGTGCATGTAAAGGCATCGGTAGACGTTGGTTGATGTATTGAAAAATCTGAATAAAATCCGCTATCAAAGTCCAATTGAAACGCCAAAAATGTCCGCGCATATAGGTTCAAAACCAGAATCTTTTAAACTCTTAGCAATGTCCACGTATATATGAGAGAATTTGTTTTTGTTTGTTTTGGAAATTCGCACAAAGCTACTCGAGGGCTATCTGTGCTAGCCGTCCCTAATTTTGCAGTGTAAGACTAGAGGGAAGGCAGCTAGTCATCACCACCCACCGCCAACTCTTGGGCTACTCTTTTACCAACGAAAAGTGGGATTGACCGTCACATTATACACCCCCACGGCTGGGAGGGCGAGCATGTTTAGCGCGAAGCGGGCGCGAACCCGCGACCCTCGGATTACGAGTGCACGCCTTAACCCGCTCGGCCATGCCAGGCCTATATGAGAGAACACATTATAAATTTTTATGGAAAGATACAAACAAGTTTTCAATTTTGCGGTTTTCATGGACATTTTTACCAATACTTTGTTCCCTGTTGGTGGATGTTTATCAAATTTGGCATGAAGGTTTGTTGAGCCAATGAGGAAATACAGTCAACTCTCGGTACTATGCCACCCTTCGGGACCGAGCAAAAGTGGCATAGTAGCGAGTTTTTTTCAAAAAACGGTTTTATTGTTAAAAAATGCCTTTATTTTCTCATATAATCTATCAGCTCAGTCCAAGGTTCTCAAAAATCGTCAGCTGGCGCATCTTCTTTCGGCGTATCTCAAGCATCTCATTGTCCAACTGATCACATGCCTGCATCACACCGTGCTTGAACTTCTTTTCCCTCGTCCATGGCCTCAAGCCGGCGGCACAGCAGAAGCTTCTTGTAGTGGCGCTTGAGATTCTCTATGATTCCTTGATCCATTGGTTGCGAATTGGCTGTAGTGTTGGGTGGGAAGAAGACCATTTGGATGTTGTCCAGCTGGAGCTCAGCAGGGTGGCCAGAGCAGTTATCGAGACAGAGCAGAACTCTGCGTCGCTGTTGACCGAGTCGTCCGTCCCACGCACGCAGCATCTCCTCGAAAAGCTCCGCCGTCATCCACGCTTTCGAGTTCGCCTTGTATGTGACCGGGATCTCCTTGTTCTTGAAGGCACGGGGTCTCTTGGAATTGCCGATCACCAGAAGAGGGAACTTCTCGCTGCCGCTCATGTTTGCTCCGACCAGAAGAGTGATCCTTTGCTTGCTTTTCTTTCCCCCAGTGCACCACTCTCCCCTGAAAGCCATGGTCTTGTTTGGAAGCAGCTGCCAGAAGAGTCCGGTCTCATCCAAATTGAAGACATCGTCTGCAGAGAACTGTCCGAGCAAGGGCCGAAGAACCTGTTGTTGCCACTCAAGTAAGGATTGCAAATCCACCGCACCAGCTTCGCCTTGCACTGTCTTGTATGTGATGCCGTGGCGCTTCTTGAAGTTGGTCAGCCAGCCTTCACTGGCCATGAATTCCGGGATGTGCATCAGCTCGGCCAGTTTCATCGCTTTCTCCTTGATCAGATCACCACTGATAGGCAGATTCTGTCCTCTGGCTTGCTTCAGCCACATGAGCACCCCATCATCAAGCTTCGAGTCATGAGCCTGCGTCAGCTTCATGCGCTTTGATGGAACTCCAGCTGTAATTGCAGCCTCGATTGCATCTTTCTGGCTGAGAATACTCTTCACGGTGGTTCTCTTTACTTCGAAGCCCCATTTCTTGCTAATCTCTCTAGCCAGCTTGGACTGGTTCGATTCCTTCTTGACGGCATCGATGATCTCTTTCTTGTCTTGCAGAGTAAAGTCTGTTCTCTTTCTTTTCTGAACTGACATAGTAAGCTAAAGTTGAAACATATTTAATCGCATCATGTGACCCGCATTGGTAAGCGTTTTTGTGTGCTCCACGCACATGTACGTACATGTACGGTCATGGGGGGAGTGTTTTTAATACGCAAAATGCATGCATTTTGCATATTCACAACCTGCATGCAGGCTTTAAACTGTTTCACGCTAAGAAAGCCATTTTTATGGAAACCAAAACCCAATTTTGAAACAGCGTGCACACAAAAAAGTGGCATAGTAGAGAGAATAGGGGTGGCATAGTAAATTTGATTTTGTATTGAATTTTGTCGGGACCGAGCAAAAGTGGCATAATAGCGAGAGTGGCATAGTAGCGGGGTGTCATAGTAGCGAGAGTTGACTGTATATGTAAACTTGTGATTTCACATCTTATGTGTGTTTTTTTTTCGTTTTTATGGTTTTTTTTGTTTTTTTTTTACAATTATGTATAAAGGAAGCAAACTTTTGTTCTAAGATAACTTTTCATCAATCAAGAATTTACATATCTTGCGTCTAGGGTACTTGTACTCCAGTTGGTTTATAATATTCACAGATTATGAAAGAAAAGAAATGTATTCACAGAAAACTTTTGAATCTTGCGCTTTCAGTAATGTCACATAAAATATTCAACAGAACTTAAGATACGAACATCTTTCACAATTATCCGTATTATATATCAAAAGGTACAAAAAATTATTAGACTTGGCACAGCCCTGACAAGATAATTGTATAGAAATACAACATTTCTGTTATAGATATGGGCCTGGCATGGCCGAGCGCGTTAAGGCGTGCGCTCGTAATCCGAGGGTCGCGGGTTTGCGGCCGCGTCGCGCTAAACATGCTCGCCCTCCCAGCCGTCGGGGTGTATATAATGTGACGGTCAATCCCACTATTCGTTGGTAAAAGAGTAGCCCAAGAGTTGGCGGTGGGTGGTGATGACTAGCTACCTTCCCTCTAGTCTTACACTGCTAAATTAGGGACGGCTAACACAGATAGCCCTCGAGTAGCTTTGTGCGAAATTCCAAAAAAACAAAAAACAAGTTATAGATATGTGTGCCGACAAATACTTGATGATGCTAGGAAAGCTCTGACAAAGAATGCAAAATTATACCATTTATACAAAAGTATAAGTGGTATTGTTTTAAAGTGAAAATGTTTATGAACAAAGCACCCAAGAGTACTGGAAATATTCCATCGATCAAAAATAAACAGAACAACAGAGAGCAGGTTACGAATTCAATGAAAGATACAGAGATTTGGTTGGTTTGATATAGTCCCGCACTGGCGTAGAATAGTTGCATAAAATCTACAATGCAAATACGCTAGTTCTAAGTAAGGCTGTATCTAGTCATGTTAATCGCAAGATAAACCTCGGCTAATTGAAATTTCTTCAACCCACATTTTCATGACGCTATCTCAAAGACTCGCCCATCGCAACTCGCGCCTGACACATTGTTTCTTATCTTATGATGAAGCAGTAGGCTTACAAAAATCGAAAAATATCTTTAATCTAACCTGTCAGCTTATATTGAACATATTTATCAATTTTTTGTCATAAAAGTAGTAGCTAAAGCTAGGAAACTTATTGAATTACGGCTTATTCCTCTAGTACTGGTTACCACTTGAATTGTTTCAGTAATATTTGAGTTACCTGCCAAAGCTATGCTTTGTAACATTGGTAATGTTTTCTAAGGACTGTCATCCTCATCACACTAAACGTACTCGCCCTTTTAACCGTGGGGGCGTTATAATGTTATGGTCAATTCCACTATTCGTTGGTAAAAGAGTAGGTCAAGAGTTGGCAGTGGGTAGTGATAACTAGTTGACTTCCCTCCAGTCTTACACTGCTAAATTAAGGACGGCTAACGTAGATAGCCCTCGAGTAGCTTTGCGCGAAACTCAAAACAAACCAAACTTTCAACATTGCAAATGGCATAGTGCCTGCTGAACATAGATAATATTGTAAGGTCCCTTGTTTTTGACCAATTTACATTGATCTATTTCAGGACTTGAGAAATATCAATAAGGACTATCATCGGAATTGATTGATAATAATTTCAGAAAACAATAACAACTATGAGCATCTAATTAACATCAACGAATTTGTAATAATTCAACGTGATCAGCATGACATTTCTAAAATATATAATTGTGAACTATAAAATCCTTGAACTTTGAACGAAAAATAATTTGTTTAATAATCAAAATATAAAATAATACAAATAATGTACATTAAGCATCGAAAAATTGGATAGGGATTTTTAAAATATTGTTAGTGTGGAAGTTGATATAAACCCCAATGGCAACCAGAATAATAAGAACAACAAGTTCTCAGTTCTAAAAAATCAAGAACTCCCCAAAAGTGTTAAGAATCTCTTAGCAAGAGGCCCATATTTTGCAGTTTTTCCTTTACTAAATGACAAAACACATCTAGAAATCATATCATTATTACCACAGACAGTTTATCACATTCGAGGTAAATAAAAACGTTATTGCGAAGATCTATGTAATAATAGATATGGTGATACACCAAATATTACAGAGTCTCTCCTTAAAAGTCAATTACTCAAAGAAAAATCTGCAAGAGCCAATGAGTAGATGTATGAAAATAGTGAAAGCTCGATTGACATCCGAACCACAGAAAAAGAAGAGGTTCACATTTTTTCCCAGTCATAATATTTTTAATTTCCCGTTTGATCAGACATCTGTTTTCACCAAAAAAGATTAGAAGAACTTTGAGTTAGTAGATCTTACTGAGATGTATTATGGAATAAAGTCCAAAAGACAATTTAAAGTTTTTGAAAAAGACAGTCTTGGGTGGTTTAAAAAGTAAGAATAGCATAATAATAAAAAATTCTGAGAAAGGTAAGGATTTTATGATTAAAGATAAAAATATGTGAGTATAAACACAATAAATGACCATCTAAGCAATGTAAAAACAACAAACCATTATAGCGAGAGAGATATTACTAATAACACTGATTAAAGATATAAAAATAATTAAAAAGAGCAGTAAAAACCTCAACAATTCATAAATGAAT
This sequence comes from Carcinoscorpius rotundicauda, assembly GCA_011833715.1. NCBI lineage: Eukaryota > Metazoa > Arthropoda > Merostomata > Xiphosura > Limulidae > Carcinoscorpius > Carcinoscorpius rotundicauda. Next base: position 34,192,809 of record CM022402.1, read on the forward strand.
CACAAATAACCTTATTTCAAACAGCGATAGGCAAACGGAATTATGTGGTCTTCCCAAGGATCACAAAGAAGATAGTTCTTTTAGACCCATTGTTTCAGCCAATGGCTTACCAGTGGAAAAATTTTCAATGCTTGTTGATAAACTACTTCAAAAATGTGTGAAATTTATTTCTACATTTTAAAAAACACTCAAAATTTCTTTGAACTCTCTATTCTCATATCAGCATGATCAATTCACATTATTCGATTTGGACGTTAAGTCGTTGTACCTAACCATCCTAAAAGTAATAATGTAAAAACATTACCACAAGGAAACAACGACAAAAATAAACAATTTTACACGAATTTCGTCATCTCATACATAAGTTCTGATATTTCAGCTTTTATTAGAAAGGTATGCATACAATCAGGTTCTGACATCAGTCATAGAGAAACCAAGTAGAACCTTGAAAAGTTTTTTGATAAAATTAACCTTTAACCCCAAAACATTGCAATACACCCATACAAATGTGAAGGTTATAAATAGGAATTAAGAGGTAACTTTAACTACAATAATGTGGTATACAATTTGACATCAAACTTTGTGGTTATATTTACATTGGTGAAACAGGAAGAACTATTATGGATATAATTAATGAACATCTTCAAGTTCTGCACACATTAGACAGTAAAGCCAGTCTGTGTCTGAACATTTTGTTCACAAAATTAATTCCAGAGCAGTGGTTCTTAACCTTGTTAGAGGTACTGAACTCCGAAAGTTTCGTACTTGCATTCACTAAACCTTTCGTAATAGGAAAAATAAAATATGATTGTTTTCAAATTCAAAACGTAAATAGATATTTTATTAGTGCACAAAATGAACCATGCATCAGTTGCACATAATATCACTGTGTTCAAAGAACAAAACCAACAAAACACGAATTTCACACAAAAACAAAAACATAACTCAATGAATATTTACTGCAAATCAATGTAACTTTTACTGTTGCTTTTCAGAGACAAGTTATGAAATGCACGGCTTCACCTTGGCAAATGCCACTCTCATATCATTTTCGCAACAAAGTCTGTTCCTTTTCTTCGTTTCTATGTCTAACATCCTCGAAAAGGATTGCTCGCAAAAATACGTTGTAACAAACAATATGAGTACCTCAAGGGCTTTCTTAGCAATAAGAGGGTACGGCTGTCTCACCTATGCTGGATATGACTCTCTGGTGATATAACACATCTTGGATCCTACTTCCATAGTCGTCCAGCAGAAAAAAAATTGTGAAGTTATCATTCCTGTTCGTTGTTTTCATAGCAGTACCTTTTTTGAAAAGTCTTCAGATTTTATTCCGCTTCGATGGTGTTGACTCTACCGCCCTGCATCTGTTAATTGAGGTGATTGAGAGCATTAAAGATATCAGCTCTGCACACCAAAATGAGAATGAACTCAGATTTGTCGAAGCAATCTGCATGACAATGTTGGTGCTCTCGCAAAAACAGGACTAATTCCACACGCACGGCAAAAACACGATTCAGCACCTTTCCCTGGGATAACCACCGAACGTTAGAATGGTACAGAAGTACCTCGAATTCAGAGCCCATTTCATTACATATCTCTTGGAAGTGATAGTTACACATTCAACTTCAATTTTTAATACTTCTGTTAGTTTTGAAGGCAAGGTTTTTGTTGCTAACGCATGCCTGTGCAGATCATAGTGCGTTACAATGATGTATGGTGCATCGGCTTTCACCAGCGCACCAAAACCATAGTTTCGTTCCAGCATGACTGGAGCTCCGTCCGAACAAACTGCGGAAACTATATCCCACAAAAGATCGTTGTCTCTGAAGATGTCATCCAAGTTTCTTCACGTTGGCTGCCATAGTTGTTGTTGTAAAAATCTTACCGAATAAAAAATCTTCTTTTATCTCCTCGTTCTTCACATAGCACACGAATATAACAAGCTGGCTTAAATTGGAAACGTAGGCTTGAATGGGCTTGAAATCAGTATTCCAGTGTATATAAAAGGAGAATTTTCAACTGAAACTAGAAAAAATATTTATCCGTGTAAAGAAAAGTAAACAAAAATGGAGTTTCTTGATCATATTATGTAACGTGATTAAATCTAGATGTACCTACTAAAACTGATGCAGTACGAAATTTGTACTTAATCAATGATGAAGCAAATAGTTTGCAGTTTCATTAATTTCCCATCATAATACAACGATTTGTTCTCAACTTTTCAAAAATAGCAGCATAGTTGTCTATCACGAAAGTAAAAGTGTACTTTATGAGGAACAAGAAATGTGATTAGGCATTCCAACACCCAAAGGTAGCTTTGGTAGGTGTTACATTCAAAAACTGTGAGTTTCTGTTTGAAAATGAAAGCAGTAACAATGGAATCAAAGCAGTGTTACATCATTTGCAGTATGAAATAAACTGTGTGGTCATGTACACACATTATGCTGTACAATAAAGAAAGAACTATTGTCAGTGGTTGTATTATTTATAAATATCAAACTTTCTACTTCCATAGACTGTGCTTTGATGAACTGGTTAATAAAATTTAAAAATCTTGAGGAATGATAGCATAGTGGAAAATGACTTAACAAGTATATTAGTTTGACATAGTTCATCATAGAACACAGAACAAAGAACTGTTTCGCTCATGGTAATACTTTGTCTAGTTATGGAAAGCCCTGATCCTAAATATAACGTGGAGTTGAAGCCATAGCAATTTCAACTATCTATTGAATGCAAACTCCAGAGCAGTGGTTCTTAACCTGGGTTCAGTCGAACTCCAGGGGTTTGGTGAGTCAGTCACAGGGGTTTGACGAAAGTCAAGACGCACACACTGTGTGTCTGTTCCGTTCACCTCACTCGTATGATTCGTGACGTTCTGCTCCACTTGAACATCATTGGCTGCGGCTGAACACGTCACATCACTTGGCTTTAATATCTGTGCTGAAGGGAATTTCGTGCACTTAGCAGTCGACTTGTGACTGTAGCAATCGTGCGTCATTTGTGATTTTGTCATATTCTTTCAATTCCTTCATACTAACTATGCTGAGCAAAAACAGAAAGTGGTCGGATGAATACGTACAATATGGATTCACGTGTAAACAAAATATGATGGGAGTCAGTGTCCACAATGCATGATTTGCGATGCCAAGTTGAGCAATTCTAGTCTAACACCGGCAAAACTAAGAGAACACTTTCTAAAGCTGCATGAAGATTGGAAACAAAACAATACAACGCTTACTGAATTCAGTAAAGAGAGCCAGGCTCGATGAAAAGGCGACTTTGCCTGTTCTTGGCTTTGTACCTATCGACAAACCGATCCTCACAGCATCATATGAAGTTGCGTACTTGATCGCAAAGCAGAGCAAACCATACACCATTGGTGAAGTACTCGTAAAACCAGTTGCGTTAAAGATGGCGAATATCATGCTGAGAAAATTTGCTGAAAATAAGTTATCCCAAATTCCTCTTTCAAATGACACCATCAGCAGCAGAATAGATGACATGAGTTACAGATCTGATTTCAAGCCTAGTCAAGCCGACGTTTCCAATCTAAGCCAGCTTAATAATGAGAAATTTATATAAATCCTTTCTTCTCCTAAAAGAACTATTCGCCCTGTCTCGTCATCAAAACCTTCTAACACAACTAGATGTTCATTTATTTACAGGAAATACATGAATACAAGCCGCCATGTTTATCCATCTAAAATATATGTATAGATCCGTTAACACACCCTCTCTTTTTCCTGACCTTCACCACGAAAAGTGATCCAACACTTCCCAGGGTTCTGCAGTATCCTTTTACTTCAGTACTTATACACTCTCCAGTGCTTCAAGGAAGTCAGTGTATGCAATTTTTTCTATATAGTATACTATGTTCCCAATGTTTGATCAAGTTGGCTCTCTGGTCTCATAGATACTTTAGTATATTCATCCAACAAGTCATTGAGATGCTTTCTCTGCATTTGGTTTATATTAATTACAGGGACGGCTAGCGCAGATAGCCCTCGTGTAGCTTTGCGCGAAATTCAAAAGCAACTAACCAAACAAACAAACAAACATTTATAGCACTGGGCATGTGTAACATTGGAACAACGTCATTTGGCCAGGAAAGGGTAATACGGTCACTTGACGTTTCAGCCAGGTTGCTGGATTTTACTCCAGCGTCTTCTTGGCCATAATTGATATTATCTACTACAAAAACAACAACAACAAAGCAAGTAGAATAAGGCAATCTCAATGATTTTCTGAATCACATGTTTCTGCTATTCCCACATAAAAATTAGACAAATAAAAACATTTAAGTGTTATTTATGATTGAACTGACACAAAAAACGTGACATGATTGCATATCACATATGGTGACTTGAAAGTCCATTTAAATTCAAGTTACATGTTTTTTTCTTTTACTTCGTTTAAGGTTGTATTTAAGATGACAATCCTTTTAAAATATTCAAGCTATGATGATTATTATTTCATATAAATAATTTCGTTTCTTGATTTGCCATTTAGGAAATTGTTCCATTTGTGTGGTCAATCTCATTTTTTTCAATATTTGTGCATGGCGTTGGTAGTTGATGTGGAGTTGGTGGACAGTAGTTACCAATATTAGGCTTTATTAATTTTAAATTTAATAATAACTGCTAATTTCCACCAGATTTGTGAGTTCTTACATTGATGTATAATTGATTCTTCGTTTTATGATGTACATATGTGTGCAAACTAATTTTACTAAAGTTAGTTACTTAGAAGTACCATCTATATATCTAGGATCGAAAATTAAAAACTATCACTTAAAAAGTTCAATCCATTTAGTTTGCACCCTGTAATTTTAGTTTTTAATTTGATTTATTTTAAAATCGTAACCTATATAATTGTTTAAAAAATACACTTAACAATGATATTTTAAAGTAGGATATTCATCTGTATATCTACCAATTTAGGCCTGGATTAGTGGATATTTTCTGACTATAAATACGAAAGTGTAACTTAATATATTGAAGTTATAACACTCTGTAGTGATTGTGTGTTTTAATTATTCAAAGTTAATAGTAATAGTGCAATTTTTAGTAGTTAGGTTTTTATTGCTATTGCTAGTACAACTACTACTGGTAAGGAGCCCTATACTTAGCTGGATTTTCTTGAGGTTAAAGCAAATAATGCCTGCAATTCTTTCAACAACGACTAAGGGTAGACGTACTTGCTGGTTTTTTCAATCAGGAAGATATTTGCATAGCCAAAGCAAATGCCAAACATTTGCAATGACTAGTATAATTCACATGCAGCTTTGGTATTCATTAACAAGGAAACTGATGTTATAATTACAGCCAATGTTTGTGCAAGGCAGGGTAAATATATTTTCATTGTTTTAGATGTAAATCCTTATTCTATGTAAGTTACTTTGGTGAAGAGTAAGGGAAGAAATTTAAAATGACTTGTAATTTTAAAATTTTAGATGAAATTGAATATTTATTGTCTTACTAAATACCAACAAAATTACCAAATGTGAAATTAATCTCAAAGTTAAAGTAACAAAATTGGCAGTGACTAAGAACATTAATTTACCATTAATTATGTAACATATTATGACATGAATAGCTAAAAAACTGAAAATGGATTGGAGCACGAACTGAGTATCTTTGGCTAAGAGTACCAGTGATCTCCCACCAATTGTGTAATCTTGATCAGTGAATAAAAGTATATTTCTGTCAACATTTATGCTTGAACTGATCATGTTATAGTTTCTTTTTGCCATTAGAAACTCTTAAAATCCTTCCTACAACTAGCACCAAAGTTATGCCATTCATGTAGTTATGTTTCATGTGATGTACAGAGGAAAATGTATTTTCTCCATTACTTTGAATTAACAATATAAAGATAAGTAAAATCCATAAAAATGAACAGTTTTTTTAATGTATTTTTTTCTAAGGGTTCTTAATGTTACAAAAGTAAATTAAGGTTTTTTTTCATGAGTGTAAGGAAAGCACACATTAAAAACTTTTAGTGGAATTTTATGAAGCATAATTTGTCTTTTTATGTTTATGAGATAGTATTGGGATGACTTAATTTTAAATGTGTTACTTAAAGTAGTTCATTAGTAGGGAATGAAAAAGTGAAATATAAAACTTGCTTATTATATTTATTTATGAAATTAAAACCTTGACAGCTTGTTATCAGTATTATCCAATCACTTGCCATCCATGGGACAGTCTTCTTTTCACTGGTTTGTATTTCAAAATAATTGTAGATGTACAGTTATTTATTTTCAGGTGCTTTTTCAACCTATACAGTACCTATTTGGGATTGTACAATTATTAGAACTTGGCTGATATTGTAGGAAAATCTGCCAATAATGGTTACTTGAGAGAAATATTGGTCATTTTGCTTCCCTAGTGAATCTGCAAGCAAGTATCATTGCAAGTCAAGCAAGTGCAGGCTAAACCATATAATTACAGCACTCTGTGACCTGTTGAGAGTTGTACCGTAAAGCAGTTTATATAGGCTTTGGCCAATAAGGTACTCAAAGTACAAGAAGCATTTCCATTGAATATAAGGGAAATTGGCAGGTTACTAGTTTGTAACCGGCCAGTTTGCTTGAATGGTTGATAAAATTTACATTACAGCATGTTTATTTCATTGTCATTTGATAGCCAACTGTCCAGGAGATCATGACATGAAATATGGAGGAAAAAATAGCTTTATTTTCACCCTGCACTATCAATAGAAATTTTCAGTTTGTCCATCCTGTGCTGTTATTCAGAATCCTACTACTGTTTGGAACTGTGTTTGTAAGTAAACTTCTCATGTTTCTGCATGTGAAATCTCATCAAAAAGACCTTAGATGTGAAGAAAAAGGTGCAGCCAAAAAAGGGATTCAATGTGCAATCTAAAGGAATGAAATAAAGTGATGGTCCAACTGTTAACTACAGTTTTAACAAATATTCATTCAATCATTAGTTCGTCTGGCCTCGTTTTTTTTTTTTAACTTTGGGCATGATGGTGGGTAGAATAAAGTATGTGGCTGAGGTAAGATTTCATGACCTTTTGTCAACAATCCACAGCAAACAAGAAAGTGACACTCAGTAATGACGAACAACTTTATTTTTGAAACAGACCTGCACCTTACATAACCAATGAAGTTGTTTCAAATATATGGTGGTAATTTTTCCTTTGTAAAATAGTATTAGCTTTTTTTGTAGTAATACCATGGAATCTAGATTAATAGTTTCTTGTCATCACCCTGTGCACTTGGTACAGCCATATCAAGCAGCATTGTGTATACTAATTGCTTAAGCTAATGTCAGGTGATGCTAAATGCTCTTTAATAAGGATAATTACGTAAAATTTGGTAAATTTGTACTGAAAAGTGGATAGTGATTAATAACCATTCACTCATGATTTTTTTTAAAACTTGAACTAGAAACTGCTGATCTAATTTGTGTAGCTTAAACAACACTTGTGTATCTTCCTATCCATATCCTTTAACTCTTCTTTGATTTATTACATGACCCCTCCATTTGCAATTTCTTTGTTGTTACCCCGTTCCTCCTCATTGTCGTACATGCCAGTTCTTTTCTGTATTTACTTTGTTCTTTCAACATTGTCTCATCTTGCTTGCCTGATGGGTTCTTATGTTTTTGCACATGGTCACTGAAACTTTGAATTTCTTGATACTCGGTCTTTGGATTCAATCTTGGTAGTTTTTATTAGTGGTGGAGGCAGATTCATTATCAGTTTTTATTCCTGTCCAGTTCATAATTTTCTTGTTTAAGAGTCTTTCTACCTTTCTTAGGTACTTCTCTTCCTTTCATTTTAAGATGAGTGTTTCATCATTTTCCAGCTCCTTCTTTTGCTTATTTAATTCTTTTATTGTTTGATAACTTTTGGGAAAAGATACCGTACTTTCTTAAGCCTGTTTTCCTTTCTCCAGAATCTTTGTCCAATTTCTTCTTTTAGGGAGTTTTGGTGGCATTCCTAATTGCCTTGAATCATGAGCTGAAGTGTGGGTCTGTAATTCCATTTCTATACGAGTAACTTATTTCTTCTCACCCATTCTGAACAACTTTCCTTTCTTCACAAAACCACTTATTTATGGTGGCTTGTCAAAATTTCCATGTACTTCCTTACCATGAATATCTCATCCACCTGGGGGTTCTTTTTAACTCTCACTAAGCTGTACCTAACTTTCTACAGTTTGCTTACAGGAACTGAAGCATCTGGTCAACAAAACATCTTGCTTTTACATTTTGTAGAAGTTCTATATTTTTAGGAGACCTTATTCTCTTGAAATTCTTATTCCACTTGGCTGTACATGTGAATCTTGACCAGTCCTCTTCCTTCCTTCTCTAATGGAGGATCTTACTTGGTAGCTTGACTGCTTCTATATACCCATGGAATTCTTTTACCATTTTCTAAACTGGACTCTTGGTTTTTCACATATGATTATCTTTCTCTCTGAATTGGGATTGCCCTTGAATGACTGTTTGACTTTGGGTTCTGGTGGTCTTCCAGACATAACAGTCTTGAACAATTTGTTGTCCTTCTTTCTGTCAACACATCCATCTCATCTCATGCTTCTTGCTTTTACAGTATTGCAATTTTAAGTTAATCCACTGACAACCATTAACTCTTGGTTGGTTGTCTTCCCCATCTGTCATCACTGGTATCATGCAGTTGCCCTAAAACTTGTAAACCTGTATTCTCAAAGTTCTCTATTTTCTGTATATTCTGTAAGTGATCACACTTCAGATTTTTAACTGGTTTGATAGCTGTTTTTATTGTAATTTTCTTGTGACTTTTACATAACTTTTAAGCTCTATAATCCTTTCTATCCATTTGCAATTTTAATTAGGACTCTTATTTTTTGGATAAATTTATTCACATATGTTTATATTCCTCTTTCCTTTCATCACTTTTATAGACCTTAATTTTGTTTATTAACTTACCTATTGTTAATCCCCTCTTCTCAAGTACATCCTTGAAAGACATTGGTAGTTCTTAGTTGTTTCTTCACTTTCAGCCACAATGTTTACAATATGTGTATACACAGTTAGATTGGAGAGCCCATCTCCCTCTTCTTTATACAGAATTTCTCTTACTGCTTTCTAGTGCAATATTCAAGATCAATAGTAATGGGAGGCACTTCTGTCTTAGATCACTACACACTCAAATGTCACGTCTTTATTTTCTTTGCTTGTTTTTGTTACAAAGCATTTGTGTAGTGATTTTGATCTATTAAGTAATAATTCTAAATATTTTTCCATGTGTCTGTCTTTGTATTATCATCATCACTTTTAGTATTGCTAGTCTTGTTTGTTATCTTCCTCTTAGGATTTTCAACCTCTCTAATGTTCTCTGGATCTTTCACGTGTCACACTTTCTATTTTAATATCATGTCACTCATTGCTTGTCTTATGTTCCTTTTAATAATCCTGACATTCTTACATTTTACCTTGTACATTCTTCTAATTTCTATCACCCATGTAATTCAGCTTATTAGATCTTCTTTTCTCTGAAGCCTGTGAGATTTTTTTTTACTTTGATAATTCCAAACATTCTGAACCCATTCCTCAGTTCATTTGGAAATCCTCCCTCAATTTGAGCTCTTCCGTTTTTCATCACCTTGTTTTCCTAATGTGGTTTTGTTTATTAACATCATTGTTATAACACGTGGCTCGCCTGTACGCTTTCACATCTTTTAAGGTTTTTCTCATCTTTCTCTTTATGAGGATATGGTCTGTTTGGTTAGTGACTCTTGCACCTAAAGATTTGCAAGTCCTTTGAGAATTTTGTTGTGTGTCAATGTAGAACCACCAATAATGAAGGGCAGTACCACTCCATTATTGTTACTTTTCATGTGTATTTCTTCCTTTCAAAACTGTTGCTGGTGCAAAAGCATTTACCACTTTCTGTGCTTTGACATTAAAATCTCCCATTATTTAGGTGATATAATGTTTTAAACTTATATAAAACATCCTGCAGCTCTTCACAAAATTTATCAGTATCTTTAGGTTTTGAATCCAGTATAGGTGCATATGGTAAGATCGTTATTTTAAACTGCAATGCTATATTCTGATTCTGAAAATTCTTTGACTGACATCTGCATGCTCTTTCAATTATTCTCTAACTGTTGCATAGACATAACTGAACTCTATTTTGTCTACAAATAATTTTGTTTTTGCCAACATCACTCCCTTAAGAATCCACTTACCTGTTTTCTTTCAGGGCTACATCACCTACCTTATATTTGTTGATCATTTCCACCATGTTCTTTGTGTAGCAACCTCTGATCACATTTGTTGCTTATGAAGCTTGCCATGTTCATCAGCAACAGGTCTAGCAGTTGCAGGTTCCCCTTGAAATTCATAAACAAATAGTGTTTTACTGAATAGAGTTCATTGTTCTATTCCAACCATCTGCAATTAATTTGGACATGGGACTAGTATTGCCTTCTCATATGAGCCACTATACTTAGTTTAATGATCAAATTTAAAATATTAAAACTAAATTTGAAGTAAAATGTAATATGTATTTCACCACATGTCACTGAGTTTATATTATTTTAACATACCAGTGAGTAGCAGAAATTTATGATTAAAATAGAAATAAATTGTGTTTAACATAGAAATGCTGTGATAAATCAGTATATTCTGAGATGTATGACACAAGTGAAAGGTTCAGATGTCAGTGTTTGCTTGAATCTCTGGTACATAGAAAATAGATGTAATGTATGTATGTATGTATTTCAAGGTATTTCTTTCTCTGTTTAACCCTTGAATGGCAGCCATTAACAATTGATGCTGCTATCTACAACATTCCTGCTGTTTAAGGGTTAAAACATTTTTGTCTGTACATACATTCTTTTTATGTAATATATTTTGTTTATTACTTTATCTTTATGATGAATAAATTTGGGTATTTAGTTTGCTAAAGTAATCCTGTGTCAAATATTGTCTTTTGAAATAATAAAATAATTTGTAATTAGCTAAATTGCTTTGTATCACAAAGAGTTAATGCTGCACTCTGTAAAAACAAAAAAAAAATTAAAATTACTCCTGCTGACAGAATTCTGGAAGTGATTACTCCTTACAGAAATATTTTACCTAAAAACTGGTGTGTGTGTGTGTGTGTGTGTTTTTATCCATGTGATGAGTTGAAAAGTCTTTCTTTGTTAGCTCCGCAGTGAGCCTGAGGGCTTATTATGCTAAACATTATGTTGATATACCTACAGTGGACAAAGCATAGATAGCCCAAAGCACGTCTGTTTGTATAACAGCAAACAAAATTTTACTAAATATTTACATGTGCTGCAATTATTTCTATACCTATTGTTTTTATACTGTTTTGTATATGGATGTAAAGACCTGTATAAAGTTAAATGACAGAAAGCACATATTAATATTTAGCCTACTAATTTACACAATGTACAAGGTACATTACTCAACACATTTCTCAACTTTGTTTAATCAATCAAGTAAATGAGTAAAAATAACATTTAAATGAATAAGTTTTCAATGGAAATAACATTTTATACATTCAAGTTACAAAACTGTAATGTAAAGTAAATGTAAAATAGAGATGAAAGTTATTTGAAAGTTGTTTGTTTAGATGTAAAATATGTCAAGTTGAGCAGTTGCAAATTAATTTAACTTTTTGTGACAAAATTTATTTTATAACACATTTAGTAGCTAAACCTAATCTAGTACTGTATATTAAGGCTGATTGAGATAAAATATGCTTGTATATTGCCAATTACATGATTGCTGCTTTATTATATACAACCATTCTCAAGTTTGATAGTAATTTATTGACAGTTACAGGGTCTGATAAGTGGTTCATAGGCTTCTACCAGTTGCACAACCATTTTGGCCTTGTAACTGGTGGTTGAGGCACTTTACTCGCAATATGCAGTTTGTAAGACTAAAACCCATCATTGAACATGTTTGATTTTTCAGGTGTGTAGGTAGTATAATGTGATTATTAATCTCACTATTCATTGGTAAAAAGTAACCCAAGAGTCATAATGTGGTGGTAATTCCTGAAAAATATCTGAGTAGTGGCTTGATTTGCTCATTTGAATGTAACTGTGCATATAATGAAGGCTAAAGTTTATATTAGGCTCTTTTTATTCAAACCTATCATATTGGAATGTTATTTGTCATGTACAATATAGTAGCGTTTTATGATATTTAAGTTTCCAGTATCTCAGTTTTACAAAACTCTTCTTACATGACATTTTAATCTATTATTGCAGTCCTGGTGATGTCAGTGAAATGTTCTACTGTTATTAGTCTGAATGTTATTTTGAAGTTTATTTTTTTTAAAACTCTTTTATGTTTACTACTTGTGCATGAGTAAGTGAAAAATGAAAATTACTTTTGTGTTAAGATGTTAACAGTTTTAATAAATTGTTGTTGGTGAAACAGTTGATTGCAGTTAAAATATTCTTTAGATAATTAATCAGCAATGGTAACATTAATATTTTGTACTCTTTATAACACAGTTATGTAATAAACTTGATTATAATTCAATGTTGTCTTTTTTAAATATCGAACAGAAGTGTATTGACATTTTCAGGAATATTTTTTCATCTTCCATCTATTAATCCTTTAACTGCAGCTATCTAAGTGGATGTTAATTTCTTACAAGCCATACAACATATATAGCACACAAGCATTCAACTGCAAATGGGTTAAGTTGTAAGAAAATTAAAATATCATTATCATCTTTGCATTGTGAAATCAAATTTAAAAGAATAGAGATTAATCTTAAAGCACCAGAAATAAAATTTTGGAATATCACTTTTTTATAGTTGATATTAGTAGTAAAACCATACTTATTCTTACAACCACATAGCCAAGTGTGTTTCTTTATGGTTGATTTTTGGATGTAGTAAAAGCATGCTAAGTTTTTACACCCACATGACCAGAGTGTATAATTGTTTCTTTATGGTTGATTCTGGGATGTAATAAAACTGTGCTAAGTCTTATAACCAGATGCCCACTAACAAATGCTTTTGGTAAATGTACATCTGTATGTAATTAATTAATAAAGAATGTTTTTACTACAATATCTTCAAAGTGCTGTTGTAATTACTTTTTGGGGGACATTAATTTTATTTGTTTTAATACTTGCATAGAGTTTTTAACTTGTGACTTAAGCAGACACATTTTCTCTGAATGTTGTTTTAAAAATTTGGTTACACAATGTTAATATTTAAAGGCATTTTTCAGTTTTATTATACAACATGTAGATGAAATCTTATTTTATTAGTGTGATAATTGGAAAACACATTTTCTGAGTATGTTTTCTAGTGTGTTGGTGTGTTAGGAAGATTTAATGATAAAGGAAATTCATGGAAGTTATTTAGGCAGAAATAAATGAATTTTAGTGACTTTATTTACTACACAAATTGCAGTGCTTTCTGTGTTTGTTTTTTTAGGTAAAAAATACAAGTGTTCAGTTTGCCTTTCTGAATTTGCTTTTGCGTCTGGTTTGTATCGGCATAAACGCTACAAACATGATGGAGCTCCTAGAAAAGGTTGTATACTCTGTGGAAAATCCTTTTGCCGACCTGACAATTTGTCAACACACATGTGGACAGCACACCATTCTTATAAATCTAAAACAAAGGAAAACTATCCCTGTATGAATATTTAAAATGTTTTGTGTAACTTATCTAAAGTAAAAGTTGCAAAAGAAACAATCAAATAAAAAAACTATTGTATTAAATTACTAATATCCATTGAATATCTATAATGTACTATAAATAAACATTTCGTGTAATGAAATACATATGGTATAGTAATATCCATTGAAAGTCTGTAATATAAAGTAGTGCCCCCAGTGGCTCAGCGGTATGTCTGCGGACTTACGTGCTAAAATCCGGGTTTCGATACTCGTGATGGGCAGAGCACAGATAGCCCATTGTATAGCTTTGTGCTTAATTCCAAAGTAACCAAAATATAAAGTAATAGTTCTTGTAATGATATACATCTGATAATTAATGTCCATTGAAAGTCTAATGTATTACAGATCAAGTAATAGTTCTTGTAATGATATATATCTGCTATACTAATATCTATTGAAAGTTTGTAATATGCTGTAAATAAAGTAATAGTTCATGTAATTATATACATCTAGTTTACTAATATCTCTTGAAAGTTTGTAATATGCTGTAAATAAAGTAATAGTTCATGTGATATACATCTGTTTACTAATATCTATTGAAAGTTTGTAATATGCTGTAAATAAAGTAATAGTTCATGTAATGTACTATAAATGTATTAGTAATTCTTGTGTAAATCTGACCTTGCTAGAATGTGTAGAATAAATGTTTTGTATTGTTTCGGTTTATTCAGTTTAATATTTTGATCCTAATTTAGAGAATGTTTTAAAGCTCTTTGTGAATTATTTTATGTGCTGATGGAGTATTTCAGCTATACTGAAAATACTATGAACCAGTTGTGCTGTATGTATGAACTTTGTGATATGAATTTATTAAATAAATCTTACATTTACAGCTGTTGAAAAACTACTGGTTTTCGTTATGAAGTTTATAGATATTGTAAAATTAACCCCAATAAAATACAGAAAAGATTTGGTAAATTTTTGTCTTTATTAAAAAGTCAATAAGATGAGGTTAAAATTTACATAGTATTTTAGAACAACATTATTAAAGTCATTATGATGCCCTGCCTAACAACTTCTGGTGGGAGAAAACAGTGAAGAACTTGTGTTTTTTGAAGTATTATGTAAATTTTTCAACATTGTTTTATTGAACTTTTAATAAGTACTTTTATGCAAGGATCCAAACTGGTTTTAATTTTGTATGTGCAGTCTGATAGTACTTGTTCATAATGGTGAATATGTATTTCTGAAGATCTTCCACACATTCAGTCTTGTGCCATTTTTAAGTATTTTTTTAGGTGATTAAACATTAAAAGAATTTTTACTTTTTTAATTTTAATTTGTTAAATGAACATTTAATTTCTTGCAGAGACCAAGTTTAGGTGTGATATATGTAATGCTCAGTTTACATTTGGATCAGCACTTACAAGGCACAAGAGGTTTCAGCACAAAAGGGCTTCATTACACTGCCCTATGTGTGGACGAACTTTTCGCCGACCTGACCATATTTCAGAACACATGAAGACAAAGCATGGAGTCTTCATTAATAAAAAGAAGAGCACAGATTCGTTATTGAAAGAATATTTTTATGTGTAGAAAATTTAAACATTATTTCTTGCTTTTTGATAAATATATGCAGTTTCATTTTTTTTAGTCAAATAGTAACAAATGAGATTTTCTCAGTAGTCTAAATTTTTGAAATTTGCTTGTAAAGTAACTACATTTTGCATAAATTGTAATATTCAGGTGTGGGTCATGATAATTTATAAACTTATCTTACAAGGTTGAAAATACAACTGAGATAAATTTGTATTATCCATAATTAAACATAAATAATCACTTGATAAATGTGACAGTGTTTATTGTTGGTTTAAATAATTTAGGATGTGTACATTTGTCTAGAATTATAAAACTTGAGGAATGACTTGTAAATGCCTTATTCATAGGTCATTGAAATATTGTAATAAAAATTTGTACTTAGTGAAATTGCATTCATCTTTTAACAAAATATTTATATACTAGAATATTATACGTAGTATTTTAACTGTCATATGTAATAGGTTTCTGTTTAGTTTAAAACATTGTAACTTAATGGTGTGTTGAACAAAAACTTGAAGGTATTTTTGATGATTTACGAGGACATTCTTGTACACATGTAAGTAGTGATGATTCATCTTGTGTCTGCAGTAAAGGCTGTATTTGCCATGACCATATGTTTCTATGTTTAAACCTAGCTTAGTTATGAGAAGTAGCTGTATTACAATTTCAGCTTAACAGTGTAGTACCATAAATAATATATGTGATGAGTGTTCAAATATTTACAAAAATCAGATGTTTAATTTTCATCAATTTTTGGTTTGTTTTATAGGTATTTCATGGCACTTTTTGACCTTGATGACATGCTTACTGAAGAACTTTTTAAGCAAATATTTTTATCTTTTTTTTTCATATAAAAAATACTAGAATTTAAAAGTGGTAATTATTCAGAAATGTGCAATATTAGTGAAGCTTGAAGTGAATGGTTTGTATATTGTAAAGTGTGTATGGCATATAGTTATTTATGCAGTGACATTCACAATAAGTGGTAATTACAGAGGGATGTTTTATATTTATTGTAGTAGCTTAATATTTTAGCTTTTACTTCAGCACAGTGGTTATTGGAACTAATGGTTTCCATCTTATTTAGCCATCTGCTGATATCACCATCTTATTTTGCCATCAGTTAATCCAGCACATCTTTCCTCCTTGTTCAAAGCTGTTTTCTTGCTTTCTATGAATACTTTTTTTTATTCTTTCTTGTATACATTAGTTGATATCTATAGTAATGGTGATTGTATTAGTAGATGCATGCTTCTGTTTAATAATTCTTTCTACTGCTGAATTTTGTTATTCTAGATTGGGATTCATGTTTTCAGTTCTTCCGAGATTTGTCATTACAATTCCATGTTTCTTCTTCATGTAGTTGATATGGAGAATATTGTAATTTTATATATTCTTATGTTAATGTTCTCAGATAGTGATTTAGTCTTAAAAGGATTGTTTCGTGCATAAACATTCCTGTTTGTCAGTCAAATCCCAATTAATACAAGATATATAAACTAATAATTGTGCTATTAAAGCAGTGGTAATTTTAATCATTTTTATATACATGTTGGAAACAAAAACATAATTGGCATCACTTAATCTTTATGTAAAAGTTTGATTACATGTTTGGTACTTGGATGTATGACAGTGAGAGATTTAATTAGTATTTCAACACTGTACTGCCAGCAATATAATTTATTTTAAAAACTTCCAAAATTACTTGCATCATTCTCATCTATGCTTTTTTTATTTTTACCTTTTAGGGCACAGAGAAATCCATACTTATGAAATAATCTTGCAAGAGACCAGTAATTTTCTGTTGCAGGTCATATTGTATTCTATTAATATAGAGATGAGTCAACTGAAAGAGTAATTGAATTCCGTCACTTGCTATGAAAGAATGGCTAGCAAGATGTATGAAGTAAAAAAAACAGACTAATATAAATAATGTGACTATAGGTTCTAATCTTTTCAAATTGTTAATGACAAACACTTGCGAAGGATGGTGATACTATGTTTACATTATCATTTAAAATCATGCATAGCCTTAAGGAAAACTTAAGACCAACCTCTAAATTCAACACTCTTATATTTTTTGATATTTAAGGCTTAGTAAGAAAATTAACCTAACAGCTGGAATGTAAAGGAAAACTGTACTGTAAAACTAGAAACTAGTTCAAGAATGAATCTTTTGATGCTGATGATATGAAAAGCTAATACAGAATGAAATGTGGTTTATTGATTTATATCATAGCTTATAATACAGTCTGCAGATGTTCCTTACACAGTTTTGCACGTTAAGATTTATTTTTGAATAGAAGACTCTTACAGACCCTCTCCTTCCAAACAATAAAGTAAATAATTAATAAACTAGATGAAGGATTATAATTAAATAGCTTCTGAATTGTTGTACTCTTAACATTGCTTGCAACAATGTAATATGTATTTTAATGTTTAGTGAGGAACTTGCTGAAATTAATACAGAATAACAGCAACTTGCAGTTTACAGAATCAGATTTTACAATGTGTCAGTCTGTAGTGTGAGGTCATCATCAGGTAAAAAATGCATTCAAAAAGGCAATTGAATGTTGGAGAATATTATAGAGTTGAAATAATGAAGACCAGTGTGCAGGTGTATATATAAAGGTGTTCATTAGTATTTATTTAGCATTAACTTTGGTGATTTTCTGAGCTGAATGTTTGATAGTTTTTTAAATATTCAATAACTAATTAAGCCTTGTTCAATGCTATATAGAAATTGTAATTGTTTATTATGTATTTTATCCAGTTCAAAAACTTAAGCTGAGTTTGATTTAATATTCAGATATTTTTTTTTTCATTTAAAACTTCAGAATTAATATAGAAAGATTAGATATTAAACTATTGTCAAGATAGCTTGGAAGTCAGACAAAAATTTTTTTTAACTTGAACAAGTTTCAGACAGCATCTTTGCAATTAATAGTAAAAGTAAATTAACAGTAAACACTGAATGAGTCAGGTGAACATTTCAAATATTCCTTTAGAATCAGAATGTTAACATTTTGGAATAAATGAGTGTGAGATGTATTCTGCTAGTTACTGTTATGTTTCTTTCAACTTGACTTTTTATGAGAATATTTTTTCATTCAGTTTTATTATTGCATGATTCATTTTACTTTTCTTCTACAATGACCCAGAACTTGTTATATAAACTTTTGTCATTTAGTGTTAAATTGCTTTGTGATTTCACTCACTTTACATTTCCATCACAGTAATTAGGAGTACATGATCTAAAGATAACTTGATTGATTGTGCAACCCACATGACACAAAAACTGTTTTGTTTTTAAATAGTGATATTTAAAATGTATCATGTTAGTAACAGTATGAATAACTGATAGATTTAAAGAGCTAATTATTTATTTTGTAAATCCTTAATGTCTGTTAATGGATTCACTCTTTAAAGATGTATCATTAAAACTTGCAGTAAAAATTTGACAACCTTTCAGAATCTAAGTAAAATGTGTAAAAGTTTCTTAGTTCACTAAAAGCTTTCTAACATTTACTTGTGGATAGACTTCTCCACAGTTGATATCGTAGACAAGCAATAATTAGTTTTGTTATTGGTTTTCAATGATAGTTTTAACAAATCACTTTTATAACACCAGTACTGAAAAAAAGTATTAAATGTTTAGCAAGTATGGATATTAAATTAACTAACCTGTAATTTCTGAACATGTAAATATTTATACATGCTAGTATGTACAATAATCTGTTAATTTTTTATTTTTTTTAGAAAATAAAATATATATATATATATATATATATAATTGTGAACAGTTCTGCTGAAGTATTTGTCAATAAATTAGATATTTATGTAGATACACATTAACACATTTCTGTTAAAAAAAAAAAAGTGTCAACAAATGTTTGCATCAACACTGGTGTTGCCAACATTACAATTTTCTTGTTTACTAATATAAAAAAACAGCGGTAAATTATTATTTTTACTTATGATTCAAGTAAAACACTTTTTTTTTTTTTTTAACTTGTCATGAAGTAATAGCTGGTTGGCAACCTTGGTCAATTCACATTACACATTTTTCTGTAAAGAGGACAATATAAAACCTTTATTGTTTTGATTATTCCAGTTTTTGCTGCTGTGCTGTGTAATAATTCTTTCAGCATTTTTATTTGCTAAAATATACTTAGAATTTTTAAAAACAAAAGTATTAAATAAATTAGATACACATTTATGTGTTCAGTTACTGTATGTTTTATTTAAGATGTATATTTACAGAAGCTGTATTTGACATATTCTGTTTTTGTTACCGTAGTTAAATATAATTTTCTAATATCCAAGCTGTTTTGTCAGAGTACACTGTCACTGAGTGAAAATTAGACACCTTTTTTATTAAAATAATTTAATAATTCTTTTAACATTTATTAGGTGTACACAGTTATTTTCTTAGCCTTGTTGAGTTTAGTTTTGTTTTTGTAACTTCTGTGAACAGATTTATTTCTTAAATTTAATTAACTTTAGTATCTTAATTAACACTGGTTAAAGCATTAAGTTTACTATAGTTTTTGTTTCAAGGTATTTAATTGTATATTTATAGATGTTGTTTGGACTTGTATATCTTGTGTCTTTCAGATCAAAGATACCAACTGTATAGTGCCTTTTATTTTGAGAGTTTGCCTTTTCTGTGATAAAGCTCTTTTCCCTTTACTTGTGTTTTTCTGTGCTTGATTAAATTGATTTTATATGTCATCATTCTGTGTAGTTTAGTGAAAGTTTTCATCAAGAGGTAGTTAGTGTCTAGTTGTAAGTTGATGTGAAGGGATTCTTCACTTTTTTCATTCTCTACTATCTGCATGTTGTATTTTTGAAAACAAAAGTAAAACAATTTATCAGCAAGATAAAATGAACAGTCTGTTACAAAAAGTACTGTTACACTAAATGATATGATGAAGAAACTGGCTGAAATGTTAGGTTGCAAGCTAGAATGGAAATAGTGGTTATTGGTAGGGCACCATTAAGGAATCGGCCATATCTTATGTGAGAACATCAGGTTGCCATTGGAATTTTTTTTTAATTTTCACTTCAAATTATATTTAACCAAAAAAAATGAAGTTTAACATCAGCAAAATCCATAAAACAACATTCTCACCAAACTATACAGATCATATAATGGCATCATACAATGTACTTCAGTGCTTTATCACATGTATGTATGTATGTAAAAAAAAAAGAGCACAGAAAGAGACTTTATTACAGAAACTGCATATCAACAAACAAGAGGGCATGACATGGTTCATAACTTTGCAAAGAATGGTACAGTATAGAAGATGAAACTTAATTTCACCCAATATTCGAGCAGGGGCAGTCACTTTAAGCCAGATGCTACTTGTTTTATTTCTTGAAAGTATGCAGTAATGAAGATTGATGTTTTCACAGGTGATACTGGACATTTAAGGTTAGTTCCTGCTAGAGGAAGACCATCTAAGCAATCTTTGAAGAAAAATGCTGAACTCCTGCTCAAAAGTAACACTTTTTGTCACTTCTGTCACCGGGGATTTTTTGACAAGTCTTCCTTCAACAGACATATGAAGACTCATCTTTTTAACAGAGAATCCTTTGAATGCATGTTTTGCCAGAAATCTTTCACTTTGAAATGTAACCTTAAAGTACACATGAAAAAATTCCATGAAGTTGTCTTTTCAGAAGACTGAATTCTTGTTTCATATATTTTTTTAGGGTCAGCATCACATTTTAGAAATATTTATTGTTTTGATTGGCATTAGGAGTTGGAGTACTGTAACTGACATAACTGTTACATTACTAAATAGTCAAGTTTTCATAACTGTTCAAAAGATGCAGTTTTGTGAACTGTTCATAAAACATGGTAGCTGCAAGTTAAAGTAGCTGTAGTAACACAGCATACAACAGATAAAGTAACTGTAATAACAGAAAATTTAAGATATGTAAAAAAGATAATTATATGTATAGTAACTATATGTATAGCAGATGAAATTTCTGTAAGATAATCATATGTATATTGCTATAAATATGGCAGTTGTAATGTGTAAATAAGATAGTGTGCTGTCCAACTAAATACAATACTGCAAGAGACTGTATGTTTAGAAGTTGGTTGTACCATAAATTCAACACATGCAGCTTGACTAAATACAGTATCAGTAAAGACTGTGGATGTAGAAGTTGTAGTAGGTTTTTATGTAATTTGTATTATTTGTTGGTCCTGGTATTAATACAGTGGTATGATCATGTTGAAACAAATATTTTGTAAACGATATTTTGGACATTTATATGTATTTTCTGTTACTAATTTAAGAAATTTGATAGTGTGTTATTTTCCATGTGCTTTCTGAGGCTTCCTTGTTGGTATGTCTCATCATCTCATCCAAAAAAAAAACATTCTTGGTTTACTCCAAGTCTTGTCATGAACTACATCATCAGACAGCTTTAAATGTCTGATAGTAATACATTGGATATTAGTAATTAATGCTGAGTTGTAAAAATCATACCTATTTAATATTTTCTATTTATTTCCAATTTGGAATGAAGGGGTTTGGCTTTTGTAGTTATATTTTTCTTGTTACACACATGCACATACATATATATATATTGTTTGTATTGTACATAACTGTTTTACTAACCTTAACATTTGGTATATTAATTTGTGTTTATTGTTTGTTTTTATACCATTCAGATATTTTAAATCCCTGTTATCAATTTTACAAATCAAGAGAATATTTTTGGGTTTTAATTATATTTTTTAATTATTATTATCATAGGAGCAAAGCTAGTGTGTGACATATGCCAGGCAGTGTTTGCTCACACATCAAGTCTCAGTAGACATCGCCGCTTCAAACACAGGTCAAAGAAAGTTTTACATTGTCCAAGCTGTGGCCAAGTTTACCAGCGAACTGGAAGCCTCATAAATCATCGCAGGGTAGCACATGGTCATGACATTCCTGCATCAGTTCTTGGGATGGCATATGATCAAGAATTAGACTTTGATTGATTGCAGTTCCAACATTTGTTTCTTTCTGACCTTGAATTGGTGGAATGGAAAAATGGTTAAATGAATCGATTGCAGTATAAATGGATTATTTTTATTTACATTTTTATGATTAATTCGTAGAAAAACTAGAATACAAGATAAAGTGTAAAACTTTCTGCACTCAATACCAAAGGTTAGGAGAGAATTCTGAGAAAAAATTATTCTCACTATTGTTTGGAATCCAAATAACAAAATGTTATGTGAAAAAAAGGTAAATAAAGCATTTAACCAATGACAAAAACCAATATATTAAAAAATTTGTATTATAGTAAACTCTCAGATACAGTTTTATTTTTTATAATCTCATTTTTCTACTGCTATCTTCTGCTGTTTTATCTAATATTTCAGTGATTATTGGTTTGTTAACTTAGAAATGAAGCATTTGCATTTGATATGATGTGACTGAAAATAAAGTTTAGACACAGTTATTCACATGTATTATCGTGGGTGGTAATTAAGTGGATGTTAGCTCTAGAAACATTAGTATAAATGTTGGCTTGGAACATTCCAAGTGTGGGTATATTTTGGTAAGAGTTGAACAATTAAAAGGATTTAAACTAGAAATTTCAGTGAACTGTAATGACAGTTATTTACTACTATTTACCATTAAAACATGTGACATTAGCTGTGTTTTATGACTTTATCGTCAGCCAATTTACAAACAAGAGAATGTACTTTTTTGACAGTGATTCATTAATAATTCTTAAGTATCATTGTTACAACATCTTTCTTGGTTAGGGAGCATTAAACATTTCATTTGTACATGTATTGTTTATAAATCAGTTTTATTTATTACTGCACTCTAAGGAATAAATGTACATTTCATAACTGATCATAAAAACTTGTATCTGCATATCTGTAACTTTTGTTGAAATGCTGGTAACTAAGAAAAATACACTATTTATTTCTCCATTTAAAAGTTTTAAGGTTTATTCTAACAAACATAACAAAATTCCATTCTTTGTTTATCATATGCGTATCAGTCTTGATTTTGTATTGTGTATTTTTACACAGTAAAGCTCCATGTTTTTTTTGTAGAATTTGGTTTGCAATGACACCTTTTAGTTGTTGTTAGAAGTAATAAATTTTTAAACCAATTTTGTACATGTTCATTGAAATTCTCAGTAGCTGGTCTCTTCATGTTACAAATTCTTATTCAGATATCTGATTATTTTATCTTGCACATTATAAGATTACCAATAAAACTTTAAGCTGATAGAAATTCTTAAAAATTTTCACTGTGATAAAAATAACCAAAAACAACACCATATTTTAAAGTTTTTTGAGGAAGTATATATAAAACATCTAATAGGTCAAAATAAATCTTTGTTTTTTTTCAGAGAATTGTGCAATCCAACTATCACATCAGATTCATGTGTATTTAATAATGTTTAGTGTAGAACCTGTAAGTTTCTAGTGTTGCTCTAAGTGTTAAAAATGAGGTAAACATTGTGTTTACATCATTAAAAATTTGGGTTTGTTATGCTTTACTTTGCTGATAACACTGTCTATGGATCCAAATGTAGTTTGATTCTACTTTGAGCTGTAGGTTAAGGTCGTAGAAAATTTGATACACATCAGTAACAGTACTTTACATCTCTGTTGAACTTTAACTTTTGGCTTTCAATAAAATTAACATCTACTTTTTCAAAAATATTTAATATTTGCATTTTAAAGATAACAAGTACACTTAAAAGGTTTTTAACATTTGTTCATATAATTAATTTGTATTTCATCAAACATGATTCTACCTGAGAAAATCTGACAGTTTTTTTGTTTACCTTCTTAACTTGTAGATTCAGGGAAGACGTAAGTTGAGCTAGTAAAAAATTTTATTTCTATCATTTCTATCAAACACAAATTTGAGGCATAATAATATTGTCATACTTAATTATTATGTAAGGTTTATTTAAACCATTGATTTCTGTATAGAGGTGTACGTAAGTGAAAGATGGGGCACATTAAGATTTATCTGACATTATCAACTTACAGGATTTTATTCATAACCACCAAAAGCATTGATGGTGTGAAGAAATTTTTTTGTATATTTTTGTGTTTTGTTTAATAATATGAGCTAAGCAGCTAAACAATCCCCACTCTTTATTGTTCATCAGTCCAAACTCAGCAACAGTACTGGGAATGGAACCAACACATCAGTATTTACATTGTAATCTTTATTGGTTGCCAATTTGGAATTGGATATATTGTACTAGTGATAAAACTAGTAAATCAAAGTTTACATCACAGGACATCCTAGCTAGAAAGTTGTGTTGTTAAGTTTCATGTTGTTTTCATAACAATGACAATTCTGGTTTTTCCCACTATTTATGCAGGGAAAATTTTTAAAGTGAAGATAGAGACATATCACATAACTATATATGGTTATGACTAAAAAATATACTTCATTATTCTTGTCATTAAGTAAAGATATTACTCCTGCAATGTGGTCACAGTAGACTGAAATTTAACAGGTTTGTAAAGCTTGTTAACTTATGCAGTATTTCCCCATACATAAGTTTCAAAAATTAAAGATTATTGTTTTATTGAGTTTTAATTGTTTCTTGTATTACAATTTTCTTGCCTGTGATTTCATTACAGTCACTGGAAACCATCCTATAAATAGGGTAGTTATAAAGAAAGTTTTACAGTTAAGTGCATCATGTCTCCTAAATATCATGACATAAGAAAGTGATCTCGCATAGGGGTAATAAGGGGATTTCGGGCAGATAGAATTCCACATTTGCCACTTTTGCTTATTTAACCCATTTCCCAATCATCATAAATTGGATAGCTTATTTAACCAAAATCAAACTTGACATGAATAGTGGAATATTGTTACACTAAAGAATGCAGTGCCAAAGTATCTCTTGGGGAAAGCCAAACAGTGCATAACATCTTCAAAGCTTTCAAAGTTGCTGGGTGCATGTTCATAAAATAGTTTAAAGATGCAGGCTGTAATAATTCATGCACAGACAGACAATTGATACCTGCTGAAAGTGTTGTTTGAGTCATTTATGCCATAATAGAAGCAATAAACTTTGTTTTCTTCCAAGCTATAACATGTTTAGTTCTGAAGATGTATTTGATCCAGTCTATTGATTTTCTGTTGCAGTTTGTGGCAAGACTGAATGTCTAGCCTGCCAGTGAACTGATGAAACAAAGCTTCATCTTGTTTGGAGTAACTGGTTAGAAACTAATCCCCATGCAACATTCTCTTTCATGATACTGAGGTGACAGTGTGGTTGGTTTCACAGCTGACTTTGTTATGCGATCATACATTTTTAATAACTATCAGCATATGCTGTATGGTAACATGTTTTCCATGCAACAGTGACAAAGTGTGATAAACACTATGGTTTTCATGCAGAATGGTACCTTTTACATATTTGAAGCCAGGTAAAACTTGTCTTACAGGAGTATTTTCAAGACTGAATAATTTCAATTTACATATGAATGGCCCCCTTGTTCAACAACAAACACCAGCTTGTTTATGGTGGAGGTATCTAAATTTGCATAAGTACCACAAGAAATTTTGTGCAGTTCCAGAACTCAAGAATACAAGTGGCTAGCAAACCAGATAACGCATCATTTGTTGCTGTAATATCCATTATTATATGAATGCAGTGGACTTTGGATACCAGAGGAACACGTTTTGGAAGTAACTGTGACTGATCACAAATTATGTGGAACCCTTAATGATAATTGTGACTTTTTAACGTCAATGATACCCTAAAGACCACTTTACAATCTCATCTTCCTGTGCTGTACTCTTTATAAGACATGGTGAAGTGTGAGACTTTATTGAAATGTTTTCAGAACGGTTGTAATTGATAAGATTAATTAACTAAAGGTGGATCTTTTTTTACTGTAGGTGTGCTGAAAAAACAGATGAGTTTAATCAGCCCTCTGGATGCATTAGATGTATAATTACCAACACAAATAACTACTTTAGTTGTTTTTGTTTTGTTTTTAATATGTAGCATATTATATAATGTTGGATGTGTAATATCACTGTAATAAGTTCAAGCTTTAATAATATATGACTTACATCAAATTAATGTAGGGGATTACAAATGGAATAATATAGGATCTAGAAATGGGTTAATGTAGGATCAACAGCTGGAATTAATATAAGTTTCACAGTTGGAATATTGTATAGTTACATCTGAAATAATGTATGAGTTTCACTTGCAACAATGAAGAAATTGTCTTTGAAGTATGCTCGAGTTCAGTATTGAAATATCTATTAAAATAATGAGTCTCATCACTGTGTTGTATTTATCAATATTTTGGGAGATTACTGCTTACTTGTATATTACTGAATAATCTTAGTGTATATGCTTGCTTTCAGTTTTACTAAAACTTGCCCACAGGCAATGATCATTTTAAAGTTTTCAACTACTAAAGACTGGATTGTGTAGAATATTTTAGTTTTAAATTGTATACCAATACGTGAAGAGAATGGTTCATTTGATAACAGTTACTGATGTTTCAGGTCCAGCAATTTCAGAATACAATAGTTTTGACCCAAAGAAAGTTCAAACTTATCCAAAGATGAAATTTTGGTTTTAAAACACTTAGCTCACTTGATAATATAGTAATTTTTAAACCAGATTTAGAGAATGATGTAGGAATAAAAAATATTATATTGATAAAATTTTGAATAACACAATTGACAGTCACAAAAAATAACCTATAGGATTATTTGTTAAACATTTAAAGATAATGTTTGGTATCTGATGTCACCTGTAATTAAATTGGATCACTTGGTAATTTAAAATACATAAATTGTCTCCTTAGACCAACTGACTTTTAAATTAATGTTTTTATTTTTATGTAACTAATGAATTCATAGTATAAAAGTTTTGAATTTCCCAAAGATGTATCTAAATTAGTTTTTGATAAACCTATCTACATTACCACTCTTGATATTGAGTGTTTATATCCAAATTTACCATTAAATGAAATAAACAAGTAAAATAATAATTTCGTTTTTCAAAATTTTGATAGGGGGATAACCAAACCTATACTTATAAATCTATCAGAATTTCTTACCAAAGAGTCGAATCTTTTTAACAGCTATTATTATGAACAACTTGATAAAATATCTATGAGTTTGAGTATTGCATCATGTTTGGTTAGTTTGTTATAAAGAAGAGTGGTTAAAATGTCTGGAGAAGTACAAAGCGTTATATTATAGAAGGTATATTCATGATACTGTTGTAATTTTTACAATAAACCTAATATTCAAAAATTTCAAAATTATCTGAACAATCAACATAACAGTGTTAGATCTACAGTTTATGAAGAAATAGCTAACAGCTTACCTTTCCAAAATACCAAGATTGTTAATTTATGTAATATTTTTAACACTAAGTGCTATCAAATGCCAATTTTTACAGGTTAGTATTTTGATTTTGACATTTTTTTTACCTTTTGAATTAAAAAAAGCACTGAATTCATCAGGCTTATAACATTATTAGTTCATTTTCCTCTTTCCATGAAGAAATGCAAAACATAAGAGTTGTTTCATATATAAAAAAATGGTTTTCCTGATACTGTTGTTAAGAATTATTTAAGGTTTATACCTTCCAAAAATTAGTAAACAGGTTACAAACAAACTAGTTTATTTACTGGATATCATGCTGGAGAATTAAGGAAATAAATCTCTTCTGAATAATAAAATTTAACCACATTAAATTTAGAATTATCATTAAACCAATGTTTCATTTAAGTAATTATTTCGGATATAAAGACAGTACTCTTATAAGGTATTACTCTGATGTCATCAATAAATTTACATGTCCAAGGTGTGTAACTTTGACTATGTGGGCTCTAGAATATATTGTCTTTGCTCTTGTGTTAAAGAGCATGCTCAAAACACAGCACATAATCAATTGTCCATCCTTTACCATTATTTACAGGACTGTGACACAAGTATCACTTCTGAACATTTCAACATCTCTGGAAGTGTGAAAAATAAGTGCTATATACTAAGGAAAGTTTGTGGATACACTATATTAGTCCTTAGTTAAATGTATATTACAATGTTTAATGTGTATTAATATCTTAAGGAATGTTTAAAATAAAACACTACTTCTGTGGTAATGGTGTGTCTTGTTGTTTAACATTCTGGACTGTGGATCTTTGAATCTATGGTTCACTTCCCATTACCACCAGAGATAAATTATTTGGAGTTTTTGATTCATTATAAGCGTGATGGTAAAGTCCTATTCTTTCATTAGAGTAGCCAAAGAGTGGATGGGAGGTGCATTCGTTTTTGTTTGTTAGTTCAAAATTAAGGACAGATATCCCTTGTAGGTTTGCACAAATACCTGGAAAAATGTTCCCTTATGCCAAAATATCAGCAAGCATATTTAAGTATTATGATGCCTTTTAACAGTATACTAAAATATATTTTAAGTTTTCATATCAGTATCTTTATGCATTTCTATGTAGCTACTGAAACATGTAGCATGGGTATTATTTCAACCTTACAGAATATTTTATTTTTTATACAAATATTCTATTTACTAGGTTATTTCTTTGGATATAAAGATAGTATTCCTATAAGGTATCACTGTTATGTGATTCCTAACATTTTATTTTTATACAAGTATTCTATTTACTAGGTTATTTCTTTGGATATAAAGACAGTATTCCTATAAGGTATCACTTATGTAATACCTAACATTTTATTTTTATACAAATATATCTATTTACTATGTTCTTTCTTCCTATTGACAGGTATGTGTAATCTCTCACAGAAGCGTTATGAATGTGAGATATGCCATGCCTACTTAACATCCCCCACCACTTTGTATCGGCATCAGCGATTCACCCACTGGGAAAGACGATCATGGGAATGTTCATTGTGTGAACGAGTTTACAACCATCCAGAAAGTTTAAAACGACATCGTCGTACAGACCATGGAGTTTTTGGTAGACTGTAAACATAGTATTTTATGAAAAAAAACTTTATTTTTTTTATCATTCCTTTTTTTTTGCCTTTAAATCAACAGTTGTCTTGAATATGGTGTTTCAGATGCACTGTGTTGTTAGAATAATTGTTATGTGTAACGTGCTAATAGGAATTTGCACTGTGTTACTGGTGTAATCATGGTATCTACAGGAATATACAGTTTTATTGGTAGAATCATGAAATGTAACGTTTTTCTATAGGAACAAGAACTGTGTTATTGGTATAATCTTGAAAAAAGTCTTTATAGAAACAACTACTGTTTTTTTCATATAATCATTAAGTATAACATGTCTCAATAACAACAAGCATCACATTATTGGTATAACCATGAAACATGTAATATGTGCATTGTTTTATTTGTATAATTTATGTGAAATGAGTGGTTTCCACATTATCATATAAAACAGAAGAATGTTTATGTTGTTACTGATATTATAAGAACATGAATGAAATAAATTACATCACAAGAATGACTGATATTGATATCAAAAATGAAATTTAACTTGTCACTACAATACTTGAAACTTTTGTTCAGAATTTTTTTAATGTTTTATTATTAATCTTATGTATACAGTTATAAATTTTTGAAGAAAAACATGTATAGAGCATGTGAATCAATGTATGAGTTATCAAAATAATAAAAAATATTCTTATGATTGTTGGAAAAACTTTATACCACTTAAAAACGTTATTTTTACTTGTGAACTTTAAACTAAAATATAAAGAAAGTTACCTGTTCTGCTTTATGGAATAGCTAATTAATATCTATTATAATGTGGTATTAATAAAACAAAAAGAAACAGCTAGTGTTGATGAGTATCATTTAAATTCTGCTATTCAATACAGAAATAGAGTGCATAATAGTTTTCCATCTAATATAATTAAAAATGTAAGTGATAAAAGACAAACATATTTCCATGTGGTGAGCTGGTTTAAACCTAAAATTTTGGTTCCATGAGTACAAAGAAACACAGTTAAAAATCTATCAAAAGTATCTGAAGACCTGATAAATAAAACTTGACAGATTATGTACCTTTTCTGAATGACAGCGAGAGGGTGATGATGACAAATAGATATGGCTATTGTATGTTTTGTCTTTATAAACTATCATCAAATGAGCAAACTAAACCACACAAGTTGGAGTCTTTTATATTCATTAATTATACTTTCAGCAAGCATGTCCAGTAAAATAATGTATCATATATTGAGATATATATGCTACTATTATAATGCAAAAATAAAATACAGGTTACTAGCATATATTTTCATTCATCAGATTTATTTCCAATTGCCACTTGTTCATTGGCATCTAAGAAGCAAATAATGGAGCTTTTTTTTTTTTATCTTCTTATGAGAACTTTGATAATATTGAATTTTTCAGTCTTGCAAAATCTTTAAGTAATAATGGTAAACTGCATTAGGTTTTGCAAGATCTGTAATCGATAATAGTCATATAGCGTACCAGGTCTTGCAAGACCTTCAGTTGATAGTAATGGTAGAGCTTGTCAGGTTTTGCAAGACCTTTAGACATTAATATGGAGTTTACCAGGTTTCACAATATTTTAAAATTAACCCAGCACACATTTGAAGAGTTATATCGTAGAACACCTGGTGTCCAATAGGGCCCCCAGCCCAAAATTCCTATTATAGTAAGCTCTAGATTAAAATTCTAAAAACCAGTTGCATTATAGTTTTTATCAGGGTTAGCATGCAATGTGAATAACAACAAAAATTATGTATTCTGTAGAACATGTGTTGACAAGTCAAGAAATAAACTTGTATTGTTCATCAGGATAAAAATGAGTAGCATTAAACCATTCCTGTTATAAACCAAGTGTCCAAAAATGCTGAAACATATAATTGTTTTGAATTTTACGCATAGCTACACGAGGGCTATCTGTCCCTAATTTACCAGTATATGACTAGACGGAAGGCAGCTAATCATCACCACCCACTGCCAACTCTTGGGCTACTCTTTTACCAACAAATAGTAGAATTGATCATCACATAATAACACCCCTACATCTGAAAGGGCAAATATGTTTGGCATGACAGGGATTTGAACCTACAACCGTTGGATTACGAATCAAGTACCTTAACCTGGCTGTGCTATAAAGTTCAAGTCTATTCAACATATGGTGAGATCAATGCAGTAATGTAAAAAATCAAAGAAAATTGAAAGTGTACATTGTAGATCAACTTTGGTCTGATCAGACCCTAACACAGGTTCATAAAATGTTAAGGCACAAATAGAAGCTTATTAGCTCCTTCCAGCTCCCAATCATAACCTCCCCTTATTAGTCATGTATTCATTTAATCTCTTCTTGAACTTAGTTATATTTTCTGTCTCTACAACACTTGAGGGGAGCTAATTCCAAAAGCCAATCATCCTATTTGAAAAGTAACACTGTCTTAACTGCAAACAACTTCTTTATGCCAAACTTGGAATTTATGAAGTCTTGTTCAATTGTTTTTGCTTGCAAACATAAAAAAGTTTGATGGCTATGTATTGTAAATACCCTTAAACATTTCAATCAAATCCTCTTTCACCCTTCTCCTTTCTAGAGAAAACAAATTTAGATATTTCAGTGTATTCTCATTGGACAATCCCACCATAATAGGTATCATCCTAGGGTCTCTTTTTCTGAACCTTCTCCAACAATTCAATGTCCTTTTTTAGGAAAGGAGCCCCAAACTGTACATAGTTACTATAAATGAGGCCTTAAAAGTTACTGTACAGTGAAATATCTGTCTTGTATTCAGTATTGCTATAGATGCTACTTAAAATGACAGAAGCTTTATTGCTAGCTACAATACACTATTTAGATTATTTAAATGATTTTTTTTATCATAACAAAGATCTTTTTTTCAATAACAGTATTTAATATATTGCCATTTAAGGTGGAGTAGTCTTTGCTCTCCTACACTCAGCACCTTGCTCGTCTAAGGTTATTTTTCAATTCTTGTCTCAGCTGGGTCCACTCTTTTTCCCCTTTGCCTTTAGATCCATAGTTTCTTTATGAATGGATAGGTGCTCTTTTTCTACTGTTCATCTCTATAGAGGCCTTTTTATTACATATACAGATTCCAATCATTGACAAGTGTTACTTGATTAAGTATACTTACACTTAAACCCACACTATATGACCATTCTGATTAATAATGTCTACTGCTGAGATGGCGTGTTCTGCAAAACTGCTTGTAGGCTTTTTACTCACAGTGGTTTGTGTCATAACTATGTTCACCTCAGACTGTACACTTATGGACTAAATGTTAGTAAAGTAGAAAAGATCTGCTTCCCATTCCTGCCACTCCTACTTTTGACTGACACAGGAATAGTCTGTTTTTCAAATAGTATTTTGCAGTCATCCATTACACTGTCTCCAGTGTTCCGTTCCTCTAGTTTCTGCAATGCATTTTTTAGTATAGTATAGGAGTCCATGCCACTTATCAGTTCTTTTCCACTGCAGTGGTAGGCCACAGTTGGTATACAGACATGCCTCTGCCAGACCTGATGTCCTATTTTCATCTGCCACCTGGCTAGACTGTTCAATTTGCACCAAAATGCAGTTCACCCCTCCAGCTTCCTTTGTGTATATATATCATGATTGAACTTGTCCCCTTACCCTTCTTCCATGGACTACATGATTCATTCTTAATAAATCTTGGTTACAGATTGGAGTTGAATCACTGTACACCACAATGCTGTCTCCCTACTGTCATTCATATGTTAGTTCATGAGAAGTACTGGTGTTCATTGTGTTGGATATGCACACATGATGGTGCAGATCCTTGGATCTGAATATCTTCTCTGCCAGCTCCCATATCTGAGGTAAACAGTAAAGTATCTTCCTCCTACTATAGGCCAGATATTTCTAGCATGGTACTATTGGTGTTGATCGAGGTTGAACTTCTCCTTACAGTTTTCCACACGGGCAGTCCCTCTCTTACTGCAACACAATTTTCCTGAGTGAAGAATAAACAGCTTAACTTGCACTTTTATTTTAACAGTTTCTAATTCTAAACAGTTCAACCAGTCTTTCTTGTGGTGTCATGTTAGATACAGTAGTACTTGTTTTGTAATGTCAGATTATTACATTTGGTGGTTGAACTTGAAAGTTTCATTGTTTATGTCATCACTGTAAAAGGTTAAACTTTTGTTTTTAATTAGCAAAAAATCATAGGTGTCAAGTACTTGCCTCATGGTAAAGTGTATAACATGCAAGCCTAATAAAATTTGCCTCTATAACTGGAAAGAAAAATCTTTCAACTTGTGTGTCAAATTTTCACATGGTATGACTGAATGCATGTTCTTACCTTGTGTCAGGTTGATATATCATGACTGAACTTGTGTTCTTACTTTGTGTCAAGTCAGGTGAATGAATTAATATGCTTCTTCACAATCTCAGGCTATCACAGTGGTTGAATTAATAGTCACCTTTTTTTAATATCAAGTTCATTTTTCTTTCTACAATATTTATGTGGAGTTGGCAATTCAGATATGTGAATTTGATTTATTTACCTTAAGGTATCACTGTTCACTAAATTCAAATGAAAGCCTATTCTGCAAGAAAAAATGAAATTTCCTTTTCTTAACCAAGTACATGAAGTGTCAGATCGAGATGGGTAAAAGTGTTTATATAATGAAAAACTTGTATAATATAGTAGATCTTGTGGTCATTATTAAGTTGTTCCATTAGACAAATTGCATAAAAGTGCATCTCTTGTTGCTTCCTATGTTTCTGCAGCAGCTGGTTCAAGTTATGCTCATTATTATTTATTGTTAAGTTGTTACAGCAAGTTGTGTCCATTACTATTTATCATTAACTTGCTACAGCAGATGGTTCAAGTTATGTCAGTTATTACTTATGATGTTGACACAGCAGATGGTTGATGTGTCATGTTCTTTGTCATTGCATCAGGTTATTGAATTGTGTACTTTAATTACTGTTAAGTTGTTACATTGGATTATTTAATTTGTTTGTTATCAGAAAAGCTTATTGAACTTTTAAGAGATTACTGAACTTGTGTCTCATTACTTGTCAGGTTACTATATTAAATGATTGAATTCAAAGAACTTTTCTTTATAATAACTTATTTTGTTCACAAGGTTTACCTACATGGCAGCTTTAGGTTAGATTAAAGAAATGAAGATGTCAAAAATGTGGTTAAAAAAGTTAATCAGTAAAAAAAAAAGTTATATTAAGGTACAACCTACATTTTTACTTGGAAAAAATAAAAACTAGTTTAACTGTTATCCAAAATGTATATGGATAATGATACTCCAGGAAATATATATAACAACTGAATGTACAGATTGCAGAAGCTGTTATATTTGTAAAAGTAACTTACAACTTTTTACCCCTTCGAGTGAACATGACTTGGAAAAAAATAATTCTTCTCAAGTAAAATTCCTCAGTAAAGAAGACAACATTGAAAGAAAAAAAAAGCTCTGTTAATAAGAGAAACAACCCTATTATTAAGAGAAAAAATCTTCAGTTATATTAATGTTAATTGCTGTCTTCCTTCTTACAAATAGAATGAATTTCAGTGCTTAGACTAAGGCTTGTGGTAAGAGATTCTTGAGTGATTTTGTTGATCTCTGTTCTTGTATCTCACCTAGTGAGAACTGTGAATAAAATTTACCATATACTTTATTACATATTGTTAAGTACTCACTTCAGTTTATAATAAAGTTCTCTGTTACTTCTTTGTAGGAAAATGTTTACTTTTAAGAACATTAGTCCTCTCATATTTTTGTTAAAGAAATGTCATAAAAAATATTTATATTATGTAAATTATTTGAAATCTGTTTTCTAAAGTGTACGATACAAAACTACATCTTTTGAAAGCTTACAGGTGTTTTTAATACCTGTTGTAAAATGCTTATATTGTGGTAAACTACTTGTACATTTATTTTATCTTCATAAACATGAATTGTGTTGTACAAACACAAATTGAGAGAGATTTAGTACACTGTTGGTTTTGTTCCTAGGTCTAGAAGCTGGCTCATTACGATTAGTACCAGCAAAGAGAAAGTCATCCAAACAGTCAGCACTACTTAGACCTGATGTTTATTGCCACCTCTGTCATCGAGGATTTTTCAACAAGTCCTCATTCAACAGGCACATGAAGACTCACCTGGTTGACAGAGAATCATTTTATTGTGATTTTTGCCAGACGCCATTTACCTTTCTTTGTAACCTCAGAACACACATAAAGAAATTTCATAGATCTAAAATTATAGGCAACTGAAATTGTTCCACTAATGAGTATGAAAATCCACTGTTTCCTAATAACACAAAGAAATCTAATAAAATCAGATTACGAGACACTGTTGCAGTATTCAGTTTTAAATTTACTTTTAAATGAAAAATTGATTTATAATATTTGATGTTTCACAATGATGAAGTATCAAGTTGTACAGAAATAAATGTTTTTGAACTGCAAAATTTAGAAAAGTATAAGCCAGTATTGTAAAACATGCTTTAATCAAAGTAAGCACCATTTGCTTCAACACACTTTTGCCAATTTATAACAATGCTGTTTATGCCTCTGCTGTAGAAATCAGTTTCTATATTTGGTGAAACTCCCTGAAAACTTCTGCAGCTGCCTGGTTTTGAAAGCATTTATTGTTTAAAAACTTGTCAAAGTCCTCGAGAAAATGAAAAAATCTGTAAGGGAAAAAGATGGATCAGGCACAATCATGATTCCCAGTTTAATTTTTGAAGCACCATCAATGACAGGTCTCATAATGTAAATTTTGTTGATCTTCAGTCAGTTCATACAGAACCCACTTATCCAACTCTTGTTTTTCCATTCAATCTCAGGTGGTGGTTGCCGGTGGTTGATTTGCTTGTGCGTAGCTTTTCTGCAAGCTCCAATACTGTTGTGTGAGGGTCCATTTCAACTGGTTCCTTTAATGTGTTTACATCTAAAGATGACTTCTTTCCATGACCGACAAGGTCTTCAGTGCTTTCATCTCCATGCTTAAACCAATGCTGAACTGTATGTTCAGTAAAAGGTCCATGGCTGAATGCGTGGTTTATGTTCGGTGTAGTTTTAGTTGCTTTTTATCCATGCTACCTTTGAGGTTGCAAAACTTACTCTGAGTAGAGTTGAAACAGTGGACAATTAAGACACCATGTAAACAACAAACATTGGATTAAACCAACCAACCAACCAACCAATGATAACTTACTCAGTATTCAGCTTCTAAATGTTGCAAGAATTCTAACATTTATTTTTGGACAACCTAACATATTAAGAAAGTTTATTTTAGAAATAATATTTATAGTATATCAGTTAAAATTCAGCACTCATACACCTTCCCTAGTTTTGGTTTTCTTTATGTCAGAAAAACATGAATCTGACATCATTGATCAACCTAAGACCAATGATATTAGCATTTCTATGAACCAATGACAATTCCTCTTTTTGTTTATAAGAACAAATTAAAAAACTAATGCTCCATTT
This sequence comes from Carcinoscorpius rotundicauda, assembly GCA_011833715.1. Lineage (NCBI taxonomy): Eukaryota > Metazoa > Arthropoda > Merostomata > Xiphosura > Limulidae > Carcinoscorpius > Carcinoscorpius rotundicauda. The sequence goes on from CM022402.1 coordinate 34,229,546, forward strand.
ATGTTTAGTATTACAGGTTAAAAGTAAAAGAACAGTTGCAGATAAAATGTCAGGGAATGTGTTAAAACACCAATATATTTTTGTTCTCTGTTTATTTAAGAAAGGTTAGTTCACTTTACCCCTATATACATGTAATATGGTGATTAAAATAAACATTAATAGAAACTGAGCTGACAGTACTCTGGATCACAGCTGACCAATATTTTTATACACACTCAGGAGCCTGAAGTGCCACTTAAAGCATCCACTCTAGTACTCTAGAGTCTGGAGTTGCTACACCACTATATATTTTAATATATTTAATATAACCTGAATTAGTGAAACAAGAAAAAACCTTCAATATACTTTTATGTACTTAACCTTAAAGTTGTTTTAAGAGGAAAATGGTTCATTGTTTTATGTTTTCAGTGTGGATTCTTATTAATAAAAACCTTAAAACTAATTTTGTTGTAAAGTTTGTAAAATTGTAAAAACATATATAAACGATTCTTTTCTTCTGGAGCAGAAGCACTGGTGTCACACTCTGTAATACTGCCAATCCTAATTTATACCAGCTCTCAAAACACTAGTTTCTCTGGAGTACTGTCAAAGCCTACTCTCAAAGCAGTGGAGTACTGTCAACACTAGTTTATACCCATTCTCAAAGCACTGGACTCACTCAGGAGTATTTTCAAACCCACTTTATACCTACTCTCATTATACTTCCACCATTGCCTTGTATGAGGTGGATCTCCTACTGTATTATTTTTTTCATATGGATAACGGTTTGTTAACTGGGTACTGGATAAAGTATATATTATAAGAATGCTGTTCCACAGGATGTGCCTTGTTATGAGCATCTCAATGGGCACTTAACATTATAGGCCCTACTTCAAAAATGTTTTAATAACAGGATACTTTGTTAAATTCAGTTAATATGAACCAACAGATTAACAAGATCATACCTCTGTACATATACCATTAATTTAGTCAACCATCCTAAAATGATGCTATACTGCATGCAAATTATGCAATCTGATACAAAAATAATGAATTTTATTTCATTATTATTACATATTGTCATTGGAAGTAAATTTTAGATACATTACAAAAACTGTTCATATTAATGGTGTAGTTCTTGTATTACAATATCCAAATATTATGTTCCAACACATACAAAAATGTTTTCACAATACTAAAATTGTTCAAACAAGTTTCATACAACAATGACAAATCATAAAAATTTCTCACACAACTATGTAAGGAATACTGCTACATTATTTTTGAGAACCACAAATAAATAAACAAACATTACAGATAGCTAAGTGGAGTTATATTAAAATAATAATTTATGTACACATAAGCAAGTCATGAAAATTACAACCATGTGGGTTCATGGATGAAAATATTTTTAACAGAAATGTATCCAACTGAAGAAACAATATAATCTCACCTACTACGAGTAGTAACATACATGGACAGACAAGTTGATTTTTAGTATTGCCATGCCAATGAAAGATAATTTGTGTTTTATAAAGATGTAACAACCTTTTTTCATTAAAAATACTTGGATCAGGAAGGTGTGTTCAGACCAGAGATTTCTTTCCTTTAGTGAGAGTATAAAACAAAGTAACACTGACTACTGGGATTCAGCAGAAATAGGATTGCAACAAACACAAAGGTCTGAAAAAAACTGTCTATGCAACCCACAAAAGTGTATGGAACATAATCAACAAAAAAATTACAACTGTTTCATACCACAAGCAACTGGAGAATTAAATGGGTATTAGTTTTACTTTCTACAGAGACGTATGACTTAGCCCAATGAGTGTGTTTCCCCATGGATATCTTTGTGATCAGAGTATTGAAATAGCAACTCTGAACTTTCTTCGTCATACATTACACAGAAGCAGCGTGCTTTAGAAATAAGTCTTATGATGGAAGCTTTTTGCAGTGGAATCTACACTGCAGGGCAACTGTCAAAATGTAAAGTCAATAGATAGATGAAGACCAGTTGGAGCAAGGCTCCAAAATCATTTTAATATAACACACTTCACCTCTGTAGTAGGACTAATGTTAATTGAATATTTCTAAAAAGTTGCCAGAATACTATTAACCATTAGATAAAGAATAACTATTCCTTCACTGTAGAGATTTACTTGTTAAAAAAATAAACCACATGCTAATACTGAATCTAATGTATAATTACCAGAACTAAAGAGTTTAATAACTGTGGTCAAGTAGAAGAACAAGTTTTGTTTGGGCTAATGGATGTTCATTTGTGTAAGAATTGATGGGTAAGTAATGGTTCAGGAAAATCCATTCCCACCAGAAAAAGCTACAATTTTGGATAAGAGAGTTGTTGTATCTAAACCTTTTGTTTTATTTTGACAACTAAAAGATTGTCTCCACTGATGCCTAAGCAACTGAGACTGGATCATTATGTACCATGGTCAGACAAATGTGTTTCACATTGGTCTACAACAATGGTAGGGCTTGACTGGTGAAAAATCAATAAAATTATTAACTCATCTAGTATACTGTCCATAGAATTATAAAGTTTCTGAGACGTTAGTGGAACCAATGCCATGTTGTATCAAAACTGTAATCAAGGCACATATGGGTAGATTTGGGTTTCTAATATTTTGGCCAGTGAGTTATATGTTATTCCTAAATTTTTTCTTCCTATAACAAAATTTCTCATTGTATATTAATGTATTTAGCTTTAAACAACTATGAGAAACTTTACTTATACATAAAACAAGTCACTGAGTTAGGAATGTAGTCAACTTTTTAAATAACTGAAGTCATCAAGAATAGTGCCATATTTGCTGTTTCACAAAAGTGTTACCTTTCATACATAACCACCTTCATGATTCAGGTCTCGGAGGACACACAAAACATGTCCAAAGGGAATGAACTCTACTTTCTATTCTTACAGAATGAGTAATGAAATTTCAAGTCATTTTTTTTTCTGAATTCTTGGCCACAGCTTTCACACCTGTGGTTTGCTATAGTTCGATGCTGACGAAGATGATGGACACTGAGGGAAGTTCCAGAACTGAATGTCTTATTGCACACTGGACACAAGTACCTTGTTCCTGTTGGTGTCACAACAGCCTGCTGGGCCCAGCTGATGTAATGACTTCCTAAGTAAAATACACTGATGTAGTAAATGTATAACACTTCAAAATGATTAAGTTCACAAATTATCTTTTTCAGTAAGTGACCTGAAAAAGAAAACACTTTTAAATCCTTATTCATTTTAACAAGTTTGTTCACTTGTGGAAATTGCAAAACTTGTAACACTTTCTTTTTCTGTGCATCTTAATACTGCTTTATAGCTACAGGATTAACAATTACCTCACTTTATTTGACATTTCTATCACCTTCCATACATTGAAATACTAACACACTACATGTGAAACAATAAATAAACTGCTTACTGTGCATTGTATCTCCTTTATGAATGATTACCTTATTTATATTACATGAGTAACTTCAATCTAATAAGAATAATTAAACTCCCTTTGATCATATAAACCTCAATATATCTATATCTATATATATATATATATGTATATATACTTACTTTACCAGAAGTGGAAAAGAAATTACATCATTTCAATTTCATGCAAAACAATATCACAAGCTTCCTGTATTTATACATACTGGGTGCAAATACTGTACTTATACAGTGATATTCCAACAGGTGAAGAAAAGAGAAGTTTGCAGTGTTCCTTGTGAGTCTCACCAAATTCAAAACTTCATGGATCCATACAGAAGATTTTAAATCACCATGAGTTAGTGACACAACATCAAAACCTTTCATGGGAGGATATGTGGTGCACCTGAGCATGGACATTAAATCACCATTATTTAGTTTCATCAGTTCAAAACGTACATTAGACTGATGGGAGAATATGTGGTGCACCTGGACACTGGGCATTAAATCACTATTTGGTTTTTATCAGTTAAAAAACTTGATAGACTACTGTTAACAATATACACAACTAGTAGTACAATAAACCTGTTTAGACCACTGTTAACAACATACATTAGTAGTGTGATTAACCTGTTTAGATTATTGTTAACAACACACTTAACCAGTAGTATGAGAGAACCTGTTTAGAATACTATTAACAACATACATAACTAGCAGTATGATTGCAAATATGATAGTAATACATGGAGGAAAAAAGTAAATATGATGTGTGCTAAAATTAACATTATATTTCTAAGAAAAAAAGTAAGTAAAATACCTTGTTATCATGACAAACTGTAAATACACAGATAGTCCTTCATAAAAAATAAAAACTTTCATCAATTTAAAAGCACAGATTCTGCTCCACAAAAATAAAAACACTACACAACTGACAATCTACAGTTATAAAACTTTGAAACAGTAAAAATATTAAACCAAGAAATAAGTATCAATGGATGCCAGTCAAGTAATTCAGCTTTACTAGTGTCTCAAGTGTAGTTATTATAAAGATTGTATACAAGCATATAACACAAGCAACTTTGAAATGTAACAAATCCTCAGATTTCCATTAACTGTGAACTTTCACTCCTCATGTTTAACAGGTGGTTACAGAAATTATTTTCCTTCTTTAAGTCATTACAGTAAACTACTTTTAATATTTTCAGTAAACTCTGCAAGTTTCCAAGAATACATAAAATATTCCTTTGCTGGAATTCTGTTTATTTCTGATAAACTTTTAAAAAAAGACTGACTGGATATTTTGTATTATTAAAAGTAGATAATTATAAAAATGCATAGCAATATAATCTTCAGTGATTCTGTTAAACAGGAACTACTGAGTAAAGCCTGTTGTGAGTGAAAATTCTAATATTTGTTCAGCATCTTTTGTTGACTTACATAAAATGGAGATTTTATCTTACTTACGTCTACTGTATTTCACCAATAGGAATGTCTAACTTTTTTTTTTAAGCCAATGTGAAATAAGTAATTTTCATGAGAGAGAGAGAATAGATTAGTTATTTGCAAAACATTATATCTTTATTAAGTTGGTAAAAACTGAGTATTGGAACACCAGCTGCAAGTACTATGTTAAAAGGTGTTGGAAAACATTTTTTTCTGTATTAATTGTGATACTGCTTACCAATCCATAAATTAAGTTTTTCTCTTTGCAATCAAGTATTATATTTTATCAAAATATTGGAAATAAAATGCTCTGAAACTTTAATTTAAAAGTTAAATAGTCTTCAAGTTTTTACTATCACTTTAAAAGATTCCATTCTTCAACTTTGAAAAAAATAAGACATACTGATTTATGAGTATGTATTTTGAATAGATTTCCAAAATATACAGCAAAAACTCTGATGAAAGTATTTAATTCCAGCTGCATGAACAAGATTATTTCAACACCTACCTAACCAAAAATTTAACAAGTTTCACTCACTAGAGTGCACCTTTTTGCAACCTTTTCTTGAAATATGTTTAATTATAAAACAATTACCTACATCAATTGTAATTGAAGTAGAGAAACTGAAGTTTATGCATTGTTTGATTCAAAAACAGTAAGCTTCACCAATGATATTTCTTATCTGTCTTAGCCGTTTCATATGATCACAAATCTAACACTAAAGATAGTAAAAAAAATATGTTCTTGCTGTTTGTTATCAAACACAAAGTTACATGTAGGGATGTTTGTGCTTTGCCCACCACAGGTACTAAAACCCAACTTCCAGCAGCATAAGTCTGTAGGCATACTGCTGTGCCACTGGGAAGCTGTCAAAAATGATTGTATGTTAAATATATTACAAAATGGATTATAAATTCTACAGGCTATCAAAAAACAATAGATTGACAAGAGTTCAAGTACGCAAACACTAGTGATGAAAAAGATGAGTTACTTCCCAAGAATTGACTGAAATGGATGTTAAAATTAGTAGAACAAAGTAAGAATATTACAGTAAACACATTCACAGAAATGCCAACTAGTTAATCTATATAAACATTAAAACTGGGTGAGGATAGAGTAATATATGCTCAAGAAATTACAGATTTATGTAATTAATCAATAATCTGACTTTTCAATTATGTGGAAAATTACTTTTTTTTCATTTAATAAAATACTGAAAGACATGCCCTTGGTGGGAATAATATTACTGTAGGCTACTGCCGTAGTTTTCAAAGTTCTGCAAGGTGTCTTTATTACTGTAAATAGTACTGTGCTTTAATGCACTCTAAGTCTGTAATGTTGGGAAAATATTTTCTTTATGTTTGAAGTACTGTATGTTATCAGGTAGAAATAATACTTTGTTTTGAAGTACTATGTGTTATTAAGAAAAAATAGTGGGTATCTTTATTTTGAAGTACTGCAGACATGTACCCAAAATAGAATATGCATTACATTATTAAAGAAATTAGAATATGATCAGTATTCTATTCAACCGAGTTCCTACTAGTTCTCCAAAAATGCTTGTAACACTGCTGACCTTAGTTCTCCAGAAAAGTATTTCTAATATAACTGGTCTTCTATTGGGTCTCCAGAGACGTACACCCTTGTGCAAATTAACTGAAACAAATGGTCATTTCACAATATTTTCAGAATGGCGATCAGTGTAGGCTCGCTGGATCAGCTGATTTCCTTTAATAGTATTTTTTTCACACAGATGGCATCATTAGCTGTATTTTGCAGTATGGATGATCTAGTTTTGGGATACATGACGAAATTTTGAGGAATATTATGTCATTCAAAATTGCAAGGAGACCAGTTACCAACTCAATAAAGAAAAAATAGTATCAACGGGGTCTGAAATTCAAGAACTTGATGCAAGAACAATAGAGGAAAGTGTTATTTAGTGATGAGACTAATTTCTTCATACAGGGTCAAAGAAGCCTGCATGTTCACAGATCTTCAGGTGAGAAACTTCGAGAATCTCACATCAGTCAGTTCGTAAAACATCCCTTGAAAAAGATGTTTTGGGGCTTTTCAAGCTACTATGGCATCAGAGGCTTACATATCGTAGAAGGTATGATGCAAGGACCACAGTACATTGAAGTTATGCAGAGGAGAGTTGTTCCAGAATTGAAAAAGAGATTTCCAGATGGGTCTGGCATTTTTCAGCAAGATCCGGCTCTGTGCCACACATCAAAACTTGTGAAGAATTTAATGACTACAACACAAATAAAGGTGCTGGATTGGCCTTGAAACTCTCTGGACTTAAATCCTGTTGAAAAGCTTTGGGTGAGTTGTAAAGAAAGACTTTGGGGAAAAGACTGTACTACAAAAGATAAGCTAATTGATGCCATAATTGAAGTGTAGTGCTACAATCCAAAAATTAGTAAAGATTGCAGTCAACTCATGAACTCGAAGCCAAAGAAGATTAATGATCTTCTGAAAAATAAAGGCAGTCATATCATGTGTTAATTTGTGAGTAATTTTTGGATTCTCAGAAATAAAATGCAAAAAATTGAAAAAAATCATAACTTTAAGTCTTGTTTTAATTAATTTGCATAAGGACGTACATTTGACACAGTTTACCACCTACTGGTTCTTTAGAAAAGTGCTTCAAATACAACTGACATCCTACTAGTCCTCCAGGGAAGTGTTTGAAATACAGCTGATGTCCCATTGGGTTTCTAGAAAAGTATCTGCAATACAGATGACATCCTACTGGGCCTCTATCATCTACTTCTCAATTTATGCAAAATTGCACATTTATGGTAAGCCCTCATGCATATAAATTACTCGAAACTTATAATTTCTCTAATTCTGAGCACTTCTGGATACTTAAATAAAACAATATTTCCTACACCTAAAACTTTTAAAACCAAACAGTTTAATTTAATTTTTTCAGAAATGTCTGATGTCTTTAGGGTTCTGTAAACAGATTTAATAAATAAAAATTGTGAGAATAATTAAAATATGTTGTAAGTAATTGCATTGACAAAAAATGCCCAGGTACATATGAGTATACCTCAAAACTTCTAAGGATGGCATTGCCTTTATTGTTGTCAAAACAAAAATTACAATGTATACTGATAAATAAGCAAATCAAAATTGAAAACTGTAAAACCCATTTTGAAATGTACTACAAGGCTTAAATACTGAAAGCTACCTTCTAGAGAGTTAATAGAGAATGTGCTTTATCCATTAAATCAAAAGTAGTTTTCAAAAAAATTTGTTTTATTGAAAGAATTAAAACAGCATGTTCAGAAACGTACATAGTTGAGTAATAAAATCAAATAGTGTCTCAGAGAAATCCATGTTAAGAGTATCAAAACAAAGGCATGTATTTTTGTTGAATTTCAGCAAAGCTGCTCAAAAGCCAATTTCTAATTTTGACGTGATTTGTGATATACGAGACAGAAAGCAGCTAGTTAATGCTACCCACCATCAACTATTGCACTATTTTAATAGATAATAGGATTTGATTGTCACTTTTACAATGCATCCAAAGTGCAAAGTACAATTTTTGCATCAAGTTTAAAAATTACAGAAATTTACAACCATGAGCCATACTTAACCAGAGTACATGTGAACAAAATCATGTACAATTTCTTTAACAGAAAATTAACAATTATTTTTCTCTCAATTACGAAAATATTTAGAAAGTGTATAATTTTTAAGCCTGAAATATAAACTTTTAATTTATTTGTGAGTGTACAGTAGTGTACAAATGAACCACCCAAAAAAATGTATATATTTTTCACTATATTTAATTAAAAAAAAAAGACAAATCTTTCTCCACAAAGTTTAGTATCCTAGTTGATTTTAAGCCTGTACAAAAACAAAAACAAGGCATCCTAATCAAAAATACAACTTTCTTTCTAAACAGAGTTTTTTCTAAATGATAAACAACTTCTAATTATATTAAATTTTACAATACTTTGGTTTTATAAACATTTACTTATGACGTGGTTAACTTTTCCACGCAACCAAATGACCTACAACGGAGTTCATGCCGTTTGAGTTCTGATATCCTCTTGAATCCTTTATGACATGCCAAACACTTGTGTCTTTTCACAGCTCTGTGCATATAGCTCACATGAGCTTGTAAAGAATTCTTGTTTGGATAAAGTTTGGTGCAAATGTCACATTTGTATTTGTCTTGTGAAGGATTATCTTGTCCATGCCAATCTCCAATTTGGTAGCAATTGTACATTCCTGTTAAAAATGAAAAGTTGTTTAGTACTTCAAAAACACATAGACATACTGACTACACTGATGAAGTAGAAAAAATAATGTTTCTTCAAGCACATTTTTGACTTCCAGTTGAAAGTCAACAAAATCACATCTGACTAAACATTTCACAGAGAAAGCCACAACTGTATCACTCATAATATCAACAGCATCATAAAACATCTATGACATATATATATATGTCAGCAGTTAATCTATTAGACCACAAATATCTCTCATGTATCCCTCACTTTCAAAACCCTTTCTGAATATCTAATTGCTCATGGAATAAGAGAGTAAAATTGGTTTAATTTTTATTTCAAATATCTTCATCTGATGACACTGAAGACAAAATACTTGAATTTGATCACAATGACACACTGACACTGATCAAATTGTTACTATAATAATGACTACAATAAAGGTATCAATACCATCTGAACTTTCACTTCATGGATTGTTTGTTAATTACAAAGAGACACTGAGACTGGTTGAATTGTTACTATAAATATTGACATGTCTAGAGTAGAGAATTTTAAATACATAGATCAATGTTTGATGTGACTCGTGTATGAATACCAAGTTTTTATTTTACCTTAAAAATGTTAACTTCATGCAACAAATCTCAAATTTCATATTTAAATAAATGAGAAGGTATAAGAGCTTGATTTATATAAAAAAAACAAGAAACAGTTTACACAGTTGAATGCTGTTACAATTTTAAATTATTTATTTATCTGTATTAGGTTGTAAATTACCTAAGCCAATATACACACACAACACTCAGAAGTCTCAAGCATTTCTCTTTTAGCATGTAAAAAACTAAGAAAAAATCTGTGTGTGTGTGTGTGAGAACAACAATAAAAGGGCACCCACATTCAATACTGCAAAGCAAAAGTTGTTTTTGAAGATGTTGCACATAAAGGTCTATTTCATTGTTATTGAAAAGCAGCAAACCAATTTTTGGCAAGTTTTCTTGTAACACCTAAACGTTTATTTTCTTACCCAAAAATACAGAATATTCATTACTAGATTATCTCACTAAGTAAGACTATCTCAGTTAGTAACCAGATATTTTTATGGGTTTGATTAAAGCATTTACTGTTTTTTTATATGAATCACCAGGAAAATACAACTGATAGGGTTTCATAAAAGGATCATGGTTCTGGAATCATTAGTTTCCCTGGAATGCATTATCAGTGTTATATATCCTAATATCCTAACCTAAAATGCAACTTAAGAAATCACATTAATTTAAGTCTTATTATTTTGACCTAAAAATGATCTGACATATTAAGTCAACTAAATATCAAACCAAGTCTTTCATCTTAGAATACCTAGATCAAGGAATCAAAACCTGACACTGAACATATTTGCCATTTCACATGTGGGTGGTACTAGTGTAAAATGATGGTTGGTTTACCTAGTTATTGGTACAAACAGTAGCCTGAAAGCTAAAGGTGAATTTCTCTCTCTCTCTCTTTGGTAGTTCAAAACTAAGGGCAATGATAGATGGCTTTACAACCTCTAATTGAATTTGGAAGAAAGTATTAAAATGAAAACTTTAAAAATTTTGCAAAAGAAACTTACATATGCTGTGATGTGTGATGTTTTTGAAGACTAATATGGCTATATTCTTCACTCAATTATGCAATACAAATTTAAAGAAACTTCACTTAAATTAAAAACCTTTCATTTTTGTATAATTTTTGCACTTAAAATGAACTTTATAAAGGCATTCATACATTTCTTCTTTCTACAACATTAATTATAACACAAGGATTTTGTTTACTTCATTCCATCACTTTGAGATATCATAAATTAAAACCTTGATTTTATTATTTGTCCCACCTCAAAATAGGCTTAGAAAAAATGATATGGAAAAAGGTACAGCTTTCAAATTATTTTATTAAGATACAAATGATGATAAAAATAGGAAACATATGATTCTAATGGAAAAGAACGTTTGTTTATCACAAGGATTCTAATTATCACTGAAAATGTACTGTTCACAGGCCCTGAAGAGCATAAAGAAAAGAAAGGAATTACCACCACTGATAAAAAAAAAAGACATGGAATCATTCAAACCCAACATTATTCCACTAATGTCAATAGTAGTTTAGGTGAAGATATTATGGGTTGACACCAAACTTAAACTGCTCTACATAGTACTGGAAAATCTTGTGGTTTAAAGGAGTATGCAATTGTTTTTCCCACAATACAACAAAAAAGAAATTGTAGTACAGCAATTTCATCTGTCTATTAACTACCTGTAGGGGCCAAATGATGATGTAATAAAAACTGGAAAAGAAAATTAAGCTGGTAAAACCTGGAAGATGGAGATATCTCAATGGCCTAGAGAATTCATATTGAACTGCTTAAATGAATAAACCTGTTTTAATCTTTAATTTCAACTAGGTGTGGAGAATTTTTTCATAAAATTACAAAGAACTGGCTCAAAGCTAGCACAAGAAAAAGTTTCATAACAAATGGTGATTAGTCCTAAAATGAGAGTATAAGCCAATTGGATCTCTTTGTAAAAGCAGTATTAACCCCAGTTATAAAGAAATCAATACCCATGTAAAAGATGTTAAATTCAGGGTTATTGACTTATGAAAAAAAGGTATAAATAGTGTTCATATTTGCAAGGTTATATTTCTCTCAAAAATTTAACAGTAAAAATAAAGTAAAGTAGCATGATATATGGTGCCACAAAATGATAGAAATAAATGATAGGAGACTTAGTGCAACATAGAGATGTATATTAACATATTTAAGAAATAAAGTTTAAAATATTAAACAACAAGGTACTTGTATAAACATAAATAATCAAAATACTTAACTTTTTAAGTGCACATTCTAAAAATTTTATTCTGACACTATCAACAGACTCAAAACAGACACTACAAACTTATCCTCAAGAGTGGAATATTTCATTTACACTCCTTAAAGTTTTATATTCAAGAGACAAACAGATAAACAGAGAAAACTAATGATGTGATGATTCAAAGATAACTATGAAATTCTAACTTCTACACACTTCTTGTTTCAAATAACTTTTAAGTTAAGTTGCTTCACAAAGTGAGTCTGAACTACAAAGAGGTTGTTTGAACAGGAATATCTATGGTTATTAATGAAAAACAAATTATTGATCCTACAAGTTATCAACAAAAAAAAAACTTGGGTTTCCATTCTAATGTTATTTGTTACCACGCAATATTGATTTTACTTTGAAACTTTCAACCAAGTATCACATTATTTGCATTTCTTTGAATGGGACATAAGGAGGTGGAGATACTTTCAGAAAAAGTGGTACTATGAGATACAGGTACTTTTATTTGAGAGCTCAGTACCTCATAGAGTACTTGAGTTTTACTGTTTTGAATACAGTACAAAAATAAACAAAACATGTAAAATGCAAATTGCATGTACAATACATTATGTGATGGAAACAGAAATCTTTGTGAATTGAAAAAAAAAGGAAATGTTAAATTAATCAAACCTGTACACAACTAATTGAACAATATCTTATCACCTAACACAAACAAGTTTGAAACTGTCATTCAGTGATGTGCATCCTTCTTTTATTTCTTTTAAGTATATAGATCAATAATCAAAGCGATTTCTAAGGAAATCAATACCTGAAAATGAAAAGTCGATCACTAATTGAGTTTGACATGCTGACTAATAGATGGCTTAGACAAACAGAAAGGACAAAGTACTCCTTAATTGTGACCAAAAGTTTGAGTTAATCTGTCAGTTTAAATTATTTCATGAACTTTCACAGTGTTATACTCTTGACTAAAGTTCCGAGTTACTTATACAGCCCACAATGAAAAGTAATTGTTGAGCATTTCAGTCATGTTAAGAGCCTCTATAAATAAAATACAGTAAATCTACATTTTTAAGTTATGTCACATTTTGAAATACGAATCATAGTGTGATTAATTCCTAACAACTGAGTATAGGATATCCCTGCTTGCAAAATACAAGTTGGCATCACATTATTCATGCTCATTTCCCACCACTTCAAAAGTGAATATCAAGCTTTGCCTTCACGTGTAGCTTTTCAAGTCAGAGATATACAGGCACCATGATTCCTAATTTAAATAAATGGGAAAATATCTTTATCTTTTTGTTATAATTTTATATGTATTCACAGGTTTAAAAACAGTGATGTTCAGTTTACCATCTGTTAACTATGGATACACAAGAGATGGAGAGGAAAACCACAATTAACTAGCAGTATGAACACTTCCATGAAAACATTTTGATTTCATTCAATTTTTATAAAACCAACTGACTTAAATGACATTAGGTGGCATTCTTTTGTATCAATCATAATTCATTCTGCAATTAATTAAAAAATAAGAATAGTTAACTCATATTTGAATAATAAAATTTGTTCACCACACTGTGATTTACATAAAATGTACAAGACAGAGAGATTAGATGCTAGTTAACAAACTGTTCACTTCAATTATAAAAAAACAGTTCTAGATTTCAAAATCACAAATGATAATTGAGTACATAATATTAAAAGCACATCATTGTTCCATGACTGTTTTCCATATTCCATATAATGTACAAAAACACCATCCACTTGAATAATCCAATCACACAAAGCTACACTTGTTAACTTGACTAGTATGTCTTATGGAAAAGTTTTTAAACCCAATCCATCTTCTAGCTTTTTAGGTATCTAACAGTTGTAGATAAATGTGAAAGCAACTTATGTACATATAATCTACATAATTTTTCAAGATGAAAATCCTTCCTAAATATGTTATATCCCATTGCCTGGGTCACATGGCAATTTTTGCTGCTGACCTTTAATATTCATGGATTCTCATTGTTAAAAAACACCTCACTTCATTCACCAAAACTGAATGAAGTATGATATTTTGCAGTTCATAAAAAATCCCCAATACATCTTTTTTTTTATTTCAGTATATTAATACTTTGTGTTAGAAATTACTGTTGTATAACCTTATCAAAGGCAATACTTTTTTGATGCCACCTGAGAAATATCAAGCAACCTCAAAATGTAGTTCTGATAGATTCCATTCCATAATTTTACAATGGTTCTAATGTCAAGGGACTGATTTACATATACAAAATTGTTTTACTATAATGTACTCAACCCTCACTATAAATATGGCCATCAATAATATAAAAAAAAATTAAACGTTAACTACACAATATTCTGAAGCTTAATTTATATTTCAAACTTGTGCATAAAACATTTCAAGTCATTTCACAAAAATTGATATTTTCATAGGCATTACAAATACTTTGCTCGCTCAATATGAAATATAATCTTAATTTCTTATATATATAGCCAAACTGACAGTTTCCTTTGGGTAGAATTCTTGTTATCTGGTCACTGTGCTAGAGTATAACAACCACTTTACAAAACACATATTGCAACATATATTATAAAGCCTGTATGTCAGCACATATTAGTTACTAAATAAAATTACTGTAGCATAAGCCATTAGCCCTGCATGTTTGCATATAAGTTATTATATGAAATACACACTAGAACATATTTCTAAAGGCCCACATCTTTGTATATGGCAATCACTATACAAAAACTGCACTGTGTTTAAAAAGACAGTCAAAAGTTTTGTTCATTTCTAGGAGTTTGTTTCTAGTCACTCCCCTTTAAGCATTAATGTATTAAAATAAAATTTAATTTCAAAGATAAAAAACAAATCTTAAATTGAAATGTAAACCCCTCTTGCCATCTGATTTTTGATAAAAATAAAAAATATCACCTCAGTAGATGAATTTTTATTAACAGCTAACCACAAAATTGACTCCAGATGTGGAAAATCAAAACATACTATTAGTGCATATAATAAAAAAATGTTTAAACTTAAAATTTATTTTCATATGTTTTTACACTAGGTAATTGTACCATCTTTTGATGTGATGCATTTATTTCACTTTACTCCAGTTTAAACATGAAATTGTAAAAAAAAAACAAAAAAACTGTCAATTTGCATCAACAAAAATAATTGTTTTTAAGATACAAAAAGACTGAGCTCCATTTCTCACAGACAATATCCCAAGATACATAAAGGTCTTAAACAAAGATTGATACAAACCCAAACACAAAACCTGAAATTATTTATATTAAGGTAAACAAAATCATGACCTATAACTGTAGAGAGCGTATCTTTATTAGCTCAATATTTCACTATTACAGCTTTGTCAGGAACTATCAATATCCAAAATGTTCACTAATGCAGTTGAATATAAAATAAAGCACTGTTACTGGTAAATCAAACATTAGTACACACTGAGAAAGTTCAGATCATATTAAAATATCACTTTTCAAGTTAAATTGTTAAAACACATCACACCAACAATACTAAAGGAAAAAGTCATTTTTGTAAATCAATAAACAAATTTTAAAATCATGGGACTTAGAATATGTTAAATGCCTCTTCATACTTGCATCTGTATTATTTCATCCTATTATATCCATACCTATGCATGTTAGAAAATATATATCAACTATCATCTGTGTGTATAGAAACTCCTTCAAATTTCAATCATATTATAAACTTATGAATGCTATTAACACTTGCACACTAGAGATCAAACTTTATTCAGTTTCAGTTTCTTTTTGTTGATTAAAATGTATTCTTTAACCTTTCAATCCAGAAAACTAAAGCTTTAGACAAAATCCTAACATGAGTAAGATATTTTCTACTTGTGGTATCTCACGTTTTTTTCCATAAAGTTCTGCATCAGCAATTACTTCTGAATTTGATATCATGTTCAAATACTAGATCATATTCTGGTCAGCAAGTTTCTTTATGAATATACGACAGCATCTGCCAAATGTTCACTTCATACACAGCATTATGACTTTGGCATGAATCATGTAGTCCATACTTAGTAGTGCCTCTTTCTTATACATGTTGAACTTGTTAGTTATTTAAGGGTGATGTCTGATTCCTTTACTATTTTAACAAGTGTCTGATGTTCAGTATTGTATTGATATTATTACATGTATGGAATCACTCCAGTAAATGTGTTTTCTTTACTTCCATGATGCAACAAAACATCTGAGATTTCTAAACACATATAATGATGTCAAATTTACTGATGATAGTGTTCCAATTTTGATTCAACTGAAATAGCATACTTATAGGATATCAACTGCTCCCAATGAAGTTGTAATATTGACTGACTAAAGATACATTCTGGAGATATAGGTTGTTTTACATGCCATAACAGAAATTTGATAAACTCCA
Organism: Carcinoscorpius rotundicauda; assembly: GCA_011833715.1. Lineage (NCBI taxonomy): Eukaryota > Metazoa > Arthropoda > Merostomata > Xiphosura > Limulidae > Carcinoscorpius > Carcinoscorpius rotundicauda. Next base: position 34,245,951 of record CM022402.1, read on the forward strand.
GTCTATATTAAACAAAGTACTGAAATTACTTCTCTATGTTTCTACTAATACAACACTGCTATCCTTTTTGTAATTTTGGCTCCCTCTTTTAGAACCATGCTAATCAGAATTATAAAACACCAAAAGCTCAAATCATGTGAGGATGTGTAGTAATCATATGCTTTCTCCAGGCTGTTTCCCTTATAAAGGCTGTTTTACAAACTTGACAACGGAAACTAGTGTCATGGTTTGTTCTACGATGGTTGTAAAGAACTGTAATGTGTGTAAAGGTGGCTTGACAGATGTCACATTCATAAGTTTTCCCACTGTGCAGTTCCATGTGCCTTCTTAATGTCTGATTGTTGAAAAATTCTCGTTGGCACAGATGACATTTAGGTTTTTGTTTTTTATTCAGACTCTTTTTCACAAAGAGTGGAGATGACACTGAATATTCTGTTTTCCCTAAAAACATATGGAAAATTAGTCAAACATTTGTAAACCAATTATTCAATCCAGAATTTAGTCCTTAATTATATTATTTTGTCATAGTTTCAAAGTAGTATTATCATTAAACATACAGGTTAAGTCTAAGCTGATAACAAAACATGAATTAAAAAAGAAAATTAGAGACTCTTTCTCTCACAGTAGGTGAAGATATTACTATTAATAATCCTTACTGGAAGTTTATAAGTAAATCAACAACTTGTTCCCTGTTTCTTTGTATTTTGGTAACTACAAAATCAGTATACCAACAATTTGTACAGGGTTTTGATATTCTTATTAATGGTATTATGTACTAACAGACATTTTCTTTACTTTGAGTATTAAAATCTAATAGTACTTTTAAAAAACAAGCTTACAAGAATATTTTAAATATGAAACTACATGTATACAACAAAACTATATTTACACCATATTCCAAGCATTCAGTTTCAGGTTTCTCTTCTGAAATCAACATTTCATGTGATTTCAAGAGCTCAACAAAATTGAAAGACACAACTGATAAAATAGATCTTATTTATTAAAATAATATTATATTACAATAATAGAAAACAAAGGAGTTAATCTCCTTTTCAAATAGAAACTACAGAGTCAATACCACTTATTATGCAACAATTACTTTGCTAGATACACAAAGCAGGACTTTGTAAGTTTTCTCGATATGTAATTTTTATTGTTGAAGGATTTTTTCACCTGTAACATTTCATATGAATGTGGTTACATGGTTTTCTTAACACAATTAGAAGTTTAAATGAGCATTTTTTAATTATCAAAATTTAGTACATGATGAGGAAGACAAATATTCTATGAACAATCAAACTAAACAATTTATAATATTAAATTTGTAACCATGATAAAATAAATGACTAGATGTAATTAATGTAATAAAAGTAGACTGAGAATTACAAACACTCTTGACAGAAACAAAAATCAAGTGCATCACACACTGATTTCTTGTACAAACATTCTTAGCAGAAAGGGAAATCAAGTGTGCTACACAGTAATGTGTTATACAAACATTCTAAGCAGGAACAGAAATCAAGTGTGCTACACACTGATTTAAAAAAGATCATTCTACAAGTTTATCCTTTCCTACAGTGTAATTTGATTTTTAAAGTCAAATGTTTATTTTAAAGAGCTTGTAAAAACACAAAACTTTCATTTAACCTATAGACCTTTGGTTGTCATAAAGTGGTGTAAATATTGCTGAAAAGTGTTTCACATATATTGTGAAATGAAACTTAATACACAATATTAGCAACAAGTCAAAAATGCTTGTACAAACACAAAAAACTTTCACTTAACTGATTGTTCTTTGGTTGTCATACAGTGGTATAAATACTGCTGAAAAGTATTAAGATGGTACTATAGTGTAAAATGAAATTTAACACACAATATTAGCAACAAGTCAAAAATATTTTAAAAATTATCTTAATTTTGAAATTAAAACAATTTATTATAATTAAGAGGAAATATAATTCAGTTTTAATCATTACATAGTAGTCTGAATTTCAACATGTTATCACAAACCTCAGCCAGTATTTTCTTCTAACATTATCTAACTGATAAAAAAATTCAGAATAATATTTAAACCTAAACTGAATAATCAGCTAGTGTAATTCTTAGACAGGGGTGTAGATCCTGGGAGGGGGGTGAAGTATACATCCCCCCTTCATTTTAAGTGGGGAGTATGGTGCATACAATCATGTCCCCCTACAGTTTGGTCTGTTGAATTGTTTTATTGCATTACGGGTCTACAGATTGTGTGCTTGTTCGTGTTCTTACCAATTGAATTACCTAATTAGACCAAGATGTAGGCTTTTTCAGTAGCCAAAATGTACATTTTTAATACAGGCGTGCTTCTAAGCTTTTCAATCAAAGCAATAGTTCATAAGTATCAGTCAGTAGGCCTAAGTATACATGCAAGTCTCGTGGTAACAAGATTACTCTGTGACTGCATGTTTACAGCTTGCAGGTTCACGTAATCAGAGATTACCAATTTGCAAATTGAACAGTCCACATAAGCGGTTGCAAAAATCATCCTCCCCATCAGGTGTAACAAATCCATGCCCCAGTTCTTAAGCCACATAAAAAGATCTTGCAAAATACAATGACAGACCCTAAAAGAGCTTCACTCTACTCTGAAAGTTAATTCAGTTTCAAAATCAAACAAAAATTGTGTAAAAAGCCCTACTGATACCAAAAAAAGAAAAAAGGTCAACATTTTCCATGTAATGTTGTGTATTTACATTTATTCTACAGAGCAGAGTCTACTAAAACATTACAGAAAGCATGCATTAATCATGTTTAGAACATAAACTTCAGAGAAAAATGGAAACCTACAAGAACCCCTTAGCTTTGATTCACTGCATGAGATAATGGTACGAACACACTTTGCTCATAATAAATGATGATATTCAGATGAACAGAAAAGCATATTTGGATAATGATAATTGGGACACAGAATAACTCCTGGGTAATCAAAATTAACTACATGCAATTGAAATCTTATAGCAATGATACATTATACAACTTGGCAACTAAGGACCCAGATATATTTGGATACAAACTGTTAATGAGTTTATAATACCAATACTCTACAAGATGGGGGTGAAGAACAAACTACCACCCACGAGGGCATGGACAGTTTTGGATACTGGATACTGATATAAAGAGTCATATAATTTGTGTAATCTGTTAATTAATTATTCATGCAATCAAACACTGTAAAAATTTAAAACATTTTCCAATTAGTTCATTAGCTTTATAATTCATGACACTGATAACATTTATACTAATCAAAAATAATACTAAGAAATACTTTAGTTACTTGGAGAGCTGAATTGGTCAAAAACAGTAATGCTAACATTGATTAGTTAATTGTTTTATGACATGAACTGGTTTAAACTTAATTGTAATGAATCAGTTATTTAACATGATGTTAATTAGTGAAATCAATACTCACAACTAATTGATTATATCAATTTATTTACTGATACTTGAAATAACAATAGCTTCACTTTTGCTGTCTTTTTTTTACAAAAAGCTATACATATTCTTTATAAACAGAGAATACAAGATAAATACTTTTCTTTGTCAAGTCCCTGTCTTCCAACATATAATTTTTGACAAAGTTATTGATAAGGAACTCTCTTTTAATGAATATTAACCTAACAGAATAGCACACAATTAAACTAATAAAACTCTTGATAAAGTAGGAAATTTAACAAAGCTCCAAGAAAATACTTATAAATACCTTCAACTAGAGCTCCATAAGTCATCTAATATATACTGTGATAATTTTTAAATACAAGGTCAAGGCCGTACCGTATACAAAAGTTTCCCAATATACTGGAACTCCTCCATGCTGCTGGCAGTAACTATATAGTCATGTAGCATACAAAAATACCTTTGAATGTACATCACGCTATAAGTCTGCCTTTGATGGTTACAACAATCCATGTGCATTATAAGGATCTGTTATAAAAGCCTAAACAGCAAACTTTTTCCACCATTCTAAAATAAGCAACTACCCAACGTCTTGAACATTCTAAACAACAAACCTGACGAATAATGCAGGAATTATTCATCACTGTGTCATGACAACACAAGATAAATCTTTGAATACATTCATTAAGTAATAAATCAATTTCTAAATATAACCACTATGTTTAAAGTCATGCTTCTGCCTATGTAGAAGCAAGTTATCCTTCCGAGAAAAGCTACGATGACACAAGTCACAGCTGAAGTACTGTCTCACTTCCTGATGAACAGCATAGTGTCTCTTGAGCAGCCACCCACGTGTGAAGCTCTTATCACAAACATTACACTTGACACGGCCACTTACTTGACCTGCGATATCTACTAAAAGACAAAAAGAAAGTCATCCAAAAATATAATTGTACCTGCAAATTCAACCTCTCTGGATTTCAAAGTATAATACCCAAAGACTACAAATATATCACAAGTAGTTGGAGATACGTTATATATGTATTTATATCTCTCCTAATTATTTCTTATATACTAGTAGTAATACTTAACACTGTCAACCTGAATATACAATCAGAAAAGTTAATTACTAATATTTCAAGTTTAGTTTGTAATATCATTTTGCAAGAATTGATATTATAAGGTGACTTTAATTTTTCTGTTATTTTAATCATCCTTGTACAATTAAATACAAGAACCCAAGTCCCATCTTGAAGATAATTTGTGACATTAACAAAAATCCTTCCCACTGATCCACAACACTACTATCAACTTAATATACAACAACAAATTTCTTTCTTTGGATTAAACATCTTCCCTGGAGTTACCTTCAAATTGATCATACATAAAAATAGTAAAAACAAGTGCAATAAACAAACTGTCTTCTCTGGCTTTTACCACTGCTCTGGGTTATCTTCATAATATACAAAAACAATGAAATAATAATTCTTGGATTAAACAATAAAATCTAAACAAATTATTATTGAAGATGTGGTGTACAAAAGTCCCTATAAACAACTTTCAAGTAAAGGTTACCAATTGCCAAGCTGCTGGTATGTAGACTTGGTATACAGACACAACTTTTGAAAAAACAACTAATGAGCAAATACAAGTCTGATAAATAAAACCTGTGTAAAGAGATGAGTCTTTAATAAACGTGAAAAGAAACAAATCACATCTTAAACACTGTGTAGAGGGATGAGTCTTTACTTTGATAAATGTGTAAAGAAACAAGTCAAATCTTAAACACTGTGTAGAGGGTCAAGTCTTACATAAACACAAGGTGTAAAAAGGTAAGTCTTGGATAAAACATATGTTGTACAGATACAAGCGTTGGGTAAACATAATGTGAACACTGATATGCCTTACTAAATAAACACATAGTGTACACACACACAGGTTTCATACGAACATGATATAGTGAGACAAGTCATAAACATGATGTAAAAAAGAGAAATCCAAATGAATGCAGAAGAGTCACAAACACACTTGATGTACAAATGAAAATCATTGGTAGGGACTGGGCAAAACACATTAGTGCTAAAATGTTAATGGAAAGAAAGAAAGTACAAATCACACTTCAATGTATAGATACTGTAGTATGAAGACTGCAAAGTAAAAAAATGAAACAGAAAGCATTGATTTAACCAACACGTTTTTGTTATTAGGTTTCATGTATCTTGGTAAGAAAATGATCATAATTTCATTTTTCTGCTGTAGGTAAAATATTTAAATGAAAAGCAGTGTCCATTTCTTTACAAAAGATAACACAAAATTTATTATCAAATAAAGATTCATTACAACACTTTGATTACAAGAAATGTGACCTGACACACTACACTGTATCATGTTGATTATAATAACTGCTCAATTAATCTTCACAAATAAATCATATAATACACTTTAGATTTATACAATAATGAAATACTTCTCTAACTTCAAACTTCACAAACATATTGGTGCTAAGTCCTCCATTTGAACTATGTCACTCATTTAAAAAAAAAACATACATATAATAACAAATTACAATGATTTTCTAAAGGAATTTCACATAAAGCTACTAGAGGGCTATCTGTATTAGCCATCCCTAATTTAGCAGTGTAAGACTAGAAGAAAGGCAGCTAGTCATCACCACACACCACCAACTCTTGGGCTACTCTTTTACCAGTGAATAGTAGGATTGACCGTGACATAACTCCCCCATGGCTGAAAGGGCAAGCATGTTTGGCACAACAGGGATGCAAACCTGCGACCCTCAAGATTATGAGTGGCACGTCTTAACATGTTTAGCCATGCCAGGCCACACAGCAAGTCTAATTTTGTTTAAGAAATTGTCTTGATACACATAGTTTATAAAACTATTTGAAATAAAAAAAACTTAATTTTTAACATCATTTGTCTAGTTTATAGGTGGGGGCAATTAATTAATTTTGAACTAACTATTTCCTTGAAAGCTTTAAAAAATTTTAGAAATGTGTTTAATGGTAATTGGGTTCTAAAATATTTGAAGAAACTTTACTTATTTTCTATGATCTTGTTATACAAACTGAAAATAGTAGAACTAAGGAACACAAATATAAATTTTGGCAGGATAGAAGTCATCTTTAGTTAAGACCATTTTATTTTTCTAACAGGGTGGCTGGCCTTTGGAATGGGTTGCCTTCAGATGTTGTAGAGGCAGTAAATTTACGCAAGTTAAAGAGAAAGTATGATAAGCAAATGAATGATAAGTGTTGGCTTTAAGATTTAAAAAAAAATACCAATTAATTTTTAGTTTAGTTTAGAGGGCAGGACAGCCAAGATGGACCACTGTGTCCATTATATTATGTTAAACATCTTGGCAATTTTGACAATGCCAGATGATATTCCATTCCAGTTTAACACAGACCTAGCTTTAAATGGGTTATACCTTTTATGTTTAAAGCTGCTGATAACTACTGCCCTCTTGTTTATGAACAGTATTTAAGTATATGCAAACCAAAAATTGAGCTTAAATGTATACAAAATATCAAATCTGACCAAATATATATAGTTAATAATGACACAGTTTTACAATTTCCTAACAATTTATGTTACATCTTTAAGTCAGAGATTAAAGCATCATAGTTGTTAGGTAAATTCTCTCACTTCACTCCTAAAATGAGAGTTTCCATTACTTTAAGTTTCAATACAATTAGGCTAGAAACAATGTCCTAGATATTACAGATAAAACTTTTGTTAAAGAGTAATGCATCATTATATTTTTCAATGCTAAAATAATTTATATGAAACACAATTTAAAATGTTCAATTTGGTGACTTATAGAAATAAGAAAATTGTATTAATATCTATGGTGGTGAGATTCTTCAGTGGACCTAAAATATTCAAAGGGCTAAAATGGTTTAGATGCATCTATACATATCACACAGCAGAATGTGTTTTTCTTAGGATGTATACAGATCACACACCATGATATGTCTTTCCTTGCATGTATACATATCACAGCAGAATGTGCCTTTCCTTGCATGTATACATATCACAGTAGGATATACCTTTCTTAGCAATGTATACAACATCACAGAGCAGGATGTGCCTTTCCTGGTATGGAAAATACAAAATAAAAGTTGCAGTGGAAAGAAATCATAATAATGTGTAACTATTATACACATGAAACAGTAGATGTCCCACTGAAATTATAACAGAGTGTACCTATATACATCAAACAGTATGATATCCCTTTCCTTGCATGTACATGTTATCCAGTAGGATGTGTCTTTTCTTGTATGGACAGTAAGAAGTAAAAGTTGAAGTGAAAAGAGATTATAATCATAATTTCTGGTTTACAAAATCATCAAATTTCATTTAAACTCAAAGTAATACAAGTGCATTATATCAATATGTGGATAATTATACCTAATTATGCCTTAAAACCTTCTCAAAAACTAAAACACATATCAACAACTGGAAAATTATAGCCAATTATATCTTAAAACCACCTCATAAAGTGTAGAATAATTCTAAAATATATATTAACCAGGTTAACTCAAAAACAGTTTCAAGCAATCTGAAGTTAATATTAGTCACCTAACTGATTTTAAATGAATATCAAAACAATAAAGGTAAAATGGCTTAAGTATACTGCTAAGACTTCATTTAATAATATAAATTATTATCTGTCTGGAAGGGCTGGCCATGGTTAACTTGTTTATGTCTAAGCAAGCTGGTCTTCCACAAGAAGTGTTTTGGACAAAGATCACAAGGGAAATGAGAACGAACTGGAGAATGTATGTATCGGTGCCGCTCAAGTAGCCAACGTTTGGAAAAAGACTTTGAACACACAGAGCAGAAAAAGTTCGAGTTGGAAGGAGGCTTCAGAACTAAAAAAGAAAAACACATCAAAAGAACTTGTGCATTTTATTACATTGAAGTTAAGGCAGAATATTTTTTATTTACTTTCTTATGTTAATTTGAAAGTTTAGAACAATGTGTACATAAATAATACCAAAGGGTGCTACAAATAAGTTTCATTGAAGTCAAAACCTAAAATTATATCCTGCAACTTAAGTAAGACATGAGGTAATTTTACTTGTTTACTCTTACATTTTTTACTTTATTACAAGCCTTTGATTCCTGAATGGAAGTAAACATCTTCCGTGGCATGCTGGATGTACAATATAAAATAAACACCAAATTTATAATCTTATATTCATTCTTATGTGTGTTAAATTCGCTGCTAAAAATATCACAATAAAAAGTAACCTATCAATTTAAGCTTTCAAATAACATATTACATAACTAAAAAACATTAAATAGACAAAATCTGACAGAGATGATTTTATGAAAAACGTTTATTAACCACTATATAAAAGCTGGATACAGTTTTGTGTGTATGGATACAGTGTGTGTTTGAAAAACAATGTACAAATTACACATGGATTGCAGTTCTTGTAAACAGTGTAAAAAGTGTACACATATCAAATTATAGTTCTTGTAACCAATGTACAAACTACACATGTATCACAGTTCTTGAAAACAATTTACAAACTACACGTATCACAGTTCCTGAGAAATGTATACAAACTGCAGATGGATCAAAGTTTTTGTACATACACTGCTTAGATAGCATACAACTCCATTCAGATCACATTCTTTGTAAACAGTTTACAAGATGTATATGAATAATGTGTATTTATATATGTGTGTGTGTGTTAGTGTGTGTGGCACAGACACTATTTACAAATTGTGAAGTATGATGCCAGGCCACATAAATAACTCAAAACTGGAAATCTTGCATTTATGTTGCATTAACATTTGATTTTTCCTTTTAATCATGTTGATTTACTTTTTTTACTCCTGTAACTGGTTCTTCTCTGCAAATTATGTAGAAGTTATTAACAAAATAAATCTTAAAATCACAAATCTTTGTTGGTTTTAAGATTCCAAGAAGTGAAATCAATTTATTAGAAAGTCTTCAATACAGATGAATCACAGTGGTTACAGAACTTTTAAGAAAAATAAAGAGTACAATGTAGAGTACTGAGAGAAAGAAATACAGCCCACTGTTGCTTTAATAACCAGAAGGAAAGCATCATTATAGTACTATCACAACTTAGAAGAAGCACTTCAATTTATGTGTTCCTAAAAACCTGAAGTTATGGATTATATCTTTACTTGAGTATCAATATTCCCTCTATGAATTTGCAGCAATAGAACACTGTCATGATCTTTGATGATGGAACTTCAAGTGTTGCTGTAAACTGATCTTCCAAGTAAACACTTTAGAACAAAAGTGACATGAGAAACACATTCGTACATCTGAGTGGATGTACTTGTGGCGCTTCAGGTCATATCTTCTCCTGAAGCTTTTAGAACATATATCACATATAAACCTAGTAACTTTAGAGTTATTATTCACACATGGCCCAAGCTGTGTTCTCAAATCTGGTAAAATTCTTCTCTCTAAAACAAAAGAGAATTATTAGAACTTGTTTTAAGTCAAGATTCACAATCTGTTATTATTCAGAAATTTCAAAAACATTTTTTTACTCTAAATTCCTTTTAAATTGTCAGTCTATAAACAAACAAAAGTAACACTAAATGTGTAAATAACTTTAACGAACTGTGAAGTCCTGTGGTTAATCAAGTTGTGGTATTTTCTAAATATTAAACAAAGGTTCTGACATTATGCTAGAATGTTTGAAGTACGTTACTTTAGAATTAAAGAAACCATGAAGTGAAGTAGGTTTGTTATGAAAATAAAAACACCTTTATATTTTTTATCTTACAGAAGTGTATTAAGAGTCACTTCACAGTTTCCACTAGAAAGTAAGAACCAAAAAAACATGAGAATGATGTAATAAAAACCAATAAATTACTATTGCACATATAACCTGTACAAAAAAAAAACTCTTTCACATTTCAACTATCTAGAAACATTTAAAGTTTAAAAAATACATTTAATTTCTACTATATATTATGTGACAAATATACAGAGCCCAACTTTAAACTCTAAAAATATGACTACTGCTGAAATAACAGGTAATGAGAATATCTTGACTGACACTGATTTTGTAGAGTACATACAAAATAGCTTCCACTCAAATAACAATTTCATTCATTATTATAAGTTTTAAATGATTTACAAAAAAGAATTTTTAAAGGGAAGTAACCATTTTGTATGCAATTTGTAAAGAATGGAGCCTCTATTATACAAATTTTCGTAGCTTAATATTTTAAGGGTATACTATAAAGCTTTAAGTAATCAAAAACAGATGTACAAAACATTGTTTATACACCTCTGGATTTTATCCTCTTTTGTTAAATGTTTTACAACTTATAGTGATGGTACTTCACATGTTGTTGTAGACTTCTCTTCCAAGAAAAAACTTTTGAACAAAAATAACAGGAAAAAAGCACTCGCATATTTGAATGAGTGTTGCTGTGACGCTTTAAGTCATGTCTTCTGGTGAAACTTTTATTACATGTCTCACAAGTTAAGCTGGCAATTGTATGTTCAATTGAAGTCTGGGGGAGCATCCTTTTATCTAAAGAAAAAATAAGAACTAATAAATAATTACAGACAAATCTGTTGATTCCTTCTGCACATCCAATTTCTCAAACAAAATTATACCTTCAACTTGCTCAGAGATTAACTGATTAACTCATTCTTATAATAACAAGCAGGATAATTCAAGAAAAATAATAATAATGTGCAGTGTTAAAATAAATGAAATAATATTAGAAAAACACAATTTTAATTCTTACTTCAATGAAACTAATGCAAGCTACAGTTCGCCAAATTAATTCAGTTTACACCAAAACAGTTGTTTTTCAAGCAATTTGATGATTTATCATTTTAACCATTACCTCATCTATCACATCCCAGCCAGCCCAGTACTAGGTCAAAGGCTTTGTTGATAATGTATGTAGCAGATACAATGCAATTGACATATTATTATGCATTCTTTACTACCACTTTAAATAATAACATTTCAGATTCATTCAAATTACCTATGCAATATTTTTCTTTCAAAATACAGTGTAAAATTTACTGTAGAAAATGACACTATCATAATATTTCAAATAAGATTTCTAAAAATCTATACTATGACAGTGAAAACCTACAAAAAATTCATATTTTGATGTTTCATCCTAATCACTGCACCATCTCAACAGTTTAAAAACATAAAAATCAAAAGATATTTCTCTTTTCTAGCTACCACCTGAAACTATTTTAATAAAATTATTTTACACATAATTCTTACTTTTACTTGCACTTTCCAGTTGTATAACTTAGTTGTTGCTACATATTCCTTTTAACCTTTTAACTAGGTTATGGTTAGAGATATTACTTTTAACTGTTTAGCTTTATTGAAGTCAGATATTCCTTGTAACTGTTTAATTTCACTGTTGTTACATGAAAGAATTCATTAAGTAATACCATAAGTTTCAAAGTATTTTCCTAATATCTCATTCATGTTCTTTTTTAAATTACATGTTGTTTATTTCTCGATGATGAGAAACCCACTTGAAATAATGTATCTGAGAACAGCTGGTATGAGTGTTAACCTGAAGATGATCTTGGAAGGACAAAATGGTGTAATCAGCTTATAAATAAAAGTTGTTTAACTGCTAACTGATGAAAAATTTGGTCTAATGTCACAATAATATTTAAATTTAATTTTCCTTTGTCGTTCTATCTTACAAAGATAAGAATGCAATGATATAAACTCTCAGTAAATAAACTCCATTTATATTAAAAATGATTGTAACAATATTTCTTCTGAATCTCAGAGGTACATATTCTGTTATTAACTTGTATAAAAAGGAAAATATAAATATATATCAATGGCAAAAACGTCTGTCTTAAACTATGTTCTAATAATTTTTGATGCAGAAAGTGTTTTGGAATGCCTAGTATCAGAAAAGAAGAAACATGATCAGAGGAAGTTTTGACTAATCAATTACATTTAGCTGAAACACAACCAAAATAGTCTTAGCTCTCAATGGAATTACCTGGAATGTAGGAATATATTGTCATAGAAATTGTAACAATGTGATGACCCATATTAGAATAGGAAATTTGGAAGAATCCAAAAAAATAAACTTGTACTTTAAATAATAAAGGTAATAACAATAAAACAGAGAAAAAAAAAGATAAACATGTAAATAAAAAATTCAAAATGTACAATGAAAAGGTTCTGACAAAAATCTGTTATTAATGAAGAAAAATGATAATAAATCTTCAGAATTTCAAAACAAACAGGTAGTATGAATAACATATAGCTTCAAGTCTGAAGCTGATAAATTTTTTTATCCTTAAATGGATTAAAAGTTTAGAATAAAAAAGAACCAAAGTTGGTATAACAATAACACAGATCTAACCCCCTCTCAAAAAAAAAGAAAGAAAATAACTGAAATAACGCACACAGGTTTACAGTATCATAAGGAAATGGTGATTTAGTGTTAATACCAGTGAACATGTCTCAATGGGTTGAAAAACATATTTTAAGCATGTATTTGCAAAAAGCACTGATAACAGGTGTAAGAATAACAATTTTAAACACTTATTCCTGTAGTAATTAACGTTTTAAATTTTCTAAAAATTATCAGTATAAAACAACATAAAAATGTTTTAAACAGTGCATTTAATACAATGTTACATGTTATGAATTTGTTTAAGGATTTCAAGCAAAGCTACATGAAGGTTGTCTGAGCTAGCCATCCGTAAGTTGAAAGCGTAAGACAAGACAGAAGGCTGTTAGTCACAACCATCCACCAACAACTCTTGGGCTACTCTTTTACCAATGAATAGTGGGATTGACTGTAACATTATAATACCCCCACAGCTAAAAGAGCAAATGAATTTGGTGTGACAGAGATTCAAATCCATGACCCAAAGATTGCAAGCCAAGCTTTCTAACCACCTCACCAGTTTAATTTTTAGAAAATGTGATGTCTCATCACTTTCTTAAAGTTTGAATTTCAGAGTTCTACATCATAACACGTCACATAAGTTACACACAACTTTGAGAAATTTTAACAGATATGGAATACCATCATCTGTTATCTTCATTTCAATATTAGAATGATATTAATCAAGTTTCCAATATACAACAAATGCTAGCTTATTTACATAAAATGTTTAATGTGAAATTCAAAACAAGGAACAGAACTTGATCAACACTGCTTATTACAATAAAAACTTGTGCTAATTAATGTCTTTGCAAAAGCTGAAACCTATTAACCCTTTTCTTGAAACTTTAGTTAAATATTCTGCTTCTTGCATAACATATTCTGTCTTTTGCAACATGTTATGAATTGCAGACCCATTACTAAGTTTCAGGCAGCATAACAAGTTGTAAATCCAATATTGTTCACTAAAGTTTATTCATATAAAGAAAACTTCAGGTTATGTCATAATTTACTAATAGTTTAGTGATTTCATAACTACTGCCACAGAATATAAGCAAGGAATCATGCTGTATTACAAATACATAATTTTTTTTTAAATCATAGGGCCTTACTTTCAGTCATTAGGACAGTGAATGTTAACATGTTTGTAAACTGAAAATTTCTCACAGATACTAACCTCCCAAAAACCTTTCTTAATTAGTACTGCCCTTTACTGACACAAACTATTTGCTAACCATTAACTTTGTAACTTCCACTTCTTTTTGCACATCTACATGCAAATGATTACTCAGCAACCTTCCATCAACAGCAACCTATATCAAAACTAGTGTCTTTTCTAATAATATACCTGTTCCTCAGTGCGAGATTATTCATGACCAAGCAAACCAACACACCAGAAGTGGGGTGGACAGATGGGAAATGTGAGAGAAGCTAAATATTTATCAGAAATAATTTTTTGGTTCAGGAAAATGTTAACTTCCAATACAATATCTTACCTTCTCTCACTAAAATGTGTGGCAATGAATTAAAGGAAACACAACAGTGGGAGACTTCATCACTTTTGAGCTAAGTATATTCTGTGTCTTTTATGACTGTGTTGGCAATTTTTCAGTACGACATGTACCCACAAGTATTAAGTGACTAGGGTGCAAAAGGCTGTAAATGGGAGTTTGAACTCAATTAAAACCTATTGGCATCTGGAATTGTTCATCTTCCACAATAGGAAGAAGGTCTTTTACATTTCACATCAAAAACAATTACTAGGAGGGAAGACGAACTTCCATTCCAAGAACCCATCTCCAAATGTGCATATCTAAAACACAACCAACACCTGATTCACCAGACACCAATATCCTGCATATGGTAGAAAATAAGGTGAGCTAAGGAGATATTCATCTCCAGTCTAATATCTGGCAGCATTGTGTTGGGCAGTCAACAGTAACAAAGAGAACCCAGTATTACTCATGCTAAAATCCATATGGCTCATCCAACCTGCAATTAGTAACACTGGGAACTGAAATCTAATAGATGGTAGGAAGAACTACAATTTTGGGTTACAACTCCAATTCAAAATGTGGTACCAGCCAAACAGATGTGAGCATTTATGTACATGGACCATCTCCAACCAACAACTAATCCAGCAGGAACTGAAATTTGACAATGGCAGGAAGGAAAAATGTCTAACTGGAGGGGTCAAACTGCAACAGAAATGTATAGAAATGACTGTCAGCTACAACCAGCACTCGGCAGAATCTGGAATTGTAGATAAGGTCTGTGGTAGGAAGGGCCTCAATTTTATAGTTATCTACAGACCTTGATTGAAAAAAACTATGGAGAGTTAAGTACAACTTCATGATGAGCTTGGGGATGATGAGAAAGCAATTCAGAGACAATAACTCAATC
Organism: Carcinoscorpius rotundicauda; assembly: GCA_011833715.1. NCBI lineage: Eukaryota > Metazoa > Arthropoda > Merostomata > Xiphosura > Limulidae > Carcinoscorpius > Carcinoscorpius rotundicauda. The sequence continues at coordinate 34,261,215 of CM022402.1, forward strand.
AATGGGAACAAGTTTCCTGTCTTTTTGGGAACAACAAACTGATGACAATAAAACCCTAGAGAAGAAGTGCTTTGTTCAATATCACCCTTCAGAATAAAACCTTGAGCCTTGATGATAAGGCAATGGAAGAGATAACAAGAAGGGCAAACCTTTGGAAACAACCTTCAAAACACGTGGATAAATTGTAAATGACCTCCAAACATAAAAAAAATATACTAGTATGGCCCTTACAAACAACGAACAACTACACAGCACAGATGAATGAGAAGTCAGGACTGGCAGAGGGTTAAAAGGTGGAAACAGGAATAGATGAGTGGGAATAATGAGAAAACAGTGAGGAAAAGGTGTTATGTAGATGGGCAGATTCAATCCTGGACTTTAAATAGTTAGAAAGAACCCTAAACACTTCTTCAGAGAAAAATAAAGCCATGTACAAGTCATGCAAAGAAGAATGAGGCACAAAAACCCTGGATAAATGATAATTTCAACTTTAAAAGATTCCAACAACATTACAACCACATCTATAAAGCCAGGGCCAAAGAGGAAAGGAATACCATGGCAGCAAACATTGTATTTTGAGAATCATCAAAAAACCCTCAGGAGAATGATGAATGGACAAAGAGTGAATTAGCCGACAAAGAAACCGAAGGATGAGGATCCAAACCTCACAAAAGAATGAGAGATTTCAAATGCTGGGATTCTAAATATTGGTAATTGGTATGATAAAAAAAATTAAAGCACAATCATCCAAAGTAAGAGGTGGATAAAGCATACTGACTCCTGATCGCAACTGGTTCTATGACACTTAGCATGAACCCCAATATCCAATGAAGGAGGAAAAAAACCAGATAGTAAGTCAAAGATTTGTCCCAAAGATGACAGGAATAAAATCATAGGTAAACCAAGATAAGGACAAAATCAAACCACCTTGAATAACTGAATCAATCGGGTGGGGGAGAAGAAGCCTGAGTAAGTCTCCTGGTATGATGTGATTGAGAAACATATACAAGAAGGGGAAAAAGGCTGTCCAAATTCTCATTCACCCTGTCAGTCGCACCAGATGTTGGTATGACATGATACTCTTCATGGTGATGAATGCTCCATGAAAATAGATAATTTTCTACAGATCATTGTGGTTATGTCATCAGATTATAATTACAAGACCAAATGCTAAGAAGTGGTTGGTAAATTCATAGGTTAGTAAAACAGTAGTTGTTAATACTTGAAACTGCAAAAGCACAAACTTGAACAAACTGAAAAATATGGAGAAAAAAATGCACTAAGTGACAATATAACAAAACTGCAAATGCAAACAAATAAGTTGTAACAGTAAGAATGACAAATAAGAAGGGGTTAATAGGTGATCTGTTAGAGAAGGTGCTTAACTAGTTATGATAAAGATAGTGTTCTTCATGTAGCAAGAAGTGGGATTACAAGACTACTGGTGAGCAAAATGCTTGCAATTCTAGAGAGCAGTACTATTCAAGAAAGTTTCTTGTGAGTAAAGGTAAAATACCAGAAATTTGAACTTTTCCTCAAAATTAAACTGAGTGTGTAATGTATATCAATTTTGCCATCCCAGTCGTTAACTCATGCATCCCTAGCATTAAAATGATGACACAATTCAAGCTGCAAATTGTACCAAATGATGATACATTAACTGTTTAAACATCAAAATACAGCTCAAACAATTATGGTACCAATTAATAGCATCTTAAATTAACTGTTTAAATTACATTGTTTAAATATCAAAATACAGTTCAAACAACAACTACGCTTGTAATTAATAACATCTTAAATTAAGTTCAAGTTCAAAATTACAATTCTACATTTGGAGTTCAAATTACAGATATAATACAGAACCCCAATATTACATTCATACATTGTACTTAAAACTATAAAAGTGTTGTTAATTCTTAGTAACTTCAATCTATGGTTCCAATTAAATGGACAGTATTCATATCTAACACAAATGACTCAAATTAAAATAAGTATCAATGATTCATTATTCCCTACTAACACTTTAAATACCATAAAACCCAAAATTATTTTAGAATTTATTTCTTAACACTCCTACGAAAATTGGGGCCTAATAAGCCCCAGAGCAACTTGAAAGGTTATTAATCAGGCTAATAATTTTGTATTTAAATGAAATTGCCATTAACTGACCCTATTCCTTTATATTTTAAGGAGCAATAATATTTTGACTTTTCAGACATTTGTGAAATAATATTTAATTTTTTTTTTAAAACATCCACTAAGGGTATCACTTTAGTGGATGTAAATATTTTTTTCGTAGGAGTGTTAAATGTTTCAAATGCAAAATTAGTCAGATACAAGTCTTAATCTTACTTACATGAAACTTTGTATTTATATACATTTTTTATTTAAACTCAAGTTTCTTAGAACTCAGAGTAAAAGTAGATGTCAAGCTACCAGTTTAATACAGTGGTCCTCAACCTTTTTTGCCACATATCCCCAGTCAGATGCTTGAGCAGGCTGCTTATCCCCCTAATGTATACAATTTGTTTAAAAACAACTTAAAAGAATACTTTATAGAATTAAAAAAATAATAACAATTTTCAAATGGCAAGTCCATAAAATGTATAGTTTCTTAGATGTTTTGTGGCTCTGTTAAAAAAGTTGTCATTTGAAACTGGAAGCAGGTCAATAATATATGAATGTTAAAAGCTGAACAGTAGAATACATTGGTAACACTCCAAAACTTCCCTCCAGTTTCAATACCTGCAAAATATTTTATTTTTAATGTATTCAAAATGTTCTTTGGTACCAGGTGGGAACCACTTACTTAATAGATCAACTAATTGAAACCTACAGTTTGTAGATGACATGAATGGAAAATAAAAGAAACTAAGTACACAACATTTTGACAAGCTTATGTCATTACCAGGTAGAAGTTGTTTACCAGAAACAAAAATACATACAAAGTATGGAGCAAAGAAGTCAACATGACCAAAGACAACTTAATACCTTAGTAAAGAATTATGATAAGCTGAGCTGTTGGCTTAAAGTACGATTGTTTTGTTCAATTATTTTGCATTTATTGATGCTTGGTTCTTGTTTAAAATTAGTTTTGTACAGATATACTGTATTGTTGTTTTTTTAATTACAATGGTGGTAAACATGGCAGATTTTTAGTTCAGTGAATCAAATTTCAAATATTCTTCCAGTTTCTACAATGTACAGTTCTAGACAGTTATTGCACATTATTTTGTAACTGACATTGGTATTGTTTGATCCTATACAGTTTTTATTTTGTAATGATTTCAGTACAGAGCCAGGATTTTTGAATGAATTTAAAGTAAATGGGTATTTTATGTTTAATGGCAAGTCTTCTTCAAGTATTAGTTTGCTTTTTTCATGGTGATTTCAAAGACAACTGACTGTTGTGTTGTTGTTTGGCACATAAGTGTTCACAAGCTGAATTTTTGTTCTGGTACTTGTGTGAAAATGTTTCAACAATAACTGCCAGGAAAGTGTTGGAACTAAATGGAGGTTTGCTTTACAAATTTGATTTCTTTACCTACTCAGTCAGTTGGAAAAAGTCATGAAGTTTTGTTTATAAGGTTTTATGATACACTGATTTTTGTTTGGATACATGGGTAGAATTTCAGAAGATGAAGGGTTTGCATTTGATTTCTTAGTGAATTTTGATTTTAAACTGTGTGTTGGATCTAATAATATAAAGGTTAAGAAAATATAATCGTCATTTTTATGTTCAAAGCTGAATTTAATGTTCAGGTTTATGGAATTTGTGTGTTCAAAAAAGTGTTTGTGTTTGATAGAAATGAAACTAACAAAAGTTATCACTAACATCTTTATCAGTATAGGTGAAGATGAAGTTCAGACTGTATGGTTTGTGTTTCAATCACAGTCATATGTATACAGGTGAGAACAAGCAAAAAAAGGTTGTCTGCACTTAAACTAAGGAAAGTTTTTGGTGTAGAAATCAAAGTTGACATTTGTTGTAGTGAATTCTAATTGGGGGAAAAATATATGTATATATACTGCAGATGGGGGTCATTACAGTAGAGGTCAAATCCAATATTACATGCTTCCTTGACAGTAAAGTGGAAAATGACTAAAGGTCAAAGGCACCCATTAGGGCTTTAGGATTTAGTTGATTTAACATATTTTTTGAAATTAAAGCCATTTTTAAGTAAAGAATATGCAGACACTACATGAGATCCAAGATTATTCCAAAGCAAGTTATATGCAGATAGTATAGGCCATACAGGGCAGTTCTATTCATGTTGTTTGGAAATATGCCAGAGTTGTGGTGTATGAGAGTCAGTTTTATGTAGGCAAAAATAAAGATCTTCAGTAATTATCTATCTTCATTTGTGATTAGATTCTGTTCAGTAGTCTTCCACGTGTGTATTTTTTGATTGTTTGAAATGGATTTAAATTTCTTCTTACCTGCAAAAATCTAATTAATTCTGTCACTGTATTGTGTTATTCAAGATTACAGAAGTGTTCCCTTTAGAATTTTAATTTTAATGACTCTTTTCAGAGTATAGATGCATTTTACCTTGTTGCTTATGAAATTAACCTTTTTTTTTATGAGGATGGTTGATTACATTAATGATCTTGTTTGAGAATACTTTAAAAAGTTAAAATACAGTTTTGAGGAACTTCATGAAAACATTTTATTATATATTTTTATCATAAAAGAATGGTAGCTGAGGGTCTGTACTTTCTTCAGCTGGATGCTGTTTGAGGAGGCCTTTTGTTCTCTTATATAATGAATCACTAATCTTCTGGATACATCTTCTAGGCTGATATCTAACTCTGAACAGGGAACTACCTTATGGCTGAAAGCAAATTTGAGGCATATGTTCAGAAGTTGTAGTTTAGTGGTTGATCAGTTGATAACAAGATTAGATTGTTGTTGTTTCATCTTTCCTCTTGTTGTAGTTTTCTCAGTTGTTCAAGTTTTTTGTTACACACAAGTTTCTTCTCTTGATTTAACACCAAGTTGCATTAGCCAATGGTCCATTGTATGCTGTCCTGTTCATCTGGTTAAAAATAGCAAGCAAGTTGTTGGTCTAGACATTGTTTGCATTTTAGTATGTAGTTTAGTTCTTGATATTTGGGAATTTAAAGTATGTTTTACATGTTTTTATTGCATATTTCGGATAATACCTGTAAACTGGTTCAAGTTTTTGAATATCTTGACTTCTAAAAATTTTAAAATTAACTGTTCAGAGTGGCATTGTCTATCCATGTACATTAACTATTCAAAGTGGTATTGTCTATGTAAATTAATCATTACGAATGGCAGTGTCTATGTAAGTTAAACATCTATAGTGGCACTGAATGTAAATTAACTATTCAGATTGGCAATGCCAATGCAAATTAATCATTCAGAGTGTCATTGTCTATCTATATAAATTATCTATACCTAATGTTGACACAAGCTTGTCAAAACACTGTATATGTCTAACAAAGATTTTTTCATCACCCATCTCCAACCTTTATTTTCTAAAATATGGGTTCCTTGTCACCAAATCTGAATTCAACTGGTTACACAATTTTGGGCCCTCTAAGTCATATACCAAGTTATTTTAAATTATTTACCTCTCATGGAAAGCAAACTTTTCATACAATGATTACCTAACTGATGCCACCACATTTTAAGATTACAGAATGCAAATCAAACTTAAAGGATTTTAACTTTAAAGCTTACAAAATAAGCAATGTTAAACATCAGTAAAACAGCTTAAAAGTTTTTTATTTTTGTTATTTATTAAAATAAACAAGTTAAGAAGAAACAAATAAAAAAACTTTACAGTAAAACTGTCTTTCTTCAAAACAAAATGTTTTCTTAAAATCAAAATGACATTTCTAGTCCATTGACAAATAAATATATTTTTTAGATTAATGAATTTCTACTCCTTAGAAAAGTATCCACATTCTAAAAAATATCAGTATATATATATAAATATATTTGAAAGAGGGCCCTATGAACAAGATAACTCACCTATGCAGTATCAATAATGAAAATTACCATCACTAATTCTTGCTCAAGACAACTGTAAATACAGTTACAAATATAACATCTGTATCTTTCCTTTAAGTTAATCAAGTATACCTAATGGATATCTACAAGTATTATCTGGAAAAACAATCAAACAAAGAAATTTATGATTACATGGTATAATAAAACTGATTCTCCTGATATCCCAAAATCTGTTTAACTGATATCAGCTTCCTAGACCCATTTAAATTCAGTTTCATGCTACTGACTGTACAAGTAAAAACACTGGTTCAGCAATTAGTAGTCTCAATTAAAATCCATGAAAGTGAGAGCATTAAATACAGATGTAAATCTCATAACAATATTCTAATGAACCCAATGAACAATTAGTTTGAGTTAGTTATAAGACATCCTGTCTTCACTTGAAATATGTTATGTAATTTTCAGAGATAATTTGTTTTTTATTTATTGGACAAAAGTCACACTGTATATCACTTGTATAGCAAGCATCTCACCATGACATCAAAAAACATTCCTACTTTATGAACATTTAAACAGCAGCCGTAATCAATTGATACTGCTACCAACAACATTTCTTCTGTTGAAGAGTTAATGGTCTAAAATTTAATACATATTTCATAATTGTAGCTACACAAAAACAAGTTCAAAAATATAAATGACATCAATTCAGAGTTGTTATCCATTAGAAAGTTTATCATCATAATTCCACATTTTTACATGAAGAAATAATTTCATGGAAGTTCTAAAAAATTAACCTATGTTATACTAGACACTACGCTTAAACTATAATGCCAGACATTTAGTGTTAAATTCTTGAGAAACAGAAACAGCTAAGACCAAAAAGACCATGATATACTAAATAAATTATATTCCACTAAATTGTAGATCTTTTGCACAAACACAAATTATTGCATTTTTTTCTGTACGAGCATTTAATTTACCCTAGAAACACCAAATCAATAAATAAACTGCATTATGCAGAGGCTTATATCATTTCACATTAAATCAGTTTATAATTTTCCATATTTACTACAATTTTCCATTTACAACTTGGATATCATTATGATATAGGTACTAAAACTTCTTCAGAAAGTTAGTTATTTATCACACCAATCAAATCTAGACTTTTCCTTGTCAATCAGATTTATGTTTTCCTAACTCTGATATAACCATATGTATCTTTTATGTTTTAACACACTAAATTACTGTAACACAGGTAAATGCATATTTCATCTTCATTTGATAACACAAAATTATTATGAAAAGCAGTAAATGGCTAAAAGACATGATGCAAAATCAATGGGAAAAAGCCAGTTTTATTAATATTCAAATCACCTGTAAATAGTTGTTTTGAGACAGTAACAACAACAAAGAACATATCAGATAAAAGCAACAAGTGTTCTTTGAGAAAAATCTCTCATTAATGTATGTAAATTTCACTTAATTAAATTCAAGCTTTAAAAAACTAATGAGTTGTGGTGTGTGGGTTTTCTTTGTGGAATTTCACTAAATGCCAAATATATGACATCAAAGCAAAATATCAAAACCATTACAATAAGTATTATATCTGTTTGGTTTGTGTTTTAGAAAGAGAGAGATGTAATACGAAGTTAGAAAATATTCTTGTGTGTCCACTACTTTTCCTTAACTGGTGATAACCCACCATGTTTTCAAATATTAAAGTATTACACATTTTATTCATTCACAAAGTGTGTACGTGCTATCACAGAACATAGCTTCAAACTAATGTTTCTGTCATATATAATGTGTTGAAAATTTGATGAAAGATCAAAGCTTACATGCATTTTTTGAACATCTGAATACACATTTCTTAATTTGATGTTTCATAGACTAGACGGAACAAACAAAATGTTTTCATATTTTGTAAATCTACACAAACATTTATAAATGTAAAATTTTTCACTTAAAATTGAATAATCTGTATATACATACACATACTAGAAGATTAAATGACACTATATACCAATGCGCCATAACAACTCTGAAACTTTAATGTTCCTTTAACATTGACTGTGATATTGTGCAGAGATGGTAAAATTAACCAGTTTAATATGAGTAAAACAACAAGCATATTTAATTACCATTTCTAGAACCTACATAGGTCAATGCTGTGTAAAGGAAAGTTGACAAAAAGTAAAATTTCCACAACACATACAAAACGATGCAAATACATTATTCTACACTAAAAAAAAAATCAGTAGATCTGTGTCTAACACGAAGAATATGAGGTCTGTTCTATCTATAGTCTCTGATAGACATACATAAGACAATTCAGAGATTATTATACAAAAGGCTTACAAGTTCTGTGTCTAACCAGGATATATGGGATCTGTTCAATATACAGAGTCTGTAATAAACATACATAAAACAATTCAAACAGGTCAAAACAATCACTAGTTCTGTGTCTAACCAGGGGAATATGGGGTCTGTTCCATGTACAGTCTGTGTAAAGATTCATAAAACAACTAAAATAGGTTATTATACAAAAGGATTAGTAGTTCTATGTTTAACAGGGGGAATATGGGGGTCTGCTCCATGTACGTAGAGTCTGTGACGGTAAACACTTGGTTTAAAATTAAACACTTTGTGACAGATGTTACATTCATATTCTGGTCTTTCTTCATGGATCTTCATATGCTTCTTCTTATAGTCAATGTTTCTGAATGTTTTGTGACAAACTTCACAGGTGTATAACACATCTGACTCTCCAATTACAGGCAACGCATACCAACTTTCAAACTCCATTTTCACTTCTGAAATAATGAATACTCTCCATGTATCTTAAGTATATACAGTTGAGAAAATGCAAATGCTACCTTACAAAGAAAACAATATATTTTCTTCACATCAACTCACCATTTGTGGACAAAAATTCTTCACTAATTACTGATCCACTTGGTCCAGCCACAGCAGAACCATTCTCTTCACATGTAACATTCTCACTTGCTTGAGGTGACAGAGGCTCCTCTTTAACTCCTAAAATAAAACTTTTGTGTACCTAATGGTTTTATTTTAATCACCAAGTACCTTACAAATTTCTATCATTAACATCAAATCTAACTATTACTAATTTTTTTGAAATTGAACACTTGTAGGCCTAGAAATGGAAAGACTCTGATTTTCAGTAATTATGACAAAATCTTTCAAACAAAATTAGACACATTTTTAATCAGTACAATATACAGAACTTAGAATTTCAGCATGCTTCAGTCACAAATTGTCATTTATTTACCTTTCCCACAGAAGTTATTATTTTACCATAAAGAAAATGTATTTCTGATAGGTACTTCTCCCCTTTCACAAGATTAGATATTCTCTTTTGCTGCTGCCCTCTGTCTGCAAACTTCTTAATTACTCTTCTGCACCCCTCTATTGGAAATAAATTATTCCAATGTGTTTTGTGCAAATGATCATGCATCACCATTCTACCAATAGGAGCATAGTACTCTCATGTGAAACATGAAACTCCCTCTATGTGAGTCTACTGAATTATCACTTTGAAGTCTGGCAGACGACAAAAGCACCAAAAGTGAACAGGAAGAGTGGAAAGTATTTATTGGAAATACACTTTCAATATGGTACTTTTTCCTTCCACTCATAAGATTGACTAGAAATCCACATTGATTAGGAGAAGGGACCAATGTAAGAGAAGAGCAGATGTAACCCCCAAAAACATGAGGTATACCTCTATAGATGAGAAGATTAGGAAAGGAGAACTACACCACTTTTGATCCAGATATATTATATTCTTTGCTCAGTTGTAAAAAATATAAGAAATCCTGGTAGAAAAGGAGAGGATCACATCAAGGTAGGAGAGAATGTGATAGGAAAGTGATCCTTCCTTCAGACAGATACAGTAATTCAATCCCATAATAACTAAGTGGTAAATGAGGATGGATCCCATGGTATAGAGTAACTAAAGTGTAGCAAACCATTCTTGGTAAGTCAACTATGTTTAAAATCTCCTTGCAGGGTATCAACATCTGTTTGAGAGAAGGATGAGGATCATACTGTCTTCACTCAAACCCAAGAACTGGGGAATTGAGAACCATTCTATATCCTGCGTAAGACACAACTGAGTTATTGATCCAGGAATTTGACAACTGTTATCAAAACAAAGGCTATCTCATGCACTCAAGGACTGTAACTGTGAAAAAGGTCAGGATGGCCATCCAAAATGCAACAACATCCACATACAAAGGAAAAAAAGGTAAAATCAAAGACAGATCCTGCAACAGTTTTACATAACTCTTCTGTCATCTGTTACAAAGAAAGAGAAACTGAGAGAGGAAGACAGACAACCCAAGACATGTGTGAGGATTTATGTTGATTAGTTTACTGAAAACCCAAAAAATGTTCACAGAGCACCAACACCAATACAAAGGATGAGAACTCCCAATTGAAGAGGTGAACTGAATTTTGATGTCTTACTCCATGGCACATTTAGTCATAAAGCTGAAAACATATCTAAACCATCAGGACTCTACTACCCTATTCTGAAGTGAATGGTTAGAGCCATCTTATATGGAACCCAACTATTGCAGGGTGCCTCCACAGTGAATTGGTAAGTGGTAAAGACTCTTATACTCCACTTGAAGAAGAGTGAAAATGCACTAAAGAACCTAGGGGAATGTTGACACCTGAGACAATGCAGTGGGTGATTATCAAACCTTATTCTGAAAAGCAGTTCCTCCCAATTTATCCAGTTCAGATATGGTAAGAATGGGCAGCTATCCCCTATTATTTTATCCATGAATTTCATGGATGATGCAAACCAGAATGGGTCACTTTATGAAGCAAATATTGAGGTCATTCACCTACGTGTGATATTGTAAAACACTCCAGCTAAAACATTAGCATGCAGAGCCATGGAAAGAAAGCTTTAGTCAACATAGCACACAATACAGATTTAGAGTTAAAGAATACCTGATTATGCACCACTCACCACAGAGTAGGATCCAAGTAATGAAGGTTTGAAGAATTGGTTCCTGAAAAAAAAAAAGGATTAATAACAAATTTCCCAGTGTCACAGTATAAAGATTAATGCCATCACTGAACAACTCCATCTTACTGTTGCAAATGGGCTTTATGTCGATGACTTTTACATCTCATGTCAGTCGTTGAACATGAGGTATATTGAGACGCGGCTACAAACTGCCCTCAGTCTGTTATTGAAGTGGACCACAGCAAACAGTTTTAATTTTCTCTCTCTAAAACCATTTGCATGGACTTTTGCTTCCAACTGGGTATTTACTCCAATTCCAAACTCTGTATTGGTGAAGTTGTGCTACCTGTGGTCCATGAAATAAAGTTCTTAAAGCTTATCTTTGACCATAAGTTGACCTTTATACCATACATAAAATGTACAAGAGCAGTGAACATCCTCCGTGTCCTCTCTTCCACTACTTTGGGAGTGGATTGATTTTCTGTGTTAAAGATATATCGTGTTCTTATTTGATCAAAACTAGAATATGGGTCACTGGTCTGTGGTTCTGCCAGGACCTCGGCATGAAAGATGCTGAACCATATTCATTATCATGGACTTTAGCTCTACATAAGGGCCTTCCACACTTCCCCAGTCCAGTGTTTGTACACAATCTCAGGAATCTCTTCTACACCTCTGCCATTTGCAACTGTTTTTACTGTATGTTTCGAAACTTCAATCCTTACTGCAGCATCCCACCTAGGGTTGTAATTTCCATTCTCAGTGGGCCATACTTTTTCAGAACAGATAATCTTCCACTGTTCCTTTTGACCATAGTATCAATGCGCAGTTAGATGAATTGAGTTTGTCCTTGGATAACATTGCTGTTTCTTCTTGTCAGCCCATTCTACCATGGCTTATTATAATCCCTAAATGTTACCTTTCTTTAAGTTATCTGAGAAAAGCAGATGCTCCCAATTGGAAGTTCCATCTGTTATTTAATGAGCATCTTTCAAACCATCCTTGTTTTTCAGGCAGGAGCATTATCCCATATCTTTCATCTCTCCTGTTACTGCAGGATGTTTCTCTCACTCATCCTGAAGGTTGAAAGATTGTTCGCTCCTCTTCAAATTTTCTCAACCTAAACCAGCCATTTTTACATATATATTTTTCTCACTCATCCTTGCCATGTTACTCTGTTCCTTCCACTTCTTTGACTGCTTCATTGAACTGCCCTTCTGGATTGGGATATTTAATGTGATTTTCATTCCTTTAGTTAAAATCCATTCAAACCTATTTTCTCGTGTTCTATAGTTTACCCGTCCCTTAAGCATATTTCTCTTTCCTTTGGCCTTTGGGCATCAAAGGCTTGATGTGTTTGCTATCAGTATTGCACATACACTTTGTGACTAAGTCTGTCTTTCTACATATTGTTCCTTTCTCCTTCAAACCTCAGTGGCTCTTGAGGTTAACTCCTCCTTATATCCAATAACTGAAATCTGACACCTTATCTTTTCCCTTGCTTCTCATTCTCATCCTTGTCAACTTTTGGAGGAAATCCTATAATTGGATCTGTGGACCAACCCTAACATATTCATCTTCCATTCTTTGCATAATATCATGGTTTCAGCTTCTTCAGGTTTTCACATTCCATTTATGATTATATTTCAGATTTTAGTGTGACTGTGACACTGGGAAATTCTTTATTAATAAGTCATCAAGAAAAACATTCTCCTGCCAGATTCATTTAGAAACAATCAGACGAATAGCAAGAGAAGCAGGACATAGATAGCACAGCATTTTATAGTGTACATCATTAGGTCCAACTGATGTACTGCCAGACCAGTGAAGGGCCAGTTTGAGTTCCATCAGTATAAAGGGACGTTTATAGTCACAGAAACAATCAGCTCGAAAGGAAAGAGGTGACTGCTCTGCCCAAGTCTTGATGGCTAAGACGATGGAAGAAGAAGCAGAAGTGCTAGACACCTGATAAAAGCTTTCACTGAGAGCATCAGTGATGCTCTGGCATCAGCAACTTCCTGCCCATCAAAAAGCAGGATAGAAAGGGTGACAAAATTATACTGCCTACTGACTTTCTGAATGTTGTCCTGTATGACTTTGGAACTAGTTGTAGAAGAGATGCTGGTTGTAAACTTAATCCAAGATTCCTTCTGGCTTTGATGTTTTACCTGTCGAGCACGTGCACAGACCTGCAGAAAAGCAATGCAGTTTGAAAGTGTGGGATGCCCACAAAAGATATCCCAGGCCTGTTTTTGAGACTTTCGTGGAAAATGTGTCAAGGTTTTAGGAATGCACTGAGCAGTTGCCTGAATAATACAGTCAGTCACTGCTGCCATGCAGTTGTCTATCGATGGCTTACAAAGGATGGAAGGATCAAGTTCCATGAAAGCAGTGAAAGAGGACCAATTGGCTGGGTCCACCTTCCATTGGGGCATGCAGACTGGGTGACATCGACCACAGCCAGTCTCTCTCAAAATAATAGGGAAATGATTTCTGCCCTGTGGGTTACTGTCAACCATCCATGAACAATGAGAAAACAGTGAAGGGGAGCAGACTGAGAGATCAACACCAGTAAAACACTGATTAGGTGCAAGAAAATAAGTATAAGAACCAGTATTGAAGAAAGAAAGGTTGTGATCTGAGAGCATACGTTCTGTGGAGCAACCCACTCATATCAATATCAGCACCACCCCAGAGAGGATTATGTCCATTTAAGTCCCCCAGGATTAAAAAGGAAAATGGCACTTGTTCATCAAGAGCAGATAGGTAGAGAGAAGAAACAGTGATGGTATGACCAAAGGAAACACAGATGGCTACTGCCTTCAAGGGTATGGCATGTGACAAAGACAGGGTGGACACATTCGTCCATCACAGAACCTATCATTTCTGTACAAAAAAACTGCCGAATGGTGACAACATCAACAGGTTTCAAACATTTCCTGTAAGGAAAGACACACAGGATGGCAAGAATCAGCCAGTGCTTTGATATCACTCAGCTTAGAGCATAAACCTTGACAGATCCACTGTATCAAAGTAGCCACTTTTACTTATGTATAGACAAACTGGGTGGAAAGCCCTTCTGTTTTTGATCACGTCTTTTTCTTTATTTGAGGAGGTCTACTGACCTCCATGGATCCTGCCTTGGGTTGATTGGGTGGATCTCTTTTATTGCAGTGACTGAGGGCATGAATGAATGATTGTTCTGCATTGCAGGACTGGAGAAGAAGATTGACCTGAGGAAACACCTGTAACTGGAACCAAAGTGAGTGGATCCAGGAATCTGCTAGATGGAATGGTAGGGACAGAGATGGGTGTTGACATCAATTCATCAACTTTCTTAACCACGGAGGGCAAAAGACTATTCACATTGTTTGAGAATGATTCTTTCAGATTCACAGAGAGATCCATCTGCAATCCCACTGTTGTAGTGGAACAAAGTGCAGCAGCATATGTTTGAGGTGAAGGTGAGTCTCAGGGTAAGTGATGTGAATCAAATGGTGTACTTCTTTTTCTTCCACCCACATAGGGCATGAACAAAAGTAAGATGGATGAGAGCCACTACAATTAAGGCAATGAGGGTCTATTTCACATTCATAGGAATCGTGATCCTTATCATTCCAATGAGCATAAGTCAAGGAACTATGACTCAAGGTCTTTAAGTGACCGAACCACTAACACTGGAAACATCGGAGAGAGCTCAGAATATATGGTCATACCTTGCAATTAAAATAGTCTGCCTTGATGTTGTCAGGTGGACATGGTGATGTAAATATCAAAACGAGGACACTGATTGGCATCATAACTCCACATCTGCTAGTGGAGATATGCCTCACTGCAGAAACTCCTTGGGTGGAGAAACCAGCAAGAACCTCCAATTTGGGGATGTTCTTCAAATCTCTCTCAACAATTACAAATTCTAAGTATGATGGGGCATAACATGAATGGGTATATCCCCAATTGCCTTTGAATGCAATAAGAGTTCAGTGTGTTTAGATGTGAATGTTTCCACCAACATTTCACCAGAGCAGAGCTTTCTGATTGGCTTTGAAAAGCCAGCAAATCTCTTTAATCCCTTCTGAATAAAAAAAAAAAGGGGGGAGACATTTACCCTAAAGGTTTGTCAGAAAGAGAGTGCAGTGTATGAAAATTAGGTACAGGTGTTACAGATGTTGAAGATTGTTGCTCAGAATCTTTAAAACATGATCATTCATCTATGGACGTTTTTTTCACATCTTTAAGTTTCTGTTTAGGGGATTCACAATAAAAAATGAATGTTTCAGTACCCACTGACCCCACCCACCATAGAGTCCTAAGAGGGGATGCACCTCAAAGCCAAACAAGGACACTGCAGTAATGCCAGGGTTTTGTGAGCACTATACCCAAACACCAGCATCAGATAAAATGTCCATAACACCTGCTGAGAACATCCAATATTGGTATTTGGTTGACCCCAGACCAAGTGGACCAGTTGATTGGTCCTAGATGGCCACCCAAGGCTGCCCCTCTTCAGGAATTCAAGGCCAAAGTGGTGTATTAAAGTTGGACCCCTCAACCACCAGGATCTTTGCCTCTCTTTCTTGGGTCACCACACATGGCAAACACATGGGTGGATGTTCAGATCCCAGAGAAAATAAACTGAAAGAACAAAATCTTCCCTTGGAGGTCCCCTCACCACATACAGGAATTCTCACCAAGCGGGGTAGAATTGTTGCAGTATACATTAATCACTAGTAAATGTTTTTCAATAGCCAATTTTAATTCACATTCACTATTTAAAGCTACAGTATGTAAAACCTAGATGTGCAATGTAACTTATGCCTTGTCAATACAATAAATCTTGTACTTGTAATATTTGTCTGAAAAAAGAACCAATAATGTCAATTTTATTATTATTACTACACATTATGACAGATAAAAATAACTGCATTATAATTTAAATATTTCAATCTGGTGTGAAGAAAGACCCTAGTGTTGAGGAAAGGCCTACCAATTTGTCAAGGTTACCAGTACCAGCTATGGACAAGTCAGTAGATGATAATGAGTGAGCATAAACAGCAAAGTAAAGTGCAGTGGAGAGTCTCTGCTTGGAGACCTGGA
Organism: Carcinoscorpius rotundicauda; assembly: GCA_011833715.1. Lineage (NCBI taxonomy): Eukaryota > Metazoa > Arthropoda > Merostomata > Xiphosura > Limulidae > Carcinoscorpius > Carcinoscorpius rotundicauda. Next base: position 34,277,300 of record CM022402.1, read on the forward strand.
CAAAGTAAAAGTGGTATCTGCAAATATAAAGTCTGCACATGAACAGACTGAAGATAAAATTACATTCTAAAAAGTGATCAGCATATTCTTGTACACAAAAATCTGCTTGAATCCAAATACTTTCACTTATGAAAATTTGAAAAATGGTATCTATGTATTCCAGGAACATTTGTACTTATTAAAAAATTTAAATTTAAAGATATGTCATTAAAGTGTAAGAGTTGACCTTTGGGGTGTTGCAACTCAGTCATATCCTTGGAGTACAGACATCATGTTAACTACTATAAATAGGTGTTACATATAAGTGATTACCGAATTAGCATGTTCTGTGGGTCAGTTTGTGATTTATGTTTTTCTGATTAAAAGTACAAATGAAGCTCTTATGACCCATGAAAAACTGAACACATACTTCAAACTAGCAACATATGTGAAAGCCTTATCCACATACTTTACACTGTCTATGAACTCAACATGAAAACCAAAATGTTTCCATACAGGACATTCAAAGTTATTAGGTATTTCCAGATCTCAGGAAGTTTGACAGTGTGACCACCTAGCCATATTCAAATAGTGAAATGCAAATGCTCCATCAATTCCATGTAAAAAAAAAAAATCAACAACTGCACTCCAAGCAATATATTCACTAACATTCATATGACAGAGGGCAGCACCACAGGAGAATTTGCTGCAGTGAAATAAAACTTGCTATTTGCTCAATTTACTAGTCTGTTGTCAGCCAGTTCTTTTCTACAAGCTGATCTGAAAAAAAAAACCATAAAAATGTACTGTGTACTGATCCATGGCAAAAATTCCCTCAATATAACCATATTTTGGTTATTATAACAGAACAATCACAGTACTTTATTCATTCTACAATAAACGCACCATCTAGATTCCTTCTCATGTAGATGCAAGTCACTACACACGACTTCACTCTGCAATAAGAGTACCATCTAGTCCTTGAACCATAAGTTACTGCTCACACAACTGTTTTCACTTCATAAGATCACCATCTCTTTCACATAGAACCATGGTCTACTACTCACACTTTATTCACACTACAATAACAGTATCATATAGTCACCTTTCTGTTACTGCTCAGACAATTTTATTCACTCTACATTGACAGAAGTAGTTTATAATCTGCTCTATCCAATAACTATTTAAACTTTGCCTATAATTATTTCTAAAGCTGAACTCCATTAGTAATTGATCAGATGACACATTGTGATATCGTAAAATGGAAGGCATAAAGTTTTTTAATGTTAAAACCTCACAGATGGAAAATCATAACAGAAACATTCTCAAGGGATGACAGTTTCTTAGCAATCACACCCATGCTTTGAGGAAAGCAAAATTGTATAAACAATAAAAATAATTAAAAGTTAGAACAGTGTTAAAATTTTTCTTTACAAATTACACAAAATAAAAGAATATATATCAATTCTAAAATTCAGGGTTAAAAATATATTTAATACAATCAGCTGGTGCGACTTGTAATAAGCCAGTTGTGTTATGGTCACATAAAGAATAAAAACTTTATTTTGCTTGCAACTTACACACAATAAAGATAAAATATTTATTTCTGAATACAAATCAGTTGGAATTAGTGGACTTAAACACTTATTATTTAATCACTTCCAAATTATAACTTACTTTGTGAAACATCATCATTATCAGGTTCAACAGGGAGACAAGAAGTAACACTTAAAGGTATGTTTTCCTCAGAATGTTTTTGAAGCTACAAAAGCAAAATGATAAAAAATCAGTAACTTAATGATACACTTACTTTAAAATTACATATATGCTCCCCTTACCAAACATGGTAATTTCTATATATGTAAAAACGGCTCATGTGGGTTGAGAAAATATTTTATGTAAAGGAGTGAACAATGATCACGAAAGGTCAAAACGTTGTTCGTTCCTCTACGCAAAATATTTTCTCAACTCAAACAAGCCGTTTTTACATATATATGTTTCTCTACAAGTGGGTTTTCTCGACATCATTGATGGTAATTTCTGTTCTAATACTTTATACCATCTTTTATAGCTTAAATCTATGCTGTAAATATACAAGATTTACTTCTCACTAGGTTCTGATCAATTATTTCAAAAAATATTAGAGCTACCAAAATCTCAAAGTCTGGCTTATTTAATTACAACTGTTGGATGGTTAGATTAGGACTTTGATACTGTTACTTTGAAACCAAATATATAAAGTACTGTCCTACTAGAAATACAAATTGACATGCTTAAAAAAAACTTCTGCAACATCCACAGACAGATGCTTCCCAGATAATTCCCACACCGAATGTAGAGAATAAAGCCCAATCCAGCCATAATCAGCCACTGCTTCACAAATGAAGCTCTTATAAAAATCAGGATTAACCATATATCATTCTCCTGTACTATTCATAAGGAAAAGACTTCACAGTTGCCACAGAATGTTATGGTGTTGTACTCCTGTTTTTGTATCCCTTGAAGCTTTTCACATGCCAAGTAAGTAAACTACCAACTAAGACAACTGGTTTAAACACTAACTAAAGCTAGTGGGAAATTCTGCCTCCCACAAATACAAAAATAAACAAGGTTTATTTTCAGTGCACTGAACAAATTTTGACATTGAACTCAACAAACAACAAGAAATTTACTAAAACGATTTTCACAATCCTACCCAGTGAATGTTTTTCACAACTCTCTACAATTCACACTTTGACAGTACTTGCCTATAATAATATTGTGCATCTAAATTTGTACTTAACAAAACTTGATTCAAAAAGGTCACTTCTTACATACCATGTTTCAATAAAACCATTTATATTTGCAAAGCATGCTTCAGTTAGTCCATCTGTAATCACAGATTATGTTTTGACAAGAATATTTGTACTCACAGAGCATATTTCAGTAAGGTTGTCTATACCAGTACTTAACCCTTTAAAAATCTATGGTTCAAACATATGCAATCTTGTAATTAACACTTATATGTTTAAAAACATAATTAAACAAGTATAAAGAAAAAAATTATTGATAAATTAAAAAACTATGCACGAACGACTACTGAACTTGAAAAAAAGGAATGAAACAAGGTAAGGATAGAAATGGAAATATTACTTGATCAGCTAATTATCATATCACAGACTAAGCTATATCAACTATATATGGTAAATAAAATCCCTAGATCACCGGCTCCTCAACTCTGTCTATCAAAAACTTGGTGTGTGAACAGAATCTAAGCTTTCATCATTATATACATTCTACAGGGTGTTCAGAAAGTCATTGTGCAGTTTTGTAACCATATTTTATTCAGCCAATTTCAAGTCAGCAACTGATAGCGGTGTTTAGAAACAAAATAGAAGGATCCAGGCCTGTATTGATGCCAACGAGGGTCACTTTCAACATTTTTTATAATTGTCATTCATATTTACCTTCTGTATTCTGTATTAAAACATGTCTGTTAATAAATATATAAGTGCACAGTGACTTTCTGAACACCCTGTATAATTAACTTTAGAATAATACTTTTATAACTATTTATAATAAAGTAACATTTTACAATGGCAAACTCTGGTTCTATCTGCTTTGCCAGTGAGTCAGCAGAAGTAAAAGCAATTCTGAATGATTGATTCATATTAATTTTTGTAAATTTAAAATTTGCATTTTATAAAACTAAAAATAGCATCAGTTCACTACACTGATACAAACACTAACTTACCTAGCTTTCTAACAAAAGTTATCTCATTTCTGTTCTGAACAATGCCTTAATCAACAGGCTTCCCTTTTCCAGATAAAGTGCAAAATTCTTCTCACAAGTAACTGCCAGTTTTATAAAGTTCAGAATGTGCTCTTTCTACTAATTACAAATAAAAGAATGGAGTAGTTGATAGAACTACCTTCATAGGTTTTTAAAATATATTAGTATCTCAGCAAAACTAAAAGGCATGATTTCTTATTTTACTGCTTGTAAACATCTGAAATTTGAATTCCTAATTCACAACCCAGTACTGACATTGTATGGTAGGTATAATACAACATAAGGTACCCTTCAGAAGGCATCTGTAGAGAGTCCCACTTGTGTGACATCTCTATGAAAAGGAACAAGCTCATGGGAGGCCACTGGAATAGCTGAAAGTGAAGGAATCATTCTGTAGAGAGAACTCTGTCAAGACAAGATAACTGATCCATGGCAAGTACCCAAGATATGTCAAGCGAGAAGATGAATCTACTGAGTGTGGACCCAGAAGGCTCAATGTGCAAAAACTAAAGCATAACCAGATGCCCCTTGTAAGATGATGTAAAAGACAATTACCATATTGTCAGAATGAATCATAACAATTTTGGCCCTCAAAATCTAATAAGAAATTAACCAAAGCATGACAAACAACCAGCAGTTCCAGAAGATTGCTAGGGACCCCAAATATGCCTCCCAGTTTCACAGAGATGCATTTATGAAAAGGTGCAAATCAGGTTAGGGAGGTTAAAGAGGAACCCCAATCATAATATTGTCCCCATCTAGCTGCTAGGCAAAATCTATCCAAAGGGATGGAGGAAAGGATACAGGGAAATATAAGAGATGCCTGATGAAATCCCAGTGATCATGTAATACCAAACAAAAAGTCCTCACATGAACACTACTATGTGGAATAAAAGCTTCCAAGGAATATCATGTCCATGAAAGAAATAGAACCTCTCTTGCTGAAAGAGGACAAGAACAAGCTTTTTGAACCAGGCTCCACAGAACACAATTAAAAGGAGAAAACTGTGTATAACTTGGATAAGAGTTGAAAAAAGATCCTGAGATGAACAAAGTATTTGAGATGAGGAAGAAACAGTTTTCTTCACTTTGATGAACCATCCCACTCAAGCAGCTTCCCTCAAAAGAAGTTGCATATAGATGGAACAAATTGAATCTTAAGGAGTTAAGAGTATGTAGTTGTCGATGTAATGATGGAATCAGAGCCTGTAAAATTGAATCAGATATGCAAGGGCCTTGGCAACCTTACAAAACATGTAGGGAGCAAACACCAGACTGAACAGAAAGGCCAAGAACTGATATACACAATCTTTATGGACAAATCAAAGGTACAGACAAAATGAAGGGATAAACAGGGATATGAAGGTAAGCATCCAACATGTTGATCTTTGTAATCCAAATACCTGGAGTAAAAGCCTATTAAAAAGATAGGAAAGACTCCATGGTAAACTGAAAAATGTCTATGTAGCAGTTCAAGTGGGAAAGGATAATGACAGAATGCCAATTCCTATCTTTTCCGAGACAATGAATAAATAGGAATAAAAACCAGAAGGATTTTAATGACAGGTTCTATAGTACTCTTGCAAAGAAGGTCAACTGCCTCAGAAAGGCACTGGCAAGAGAGATGATACATGGAGGAGCAAAGGGAATAGGAAATGAGGACAGAGTTTTGCCAATGAGGCCTAAAGAACCAAATAGTCCATGCTTTACATAAAAAGGTTCACCAAATTGTGGCAAAATGAAATAGTCTGGCTCCAACTGACTGTACCCACTAGACAGTCCCCAAAAAGGCTGTCAGTGTGCAAACCAGGAGGGAGTACTACAAACACTAGCAGATAAAATCAACAACGAATGAATAAAACAGAGGGAAGAGGGGGATGAGAAACTGGAATAAAAGCAGAGGAAAACTGAGACAAATGAATAACTAGCAAAGAGAGAGAAGCATGTCAGAGTGCACATTCCACCCAAGACTCCAGTGAGTCAGGGAGGCCTCCCAGAACAGTTTGCCACAAAAAGGGGGCCATATGCAAATCCCACAAAGTCAAAAGTGCATTTCTACTGAAAAAGTCCAAATAACAAGGAAGCTAAGTGTAAACGGAAAGGGATGAGGAAAATAGGCATGTCAATGTGAACAAAGTGAGGGAATGAGCATCAACTAATATCCCTCAGGGAACAATAGATAGCCTGTGACAAAGGTCAATGGAGAAGAGGTAACAAAGAATCAATTAATTATAAAAGGAATTTTGAGAACTGTGCTTCAGAAAAATGCACAGGTGTATTGGGATCTGAAACCTGAAAAAATAAGAGCAGCACTAATTTCTGAGAATCAAAGAACAGTTTTGCTGATTGGTGAGATTCAGAAGTGCATAGGGAATGGAGCATTTTCATCCCAGAATAGCAAAATATTCAGCATGGATCCTAATATCAGAAAAAAGGATGAAAAACAAAATATTTAGTAGGTGTTTCAATTAAGAGAAAAGGTGTGGGATCATATGGCTTAAAAGACAGAAAAAAAACATAACACACCTGTATCACTAGCTCTTGGAAAGAAGTAGGTTGAGGCATTTTGGCAGGCCTTACATGACAAAGGGAGGAAGAAGAAAAAGGCTATCCAAATTTCATTCATCCAGATCTATCCCTACCAAGGCAGGGGGAGAACTGGTTGAGGTTCAGAAGAATCATCAGCCAGCATAAAGGATGCCAACTTCTGGTAGATGAGGGCCATATATGTGTTAATCAATAAGGTAGAACCTATAGTCACTGTAACAAGTTGTTCAGTGGTACTGTTAGCAGCTAAAAAGATTGAAACTTGAAACTGCAAATTCATCATGGTAAACTAACTAATTCAAACAAAGGTTTGAGACCAAGTCCATAAAATTCATCTGAATGAATGACAGGAACTTGAAGTTCAAATGAAATTTTGAAGAGTAGTAAACAATACATTCAAACTCAAGAGTGTCAAATGGAGAAGTGAAGAATAAGTTCTACTGCATACAGTGAGTTATCTGTGTTAGGAGGGTTTGTTGCACTCCTATCAGTGGAAAGTTGTCATATGGTATATTGCAGCTGTACCACATGGAAAACACATAAAAATAGGTGGCAATATCAATGCTAGTGGTTAGTAGAACTTGCACAAACAAAAGACAGTAATACTGAGGAAAGCAATTATATGAGAGAAGGAAAGTTACTGTACCAGAAGAAATAACATCCTTTGACCTATCCATAGCAAAAGGGATTAAAGTTGGTCAGAACACCATGGCAGTAGCTAAAACTCTGGAAGCTTCTTACAATAGTGTCCTGCTGCCCAATTATTGCTAATGCAATGCTCAGAGTATGAAACATAAAAGTTGACAATTACATTTTGCCATGATCAATAACCTAATGGTAAGTTTTGTTAGAAAACTCGATTTCAATACCCATATTAACACAATTATAACCAAAGATGGCACTGGAAGCACATCATCTACTTATGCTTTACCAAATTATTATCTACCCTATCCAGGATTATAAATTATCAATAGTTAAAACTACCCAGCCAGACAAGATTGAAAAGATATAAAACATCTATTTATGACTAATCATGGAACATAATTCTAGAACCTATGATATCATACAAGTCTCAGCAGCATCATGAAACATTAACAGCCAATATTTTTCATTAATGCCTTGCAACATAGAAAATATAGATTCCATAATTGGGTGCTACTACCTTTTTAGTTGGGACCTTCCAGCTCTCAAATGACCATAAAGGCATCAACAATAGGAATATTGAGAGACAATCACAGATCGACAGATACTACACAGCCACCACTGAGACAATCTGTTACAGCCATACCTCAGATACTCCTATGTGGAATAAACATTTGTGGAAATCAACTTCAGCAAAATAAAACACAAGGATTAGTAAGAGGAGGATGGAAGATGAATAGCAGAATCCAAGGTATCCATTGCAAAGTTCCACTGTTCAATAAGAACCCAATGAGGCAAATATGAGTCCTGCCAAGAGGTATGACAGGTGCCATGGGCAACCATCACTCCAAAAGCTATAGAACCTTGCCATGAGGGAGTAAAGGAATAGATAACACAGATCAAACAGTCAGCTACATAGGATGGAGCCTGAGAGAAGGTATAACTCAACTGGATGAGGAGTGAACATCCACATGTACAATGTATAAGGGAGGACACAAAGAAAGGACCTCTCAAAAGTGATCAACCATCCTACCCTTACAACTTAACAAAGGAACTGATAAGTAGAACTGGTTGACTCCCTTTAGGAAAAGGCAAGAAAGAAATAGTTGTCTGAGTACATGTGAAAGTGGGCATGAATATGCCACAAAAACAGACAGCATAACAGCAAGACTGAAGAACAGGGACCTAAAAGATATACCATTACACAACAGGCACATATTTGAGTAAGAGGAGAATGACTGCCTTGACCAGGGATCTCAAGAAAAAGCCATATAACATGATGAAAAACAACAAACAGATGTACAATGGAAAACTGTGACAGACAAGGCTGGAAAAAGTAAGGTCATGAAATAAAACTCGAAGCCACATCCAGAGAACCTTGGATCTCTCATAAGGAAAGGCAGAGCCCTGTTGGACAGAAATCTCCCCCAACAACTAACACATAGTAATCATGTCATACTCAAAATGTGATAAAAACAGGGACACAAGAATGACTCATACATACAGAACTAAGTTACAGGTTCATGAGAATGTAGCATCCCAACTCAAAAAAGACCTAACGAAAAGTGAACCATGTGTATAGGATCATAGCTAAAGACAACATGCAGCTGACACTTGAAGGTAACAGGGAAAAATGTTTCCAGAAAGAAATCCCATAGGGTTCTCACAAAATATCTCAAATAGAAGAGAAAATCCAATACTGAAATCAAGTCAAAGGTAAGATCAATGTAATAATTTTTGGACCCATCCTCCCACATATGTAAACTAAACCCACAAATGATGGTCCAAAATGTGAGAGCCCACCAAAAAATCACAAAGGCAGACCAACATGAAGCCCATGGAAGACGGGCATATCAATGCCATCACCAAACAGTATGAAAAAAGTACATTGTAAACCCAAGAATGGAATGAAGAAACAAACAAAAAAAACAACAGCAGAAATAAAATAACTCATACATGAGATATAAACTTTGAGAAAACCAATGAGGGCTGAACAGAATCCTTACAAAGGTGTGGGAAGGCACAACATCTGGGGTGGGTAAAAGATACCTGTAATAGGTTTGAAAAGTACATGAAGAATAAGGACACAAACAGAAGACAATGTTTCATCTCCTCATGAACAAAGGCCATGAAAACCTCCAATGTGTCACTTGCAACTGTGGCCAAAAGTGCAGGAATGAATAAATAATATACACTCAAAGTAGTAACAGTGACATCAGAATTCATGCATGATACAAAACCAGCAAAAAAATGTACTGAAAACAGATAAATCAAATGCTCTTGAATTGAAATGAAACAAAGTTGAACTAAATTAATGTAATAATTGTGCTAAAAAACAACAACTGTGCTTCAGAACTCCAAAACGAGAAGTTATAGTTCTGTAGTTACATACAGAGTAAGTCACATGCATCATGTTATACTAATGCTCTCCTATTGGTGGAGAGAGGAATTATGATGATTTAAATCAGACTTGTTGGAATGTTTGATTCCAACGGGGGAGAGGGTTAAGGCTTGTGACACATGCTAAAACGTCTGCTAAGAGATGGCAGCACAAAAGAAAATCTAATCTTGTAAGACAAGAGAGAGAGCCATATTGGAATTTCTTGAGTTTCAAATACATTTTATTCGTTATTTTAAAAAAAAAATCATTGTAATAGAAAACACAGATGAAAAAAACTAAGAAAATTTTCAGTGAAGTGGACAAAGAGCACATACATCAGCTATCAGATTGTTCAAAAAATATTGGCTAATTTTTATAGCAAAATTTTAATCACTCATAGGGATAAGAAACCCTTCTTTTTTGTGATTTCATATATACCATTGGAAAATTAAACCTTTCTTTTATTCATTAGTACTTTTATTACTTTCTAAAACTTTACTTCCAATATTTCAGACTTATACTTAATGATGCAACAAAAAAGGTTGCACATCATTGTCTCTACAAATTCAAAATTCATCATAATGCATTGCAAACAGCTCACAATATCAACCAAGTACGGGGCAAAGGAGCCACCAATGAATGTACAGTACAGTGTCAGTTTCAAAAATTTTGTAATGGAGATGTGAATCTTAAATGTAAGGAAGACCATTGAAAATGACCAATTGAGAGTGTTAATGGAAAGAAACCCATACCCTACTGTTGGAGAAATGGCACAAGAACTGGGTGTTGGCATTTCCACAGTTTTGGGTCATTTTGAGCAAATTAGAAAAGTGAAAAAGCTGAACTGAGTTCCACACAATCTTATGAAAATCAGAAAAATTGCAATTTTGAACTGTGCTATGTGCTCATTTTTCAGAACAGAAATGACCCATTTTTCAATCAAATTGTAACTTGCAACGAAAAGTGACTCCTTTATTACAACAGAAATTGATCTCCACAATGGCTCCAAAACACTTCCCATAGCTGAAGTTGCAAAAACAGAAGATTATGGTTACTGTATGATGGTCTGTTACTGGTATTATCCATTACAGCTTGCTCAACCAGGTTGAATATCACTGTGGAGATTTACTGTCAAGAATTGGAAGAAATGCATCAAAAGTTATGAGAAAAAATGCCAGCATTAGTCAACTAAAAAGGACTAATCTTGCTTCATGATGTTTGGACACATGCTGCTCAAATGACACACCAGAATCTCAATTTTTAAATAACAATCTATATACATATATATAATGCATAATAATTTAAATAAGACACTATATTACAAAACACTAGTCCACTAAAACACAGCCATGACAGAGAAGACTAATGGTAAGTTTTATAATGCTGGACAGGTGACCTGAGTGCATGTGGAACCTTGTCAGTGCAGTTCTTTAATGTTAGGTAAGCATGACTTGAAGGTCAATATGATAAAAAATAATAAATATATGCATTCATATACAACATTATGAGATTTAAGCGACTCAGACAAAACATCTGTATTTTCATTTCATATTTAGTCATGCTAACATGAAAAATACAATTTATATTTATTTCCCAATTTTTTTAGGATGGTTAAGCAAAGACCACATACAGTGTAGAAAATAAAATCTTAACTGAAAACAAACATTTAAAATGTATCTAAGATATTTTGGGGATTACGCAAATAATATGAGATTTTTTGGCACAAACAATAGTTTTGTTAATCATAACATTAAATCACTTCACACTTTAAATGTATTTAAGAGGTTTTAGAGATTACGCAAATAAGTGAGATTTTCAGGACAAAGAATACTTTGTTAATCACAACATGAAATCACTTTTCACTCAGACTAAAAACATAAGACTATTTTTACAAACAAATCTTTAGCAAAAATATTTCATTAAAAAACCCAATTTTTTTTGCACATGGAAAGCTTGTAATCTTTAATAAAAGCCTACCAAATTTGGTGATTATACACATGCTAAATCAAAAGTTACAATGCAAATACTTAATGTGCACATGTATGTAGACAAACTCCTGTATATTATACAAGCCCATTACCAAGGGATTAAACAGAGACAAAAGTTGGGAACTGTAGCCACTATTATCATAAAACTTGACATTTTTACTAATTTTACAACAGCAAAAAAATCCATTCTTGAAGTTTACTGATCCAGTCTAACAAAGACCAAGGTTTATGACTGTGGTTATAAAGTTGTTGTTATTCTTAACTCTTTTCTGTAATTACAATAGCATTACAATCCATTCTTGAAGCTTAGTAATCCAGTTAAAGAAACCAAGGTTGACTACTGTAATTACAAGTGGGATAACATTCATTACTTTCTGATACTGTCAGTTGATCTCGAGTTACATGTGTAGACCAAACACTGATTAATGTAAAAGCTGAGATATGAGAAATATATCAGAAAATTTGGAATCAGTCACTTTTATATAGGGAATAAAAAATTTCTATACTATTAAGTAAATTATTTACTTAACAGTGTGGGTATCTACACTGGACAACGTTTCATAATCCAACACTGGACATGATGTTCCAACTCTTGACGATGCATGTGTGGATTTCCAAAACTCTAACTAAAGCTGTTAAAATTTTATTATTTTAAAAAATACCTGCATTTAAGCCATTACTATAAATATTTGTTCACAATTTCATGAAACCTCTGTTTACCTATAAGAATTTGACAATACCCACAATTATTTTTTTCTATTTAAAACTGCACCAAATTGTGTTTTTATTATTTAAAACTATATTGCTTCAATTTTTCTACAACTTCACTAGATTATAAGTTTAAAACAGTAACAAATGTATAGAATGCTTGATTCAACAAAAACACCTTTTATAAGAAAACATAAAGGGGTAGAATGAATATCTTAATTTTTAGGTTATTTGGAAGGTATCACAGTCAATTCATTAATAAAATAACAATGTTGTAGGAGTTCACCTTTTATAAGAAAACATAAAGGGGTAGAATGAATATCTTAATTTTTAGGTTATTTAGAAGGTATCACAGTCAATTCATTAATAAAATAACAATGTTGTAGGAGTTCATATTTTGGTGCACACACTATCTCACTGAATTTCAGAACAATTTTAATACTAAACACAGTCCTATTTTGAAATGGCTTAAAAGTTTCATAAAATATTACCCAAGATGTGAGAAAGGAAAAACTATTACTACAGGCATTTTGTGCTATTTCACTGTAGTGTCAGCCTATTAAATATCACATGTAACTTTTGATACTCACATTCTGTTGTCCATGAGACACAAGCCAATCCCCTTCAGGTGGTGAAAGGAGTTGTGTTGAAGATATAGTTACAGGGATAGGTCTAGCAACAACAGTAGAAGTAGCAGTAGTAGCAACAACAGGAGTACTGCTACCTGATCTGTTAACAGGGGAGTTAGTGTAAATTGGAGCAATAATAATGGGAGTTGCAACACTGACTGTGGTGCAAGCAGCACCCAACATAACTGGATTACTGTTTGCCAACACAAACCCTGTGTGATTAAAGTTGCCACTAGCACCCACCACACTACCGGCAGAGAAGGCAGGACTTGTTACAATGCCACTGGTGGAAATAAAGCTAACTTCACAGGTAGGCTCTGTAACAGACAAAGAAAAGCTAGTAGTGGCACAACTAACAGAATTATGAACAGGATGCATACTTTCTTTTGGAATAAAATGAGTCAATTCTAGTCGCGAGTTTTTACCAAGCTGCAAGCTTCTGTCAGATGTTGCCAAGTCTGAGACACCAACCATTTCCTCTCCTGTAGAATGACGCTTTCGACGACCACGTCTCTTTTTAAGAGGTTGAGACAAGGTTTGGTTTTTACCATTCACATCTGAAGATGTAATCTGATGTAACACAGGGTTGACTGTGCTTTCCTGGTTTTTGTTACTGAATGATAGTTGAAAATTACTTCTCACCTCAGTCAGCCCTTTCACTTTCAAAAGATCAGCAGTTTGCAGGAAATTTTGCAATTCATTTTTAGGAAGATGAATTTCTCCACGATACATAAAGTCCACAACAGCTTTGAGTTCAGTAAACTTCACATCCTTCATCACAATAACTGGATGTCTGCAAGGATTCTCTTCAAATATTCCTTTAAAAAATGGGCTACAAGCTGACAGTAGCATTTTATGAGCCTTAATATTCATGCCTTCACACACTAGTGTCACATCAACAAACTGTTCTTGGGACATAAGCTGCTCAAAAACTGACAAAACATTGCTATGATGACTGTGACACTTAAAATGGAAATCTTGGCTTCCCATGTTAAGGATCCTGAAAAAATAAACACTTATAGTATTTTGCATAAGAATAATGTTTGAGTACATTTTTCTGCAGGAAAACACAAATTCATTGAACAAAGATCAACTTAAACTAAGTAACATAATTATAAATTATTACTATGGAAAGAGCAGCATTTTTTCTTGATTTTCCCTCGTGCAGCTGCTAATGAAATGTGGAATTCCTCAAAACTGGTAGAAGTCACGGACAAACTGACAGGCTAGAATTCACATTTCTTTCTTGCTCAAAATTCATAATTATGGTGATAAGAAAACTACAGTATAGTATCACATAATAACATTTTATGATGTAATTATAAGAGCAGAAAATAATGACTTTAATTTTACGATTGTGATACAAATGCATAAATAATAAATTTGTTTATCAAATGACGCCTAAGAACACATGTCGGTTCCTGCAATGTAAAAATTGAATGAGACTTAAAAAATTTCTCACAGTAAAACTAATACAAAAGAAAGACAAACTATATCTAAAGTAAAAAGATCCTAAATTTATTTATATTGAAGTACTAGTGTCCACTAAGGAAGAGTTGGTTTGGTCTATCACCAGTTTCCTGTTGACTAATATTCTTGAAAACTTTCAGCCATTTTTTCCTGTAAACTATTAAAAACATCAAACTCTTTTCTTAAAGTTTCTTTTTCTCACACCTATGTGGGAGATCCATTTATCACGTTTTAATATATAAAAACATAAAATGAAACTTGCAGAGAGCAGTGCCAACATCAACATTTCAGCACTTCTCTACAGCTGATTAAATCATTAAAAACAAATTAAAATTATCTCTTCATATACATGTACCAATCAAATAGTTAAATATTTATTCACACCAACAGTACACATTACCTACATAAACAACATGCAAAATATTCCAAACACATTTCATGTTGAAAAGTTCCTCTTTTAATTTGAACAGTTTTATTGATAAACCTCATTTTTCTACACTTTCATAACAAACTGTACATCCTTGTAAACTTAAAATTTTTTGATTATTAATGACAGGATCTAGACTTTCAGCTATGAGGAAAATACAAAAGCAATATTCTATTCCATTATTCAAATCAAAGCACATGTGGTGGTCATTGTTACTGGCTAGCTACCTCACCCCATTTAAAATGTCTCTGATCCAGCAATTCTGTCCATATTCACATGAAGTGTCATTCAGAACAAAAATTATCATTTTGTCTTCAAATTCCTTTTAGTGTCTGATGGTAGCTTTCCTGAAATTGAGGACACCAAAACCTCAAGTACCCAAAGTCTCAACATAAACATTAAAGACAATTGTGTTTCTAGCATAGTATTTGGTGTCATAATAACTAGAGAATTAGTCCTCTAGTTGTGGGATGCAAAGCCACAGGTTCCAACCCTACTTTAGAAAACATTTATCTGGACTTCTCACATTCTGATATAAGACTTAAGATGGGCCTTATTTGTGAAAGGAAAAGAATGTAGGTTTCCTGATGTGTAAAATGTCTTATTCTACTGACTGAGCAAAAGAACTAACCCACTGACAATTTTTTAACCATTCCAACTGCAACACCAGTACTTGTTTGAATTTCTAATCAAATTTCCCTCTTACAGATTCTAGCAAGATGTAGAGATAAAAATTATTATTACAATCTCAAGATATCTTACACCCTCTTGCTCATTAACCATTTCACTATGACTGGAATGTACATTTTCTATTGTCATTCAACATTTCTGCATGTAACATATGGGAGTAAAATGAATTGGAAAGTATTTATTGCCATCCCAACTAATGTTGATATATAGTTTCCATCAATGTTTTCTACCCAGCCCGTCAGCAAACCTGTGCCCAATTAACTAGACCTAGAGAAATGAGTAGTAACCCTAATTACTGTGTAAGTATGCTCACTCAAAGAGCTTAGAATAAGGTGAAGGTGAGTGAAGTAATGTTCAAATGTATGATGATGAAGAGACAATGAGACAAGAAGATACTAGCTCTCCACCTAGGGGGATAGTCAAGATGATAAACCTTGACCCAACAAAGGAAGTCATGAATAGCAACAACAATAAAACATTTGTCCCAGTCACAGTGTGAAGGAGTGAGAGCACTGAGAAATATGTCCCAGCTGCATAAAATGGATTAGTTGGTTTGGCATTTTATGGTGCAAAGCAATTAGGTTATTTGCACCAAACATACAATAAAAAGTTAAGTAAAATCATTCAAATTTGTAGAAATGAATCAAGATAAAACAATAAGTTTAATTTTTGAATTAAAAACTTAAATTGCATTAAATCCAATTTTTAAATCTAGTCTACAGCAGTAATAGAGAAAGTATAGTAATACAAGTTTTTAAAGGACTTTCTTTTTTAAAGAGAAATGGGCCAGTAGTTCTGAATATTGGTGAGAAATACTGTGATACAATTCCAAGGTCAGTAGAAAACTAAGTGAGTCAGTATAGAAGGTGCAATTTGAGTATTGCTTAGCTTCTATGTGATCCAGGGCAAGAGAAATTGACATACAATTCAGCAGTGAACACAGAAGCTGTAAAGAGGATTCTGTGTGCAACCACCAAACCACAACAAACCATGGCAAAGCCCTCAGAGACACCTGATTTCAAACCATCTGAACAAACAGGAATGGAAGGATGGTTCAACAAATAGCAGACAGTATTTCCAGTCAGGAGTGTATACTTTGCTCAGATGACTTAAAAGATAGGTCACAACAAGAAACTGTTAGAAGTTATGGTGGGATGGGCTACCCAGTGGATACAGTAATGTTATCCAAGAACAGACTCAATTCATCCAACTGCACCAGGATACGAAGGCCAAAAGGAACAATAGCAGATTGCTTGTTTTGAGAAAGCACAAGCCACTGAGGAAGAAATACACAAACCCAGGTAGGATAATTTGGTAAGGATCAAAGTTTTGAAGCATACAGTGAAACAATACGTACACTAAACATCCTCTTTAAGGTATTACAAACACAGCTCATTAAAGAAATTGTACAGTAGTGTGACGGAATCTTGGGATCCTACCCAGACTTAGAAAAAGGTAGTGCAATAGCCTGGGGCCATGCATCAGGAAAACATTCTCCTGCCAGATCCAGCAAAAAACAATCACAAGAGATAGCAAGAGAAGCAGAAGATAGATTGCACACCTCAAATTGTGCATCATCAGTTCCAAATGATGTACTGCCAGACCAATGAAGGGCCAGTTTGAGTTCCACCAATGTAAAGGGATGATCAGCTCGAATAGAAAGAAGTGATTGCTCTGCTAGAGTCTTGATGGTTAAGAAGGTGGAGGAAGAAGCAGAAGTGTTAAACACCCAGTTAAAGCTTTCATTGAGAGTATCAGTGATGCTCTGGGTATCAGCTACTTAAGAGTCATCAGAGAGCAAGATCAAAAGAGGGTCAGAATTATACTGCTCATTGAACTTTTGAATCTTCTTCCATATGACTTTGGAACTGGTGGTAGAAGAGATGCTGGTTGCAAATTTAATCCAAGATTCCTTCTGGCTTTGACGTCTTACCTGCCAAGCATGTGCACGGGCCTGCAAGTGATGCAGTTCAAGAGTGTAGGATACATATGAAAAGTATCCCAGGCTTATGTACAATGGCAGGATCAAATTCTGTGAGAGCGGTGAAAGAGGGCCAGTCGACTTGATCCAGCTTCCACAGTAGCATTGATCACGGCCAGTCACTCTTAAAATTATCACTGCCTCATGGGTTACTGTCAACCCTCCATGAAAAGTGGGAGAATAGTGAAGGGAAGCAAACTTAGACATCATAAGCAGTAAAAGACTAACTAGGTGCATTAAAATAAGTATAAGAACCAGTACTGAATGGAAAAAGGTTGTGATCTGAGAGAACATATGCTCTATGGAACAACTTCTCCCATTAATATCAGTACCTCCCAAGAGGGGATTATATCTATTAGTCTCCCAGGATTAAAAAGGGAGATGGCAACAATTCAATGAGAACATCAAAGTCTGACAGTTCACAGGTAGAAAGAACAAACAGTGGCAGCATAACCAAAGGAAACATGAATTGCTACAGATTCCAAGAGTGTGTTGAGTGGCAATGACAGGGTGAGCACATGCTGATCAACCAACAGTGCCATCCTCCATGCACTTATCCATCACACAACTTGTCATTTTTGCACAAAGAAAACTGCCTATATCAGCAGGTTTCAGAAATGTTTCTTGTAAGGAAAGGCATACAGGATGATAAGAAGCAATCAGTGCTTTGATGTCATCCAGAATAAAACATAAACCTGGACAGTTCCATTTTATCAAAGTGGCCATTTTTATTTATGTATAGGCAAACTGGGTGGAGACCTTCTGTTTACAATGCCTTTTTTCTTTATTTTCTTCAATCGAAGGATCCTGCTCTGGGTTGTTTGGGCAGGTCTCTGTCATTGGAAAAGTGACTGAAGACATGAACAAATGATTGTTTTACATCTTGAGGTGAAAGAAGATGTACCCAAGGAAAGGCCCATACCCTGAACCAAAGGAAGTGAATTTGGGGTTTGCTGAAATGAATGTTGGGGAGAGTTGATTGATTGAATTAGTGTTTTATGGCATAAAGAAGCTAGACTATCTGCACCAAACGTCCGATAAAAAGGAAAAAACAAATTAAATGTAGTAAAATACAGAAAAGGAAATGAAGGTAAAAAAAAACATCATTGAAAAACAGAAAAAGCATAAAACCAATGTTGACACCTAGTATACAATAGTAAGAGAGAAGGCAGAGTAAAAAAAAGTTGTAAAGTACTTACTCTAGCAAAATGGTAATGATCATAACCTGCCAGGAAGACTAACAGGTAAGTTCAAGAACCACCGTTAGTCACCTAAAGTTGGACTTTCCAGTCCTAGTTCAGGATTATATGTCATAGCAGCCGTAATCAAAATATAAAATAATAGAAGTTTTGAAAGATATATAGCAAAATTGCAATAATAAGTAGCCAAATGTCCAGTAAAAAGGTAAAAGTAGAGTAAATGTAGTAAAATTTGAAAGAGTAAAAGACGGTAAAAACAAAACAGCAATTAAAAGCAGAAAATTGCATAAAACCGATGTTGACATCCAATCTATAAAGTTGTAAAGAACTTCTATAGCAGAATGGTAACGATCATAACCCACCAGGAAGACTAACAGACAAGTACAAGAACCACCGTTAATCACCTGAAATTGGTCTTTTCAGTCCTGGTTCCAAATTATGTGTCATTATGGCCAGTATTTAAAGGTAAAGTAATAAAAGTTTCAACTGACATGCAGCAAAAGTGTAATAACAACTCCCCAGGACGACTAACGGGTAGTTCAAACAGCAGTGTTAGTCACCTGAAGTTGACCTTTCCACTCCTGGTGTAGAGTTATTTTTAATGTTCTGGCCATTTTTCAATGTCAAATTGAACTTGAGAGAGTGAAACTGTGAAAAGGGAACCACAATTAAAAAGGTGTACTACATAAATATCCAACACTTATATGAGATTAAAAAGATTAATGGTCATTAAAAACTAAAAACTTTATCAAGGTGGACATTGTCACCATCACCAATAACACTGTCCAATGTTACAGATAAACCCTGGGAAAAAACATGTTTAAAATATTGACGTCGTTGAGAATCATAATGATGGCAAGAAAGTAAAATTTGGCTGATAGTGATTTGAGTATTACACAAACTACACATTGGTGCATCAGTTCCAGAAAAAAGAAAATGACGAGTTAAAAAAATGTGACCAATGCATAGTCTAGTTAGAACAACTTCCTCCTTCCAAACCTTATGGAAGCTAGATGGCCAAAGCCCAATACAGGGTTTTATTTGAAAAAGCTTGTTGTCACGTTGCTCACTCCAAGTGGACTGCCAGCTGGCACGGACCTGAGCCTTGAATACAAGACCATAGTCCATGTATGGAATAGGCACAGTGGTGACAGTGCTGGAGCAAATAGATTTCGCTGCCCTGTCTGCAAGCTCGTTCCCGCGAACACCAACATGGCCTGGTATCCAGAAAAACTGGATAGAAGTAGCAGTTAATGAGAAATGGGCCAGTCGGATTTGAATATCAGTGAGAACAGGGTGTGAGCTAATGTGTAAAGATTCCAGGGCCAGTATAGAACTAAGCGAGTCAGTATAAATAGTGCAGTTGTAGTACTGCTCAGCTTCAATATGATCCAGGGCAAGAGATATGGCATTCAGTTCAGTAGTGAACACAGAAGCTGTAGAGGGGATTCTGCACGCAACCACCAAACTGCAGCAAACCATAGCAAAACACATTGAATTACATGATTTGGAACCATCTGTATAAATGGGAACAGATTGTTTGAAAGATGTTCATTAAATAAATGACAGTACTTCCAATCCAGTGTATCTGCCTTTTTCAGATGACTGAAAGAAAGGTCACATTTGGGGGCTGTAATAAGCTGTGGAATGGGCTAATTTGTGGATTCGGCAATGTTATCCAAGGACAGACTCAAGTCATCCAGTTGTACCTGGATGCGAAGGCTAAACGGAACAATGGTAGATTGTCTGTTCTTAAAAAGTACTGCCCACCGAAGAAGGAAAACACATACCCAGGTGGGATGCTTTGGTAAGGAACAAAGTTTTGAAGAATATAGTAAAGATAGCTGCAAACGGCAAAGGTGCAGAAAAGGTTCATAAGATTCAACATATAAGCTTTGAACTGGAGAGGTGGGGAAAGCACCAGTGCAAAGTCAAAGTCCTTAATGATAAATACGGTCTTGCATCTTTAAGGCTAAGGGTCTGGCAGAGCCATAAATCATTGATCCTTAGTCAAGTTTTGATCAAATAAGAGCAAGATATACCTTTAACATAGAACATCGATCTGCTCCCCAACTGGCAGTAGAGAGGATACAAAGGATATTCAGTGTTCTTGTGCATTTGACTCGTAGCTGCTTTTAGTATGGTATAAAGGTTAGCTTACGGTCAAAGATAAGCCCAAAGAACTTGGTCTCAGAGACCACTGGCAGCAAAACTTCACCGATATGAAGTTCAGGATCAAAGTGAATACCCCGTTGGCAGAAAAGAGCATGCAAACAGTTTTAGAGAGAGAGAAAGTAAAGCCGTTCGCCATAGTCAACTTCAGTACATGATTGAGGGCAGTTTGTAATTGCCGCTCAATATATCTCATATTCGATGACTGACACGAGATGTGAAAATCGTCGACATATAGCACATTCGCAACAGTGAGAAGGAGTTGTTCAATGATGGCATTTATCTTTACATTGAAAAGTGTAACACTCAAAACACAGCCCTGAGGAACTCCAAGATCCTCCACAAAAGAACTGGAAAGTGTCAAAACCACACAAACTTGGAATCTCCTGTCCATTAAAATTTTTTTAATAAACAAGGGTAAATGGCCATGTAACCTATTTGTATGGAGGTTTTGCAAAATGCCAAATCTCCATGTTATGTCATAAGCCTTCTCAATGTCAAATAATATTGATACAAGATGTTGACATTTGAGAAAGGCTTCTCTGATTGATGTTTCAAGTCGAATTAGATGGTCTGTGGTGCAGTGCTGTCATCGAAACCCACACTGCATAGGTGAGAGGAGGTTGTTTGATTCGAAGAACCAAACAAGATGAGCATTCACCATCCTTTCTAAGGTCTTACAGAGACAGCTTGTCAAAGCAATTGGACAGTAGTTTGAAGGAATCTTGGGATCTTTCCCTGGCTTAGAGAAAGATAAAATAATAGCCTGGTGCCAGGCATCAGGAAAAATATTCTCCTGCCAGATCAAATTAAAGACAATTAGAAGGACATCAAGAGAAGCAAAAGATAGATGGTGCAGCATGTTAAAGTGTGTACATCATCAGGTCCAACAGATGTACTGCCAGACCAATGAAGGGCCATTTTCAGTTCCACCAATGTAAAAGGACAATTATAGTCAAAGAGACAGTTTGAAAGGAAAGAGGTGAATGCTCTGCCCAAGTCTCGATGACCAAGAAGGTGGATGAACAAGCGGAAGTGTTAGATACCTGGCAAAAGCTTTCACCTGGAGCATCAGCTATGCTCCAGACATCAACCACCTCCTGACCATCAGAGAGTAAATTTGAGAGGGGAACAAAATTGTAGTGCCCACTGACCTTTCAAATCCTGTCCCATGTGACCTTGGAACTGGTGGTAGAAGATATGCTAGTTGTAAACTTTATCCAAGATTCCTTTTGGCTTTGACATTTTAACCACCTAGCATGTGCACAGGCCCGTGGGAAATTGATGAGGTTCAAAAGTGTGGGATAGCTACAAAAAGTATCCCAGGCCCATTTTTGAGCCTTCCATGCCAAGTGGCAAGCAGGATTCCACCAAGGACAAGGATATCGTGTCAAAGTTTTAGGAATAAACTGAGCAGCTGCTTGTATAATACAGCCAGTTACTGCTGCCACACAGTTGTCTTTTGATGGCTGATTCATGATAGCAGGATCAAGTTCTGCGAAAGCAGTGAAAGTGGACCAGTCTGCCTAATCCAACTTCCACTGGGGCACGCAGGTAGGGTAGCATCGACCATGGCCAGTCTCTCTCAAATGTATAGGAAAATGATCACTGCCTAGTGGATAATTGTCAACCCTTTTTGAAAAATGGGAGAATAATGAATGGGAGCAAGCTGAGAGATCAAGAGTGGTAAAAAACTGACTAGGTGCATGAAAAAAGTGGAAGAACCAGTTTTGAAAAGAGAAATAATGTGATCAGAGAGCAAACGCTCTACAGAGCGACCCCTCCCATCAATAACAGCACTTTCCCAGAGGGGATGATGTCCATTAAAGTCCCCCAGGAGTAGAAAGGGAGACAACAACTATTCAATGAGAACATCAAGGTCTGATTGATCATATGTCTCTCCAGGGGACAGGTAGAGGGAACAAACAGTGATGGTATGACCCAAGGAAACACGGATGGCTACGGCCTCCAAGGGTGTGTTAAGTGACAAAGACAATGTGGGCATATGCTGATCAACCACACCTCCATGTACTTGTCCATCACAGAGCCTGTCATTTCTGTACAGAGAAAACTGCCGAACTGTCACTGTATTAGGAGGTTTCAGAAATGTTTCTTGTAAGGAAAGTCATACAGGATGGTAGGAAGCAATCAGTGTTTTGATATTATCCAGATTAGAACATAAACCTTGACAGTTCCATTGAACCAAGATGGCTATTTTTAATGACAGGTAGGCGAAGTGGCTGGAGAACCCTTCTGTTTACAACGGTCTTTTTTTTTTGTTACTGTCCTTAGTCAGAGGAGGTCTATCAACCTCTGTGTATCCTGCCCTGGATCAATTGGGCAGGTATTTGTTTTTGGAAGGGGATTCCAATGACTGAGGATGCGAACAAATGATTGTTTTGCCTCTTATGGTGGGAGAAAAAGATGTATCAGAAGAAATACCTGTATCTGAAACTGAAGAATGTGGATCTTGAGGTTTGTTGGAATGTATGGGAGGAAAAAAGATGGGTGTGGAAGTCGATTCATCAACCTTTTTAACCATGGAGATCAAAAGGCTTTTCATTTATTTTGAAATCAATTCTCTTGGAGGCACAGAGAGATCTGTCTGCACTCCCACTGTAGTTGTGAAATGAAGTGCAGCAGCATATGTCCAAGATGGAGTGGTGGGCAGCAATTTCCAAGCCTCAGGATAACCAATGTTATGAGTCGTTTTCAAACGTTGTACCTCTTTTTCCTCCAACCATTTTGAGCAAAGACAAAAGTAGGAAGGGTGAGAACCATTGCAGTTGATGCAACGTGGGTCCGTGTCACATTCACAAGTAATGTGGTCCTTGCCACCACAACGAGCACATATCAGGGAACCACGACATGATGTCTTTGAGTGACCGAACCTCTGACATTGGAAACATCGGAGAGGGTTTGGAATGTATGGTGGTACCCTGCAAATTAAATAACCTGCCTTGATGGTGGCATGTGCACGTGATGATGTGAATGTCAAAATGAGTGGATATACACCTCACTGCAGAAACTCCTTGAGTGGAGAGACCAGCGAAAATATCTGACTCAGGGACATTCTTCAAATCTCTTTCAACAATAACTCCTCGTGATGAATTCAAGGTAGCATGAGGGGTAACCGTAATAGATATATCGCCAATTGCCTTTGAATTCAAGAGGAGTTCACTGTGGTGGGTTGTGGATGTTTCAACTGATATATCTCCAGGTGTATTTAAGTGTTTAAAACAAGTGTAAAAAATGAATAAAAAACAAATGAACAATGCTAAGAAAAATTAGATGAACAGGTAAAACATTCCAGTATTTCAAGAATGGAATAAAACAATTAATTCTGAAATAAACATTTCACTATAACATACATTAAGTTTTGTAAATAAAGAAAAATGCAAAAACAGGTAAAAAAAGCCAAAAACATATTTGGAAGACAGTATAAATAACTTTTATCTTTAACTTTTTACCTGTTTGTGTGATTGTCTTTCCTGCTGTCTTTTGTTAGCACTAATATTGTCTGTCATAGCACAAGGTACACTGTAAAATGTTGTCTGACTGAAGCCTCAGTAATTTCTAAAAGTGTGACTAGTGTTATTTACCTAATAAAATGCAATGGCAACCTCAATATAAATCTGTAAGCCTCATACCCAGCAGCAGACTCAACACAACATGCATTTTAGTTAAAAACTCATTACACAAAGACTATTAAATGCTTAATTGTGTTTGTATTAAAAATCATCTAAGTGAGAGTTAAACTTATGTTTAAGCATTTGAAACATAGATATAATAATCAATTCTCGTGGAAACAATTTCCAATTCTTCCTCTCCATCACATACCTAAAATTTCTTCAAAAAGTTAAAAGTTCTACCCTATGTAAAAACTAGATTCTCATTACAATGTTCAAATGCTAGTGTTCGCTTTAACTTTTATGATGTAGAAACAAGTTTAGTTGGTCTGCTAATTAGCATTAAAAATACTATAAACAAATAACACTACAAACACAAAGGCAAGATTTTGTTTCGAAATTTAATCTAATGCCAAGTGCGAGAATTTGTTGATGTAAAAACCTGATGCATTTACCCACAATTACTTGTATTACTTGCTTTACCACTACTGGTATTCAGTAAGCAGTAACACAACTTGCAATCAAGTACTCACCACTAAATTACACTATCACGGCATAGGTTATGATTTAATAATTTGTTGAATAGTGAATGTTGTTCTTAAATTAAAAACTTGGTAATTAATACCCATAAATTCAAAGAATACTGGATAGTGTGTTGTAGGACTAGTATTGGTATTAGAAAGTAGTAAATGCTACTAGTAGTGACAATATTGTTGGTATTAATTACTGTTAGGCACAAGTTAAAAGTTAGTAGCATAGATCAAACGTTCTTCTCGTCCAAACATTATTGACCATCATCAACACACAAGCTACACTTTTAATTAATATAAAATCATTACTATTATTAATTATTCATTATAACACACTTTTCTTAAACAATAAACCAAATTAAAGTAATAAATTTTAATACTAACGTCTCAAACTGGGTTTAATTATGACGCATACAGAGACTCCCTCCCTGAATGTACGCCATCTAATAACATTACATTACAGGCTTTGTTAAAAAATAATAATAATCTATGTATAAGTTACAATGAAGTAATGAAGAAAAGTTTTCAAAATAAGTGAAATGCAGACGTAGGTTTGACCTGCTTTGAACAATTTTTTCATTATTTTTTCACGTTTTGCGGTCTTTCCTACTATATATAACAATGTTAATTTCGGGTACTTGCCTGGTCGCTCAATTTAAATATTAATCCAAAACATCGTTTGATCCAAATTATTGTTAATAAATTTAACCAATGTGTGTCAGAACGACTGGTATAGGTATTAACATTTTTATTGATAAGGAGAGAACAACGTTTCGATCCACTTAGGTCATCTTCAGGTTAAGAAAGAGAGAGTTTGTGACCGGCTGATACCCATATCAGCCATTCTGAGATACATTTTTATTTCAAGTGGGTTTCTCGTCATCAAGAAATTTAACCAATGCTTAGAACTGGCGAGGGAAAGAAGCGAGAATTGTGTGTTTTTTAAATATATATATTCTAAATGAGATGGTATGTACCTCTTTTGCTTCGCCCGGACTTGTTAGTTAAGCTCCAATGTAAAATGTGTGTTTTTCTTATAGCAAAGCCACATCAGGCTATCTCCTGAGCCCACCTAGTGGAATCGAACTGCTGATTTTAGCATTGTAAATTCGGAGACTTACCGCTGTACTAGCGAAGGGCTACCAGTACGAAAACATACCAATCAATTGGATATTGCATTAATAAGTATTATGTTACAGTTGTAAATTGTTTATAAAACCATTCATTGCCATGTTTCAATAGTCTGATTCATAATATTGAGAGATTATCGGTAGTTTACGTGATATTAGAGCACAACAGCAATGACGGCAACTGTATTGATAATTTTAACAGCTGACGAATATCGTAATAAATGAAATATTGATTAACTTCATAAAACCTGCTTATGGCTCTTCAACACAACTTTTGTCAACTAAATTGGTTTAGTTGTTAAGCGAAAAGCTACACAATAGGCTATATGTACTCTATCAACCATCTAACTTTTAGTGTGATAAGCATGTTGACTGACCACTGGGGCACAGGTGGCTTATCAACGAAATTATAAACTTGTTTCTTAGAACGACAGAAACTGTAAAATGTAAGTTTATTTTTTTCTTAGATGCACTGATTAATCCTTATCGGTAATAAAAGTAACCGTTATAGCAGGAAGAATGCCAGAAAATGTTAATCGCTTAATTTAATACTAATTCATACTAATGAATCAGTTTTTTTAAAAAAGACAAAACAGAATGTGACACTAAGTTAAAAAAACAACTGAAGAGTGCTCAAAGTCATAAACAGCACCATTCTTTGAGTTTTCACAAAAAGAAATTACGTCTGTACATCCCTAAGTAATCTGAATATGGCTGAGAGAATATACACTATAAATAAAATACAGTCGTGTTATTTGTCCCAGAGCATGTGCTTTATTCACGTCAGTGGTCATTCCACTAGTGAAAATAAGAAAGATATATCCTCTGCATCGTAAAACCGTAATGTAGCTGAAGGGCTATGAAAATACATAAGTCTGCAAAAGCTTCCCACACGGGAAAGCTTTAAGTAAACAAAACTGGAAAGACCCATAGGGATGAGAAACCAAAGTTATCTGCATTTCAAAACCGATTTCTGTTAATATATATATGTATATACACACACACACACACACACATGAATGTAACGTAACACATCTTTTGAGAGCAACATAAAACCTATTGGTCCATTTCTGTTGCTAAATCCGTTAAACTAAATTAAAACAATTTAAAAAATCTTAAAGCCAGCCCTTTTCATTTGTTTACTTTCCAAGCTTTCTCTTATCTCACTTAAATTTACTTCCTCTACAACATCTGAAACCAACCCATTCCAAAGGCAAACCACTCTGTCAAAAAATAAAATTATCTTAGCTAACTTAGATAATTTCTACTCCGCCAAAATTTGTATTTGTGTCCCCTGATTTTACTATTTTCCTGGTAAGTATGAAAAAAATTGTCAACCCTTCAATCAGATGTTTCCTAACTCTTATGTTTTTTGAGAACAAACTATTTGAGATATTTCAGCCTCTTCTCGCATGACAGCATCTTCATTCCAGGCATCATTCTAGTAACCACTCCTTGAATCCTTCCCAACAAAGACTAACCAGTGCCATGTACAATAAACCATCTTGGAGTTATATTCAATATTTCTGTTGATACAACCTAAACTCCTATTTTTTCTAACATCAGTAACAGCTTAGCGCAGGAACGGCTTTAGAGAGTGATCAACTACTACACCAAGATTCCTTTCTTTCATAACACTGTTATACCTTTCCCACAACTTATGTAAAACTAATGGGTTTATAATTACTAAGACAATTTTCATAACCTCCCTTGAAAAGAGGAGTTACATTAGCCAGCTTCCAGTCCTCTTATACCTTTTTACTATTCAAGGGCTGACAAAAAATAACAATAAGTGGTTCACATATCCATTCTTTAATCTCCTTATCGGTAATAAAAGTAACCGTTATAGCAGGAAGAATGCCAGAAAATGTTAATCGCTTAATTTAATACTAATTCATACTAATGAATCAGTTTTTTTTAAAAAAAAGACAAAACAGAATGTGTGTATGAAAATGTTTAACAAACTTTAGGTGAATAAGAAAAGAAAGTCCGCTGAGGTTGAGTAAAAAGAGGACCGGTACATTTGTGATTTACATACTAAAGTATTATAACGGGGTATTCCAAGCTGTGGAACATTTTTGTAGAGGCTAGACCTTACAGCAGTTTTTAATCTGCTACTTCTCTAATTGTGCAAAAATCAAATTATTTATACTCATTTCACTAAAATGTCACAGTAATAGCTTTATAATTTCTGCGCCAATTTTTATACGCCTGAAGAATTCCTAATTGCGTCATTAAGCCCTTTTCGATAGGTACACTATAGTTAGTGAAATCTCTGTAGATTTGGAGGCCTTGAAGTTTCATTGAATAAAGAATAGTCAGTATGGCATGGTTAGCAACATATGTGATCACGCTATTAGGTGATCGCATATACAGAATGTATGTGGTGGCAGGGTTAGGAATTCAGTGCTGGATCGTTTTTTAATCAATAGTTTCAAAAAGATTGTTTAAGTTTTGGTGACTTCTATTTTAAAGCAATTAGTGTGCTACATTGTTACTCAGATGAAGAAAATTTGTTTCATGTTTCTTTTATGATATTCATATTTTATTTATTTTTGTGTTGTCCTTTATTTTTTGAATGTATGATTCGTATTCCATTATTTTAGTATTATTTCACTTTGTTGTGGGGACGTTATAATGTTATTCGTTGGTAAAAGAGTAGCCCAAGAGTTAATGGTGGGTGGGCATGACTAACTTCCTTCCCTCTAGTCTCACACTGCTGAAATAGGGACGGCTAGTGCAGATAATCCTCGAGTAGCTTTGTGCGAAATTAAAAAACAACAACAAACAAAACACTTCCATTTTCTTAGCCGATTTTTCTCAATGACGTTACCTTAAACGTAAAACATCTAATGCTGAGTAATAATTTAAAATGTTCTGGTGATGATATTGTTTTCGGAGCTTTTATGTGATTATTACATTTAGAAGAGTATATTTAATTTATGTTATTTTTTTATTGTAAATTATCGCGTCTCTAAACAAACAACATCAACTTTGAATAGCCGACATTAATGAAAGTTCTGATGCTGCAATGAGTTTATTCTGTAGATTTTTAAATGTTATGACAGGTGATAAAATATTATTACTGTTTGTATTATTTTCAATAAAAAAAGGGGGATTTCGCTTATTTACTGACTTCGAAAAGACGACATTACAAAATTAACGAATTCAAAGTAAATAATATATGTGTAAAAACGGCTCGTTTGGGTTGGGAAAATTTTTTTTCTATGTGAACCTGACGACGACCGAAGAAGGTCGAAACGTTGTTCGCTCCTTTACGTAAAAAATTTTCTCCCACGCCATAATAAATATTATTTGCAATAATTTATAGTGGAGTCATAATAGAGATATATTGCTTGAGTAAAGTGTTAGCCATAGACCTCCAGCTTTGTTTACTTACTTTCTTGCGATCCCTATATGTAAATTTGAAATTGTTTTTTTTAATTACTTTTTATGTTCGCTATTTTAAACCACAACAATAGGCAAATACAGTAAAACCTGTCTGAGGTCCGCCACTGAGTAAAATTTCCGACTGAAACAGGTTAACCCACTTTGACAGTGAACATGGATTTCCTTAATCATACATAATTTTTGAGCAGAACGTTATACTTGTTTGACCCAAGGGAATTAAGACGTTTGTAAATAAATTTATTACACTGTTTATGCTATATTTATTATAATAAGAACAAAAATAGACATTCAAAACATACATAAGTACACGAAAACTTAATCAAATTTGTTTGAAGAAACTGTCCAATTTCAACTGTTTCATTCTTAATGGGCTTTCTCATGCGGTTAAAAGAGAACACCAATTCTACGGCCTTTTTATGAAGCTTATTTTCCCCCTTCAATTTTGCATACAGTTTGATACCGTTAATATAACTTAACATGTGCGATGAAAAAAAAATTTTATTTCCTCACTGTATTTTCTATTTTTATTATTTTCTAAATCTCTCATAATGTTACAATTTTCTGATTCTATTACAGATTTTAAATTACTTTCATCAGTTTCTGTTAAAACGTTCTTATTAACGTTCACAAACCTTTCCGTGTTCACAGAATCATCTGCATCAGTCTTCTCAATCAGTTTGGATTTTACTAGACTTGTCATAACAAACAACTTTAAAAAAAGGAGGGTATTTAATAGCTTTGTTGTTGTTGTTTTTTTAAAGAGAGCATTAGTAAATTTTTCCTAAATTTTAAAATTAGGGTAAACTGGAATTTAATTTATTCTTGAGAATTATTTAAGGAGTATAATTTTGCACTTAAAAGACAAATACACATATTTTTACAAAATTATGAATCTAATTCAACTGCAAAAATAATGACGGCAAAAAAACAAAATCAGAATATATTTGACCAATACTTACTGTTACAAAATATCCGAGAATTTATTAATATTTGAACAAATTATTGATTAAACAACAATTTATTAATATTTAAATAAATTATTAATTAAATCAGAAATTAATATTTAATCAAAAACATTTTTTTCCATCTTACTTAGGTTATAGTTCTATTTTTAGATAGATGAAGTAGGTGAAAGATAGTATTTCATCCTAGTTATGCAGATTCCGCCATTTAAAGGGCCTTTTATAAGAGAATACTTAAGATAATACTGCAAAATTTTGATATTTCCTGCGTGTACAGGTTTCCGCCCTAAGAAGTTTCCGGCTTAGACAGGTTTTGCTATACAAATATTTAGCATAAGACACAACCCCTACTAAACGCGTTTATATTTCTAACCATAGAAAAGCAGTTTTTTTAAATAAAACGAACACGTCTAAAACGTCTCTTTAATTAAGGTTTTGTGAATTTTATTATAATTTCAATAACTATCGAGTACAAAAGCAGTCGTTCGGAGAATTTTGTTTGTTGTTTTTTAATTTCGCGGAAAGCTACATGAAGGCTATCTCCGATAGCCGTCCCTAATATAGCAGTATAAGACTAGAGGGAAGGCAGTTAGTCATCACCACCAACTGCCATCTCTTGGGCTACTCTTTTACCAAAGAATAGTGGGATTGATCGTCACATTATAACGCCCACACGGGTGAAAGGGCGAGTATGTTTGGTGCGACGGAGATTCGAGCCTGCGACCCTCAGATAATGAGTTGAACGCCTTAACTCACCTGATTATGCTGGGCCTGCTTGGAGAACCGTCGTGCCTATTATGCATTTACAAACATGTAAATCAGTTTCATGGAAAAATTATCAACATTTAAAGAGTTGAAGGAAATTCGCAACGGTTCACATTGTTGCAAAATACTCAGTTGAATTTCTTGTAGGCTTGGTAAAACAATGGTATGAATATTAATAATATGAACAACTTAGCAGATTTTGATTTTGTCGACAGTCGTGAAATCACTTATCTTGCTTATAATTATGTTTAGGTGGTCTTAACTATTGAAGAAAAAGACTTATGATGTTTATTTTAAGAATAAATCTGCTTTCTAAGGTGTTTTTGCCCGAATATTCAATTATGGATTTGAATAAATTCTTGTACGTTTCATATTGTTCGCTTTCAGTGACACAGTGGTATGTATGGAAACTCACACCACTAAAACCCTGGTTTCGATTCCCGTAGTGGGAAGAGTACAGATAGTCCTTTGTGTAACTTTGTGCTTAATTCTAAAACAAACAAACAAAGCAGATTGTTCAAGGCAGATAATAAAATTAATTGATAGATTTTCGTGAAGTATTTTAATCTGTGTTTGTTATATCATTTATCGAGTTACTTTGTAGGAGTAATTTAATTTCTTTTACAACAAAATTATAAAACTCTATAAACCGAAATGTGGACCTTTCTTCTTCAGGAACAAACAAACTTTGTCAACCTAAGGATGATCTAAGAAGTTCAAAACGTTGTTCTGCACTTTATTTCCATCAAAGTTCTTAATACCCATACCAGCTGTTTTTAGAATATATTTTTACTTCAAGCGGGTTTCTTGTCATCAAGGTCAGGTGGTTAGGGTGCACAACTCGTAAACTGAGGGTCGCTGGTTCAAATCCCCGTAGCATCCAAACATGCTCGCCCTTTCAGCCGTCAATCCTACTATTCGTTGGTAGAAGAATAACTCAAGAGTTGGTGGTGGGCCTTCCCTATAGTCCTACATTGCTAAATTAAGGACGATGAGCACACACAGACCTCTCGTAGCTTTGCGCAAAATTTAAAAAAAACGAAAACAATTAAACTCGTCATCTATCCAATTGTATATCCAGTTCT
This sequence comes from Carcinoscorpius rotundicauda, assembly GCA_011833715.1. Taxonomy (NCBI): domain Eukaryota; kingdom Metazoa; phylum Arthropoda; class Merostomata; order Xiphosura; family Limulidae; genus Carcinoscorpius; species Carcinoscorpius rotundicauda. Next base: position 34,309,396 of record CM022402.1, read on the forward strand.
AGCCACTTTCACACCCCTCAGCATATCTTAACCATATCAGTACTAAGCTACATAGCAAAGTTTTCATAATTATAATTACAACGTTTTTAGCGTTGTAAGTCTGCAGACATTCCGCTGTGCCACTGAGGACTTATTAAACTGGACAAACATTAGGTTCCAATTTCGCAGAACATCTGTAATATATGCATTTCTGCCTCAAGTGATCCAAACAAAAAGTGTAGCTGGTTAATATTTGTATTCACCAATTTATTTTATAAATGCATTGTTTTGCCAATGATGTTCTTTTCTGTCTGAATAATCTCTTTTTTATATATACTTTTTTTGTCATTATAGCCTCTTTTTAGTTTTTGAGATTATACTGTAGTTTTTCAGTTTTGTTATTGTAACCCCAATGCTTGTTTTCGGTAGCTTTGTTAGTCGTGTCTTAAATCAGTTCTATTTTGTTCTTCATTTTCTTTAAGTAACATGATTATTTCTTTTAACACTTAGCAGAATGTCTGTCTCTCATCTTCTGAGCTTCTAATTTTGTATTATTTTTTAATTGTCGTAAATTATTTATTCATCTATTTCATCTTGGTCTTCTTTTAACTTTCTGTAATTTTTTATTTTATTTTTCTATCTCTTTTTTCTTAACACACCCCAGTAGCTCAGCGGTTTGTCTGCGGACTTCTAACGCTAAAAATCAGGTTTTGATACCCGTTGTGGGTTGAGCACCGATAGCCCATTTTGTAGCTTTATGCTTAATTCAAAATGACAATAAACAAATTTTCTTAACATTTTTCTTGGTCTTGTATTTTTAGTCTTTCTATTTTCTTGGTTTTCCATAAATTTCTTTTTGCCATCATTTTTTTTATATTTTGTATTTTGCACTGTTCTTTTGATTTTCTATTTTCAAGTTACTATCTCTTTTTTCACGAACTTATTTTAATCCAATGTTCTTACGCATTTTTCGTTTTAGTATTGGATGAATTATTTTCAATAATACGGTGAAAATAACACAGCGTCAATCGCTTCGCCAGGAATAATTTAGTTTATTTCTTTTTTAAAGGCCAATTTGTGTTTATTAAAACACAGGGAACGGTACGAAAAGCAAAATGTACATTGAAATAATGACAAAAATGGTGATAGTGAGAAAAAGTACAAAAGTAAAAATGACAAAAATATACAAAAGTAGAAAAACACAGCAAAAGTATACTTGTGAAGTATACCAAAACAAAAATGTACAAAAAGTAAACAAAAATATACAACAATAAAAATAAAAGAAAAAATTTCTTCTATTTCGAAGTAACGTCTTTTCAGTCATTATAAATTGACACAGCATATTGGCATAAGTTCACAAATTAAGTTTAAGCCGAAATTCTTTGGTAATGGTAATATAAGCAATGTCTTGCAAATGATAAACGTATCAATAAAATTTTACAGCTAATTATCGAGTGACTAAAAGTGCATGATTTTCAATGAATAACTTTTATGACGCAGAACCCACCACTTTCACTAAGTACCAGACTCTATTTTAATTCCTTTCACTGACTAATTACCCATTTTTGAAAAATAATATACCCTCGTTTTCATTCATTACATATTAGTTAGCAACTTCCTGTCGCAAACAAGTAGAATAAAACGTTGAAATTTCGCTCACAACAGTATTAGTGTATTGTATTAATTTGTGAAGAAATATATACTTATGTTTGAATACAGATTTTTTTCGTATGATCCACAATATTGCAACACGAAAAGAAATGGATCTTAAATCCTCAAGTTCGAAGAAATTTCAGTTGTTAGTGTAGATATCTATTTTGCGATTAAATCCACGAGATACTACATTAGCTCGGTTCTAAAGTAATGGATTTGAATAGGCCTTGACTTCGAAGAAGGTACGGCTGGTTTAAATTAATATTTTAAGCATTTGCTTTTAACAGTTTATCGGGAGTACTGTTCATTTATATTTCAGTTTATTTTATTCCAACTTGGGGGAAGAGGACAAATTAAGATTTTCACAAATTTATTACTAATTTTATGCATCTGTGAATCATAGATGGCCTTTCGTACTGTTTTATTTAATGTCTAATAAATATTTTAGATTTATTATTCAGTCTTTTTTTAAAGTCATGAATTAGGGTTAAATTAGGGGAAAAACGAACTTGGTAGATAATGTGAATTCTTGAACCTACTCGACTACTCTGATGGTCAGATGATGCTAAGATGTTAAAAATTAATAAATAAATGTACGCTTTCAAATAAATTTCATCAACTTCTTTGAACGAAAGAAGAGGTTACAGTTATTGTTTGAACATTGAAATATTCTACTAAAAGTAACGATTATTTTTCGAAACCACTGAAGCTAGAGAAGTAGGTTAAAACGAAGCTTATTATTATACTTTTTATCTAATATTTTGAATATGAAATATAAACTATTTATTAACATGTCAGTGAAGCGGATTAGTTTTTGTGTCTTTCCAGTTTTGTTTAGCTGGCAAGCAGATATAAATGTAGGTCAGAATTTTGTTATGTCTTTATAAACAAGAGTTATTGATATGAATGCTATATGAGCAATTCCCCTTAAATTTATTTGATGAAAGTAACAAAAATACGAAGACTCATGTGAGTTTCGTCACGTACACAATTTGTGATAAGCGCATGCGTCAGGTACAGTGTGTTTGTAGCACTTGGGTCGGTGTGGTAGTTTCGGATCAGATTAGAGTTAACGTGTGTAGGGTGTTTCGGGTTATTACGATAATGTAACAAGTAACAAAAATATTAAAACTCCAGCTGCATATGTTCTAATTTTCAGGATAGAGTTATATTTATTGTAGATAATTCTGAAATACCGTAATATTACTTTCAAGAAATAATTATGCCGTGCGACCTTCACTGCATTTTACTTCGTTGCTCTGGCAACGTTTCAAATCTGTTTACTTCGAGTGAGAGGTTTATTCGAGCTTTGTTCATTACTGACTCAACGTTAAATTTTAGAAACTTGAATTTTTACATTCAGTTTGTAGTCATTTTTCTTTTTATATCAGTCGCCAATTCACACTCGATTCAAGTTGATAAAAGTGCATATAATGTATCGTGGCAGCCCATTTATTACAATACTTTCAACAAGCTATTACCAAAACCAGTACTAGATAATTTGAATTTAAGCATAAACCAAACTCCTTCATTATCAAAAGAAATGAAATTTATTACAAAATTAAAGCATAGATATAAAAGGAATAACATTGTCAAAGTACAAAATGAATCATTAGAAAGATCTGTTGAACTTGATAGTGAAAAAAAAGTGATGAATGATACCCGCAGTAACATTGGTAAGTTATGATAATTTTGTAAGTCGTTTTTAACCACTGTTTACAAATGCCTTTTAATAATATAATTTTCTTTCTGTTTTATTTGCTTAGTAAAACTTGTGTATGTGTTTCTAGTTTGTAAATTATTATTAGTGGTGCAGCATAAGCTCACTGGATATTACAGTGGAAATTGTCATTTTTTTTTCTGAACTTTATAAGCATTTTGGGAATTTTTTGTATGTATGTGTTTCAGATTAACATATATTAGACTCCATCAAGGTAATCAAAAACCTTGTAAGCACAGATGAAGTCAATGAGAAACTGTATTATGAGATCAGGAATGTTACTGCTAAGAATATACATGTAGTAATTTTGTGAAATTAATTTTGAAGAAGTTGATTAAGATTGAATTGTTTTGTGATATAAATATATGTTAAGTGGTCAGAGGGCCAACTGTAGAAGGAGTAACCTTAAATATATTATTAACTACTAGTAATGATATGGTTATGAGAGTTTAAATGGGAAAACAGTTGGTAAGGAGTTTTCATTACATAACTGGGTCTTATGTTCCAAGATACAAAGCAAATTTATCTCCTAACCCTGAGTATTTTGTGGAAAATACAGAAATGTAAGTGAATCATATAGATGACAATGTTGAGAGACAGATCAAAAATAGAGCTTCCCCAAGGTTTTTAAGGAGATCAGAATATTTAAATCCCTTTCATTTATGATAGCTCAGTAAATAATGTGCAGATACCTTGGGACCTGAGAGTTACAAACATTGCTCTTATTTTTAAAGGCTATGAAAAAAGTTACTCTATAAGTATTGGCTAGTTAGAAAAATTCTAGATTGTTTGATGAAAGAAGCTACACAAAATTAATTAGTGAAATATGATGTCATTAAAGAAAGCAAAAGGAAATATTGTTTTATCAATCTATTATCTTTTTTTTTTAGAATGTTATTTATTAAGACAGATGAAGGGATGTAGACATGATGTACTTAAATTTTTAAAAGCTTTCATTAACATACTGAACAAGGTATTATTTAAGCAAATCACCAAAAGAGGGGTAGGAGAAAGACTAGTTAAGTGGATTGTTGGGTGGTTAAATGAGAGGGAGCAAAATGGTTTTTATTAATGAAGTCCGTCAGACTGGATCATTGTTACTCTTGAAGGGTAAGTAGTTCAACTTCTGCCTGTTTACATTAATAATGTTGTCAGGGGCAAAATTGTAGTTTGTTGATGATATTAGACTCTAGTTATAATGAGATATTACAGAACGTCATAAGTAAAAGAGTAGATTTGAAAAACATCATAGTATGTATAGGATAATACATCTGGGTTATCATGATTTGGATTGCTTGTCTGATATAGAAGGAAACTTGCCCAATAGTGGGACTGAAGAAAAGTATTTTTGCATACTGGTGGATAACTTGATCAAGCCATTGAAGCAGTGCTCCATCTCTATTATTAAAGCTAACAGTGTTAGGTTAAGTGTATGGAAACAAGTCAAAAGAGGTATTTATCTGTTTATATAAAACATCATTTAGGCCTCACTTCTAATAATATGGATAATATTGGTTTCCTTATCTGAGGGGTACCAGGATAACTTGAGAAATGTACTGGTTAAGATTTGTTATTTTCTCTTGAACAAAGATGAGAAAAGAGATGATCTTTGTTGGATATTTGATTTGTTTATGTGTGCAAGTGAGAACATGAATGATTTACATGTACAGAAGTCTGCTTGTCCTTTTTTTCCCCTAAAACGTCACCACTTTAAGTGAACAAATAAATGTTTCATCTTATTTTTTTTCACTGTGTTGTATGGCAAAAAAACAATATAATACCTTCCCTAACAAGTATTTTAACATATTGAAATTTATCAAACTAATCTTTAAAGTACATTATCACTCTATAAGAGGCATAGAGTTTTATTCATTGCAATGAAACTTCCAGCAGTTCATATCCATAATGAATTTCAACTCTTTGATTTTATTCCCTTAGGGATGTTAATTTTTTGCAATGCCCAAAACATATTTAGTAGAATTTCTTAATAATACTAAGAAATAATGTTTCTGTAAGCCCATTAAAATTCTCCTTATATTTTTCTTACGGAACTCCACAATAGTGGTAAAACTGGATCACTGAAGTCTTCAAATAAAAAGTTCTAATTTGCAAGTATAACTCAACCAAAAGATATGGGAACACAGTTGTTGCTAGACAAATCATTTCTAGCAACAAGGAAAAAAGGGGTTTCAAGAAAGTATATCAATATTTGGTGTTTTTATGGTTCTAAATTCTGTTAATCTCAAGTAGTTTGAAGCTTAGAACTTCCACTTCCAGAATAATTTATAGCTGGAAACATCACCTTTCTCTAGATGGTTCACATCTTGAAACATTTCTTTTGTGGTGGGAACATCCTCTTTGTATAGAACAGTTCACTGCTGGGAACATTCTCTTTTTCTGGAATCGTTCACTGCTGGGAACGTTCTCTTTTTCTGGAATTGTTCACAGCTGGGAATATCCCATTTGTCTAGAAAATTCACAGATGGGAACATTTCATTTTTATACTAATAGGCTTTCATAATAACAGTTTTCTTTGGTCTTTGGTTACTTTCTTAAAATGTTTAAGATATTCATAAACTAAGTAGGTGTGCATTGTTTATGTTTTCAAAACTATTGTTTATTATCTTATCAGTTTTGAGAACATTGATAGTACTGCTGTTCCTAACCAACCACAGTTCTATAAAAGTAAATGTACACACAAAATGAACTTATCACTCTTACCACATTTTTTTTCAGTATTGAGGATTTAAGTATTATCATCTTTGTAATGTGTATAAACTCTTCTTCAATTGATTCAAAATTCAGGGTTAATTTTTCTGAAAAACTTACTAGTTATGTGATATTGTTATTATTAGCTCTTTACTTTTACTTCTATGCTCTTTTTTCTCTGATACAGTGATTTGGTTTACTGCTAACTATTAAATAAGATTGTATTATTTTTTTAATATACTTTGGAATGTATTTTGTATATATGAAATGATTTTGCACTAAACTGAAGTGCACTGACTGGGGTCTGCAATGTATTAAAACTCGTGTGAATAAAATGCAATGTTTTTGCACTGTTTATTCTTTCTCTTTCACTCTTAACAAAAATGCTAGTGTTGATTAGTCAGTGGAAACTCATTTCATAAGTCAGTCATCTAGTTTTAAAAATAAATCATCTCAACTGAAGATTAACCTGTCTTTTCCAAATCTAATATTTGTGTCTTTTTATTGTTGCCTTTCAACTCCACCCATCCAGCTTATTTTAACTGTTTGAAGTTTCTGTGTAATGGATAAATTTGTATGCTTCTGGTGGAATGATAATATATATTAGAGACTAGTTTTAATAAATTTCTGTATGTTAAAATATTTTGGATGAAGTTTTATTCTACTGTTTTTTTTGCTCTACAACACATTAAAATGTAACATTTATTTATTTGTTCAGTATAGGGGAGTTTTAGATATGTAAAATGATGAGCAAACTTATGAACATGAAAATTGTATATGCAAACTTAAATGAATGGAAAATTCAAAAAAAGGGAAACTGTCAGTTTAGGGGTATATACAGTTACATGTATGGTATAATAGTATGACTTGTACAGAAGCTTTAGAAATATAAAACTATCTTATTTTATATCTAGATCTAAACATTATTAGGATATGGCCTAAAGCAACATTGTGTGGGTTTCTTTACAAAGTACATCTATCAATATATTCACTTACAAGACCAGATGGCCAGCATTCTCTGAAGGTCTGCTAGCTTGAATACTTTGTTTGAATTCTTGGAAGTAAAATGCATTTTTCTGTGTTTTTTTATAACCAACATCCGTTTTGAAATTATTCAAGTGGTTGGTATTTAATGAATAACCTCTTCTGCAGGTGGTTGAACACTTTCACTAGTTATGTGTATTTGAAAAAAAAATAACTGACAACAGCCTGATTTTAGTTCTGAGATTTCCATATATAGGTATAAAAGAGGAAATTAATCAAGCTGGGTGAATCATATTCAACATGAAAATGTTTTCTCGTGAGTAAAGTATTATTTTTATGGGATGAGAACTGAATAGTAAGTTTGAGCATTTTAATGGACTGAAACTAGAAGAAAAGTTTTTTTTTTCCTTTTTTTTGTAAGTAGCAATCCATTTAAGTTCAAAGATTCATGTTTCCCTGAGCATTGATTAATCATGTAGAATATAAAGGATTAACCTAATGAGGAATTTAATATCTGCACAATATGCAGTCTTGTTATAAATACATAAGACCAATATGGTGATAGTTACAGCCTAATTATAAATACACAAGGGCTGTATGGTGACAGTTACTTGCAGTCTTGTTATAAATACACAAGGTCTGCACGGAGACAATTACTTGCAGTCTTGTTATAAATACACAAGGTCTGCACGGAGACAATTACTTGCAGTCTTGTTATAAATACACAAGGTCTGCATGGAGACAGTTACGTGCAGCCTTGTTATGAAAACACAAGGTCTGCATGGTGATATTGATGTTGTATATCAATATTCATATACATCTCGAGTATGTGTTTACAGCATATATGTAGTGGGGTTTCTTTGTTTATTGTGCACTGTAATTGGAAAAATTCTGCTAATTACGGTATGATTGATAATAACTTGTATAGAATATGTACAGACTTTGGGCAGAAGTTTAAAGAAATGTGTCAGTAAAGTTTTAAAGACATCTCAACACTTTAGTAGTTTGGCAGTTGAGGGTTTCAACATGAGTTTATTTGACTGATTGGTGCATGGGGCATTATGTACTTAAAAAGCACATGCTCATTTAGACATTCTAAGTAAATGTACATAATATGCTTAGCTCATTTTTTGTAGAAGTTTTTTTGTAAATGATAGTAACAAATTACTTTTTTAATAATGTTTTATTCTTTGAAGAATTTATGGAATACATTTCTATTGAAAAAAATTAATAAGTTAAACAAAATGAATTTTTTTAACTGATGAAATGTGTTCCATAGTATCTTTCTTTATAATTGTTTCTTTTTCATTTAAAGTGTCTACCCTAATTAGTTATCCCCTCTTTTTCTAATAGAGCAATTGCTTATTCCCTTTTCTCTCTTTTCCAGTCAACATTGCTGATGCAGTTACATCAGATTGGTCTTAGAACTTTTGAATTGTAAGGCTAAATTACCATAGAAATCCCATTATATTATTGAAGGCTAGTTCACTAGTACACTCCTGTGAATTGTAAGGCTAAACTACCATAAAATCGTCTGATATCACTGAGAGTCGCTTCATTAATACCCTCCTATGTGTTTTAAGCCTAAACTACTACAGACACCCCTTACATCACGGAGGTCCACTTCACTAGTATTCTCCTTGTTTGTTTATGGAAGAGGAATATCTGGTTGATAGTCAAGGTTTTTTGTTTGTGATTTATCTCCATATTGTTATCACAAGTGTTTTTAAAATATTTAGATTGGTCCGAGTACTTGAGATATATTTGCAATTCATGGTGCCAGGCACTGGTGGGAGAGCTTTGTGTCATGAGGTAATACGTAATGATTAACTGTGTATATGTGTGTTTGTAGAACTAGAATAATGTTCTGCGTGAAAATGAAAATGTGCTTTTACAGATTTTTCAACTGTTCTCTAAAGCTGACAAATAAACTACCACTTAAGAAATAAATTTATTCATTAGACAAGTGTGCAAATATTAAATGGCAGTCACTTGTAAAACATTAACTGTATAGCATTAAAAAATGTCTAACCTTTGATAAACTTTCATTTCAGTTATTTAACTTATTTCAGGTATAAACATCTGTGATAAATGGGAAATGTGCAGCCAGCTGTGTATGTCTTTAGAGTACAGTAATGGTGATTATGAATGTGGATGTGAAAAAGGATACAAACTTCAACAGGATAAGTTTTCCTGTGTTAGCATAGGTAATGTAAATGAGTAATGTTTATATATATAATATGTGTGTGTGTACTATTCTATAGTAGTCTGTATATATTTATATATGCACCACTGGCCAAAATCTTAAGGTCAATGAACATAAAGAAAAAATATGTATTTTGCATTGTTAGATTCAACTACTTGTTTGATTAGAGCTTCGAAAGATGAAAATAAAAAAACATTTAATTTTAGCATTTAATAGGAAAAATGTAAACACTATGAAATTAGCCTAAATACCAGCTGATCTAAAGTTTAAGACCATACCAAAAAGAACTCCTAAATAGGGGAGGAAATGCCAAACAAGATGTTTCATTAGTGAGTTGCATGGCTGACATTTCAAATATCTGCAAACATTTACTTTGGCATGGTCGATATAATCATTTGCAGAAGGCTGGCTGGAATGTTATTCCAAGTGGTGAAGATGACTTCACAAAGATCATGCACTGTTTGGAATTGATGTTCATTTCTATAGACTTCTCTCGCCATCCACCCCCAAAAATTTGCAATGGGGTTTAGTTTGGGATGGTCCAAAAGAATCACTTTATTTGCCATGAGAAAGTCTTCTGTCCTGTGTGCATTGTGGAATACAGCATTGTCATGCTGAAAGATCCAGTCATTTTCACACAAGTGAGGGCCTTCAGTCAATGAGGATTCTCTCTCTAACATGCTAATTAGCCAGCTGCTGTTTGATGCCTATGTATAACCTGAAGCTCCATTGTTTCATGGAAGGAGAAAGCACCCAAGAACATAGTTTCTCTTCCACTATGTTGTATAGAAAATGTCTCTGGTGGGATATCCTTATCATGCTAGTAATGTTGCAAGCAATTTGGATCATCCAGGTTAAATTTTTTCTCATCAGAGAACAAATCCTTCCACTTTTTTACATCCCATATTTGGTGCTTCTCAGCAAAGTTTAACTGAGCTGTTTTGTGTTGTGGAAGGAGGCATGGCCTTTGAAGACATTTATGGTTTTTAAAGCTTTTCTCTCATAGATTCTGTCTTATTATTCTTGAGCTGCATTCTGCATTCCTTAGGGCCTTAATTTGGTTTGATGATTGTCCAATCCTCCTCCCCAATGCCAGCGAAAGTTTCTTGGGCTGACCACATGAAATTTTTGTTCCGTATCTCTCACAGTCTTTTAAGAAAATTGCAACAGCAGTTTGACTATGCTGAATCTCGCCAGCGATGGCACATTGAGAGAGAACTTGCTTTTGCAACTCGACACTTATGCCACATTCAAACTCTGTCAACACAAGAGATGTCAGTGGGAGATGTTGACAATGCTAATGCTTGAACACAAATGACTAAATTTTATTACGTGTTTACTGATTAACACTTCATTTCAGTATGGTCTTAAATGTTTGACCAGCTGGTATTTAGACTAATTTTATAGTGTTCACATTTTCTCTATTAAATGCTAAAAAGCTTTTTATTTTTATTTTTCCTTTTCTTATTTTCATTTTTTGAAGATCTACTTAATGACTGAGTCAAACAATGCAAAATGCATATTTTTTCTTTAGGTTCATGAGCCTTAAGATTTTGACCAGCACTGTATATATGTATGTATTAATCTGTAATATTCTTTTTTTGTTGTTGTTGTTGATTATTTTCATTTTAAAATACTGCATAATTGCAAAGATCTCACTACTGTTTCCAGATTCCACACCTGCTGTCTTGTTAATAACATCTGTAGAAGGTTTGATCAGGACAATGGTGGATGGAGATGAAGAGTTATTGACAGACCACAGTTATTGTGGTGCTTTAGATTACTTGTACAACACACATGAAAGTTTGCTGTTTTGGAGTGATGTGTATGAAGACAAAATTTATTCTGGTTCCTTTGATGGTTCTTGTATGTAGATTGTGTTTTTGTACAAAGTAGATTATCTTTCTGTGTGTTTTTTTAATTCTAAAAAGCTTGTTTTTACAGTTTACTCTGTAGGTAAAACTACTCTTTGAAATACTTTTGTGTTTATGAAATATACTTTTTGTTCATTAATTTAGTAAGATAAATGTTTATGGAAGAGCTCATGTGAACATTTGTTTATGTATTAAGAGATTTTACTAGTGCAAAGGTTTTTTGTATTCACATATGTATGTATATATGTTAATATTTTGGAATGAATCTTTTTATTTTTAAACTAACTAGAACAAATAAGGTGACATTAAGTTTTAATGTTGAATACATTGAAGGAGGACATCTTATCATAATTTTAACCTAATATAAAAGTAATAATTCTGAATATTGAATCTCTGTAAAACATTTTTTGTACATTTATGATATAGAGTATACTTAGAGTATGTCAGCATGAATATGGACTGATTGTAAGATATATTTAAGTGTGTGTGAGTTTTGTGCTGTTGAGTGTTTGTGGTTTTTGCAGCTGCTTAGTGTATGGAAGCTACATTTAATTGGACACATTTAAATTTATAACTGTATGAGTAGTTTGTCTTTATGGCCACAAGTGAATATCTGTCATGCAGTTTATTACATATAATCTGTTTTTGGTGTACATTTTTGTACATGTATTTATTTTGTGTGTTAAAAGTGTACAAGAATATTGAGCTTTCACTCAACATATTTTAATATTTAGCTTTGACAAATGTAAAACCAATTGTTGAAGGAAATGTAGAGTCTGTTGAAGGAATAGCTGTGGATTGGATTCGATGGCATATTTACTGGGTTGAGAGCCATTATCAACATATTGAGTTAGCCTCTTTTGATGGATCCTTTAGAACTTCTTTAATATCAGACCTGATCCGGCCTCGTGCTATTGCTTTGGATCCTGAAATAAGGTTAGGTTGTTGGACTTTATTTTGAAGTTAACTTAAGAGGCATTTAATCCAAATAACTTGTATTCTTAATAATGACTTATGAAGCACTTAATTCAAATAACATATATTTTCATGTAGTTACCATTAGAGTATGAGGCTTTTGGCTCAACTATACATTATATGTTTATATAGTTATTAATGACTTAAGAGGAGTTTAATTCAAATAAAATATATGGAGAGAGAGAGAGAGTTTTCTGTCTTTAGATTATTTTCCATTTTGTAATTGTTTGGAGGAATTAAGAAAAATTAAGAGTGATGTTTTTTATATTATTATATAAATAAATAGTTTTTGTAGTTTCATAATGTGCCCATAGGTGTTGAATGTAATTTCTGTCAATACTTAATTATTGCCCTTTTTACATCCACATTATCATTGACTGGGTTGCTGTATGACAGAGAAACATCTGTCACCAATCCTATTGTTTTGAAATGATTGTCTTCATTGATAAATATGTGAAAATGAAATGATGTTGGCAGGGGTGCAAAGAAAGATGCTTTTTAAATAGACTGTATTATGGACATGGGAACAATGACAAAAGGGTGTTCTGTAATCATTACATGGAAGACAAATGTTGTGCCAAATCATTATCATCACAGGTAGGTAACCAAACCCCTCCAGATGTTGATTTAACAAGATTGAGGATAAGCAGACTGGTGTAATAATGTTAATGATCATTTGATCTCAGAATAATAGTAGAAACATGCAAGAGAAGAGTATCTCTACAAAGAGTTCTTGTTTGTCAGGTACCACTGCAAGAAGAGCAAGTGAGAATTCTGGGAAAAGAGGTAATGAGTAAGCATGGTTACCTTTACCAAGTGCTTAGATGCTACCATCCAGCTAAGTGAAATCCAATACGTGAAGTGTAACAACAATTAAGGAATGGTTTAAAACTGCTAAATTTGGAATCTGATCAACCTGTTTCATAAATGATCTTAGAGACTCAGCTTCAACAACGTGGCAGTTTGTTTCAGACATTCATTACTTTATAAAGAAATGCATTTTCTTATTGTTTTTCTTATTCTATCTACATTTAATTCCTCATGGCCTTCATAGTAGCATTTTAGTTTTGTTTTAAAGCATATGGCCATTTATTCCTTCTTCAGGAAATTTTTATTTTTAACATATGTTTGCACTTTGGGCAATTAAAAAAATTGTTTTCAGTTAATTTGTGTTTTTTATGTAGATTGTTTGTGCATACTTGCTTTGTATATAAAGCAGAAATATTAAAGTATAAACAACTAAGTTTTTAACTCATTCCATTTCACAGCTTACATTCTGTCTTGTCGATTATGCTGTACTTCCATTTCTGAGTATATTTTTATAGTCTTATTGCCTTAAAAGGCACTTAGTTTGAATAAAATATATCCTTATATGGCTTAAGAGGAATTTAGTTTAAATAAAGTATGTTTTTGTATTGTTGTTAATGGTTTACGAAAATATTAACTCAATTAATATATATTTTTCTATTGTTAACACATTTGCTGCTGCTTTGGAAATTGATATTCACAATGGATGCTGTTGTTTTTATTTTTTATTAGAAGCATTTTTAATAATTTCAAATGATATTAGATAAAATAGTTATGGGTAGAAACGTTTTAAGTTTTTTTTTGTAAGAACAGCAGGTGTCTGATTTATTTTTTTAAAGTTCAATAATAAACAAACAGCATGCAGTCTACTTATTTAAAAATAATGTTCAAACAAGTCAGACACTTATAAAAAATTATTGCAAACCTATTGGTTATCTCAGTTCTGTCCAGAACTTTAAATAATAGTTTTTTTTATTTTTTATCAAGTCAGCACTGGCTAGCTCAGTTGCTTAGAACACAATTTGAAAAGACAAAATTTTTCTTGTTTTGTTATTACAGTACCATGTGTAATAATTTTATTTAATAAACTGCTAATATCTGCTCTCTAAGATGAAACACAATTACTAAATTTTTGATAAATATTTGTACCCTTACAAGAGATATAGAATGTTCCACACATTATTAGGTATTACAATGCAATAATACTCAATTCAAACAAAGGGAAACATTCAGAAGGTTTTAGTAACATAATTCAATAATATAAAAATCATAAATTCATATCTATTGAACAACGCAACATATGATTCATAAACAGCCATGTAACCAAATTTGAGATAAACTATCACTTCTAAAAATAACTAAATATAACACTCACTGTATAAAAACTATCCAAATCATGACATGCACACATCAAGCTTGAACTTAAATAATTATGTAAATCTAACAATATGCTCATACAACTAAAACCTTTGTCATGAAATATCATCAGTACAGTAAATGAAATGTTTTATGAGTGCCACGTGACATGTGTGTCATCTATTTTTATATCTTGTTTTTTGTGCATTTTTCTGATTTACGAAAAGGGTAGGTAATGGTTATGGAAATATCACATCTGTTAATGATGTTTTGTGCCATACATAAAATGTAAAATAGCAAATAAAAGTCTGTTAAACTATATTTTTAATCATTATTCACTGACAAGCTTTCATAAAATATGGCTGTTGACAAAGAACTGGTTTCTAAAGAAAATTTTCATAACAACTATTGGGTCTTTAAATTTTCCACCTTTAAAACATGTTCAGTAATGCTTTGAACTCTTTTTCCTTAGCATGGGCTTTGAAGGAGCATTATTTTATTCATTTTATAAAAGCCAACCAGAAAACGTGTATAAATTTATAAAAGTTACAGTCATGCAAAAGTTCTAGAAGTGAAAATCTTGCATGAGTGCTGTCACAGAAGAACAGAGTTTTAACACCTTCCAATTCTCATAATATGAACTGACTTTTAATAAATGCAAACTCTAACATGAATTGAGTTATAATATATGCCAACTCCAATAACATGAACTGACTTTTAATGCATTTTAATTCCAATAAAAGAACTGGCTTATAATCCATGCCAATTCCAATTACATGAGCTGAATTCTGTTACATGCAAATTCAAATAACATGAACTGACATCTACTGATTTAATTAAAATAAAGTACAGAACAATGCTTTGACCTTAGGTCACCTTCAGGTTAACAAAGAATTTGCAAACAGTTACAACTCTTTGTTAACCTGAAGATGGTGTAAGAAGGTCAGAACATTGTTCTGTGCTTTATTTCATACCAACCCTCTTTAAAAAAATATTTTTTACTTTGAATGGATTTCTTATCTTGAATGACTTCTAATGCATATCACTTCCAATAAAATCCATTTGTCTTGGTGTTTCTGTTGGCACACGTGCATCAGTTGGACTAGTTAATGTAAAGTTGGATGCACATAAGTGTGAAAAAGCAGTGCAGTGAATGTGTTAATGGTATTAAACTAAATGGTAGTTTAAATGAAGTAAGTTTTTATATTTTTGTTAATGGCTTATGAAGCATTTATTTTAAATAAAGAATAGTTTTTGTACAATAATTTAATTGATTATGCAACTCCACAAAAAAAACTTTTAAGTAAGTAAGAGATTTAAACTCCCTAGCTTCAGTTAGCCTATGTTATTTTACCAGAATAAGGTAATACACTTTTTGGAACTTTAGTAATTAAGGTTACATTTGTGTTTAAAGAAAACATATGAATTCCTATAGTTTCAATTCAGCATGAAGTAAAATTAGAATTTTCTTTTTTAAAACTATTTGGCTGCTGACAAACTGAATTTTGAATTTTATGCTGTAATGTAATAAAGCTTAATTTCAAAATAGCAACCTATGTTTCTGTTAAAAACATCTTGCCCTCTGAATTCTAGTGTGATGTTTAACTCCACAATGATGATTAACCATAGCTTCTGTAAATTTCATCTTTACATACGTTTCCTGAAGTAAAATATTTAGCATGTAGTCACTTAAATTATGCATTAACAAATATATTGTAGTTGTAAAATTCTTTTAACAATTATAAAGCACAATGATATTTGTATGTAAAATTGTATTATGTGATTGTTTCAGCATTAATTAACTTTAAGGTTGTTGATAGCAATATGATAATTGTTTTATTGAAGTTTAATGTACAACATTTGTAGTTTTTTGTTTTGGACTGATTGGGAAAATGAGAAACCACGAATTGAAAGAAGTGACTTAAGTGGTCAAAGTAGAAGAGTTCTTGTCAGTATAAACGATATTGAGAGAGGGAGTTGGCCTAATGGCTTGACCTTGGACCGAATTCTTCAGGTTGTGTATTGGGTGGATGGCAAGTAAGTGGCATGTTTAAGGGATTTTGAAACTGTTTTAGGTGCTAAGTCTTTGTGCTATTAGATCTTATAAATGTTTTTTATTTCTTTTATAATGTAGTTTTTAAATTTTAGTTGTGAATTCTTGATGTCAGGCTTGATAGATGCTATAATTGTGTTTGTTTATAATAAAGTTTTTAATATTTTCTATTTGTAACATTTTCAGTCAGGGAACATTATGATTGTGTTTATGATGTAGTTTTTGTGGTTATTCAAGTTTGGACATTTTTATGTTGTAATTTTATACTGTTTGAATATATTTAGGTATGGCATTCTTCATGCTGTGAGGTATGATGGAAGCGATCATCATATTGTGTATAAGAATGAGTTATCCAGACATCCAATGTCATTAGCCCTCTTTGGTAATTATATCTACTGGACTGATAAAAAAGATCACACAGTTACACAGGTAAAGTATTATTTTAATTGTTAAAAATAGTTTGTAAGAAACATTTGTTTGAATACAAATTAACAAAAGTTGCACATTGGAAAACAAATTGTATTTTTTTTATTCTCTTGAAGGGCTCAAAAACAGTACTCAGATAAAAGAGAAAATATCAGGAGAAATTAAAGTTATTTCTGAATATATAAGAAGTAGGAAAAATATGTAATCAGTTTGAACTTACCTTATTTGCATGTAAAAATTTCACAATTATTTGTTGATTGTTTAATCTTGATTTCATTTGTATGATTAAAAGTGTCCTCTCCACCCACTGTATAGTCTTGTTTTGGACTTTTCCAATTATTTTAAACAGACTGGGGGTTGGGACCAAATCACATTCACATAACTCTCAGTGTGGGCTCAGTCCCTGGGACCAACATCATAACCATTTTGTGCTTGTCATAATTTTCATGCTATAACTTAATTAGTAAGTGTACGCTCATGAAGTTTGGCATATTATTAGTAAATATTTTTAAGTTTTCATGCCTTTTTAATTTTTGCATGTTGCCTATCCAACATGAAAAGCAATTTTCATTTTGAGATCAAAAATACTTTTATCCATCAGAGAAAGTTTTAATTTTACACACAAAATAATTTATAATGTTTACATACTTATGAAATGTTTCTTAAAAAATCTTCATATTTTATCTGTTATTTTTGCAAACAAATATCTGTATGAGTTTGGTTGATTTGATCAGTCTTGTAAACTGTTATAAAAATTAGAAAATATAGAATGACTACAGATTATAACAAAAACACAATTGTTTAGACTAAATAGCTTAAATCTTGTAACATTATAAATTTATACGTATTTCTTCTTGTTATTCTATTTATCTTTCAGCTGTGTGTAGCAAACAATACAGATATTAAAATGATATGGTACATATGCACTTATGTTACTGTATCCAATGATATAAAACTGACCTTTAGTCTTTACAAAGTGCCCTTTCTTTGTTGTGTTTGAGTAGACTAGTATTTTGTAAAATACAGTTACATTTCAGTCGTAATACAGTATATATGTATATACGTTATTGCTATTTACAAATAAGATTATAAACTTATTTTATAAAACATAAAACAGTAAATAAAGAAGTAAAGCAAACAACTATCTCTTCAAGATATGACCTTTGTATTGATTTGCTGCTTGTTGTAGGTTGCTGAACCTTATAAAATTTCACACATGGAGGATGTGAACAAAATAATTTTTCAATATTATTTATAAAGTTCAAATTAGCCAAAAATCATAATTTACTGTATAGATACCTTAAAATTCTACTATAATTTATCAAGTTTAGTTACTAAACTGTATTTGAGTCTGAAAAATGTGAAATTTTAAGCATAATAAAAACTTAACTTACCAGCTTGAAGTTTTATATCAAAAGAACAAGGTAATGTCATAATAATTGAAAATGGATGAGAATGCTACTAGGGAGACATTCTAAGCTTTTGATTGATTATTCACATGTCATAGACAGAATTAAGTGTATATAAGGGAGCATTTCTGAAAATAGAGAGAAATGAGTGGAGCCACAGTGTTTGATTCAACACATGAGTAATATCTTGGCAAAATAGAAAAGATATGAGCTCTGATTTTATATTCCAGTTTGTCATTATCAGTAAGTTGAGTTTTTATTGTTCAAAACTATAGACTCTGTATGTTGACATCACAAACATCTAATTTAAACGTGTGCTACATTCAACATACCACATGACACAAGAGATCAATGTTTAGGTGTGTTTTATTTTTATATTTACTTTTGAATTAAGAAATTAAATGATGTACAATTCAAAATTTTCAATTATAATTTACAGTTTGATATAAATGCATAAAATAGTAGTTCAGTAGAATTTTTAATGTGAGCCAATAAATATGATGACTTGTCCTTTGATCCATGACCCTGGGGAAAGAGTTAATATATACTGAATAATGCTTGAACTGTTCTTAAACTTCAATCTTCTAACAGTCTATTCAATGTAAACACTTCCATACATTGTGCATCACGATTCATAAACAGCATGTGACTGTTGAGAAAACTGAATAGTGTATTTAAACCTGAAAAAAAATTAGCACTCATCAATAAAGTTGAAGGCATGCTTGAAGGTAAACCTCTGATTAGTTTCTTTGTCAGTATTTGTGAGTGTGAGCATGTGTATGGTAAATAGATAACTACCTGTAGCTTCAAGATTTCTTAGTCACAGTAATCTGGGTAATTGTAATTGTTCAATGGTTTTATTCATGAAAGAATGAATAAAACAATTCAAGAAGCAGGTAAGTTTTAAAAAATACTTTTATCTGAGTAATTCATGCTCTAAAGGTTCCAGGAAACTGGTGATATGGTGTACATAAAATGTAAGACATTTCACAAGGTTATCTTTAGAAAGAAGTGGAACAGAACTATTAATGTAGGTATGTAGTCTGGTGTATGTGGGTCTCTGATACCAAAATATTTTTATTTGTTGAAAGTATCAAGAAAAGGTAGAGCAGAAAAAAGCATAAGCATAACCTTGCAGTTAAAACAACATATTTTTGATAAATCAGAAAACAGCTAAAGTGAGAGAGAAAAATATATTAAACAAAATTTGTTTTGTCATGTGCTGTTGAACATAAGAAAAATTATTAATTTTCAGTAAAGATCTGTACATAAGGTGAACTTGTGATGTGAGCAGACTGTTGATTAGTTTCTTCTTCAAGAACTGTGTGTATGATAAATAGATTGTTACTTCTAGTGTTGAACTGTATAGTGTGAGGAAGCTTATGTTGGATTGACTTTTAGAAGATCGAGAGATTATATGAAGACATGTGCAACTTATGGCTCATGAAGTAGTTTCATCTGACTATCAATAAGTTCTTGAAATATATAATAAAATTTAAAAACTCGTTGCAGGTTTGATGAGACTCCATGGCCTTACTTTGCACATTTCTAGTTTAAAGGAACTCTTTAATCCTTGATTCAAGAAAGGTTCAAGCATTGTTCAGCATGCATTAACACACTCAACACATGCTCTTTGTACTCATTTAAAGCTTTTATAGTTTTAATGCTACTAACTTTTAATATACTATGTATGTTTTCACAAAATTTAGTGCTCTTTTAGTTAACATAAGACTTTCACATACAAAAAAAATCATTTTGCGATAAAATATTTTTAATAAACTACAAAAAGATTTGTCCATGAATACTTAGGTATTTTTAACAAATCTGTGTGAAAAGTGATTTTTATATTCAAATTAAAAATATTTTTCTTCATCTGAAAAGTTTCAAATATCATCCGTGAAACCTAAATATATTTCAGATGCTTGTTTTCATTAGAACTTTATTTTACTTTTTATGTATTTTCTGTGCTATATCTGTGTGTGAGGTTGGTCAGTTTGACCAACTTTATAACTATCAAAAGAGAAAAACTTGTAATAATAATAATAATAATAATAATAATAATAATAAATGAAGAATAAAGATGAAAAACAAGAAATAAAGTACTTACCTGGTCTTCTTTCATTTTTTTTTTTTTTGCTGTCAACTTTTCATGATACTTAACCTAATTTTTTATGCTAACATTGTTTTATTGCTCTTTGAACTTTTTCTGACTACTGTTTGTTTTATTATAAGTTGTAAATCACTTGCGCTATCAAATTACATGATCCATGAGTGTGTATTTCTGTACCTCGTTACGTTTTTTATTGCGGACTGAACGCAACATGGTTGTCGTTTACATAACATTTACATAACACTCTCCCTCTTAAAGGCAAAAAAAAAAATTTAACTCAAAAAAAATTTTTTTTTTTACTTATTTTACATAACATTGAACTAAGAAACAAATTTTAGTCAACCGATAATTATAACAAAACACTAAACAACTTAATTACCGTGACAACGCATCTGCTATGACATTGTCCGAACCACGGATATGATTAATGGACAGATTGTGTTGCTGCAGAATAATACTCCACCTGAGTAACCTTTGATTTTTGTTTTTCATTTTTTTCATGAACACGAGTGGGTTGTGGTTGGTGTAAACATTAACAATCCATGGTATAGAATACAAATAAACATCAAAATGTTGTAAAGCTAACAACAATGCAAGTGCTTCTTTCTCAATTGTTGAATAGTTTCTTTCGTGCTTATCAAGTTTTCTTGAAAAGTAACACACAGGGTGGTCAACACCATTTTGCTCTTGCAACAACACAGCACCAACACCAATGTCACTCGCATCTACAGCAAGCTTAAATGGTAACAATTTTCTGTTACGTTTTTTATTGCGGACTGAACGCAACAGAAAGACACAGATAGCAGCTTGTATAATTTATTATAATTATCTACTTATGTGATAGACACAAAATATATTATCTAATGGCAATAACAGATATCCAATTTCAACCATCAAAACAACTCACAATACAAAAAAGGTACTGGCCTGTGCTTAATAATATGATCCAGAATAAGTGTCCAAATCCGAAATCCAAAGTTCTAATCTAGGCGTTGAATTTAGTCCCACGGAGAAATTTTCGAAGTTTGAATGGGTAATTTCAGAAACAATTCACAGTCCAATTCGTATTGACTTTCGGTATAATCCGTAATCCGACTGAATTGTAAAGATTGACGGAATAAGAATTTCACCGCTTTAGTCGATCTAGCTCTATTCACAAATTCAGTTTAAACTTTCTCAAACGAGACAAACTTCTTGATCTGAGTAAAAATGGATGATTGATTTCTTGACCCGAGTAAAAGTGGATGATTTTCTCCCTCGCATTGCCGACTGTTTATATACTAATCGCGTGACTTCCCAGAATTCCACACTACAAACACCAGGCCAATACAAGTGATCAATCTATCTAGTTTTAAAAATTTCTACATGAATAATTCTAAATGAATTTTAATTAATTCTAAAATGTTATTTTGAATTTCACCGGTTTAAACCTCAAAACAATAATATAAATATAGAATTATAAATAATAAATATAGGAATTCAAACAGGACATGACATGATTGTCGTTTACATAACATTTACATAACACTCTCGACATGGTTGTCGTTTACATAACATTTACATAACACTCATGAAACATTTGTATTATATTATTATTAGCTATTTTACCTAATCTAACTGTAACTAACCTAAACAGACCGTTCTTTTTACAGTTTATTAACTTTTATAATAATAAATGAAGAATAAAGATGAAAAGCAAAAAATAAAATACTTACCTTGTCTTTCCTTTCTTGCTGTCAACTTTTAATAATACTTAACCCTAATTTTTTTATACTATTAGTAGTAATGCACTAAATTTTTATTTAATTAGATAATAACATTCACAAATCAGATGTCTCATGTTAGTACAGTGGTATGTCTACAGATTTACAATGCTAAAATCAGGGGTTTGCTTCCCAGCTTTGTTGTAAGAAAAAAACACACTAAATCATTCAATTTTCCTTAACTGTCATAGTTTGTCTGGCTTTCTAACAATGCAACAACAGCTATTAATCGAAGTTAATAGTTGTCTTTCCTGTAGGAAGAATGTTTTTTAACAGAAATATTGACAATTCTCTCTTCAGAACACAATATTCTACAGTATGTCATTTGATTGATGAAAACCTTGACTTTATATCAGTTGTAGTTAATGTATAACTAAATATAAGAGAGAACTATTAATGTAAATCTTAAAAGAGAGGATGTGACAGGTGAGCATGGCAGCAGAGTTCCAATTTTCTGTTTTATTGCTCTATAACCAAACAAAATTGAAAGCTATAAAAATTATGGTTTGCCAGAGCAGTGCCAATTTTATAGTGAGGAATTTACATTAAGTTTCAAACTTTTTGGAGTGTGAGTGTAAAAAATCTAGAAGAAGGCATTTCTAGAGAAAACTTCAAAATTTGTATGTTATTAAAATATGTATTACTAGTTACAATGTTATGTAATACTAACTGGTATAACATAAAGTAGCTTAATTAAATTTTGAATGTAAGCTGTTAATTCCTTGTGACATCTACAGTAAATGATGCCTGGGCAGAGAAGATTAAGTGAATGTGGTAAGGTTTAAACCCTCTTTGTTCAAAGTTGAAAAAAAAGATTATGGATGTAGGACTTGCTTCTAATTTTTCAAGTGAATCCTTGGTTAAAAAATGGATAAGCAGCTGCTAAACATTTACTTGCAGCCAGGTAATTTAATGTTATTCCTACTTCCATAACCAACTGTATAATTTGGTTTCAACTAGATTAATATTCACTGAAATCTTCACTTTGATACTTTATTTAGCCAGTTCGAGCAGTCATCACTTCTGTGTGTACATAAATCATAAAATAAAAAAAACACTTCAGAAACTGGAAGATTTATTAGATTAGTGAAATATCACAATATGCTTCATTAAAATCAATTTATATGTACAAAATATACTTTTTAAAATAAATTATAAATACTTTAAACATGATTGTGGGATGTGCCCATTTGACAAACTTGTTTGTGGAGAAGGATAATACATGCCTCACCAGTATTTTACAATAACTGAGCTTCACAACAGTTGGTTAAGATTTTGTTAAAGATTAGAAGTACTTCATACACAAGGAATGAAATTGTTTTAATTAAGTTTTTTAACTGAAACTTTGTAATCTTTGTGTTTTAGTTGTGTACTCAGACCTTGAATGTTTTATGTATTATTACTAATATATAGTGTAATGAAACATTTAAAATTAATAAATGGAAAGAAATGTGTATAACTTTTAATTTTTCATCAGATAATCTTGATAGATTATCATTTGTTTAGGGTCTTAATTGCACGTTTTTACATTCTCACATGTAGTTGATTTTTAATATTTTATTTTCTTCAATGCTATTAATCGTTATGACATATGTTAACAGTATTTACCTCCTTGGTAAATATTATGGTATTATTGGTGGAGATACTTTAGTCCTTGATAGAATATTGTTGCACTTGCATACTACACTAAGCCTCGTGAATTGAGGCAAAGTCTGGGTTATATTTTTTAAAAAATGTGAAACTTTTTAAATATGCATTTTAAAACATAAATGGCACATAATTAACTTAAACATAAAATTGAAGCTCAAATACGTCTTAACTGTATCTGATGTATTTCCAGGTGACAAACATTGCCAAGCAAGTGTTAGCAAGGACATAAATGGTATTAATGATAAGAGTAGTGTGACATATTTTTTAAGGAATTTTGTTGTGCACCTGTTTGAAAATAGCCTTTGGAAAATTGTTATTGCTTATAAATATTTGCATAAATAAGTTGTAAAATTGCATGACCATGTGGAGAAAGCAGACATGGCATCTTTCAAAAGTTTCCAAATGTTTGAATAAAGGATGTTTAAACAGAGGAATTAGCCTAGTTACTGTCTTAAGGTACATATTTATGTTGGAATTTAACAAGTGCCTTACTTAGTTAACATTAAGATCAGACTTTACAAGTAGTGTTATAATCTTCTTAATCCTAATGTATTCAACACGTGGAGTTATCTGTCGAAATGTTAGAATTTAATAAATGCTTCTCTTGGTCAAGCAAATCTGATTTGATTGGTAGTTTTTCAGCTTTCACGCACCAGTGTTTCACAGCTGAGTATATGTACTGAAACATTGTTGTAATTAATAAGTACTTTTTTAGCCAGTGCTAAAATCAGATTTGAAATTTTTTACAATTCATAGTCTGATATGTTCATTGAAATGTTTTTATTACACCTTGTTACAAACAATCTTTGAGAATTTAAGAACATATTATATCTGGTACATAATAGATTAATTGTACTTGAAATAAATTGGTCATCTTCACAGTTTTATACATTAATAAATAATAGTTCTGAGGAAAGAAGAATTTTCTTTCAGTATGTTCTCAGTGGTATTTTGTGGTTAATCTATCCAGTGGCAGTGTAATGTAGAAAGTATGGAAAATAAATTGCTTCAGTGTATTTTTTCATAAATCAGCCTTAAGATATTCAACAAGTTGCACTTTTTAAGCTCTGAAAGTTCCTGGATGTAAAATGTATAGTCTGTAATATAATTAATTGTGAACTTTGTTGATAAAGTTTTTCCTTTACTCCTTTTTTTTTTCTTTTTTAGGAAGTAAATTTAATGATATAGAGCCATTCTTGCTGTATTAAAAGTGAAAGGAATTCTTGAAGGTACACAATACAGTTGACTGAATAAAACAGCTATATCCCTGATAGTATTTCAGGAGGTTTTATAGTATTTATAGTAATCCCTTTTTATTTTTAAAGTTAATTTTATAAATGACTTCCTTAAAACTGTAAAATCAGGTTTCAATTTTCTAAACTTAGTATTATCATTCAGTTTAATTAAAACTTTTTCTATATAATCATTCTGATTCAAAATAACCACACTATAACTATAGAATTCCAAGTAATTGTACACATATGAGCATTTATTTTCAGACACTTTTCCACTTATTTGGGACTTAATGATTATTAAATTTTGGCTGACAAAGAAGGAAAATCCATTGATATCACTTTCTTGAGAGAAATTTGGCCATTTCACTTCCCCAGTAAATCTGTAAGCATTTATCACTTATGTTAATCATTGCAAGTCAAACAAGTGTGGGCTTGGGTGTTTAATTATGGCACTCAGTAACTTGTTGAGAACACAGCAAATAATGCCTAGACAGAGAGGGTTAAGTGAATGTGATAGGGTCTAAAACCCTCAGCATGTTTAAAGCTGGAAACGAGAATAATAACAATATTTCTATTGAATGTAAGGGAAATTGGCAGGTTACCAGTTTACTTAATTGATAAAATTAACATTACAGTATGTTTATTTCATTATTAGCAAAGATTCAATTAAACAAAAAGTGTGCACATTTTTTATTCCTTTTCAGTAGTGAACTGCCCAGAATATCACGTGACATGAGGTATGGAGGGAAAAACCCTCCATTTTCCACCCTCTACTATTATTCAAAACCATAATATTATTTGGAACTGTATAGTTATAATTTATAGCCAAAAGTTCCTCATCTTGATAAGTTTTAAAGCAGCACAGATAGCTTTGTAGCTATATGCCAATAAACATTGAATACCTACCTTTTAAAGCAACTTCTTAGGGTAAAAACCGTGGGAATCTGGAATTATAGTTTTAAGTTAAAGAAATTGAAGTTTCTAGAAATCTGAAAAGAAAAAGAAAAAACTCAAAGGGAATAAATCTTAACATAGAAAGAAAGGACCTCACTTAAAAATAAGTAATAAACTCAAATAGTTAACATGACTTGTGAAGCATATAACTTGTATCTGGCCAAGGTACTATTGTTAACAGCAAGGGAAACTAACTGATGAAAATTAAATAATGCATTCTAATTTTTCTAATTATAAATGTAAGAACATTATATTTAACTATGACAGATTGCCAAGTTAATTTTAGTTTCAGTATAAGTACTTGCTCTGATTGGAAAGTAACACTCGTTTCATTTTTGAACTGACACATATTCATGCATTTTTGTACTTACCTAAGATTAGATTCTTATTAATATGCTAATAGTTCTTCATGACTTTTATTAATGGCCAGAGTTTCTTTAAATCTTAATATTTTTCCATTGTTTGAATTTAATATCCAGTCACATTTTCCCCTAAAAATAATTATATAGTATTCAGTTTCTTAAATGGATCAAATGTGTATATTTTTGTTAACTCCAATCATATTTTGTTTTCTCACCATTAACTTCTTGTTGAGGAATTATTCAAAGTAATGTGCCCAGGTATCTTTTACCAAGAATCTTCAAGTTATGTTGTAGTGTTTCTCAGCAGACTGGTGTTAGTGCATGGGATTTCATGAAAATAAACAGAAAGGAATGCTCATATGTAAATCATAAAAGTTTTTCATTGTACTTGCAATTTCATTTTAGTTGTACACAACAGTTTAGGGAGGCAGTGCTGTTCTCTGGCATTTGGTGCAGAACACTGGTTAAATAAAGTTATGCTCTTCAAATATTTTTAAAGATTAGACTAAAAGAATAAAATCTTTGTTGTAGATTTATAAAAATGACCTGTATTTATATGTTTATTACTAAATTTTAGATAAATCGTTGGTCAAGAAAAGAGATGAAAACGCTGTTGTTGAAAGAGCATAGTATTTATGACATCAAAGTTTTTCATTCTTCTTTACAGCCAGGTATGTTATCAGAAATCTATGAGGATTTTGAGTGCTGTTGTAAAACATTTAATATTTCATGGGTTCATATATAATTTTAAGAATATGTGATTTTTACAAGTTGGGCTTATGTGGGACTGAACTAGACTTGCAACAGTAGTATCCCTTAATAAACAAATTAGGCTTAAAGGCAATTGTTAATTTAATTTCTAGAATGCTGGCCTAATATTACGGTAAACAAAGCTTGACCCATTAGACTAATTTGTTAAGTGTTGATCTACACTAAGAATGATTATGGCTTAGCAATGGCCTACTGTTATGGTGAGGGGAGCTTGATTGCTATCCTAATTGGTTTGGTGCTGGCTTAATATTATGGTGAGCCAGGTCTGTTTGATCTAGGGTTGGCCTACTTGTTACGGTGACCTAGTTTAGCACTGGCTACTGGCCTACTATTATAATGAATTCAGGTTGACCTCCTTATCTCATGAAATTGAATTAAATTTTATATATGTACGTGTAGTAGTTTTCGTAGTTAGAAATAAGTTTTGGGCTGTTTTAGTTATTAAATAATTAGTAATTGCTATTTCATCAGAAAATAATAAATTGTTTCTGTCAATAAGTTTAGTAACTACAAAAGAGTAGAACATTTTAATATTGTTGAAGATACTGAAGAATTCTTGTTCAGTATTTGTGTTGTAATGGATACTTGGTATCTAATTTACTAGCTTACTTTATTGAATATTACTTCTCATTTGGCAGTCAGTCAGTTGAGATTTTCATATTGTCTCAGACAAATATAATCCAAAATTGATTATAAGTATTAGGTTTGTTTGTTTTAAATTTTGGGCAAAGCTACCCAAGGGTCATCTGCACTTGGCATCCCTAATTTAACAGTGTAAGACTAGAGGGAAGGCAGCTAATTATTATTATCCACTGCCAAATTTTGGACTACTCTTTTTTCAATTTTATAAATAACAAACTAACATATAAAATGTTTGTAGAAATGAAGTGAATTTTTTAAACAAGTTTTTCCACTCTGAAAAGAAAAATCAAGATGTTCGTGCTTTCGCTAGTCCAGTAAGGGTTAATCAAATCATTTGAGATATGTAGGGTAGAGTGAGAATGACAAATGTATCACAAATGATGGATTCACAATTTATTTTGGGAAGAAATTTTAAAAGTTATTTTTTATCGTTTAATTTTTTTCAAAACTTGTATTCACAACTGACATTAATTATGAACATAGGTTGGTGTTTGGTTCACAAATTATTGTTTATTTAAAACATTGTAATTTTCTCTATTATCAGGATTGTTTTTCAGTTATCCATGTTCAGTACTTTAAATTTAGGAGTTTATGGTTCATGTAGTATAATGTTGTTGGCAGTTGTACATATAGGCATTAGATGGTTAACTACAGTGAAGTGTTGAGCTTAAATTATTATAGGTATATGTAGACACTACAGATACAACTTTAGTGGAAAACTAACCTAGAGTTGTTATAGACAGTCATACATGTAGATGGTTAACTACAGTGATATACTAAGCTGGAATTTTTGTTTAATACTTTAAGTATTTTTATTGCATGTTATTTAATTTATAATTTGTTTACATTTTTCCACAAATTTCATGTGTACTTCTACATCTTATAGTTTCTAATGTTGTTTCTACTTTACTGTGTTGTTTATAAGCATATTGTTCTATTTTGATCAAGTAACCTTGTGGGATGATGTTCTGCAAATAACATTTGTACTTTACTGTTATGGATTATAAGAGTACTGTTACATTCTGATCAAGTAGCCTCATCAGATGATGATCTGCACATGACAGCTCTTCTTTGCTGTACAGGGTGTAAGGACATTGTTCCATTCTGAACAAATAGCCTTACAGGACAATGCTGAATACATAACTCATTTATATCTAACAAAGGCATGTTTGTTACAACTGAATAGAATTACCTGGAATAAGGACTACTTAATCTTAAAGGATGAAAGTATCACTAAAAATAGTTGCTGGTCAAAAACAGTTTAATTATATATAATAGAACTAAAATTAACTTGTGCAATCAATTTGTCCAGAAGTCATAAATCAATACAAACCACAAGCTAAAATGCAGGACAGTATTGAAAATGGACAAAATGTGATTAAAGGAAATGAAAAGAGATAAAACACTAATGTTTTATTTACTACTACTTTTAGATCATTGTTTTTAATTATTTCACTACCATAAATTGTGTATTTCTTAGAGACAGGGAAAGATAAGAAACTTAAAAAATATCAAATATGTTGCAATTTATTTCCTTTTTGTATTCTGAAAGCCAAATAAACTGTATTGTTTGATTCAACATTAAAATTCATCAGCAAATTTTGTATTTATGGTGTGTAAGAAATTTCACTGTATGGTTGTTTTTTTGTCCATAATAATGGAACAATATCCCAAAAGAGTAGGATACCATGTTGTTTTATGATAGGGTACTTTTATCATATGAATACTTTATAAGTATAATTATTTAACTGTGTTTCTAGTCCAGTATAGTTTAGTTTAAAGATGTTATAAAACCATATCAAATACCTCATAGAAATTGCTCCTGTAACATGTTTGTTTCCGTATTAAACTTAATGTGTAACGGAAATTAAAATATATTATGTGGTTGATAGTTTACATCTCTATGTTATTAGGTGTGTCAGACCCATGTCAACTTGGGAACAATGGCTGTTCTCACATATGTACCCTAGATTCTGTCAAGAAACCAACTTGTGTTTGCCCTTATGGACTGCTCTTGTCATCTGATAAGAAGACGTGTAAAAGTAGGTTTTGTATAATCTTACATGTAAAGGTTGTTGTCTTTTTTAAGAAGCAATTTCATTTTTATTTATAATTTCGTAACCATAGGGAAAAATCAGAATTGTTTTCAAAACAGTGGTAAAACTACCAGGGAGTAGGCAGTGAAATGCTCCAAGTCTCTTAGAGGCCCATCTCAATGTTAGGATCAGTTAATGCATTGTAAACACCAAACTATACAGTTACTTTTTAATGTACATAGAAAAACTCAAAATTATTTAAAAAATAAAAATCTTGTACCGTAAAACCTATGTCAGAATTGCATGGGATCAAGTAAAATTTCTGGCTTAAGCAGGTTTTTCCATCTTAGACAATGAACATGCATTTCCTTAATCATATATAATTTTTGAGTGAATGTTATACTTATTTGACTCAAGATATTTGTGAATAAAGTTATTGTGCTGTTTATGCTATATTTATTAGAATAAGAACAAAAATATACATTCAAAATATACATAGTACACAAAAACTCAAATTTATTTAGAGAAAGTGTCCAATTTTAACTGTTTCATTTTGTTAATGGGCTTCTCATGCGGTTAAAAGAGAACACCTATTTTATGTCCTTTTCATGAAGTTCATCTTTCCTCTTCATTTTTGCATACAATTTGATAGTGTTAATATAACTTAATACTTGCAATGAAGTTGGAGTTTCTGTTTCTTCACTATCTTTTCCAGTTTGTTCATCATCTGAATCTCTCACTGTTACCATCTTGCAATTCTATTATAGATTTTAAATCAATTTCTGTTAAAACATTCTTATCAATGTTCACAAAAAAATTTTGTGTGTTCACAGAATCATCTGCATCAGTCTTTTCAATCAGAGTTTGGATTTCACTAGAATTGTCAAAACAAACAACTTTTCCACAATCTCTGCTATTATCAAGAATAAATTCACAGTTTTGAAAGCATTTTATTACGTATTTGATTGAATGACCTAAAAATGCAATTGCATCTAATACATCAGTTTTCATGGCCATTTCAGATACTCTCTTACAGTCGTCCATTAGTTTTCTGTATTTTAATTTTGCATAGTGGCTGTACAACTGATGTTGTACACAGAGGTAGAAAGACTAAATGTTTACTTTTGAATGACAAGTTACATTATTTAGGAAAAGTAGAATATTCCTATTTTTATGTTCCACTCTTTTGTTTAAATTGTTCAGATATTCCTTGAATATAGCACTTTATTTTCTTTACATTCCACAGGAAGTTGATTCTTCCTTAAATTTTTGAAACAATGTGGATTTTCACTTTTACCTATTATCCATGGTAAATTTTTCCTAAATTTTAAAATTAGGGAAGATAGAAATTTATGTTTTTGTGAGAATTATTTAAAGAGTAGAATTTTGCACTTAAAAGACAAATATATTTCTACAAATCATAAATTTAATTTATCTGCAAAAATAATAATGGCAGAAAAAAGAACAGAATGTGTTTAGCCAATACTTACTGTAGTTTAAACAAATTATTAATAAAATAAAATGTATTAATATTTAAGGAAATTATTAATTAAATAAGAAATAAATATTTAATCAAAAACATTTTTTCCACCTTACTCAAGTTCTAATCCTACTTGTTGATAGATGAGGTGATGAAAGATAGTTCTCCATCCTCATTACACAGGTTCTGCCATATAGAGGGCCTTTTATAAGAGAAATCTTAAGATAATTTTATATGCAAAAAACAGCTCGTTTGGGTTGAGAAAATATTTTAAATAGAAGAGCGAACAACGTTTTGACCTTCTTCGGTCATTGTCAGGTTCACAAAGAAAGAGGTAACTGACCGGAAGCTGACCACATGTTTGGAAGGGGTTGTGTAACTGAGTGTTGCAACCAAATAAAATTGGTTACCAAAAAAATATATAAGAGAAAATAGAGGAGAAAAATATTCTTGTTTAACAAAACTGGACATATTTTTATAAATAACGATAGTGTAGGTAAAAGTGAAGAAGCAGATTGTTAAGGTATGTATTTAAATTTTAGTTATGACAAAAAATGCACTAAATAAATTAACTGTGTTTGAAGTACAATCAAAGACAAATAAAATCGTATGAAGAAATAGCTGAAATACCACAAATGGACTCTCTTTTTCATCTAACAGAGGACACTTTCTTTTGAATATTGAAAACACTAGGTTGAAATGTTTAATAATATCAAAGGAATTGTGTTGAACCAAAAGGCTGTTTTTTGGGGATGTAAATCAGGTTGACTGATGTTTATCACAAAGTTTTTATTCTAAAAAAATGAAGTATGGAATGTTGCTGTCTAGAAAATGGTTATTATTCACCACTGATAGTGCGTGCATATTGTGAAACATTCTGCCTTTTTATCAGTTGTATTTTTGTTTTATTGATACTTGTTTCAAGAACAAAAAAGAGTGGTTCACAACAACAGAAAGTCACGTAGGTTGAAGGTTCACAATGTCAGAAAGTCATGTAGGTTTAAGGACATGAGACTGGTTCAGTGTCAGAGATTCATGTAGATTCAACGGCATAAGAGACTGGCTTATGATGTCTAAAAACCATGTAGGTTCAAGAACTTTTAGTGTATAATGATAAAACTATAAGCTGAGTGCTTTTGAAAGGTGAACCTTTCTTCTTCAGGAGCAAACTCTGGAGGACTGGAGACATATAAATGTACTGGAACACATCTTTATGCTTGTTTGACAATACAAAGATGACATTTAAAAGAACCTTAGAAGAACACATAAAAATGGAAAAAGGAAGGAATTAAAAAGCAAGAAAAGCTGAAAGAGAACCAAATGCTGAATATGTCATTGTGCTACTTTTAATAAAATCTTGTTCTCAATAATTATGTTCAAAGTATCTTTATGACACCATTGAACATTTCTATGATTTCTTTGGTTGTAGTATGAAAAGGTGGGCTATGTTAAATGAATTAGCTTCTGTATCCAAAGTTATTGAGAAAGTAATACTTAAAACATTATGTCCTGTTTGATTCCAGATGTGATTCACTTGTATTTAGATATTGTAAAAGGGCTAAAATAATTCTCCTTTCAACAAGCATGATGAGTAAGATGAAGCCTCAATAATTTTCCACACGAAATGTTTCAAATCAGATCTTGAAAACATTTCAGCAGTTTCTAAGTTAGCAACCTTGTTAATAAGTGAAAATGGTGCTGTGTGTTTCATCTTCCAAGAATTCTTAAATGTGATAACTTTGTTTTTGACAATCACCGAGACAGTTGCAAGTGCCAAACAGTATTTGATAAAAAAAAAAAAAAGAAAAAAAAAAGATAAACACAGTAGTTGAAAAACAAGTAAGTGGATTTTGAGTAATTTTTGTTGAAAATAGAAAGGTGAAGAACATTAATTTAGAGCAAAATAAAATATTTTGTTGAAAGAAAATCAGTGAATGATTACAACTATATATTGTGTCTAATGTTTTGAAATAATTAACATTATTGATATGTACACCATGATAATTGATTTTGCCCTGTTTGATGGGGACTTACTTGAGTATCTTGTATTAAGCCCTGTGATGTCCTAGTTTCACTGTTGTTTCAGGTATTGTGTCCTGAAGTGTCAGAAGTTAAAATATTTTCATGTTTACTTTTTCTGAATCTAGTGTGTTATGATCTTGTTTTGCATGTAGCACTGAGGAAATGTGTTTTTATGGGGTCTGTGTATTTGTTTTGTTTGTACACTCTTCAAAAAATTTGCTTTTTTTGCCATTAGTCAAAAAGTTACTAATACTGAGAAAAATCAATAAAAAAACATTTTTGGAGTTAACAATTACTGTTTTTTTTTTTTTTTTTTTCATTGAACAGAGCCAGCTTATCTACTTGTCTACTTCTGTACTCAAAGTAATGGTACAAAAAACATTCTTGGCATTAAAGACCTTAACATATCAAGTAAAAAGTGGCTTTTCCCACCTATTTCATTGGGAAACAACCAGGTATGTGAATCAGAACATAAACGGATATTTCAGAATATTCATAATAAAGAAAAATAAATAACAATTGTATGTTTTTACTTAAACTGATAAGGCTAACTTTTTTGTATTGAATTCTCTTATCAGTATGAATGTTTCTTCAGAGTAAGTATGTATTTTTATCTATTCTGAAGTATTGGTCTAAGTGTGTGGGATAATGTAGTTAAGAGGTGGTATCATTTTGAGTGTTAACTTGTGTAACAGATATAACTCCTTATTAATAAATTATCACTATCTAATGTAATGTCTTGTGTATACTTTGTGAAATTGATACTGAATAGTATTGTGTATTGTAATTTATAATTTGCATCAGTAACTCAGTAAATTAACTTTCTTTCTACAGACGTGTTTGATTTTGCTGAGTTTGTTTGAGGACTATTTTTCATTTGAGGACATAATAAGTAAAGATTGCACAAGAAAAACAAGAAATATAATTCTTATCTCAGTCCTTATGTTTTTTGCTGTCAACTGTTGATTAAACTTAATTCTTTTATGTACTAATGGTACTGCTATACAAAATAATTTTTATTCAATTAGATAATGCATATAAGAACACAGAAGAATAACATTCAGAAAACAAATAATGCCTTATAAATATCATAATTTTTCTGGTATTTTAATTGTATGAAAAGGGTTTTTACAAATTCTGCTTGGCTTGCCAAAGTGAACTTCCTGATAAAAAGTCAAATTGGAGATGAAATAGAAAATAACAGAATTAAATAGAGCAATATTTTAAAAAAATTCTAAATATCTTCTAATATGAGAATTGTGATATTTTCTCTCTATGCATCCCCCTTTCTCATAATTTATTTACTACCTCTTCAAGAAATGTAAAATTGAGTGTGCATTACTTATGATAATGTTTTCAATTCTCAGCAAAGCATAATTTTGTGGTCTTGATTGCAGAGCAATACAATTGAAAACCAGACCCTTCTTGCCATGCCTACTTTCAGAAATTTCCAACAGTTCATTTAGACATTTAATAATATATTATTGATAACAAATAGAAAGTCAAGGTTCTAATCTATCAAATGATGTTTTATGTTGTTTGTAATTCAGAGAATTCTTAATCATGCTTTCAGTTCAAACCTTATTTTCTTGAAAACACATTGATGAGATTAGCAGCTCTTATTGCATAATTAAAAAGCCAGAAAGACTAGTAGTTGTGTGACATTATCTGCATTTTGCATGTGAATATTCTTTGTTCTTTGGTGCATTATTGAATCAAATGAAAAATGATTTAGTGCAGTGGTACTGTTAGTTCAGAGTTATATGTCATCAACAACTGGAGACATACAAAGAAGACCCATGTGTTTTCTTTATGTTATTGTAAAATTAACTAAAATGCAAGTACTTGAAACTTTTTATTAGATATGATAAAATATATAATAATAATTTTGCATGAGATATACTCATGAGCTGCTCGCAAATAGTTTGTATGTTATTTAATTCGATAATGTAATGTGATTTGCAACTTTTATGGTGTAAATGTTAGGTATACATGGATCAAAGGATAATAAAAATAATATTTAAGTACAAATAATTACATTCCATTATAAGTTCAAAGCTACTTAAGATAAACAAATCTAGTTTTATGTTACAATTTGAAGTTGTTATAGAAAGATAAAAAGGGTAGTTTAAATGTATTTTAATCATTTTTGGCAGTTACAAGGTCTGTCAAATTGCATAGAGTTAGAGTGGAGAAGAAAGGAGGTTTTTCAGAAAAAAATTAAATTTAATGTAGGTGGTGTTTAGAGATTACATAAATAAAATTTAGGATTTTTGAGAGGAAAAAAAGTACTTTTAATCTTAATATGAAAGTACTTTGCACTTTCTCTCTAATAACGAAAACAACTCAGTATCTCCATCAACAAATCTTTTGTAAAAGAGCTTAATTAAAAAACTTAAAAACTTTTAATGTCTACTGAAAGCCTGCCGTGATGTCTGAAGATGCACATACTGTACTAAAAGTTATAATAAGGAAACTGTAATGAGTACGGTAATGAATATGGATCAGACTTTGACATATCTCATTATTATTGGAAATTAATCTGCCAAAATTATTGCAATGATCCATGTTCTTTTTGTAACCATGCTCAAACCTGTTACAATGATCCACATTATTCCTTTAGCTGCATATAAAACTGTTGCAATAATCTGCATTCTTCTTCTAGCTATGTTTGAACTCATACACTAAACCTCATTCTTTCTCTGGCTAGCTGTGTATGAAACTGCTGTAATGATACACATTTTTCTTCAAGGTGTGTATAAAATTGCTGCAATGGAAGGTTCAGAATAAAAATTCAAAGTGCTAAAATTTTGTTTCTTTTAGTCTTAGAAGAGAATATTTAGTTTTTCACAATAGTTTTGTTTCTAAGAGGTTTCATCTGGTAATTTTGTTTATAATGGTGACTACAGATCTTTTATAAGCAAGTTCTTATATATCATGACAAATTACATAATTTCAAGTGTAGCAGTTTTTTTTGTTTAGAAAAATGGCTAAAATGATAAGAACTTTCATTTATTACAGTATTTAATGTTGTAGTAGATATCAGTTTAGATGTACAGTATTTAAATATTTTTTTTGCTTTTGTTTAAATTCTGTTGTAATGCTGGCATTCTTGATGAATGCCTATCCATAAGTGAAATAATTTCATGTTTTTATCATGTGAAACCCCTATTTTGAATTGGTTGGGATTTACTCTTTTTTTCCTTCAAAAAGGTATTGGGATATATAGATAAGTTTTCTCATTTTCTTCTATTAACTTATTTTAATCTTAATATTCTAAGGATATGAGTGTGGTTAATTTGACTTGAAACATTCTGAAAGATTATCCCTTGTATTTGTCTTGTATATATATTTTTTTAATTGTTTCATACTTTAGTTTTTATGTGAGTTGTGTTTGAGGAATCACATTTATAAAGTTTAGGCTTTTATTTGGGTTATATTATTTTATGAATTTTGTAGTGTGTTTTTCTTCACTGTAAGTTTAATAATGAAAGAATGTTTAATTTATCATCTAATGCATAAGGTGTAACTAGTTCTATGAATTTACCTCCATGCATTTTTAAGGACGTTTACTAGATTTTCTAGCAATTTTGAAATTTTATTGTCAATTCTGTGTTTTCTATTTATATTTTCCAAATAATCAATTATTTTTAGGTAATTCCTAAGTCAAGAATTGCTATTCATCCAGTAACTAACACCATTTTTTGGGCAGAAGGAAAATACTTATGGAAACAGGAGTTCAATGGAGAAGCAAAGAAAGTATTACATCTAGGTAAGTACATTGAGAATGTAATATAAAAGAACAAAAACTTACAGCTAGGTTAGTGCACATTGGAAATGTGATTAAGGAAACAATTTTCTTTGACTTTTAGAAACAATATTGCAGGTGCAGGCTACTGAAATAATCCAGCTATCTATGACGTATAATGCAAAACAGAAGCCCTTGAAATGGTGTACTTGATAAAATTGAATAATTAAAACCTTAAAAATTATATTATTCATATCAGTTTTCAGATGATATAGAGATATTTTACTAGTTAGAAACTTATTGTTCCAAATAGTTAATCAGAGAAAGAAATATAAAAACAATAAACAGGTAAACATTATTTTAATAAAACATTTAATTTAAAGGTGACCAATACAATTTCACGTTATCACTATCATCATTAACTTTCCCTAAAAACTTTATACAAATTAGTTTGCTAGGTTTAGAAAATTTCTTTGATTTTTCTTAAAATGTTGGGAGCTTAATAGGATCTTCATGAACTGCTGTTGTGATCTTGGATTTATTTTTTTATGTTGGCCCCTACTAGTACCAGCGGTAACTCTATGGATTTACAATGCTGAAATTAGGGGTTTGATTTCCCTTGGGAGACTCTGTGGATAACCCAATGTAGTTTTGTTATAAGAAAACACACATTCTATGATTTGCTTCAAGCACTTCATATATTAATAGGATCTTCATGAACTGTTGTAGTGATCTTGGATTTATTATTGTACGATGGCTCCTCCTGGTACGGCGGCTACCCTGCTTCCTTGATATTTAATGATTTATTTTGTGTATACTTTCTCATTGTAAATTACCACCAAAGTTTGTGACAGTTACTTGCACATTTAGAGTGAACTTAACTTTTGTTTTTTTTGTTATTATGTGTAGTCTTCTGGTATTATTGATTATATGTTTACTTCTATTGCAGCTCAGAGGCAAATCATATCTCTGACAGTTCATTCACCCTCCCAGAACTTGTACCTGTCTTCAGTGATGGATGACAAGGATGATAATGACCATTATTTTATCTCAGTCTGTTCTGTAGATGGGGAATTTTTAACAGATATTGTGGCAAAAGATCTTTGTCGAGTATCAGTTTTAAAAACAGATGATCACAACGTGTGAGCTTTTTACCTTATTTCTTGCTTAGATTGCTATATTTTGACTTGTTTAAAGTACGTCACTTCATGCACTTTAAAAAAAAAAGTGCTTCAAAATGAGTTATAAGTATTTGCTGTTACATATACTCAGTTGTTGCTGTCTTTCCTATGCAAACTTTTTTGTTATGCATGCTTCAAGCCT
This sequence comes from Carcinoscorpius rotundicauda, assembly GCA_011833715.1. Classification (NCBI taxonomy): domain Eukaryota; kingdom Metazoa; phylum Arthropoda; class Merostomata; order Xiphosura; family Limulidae; genus Carcinoscorpius; species Carcinoscorpius rotundicauda. Next base: position 34,347,643 of record CM022402.1, read on the forward strand.
TTTACACCTACCTATTGGAATCAAATGATTCACATGTCTCTTGTACAAATCATTGTGTTGTTAGTTCTCTGCCAATAGGAGCACAGTACATTCACATGATGCATGCGTCTCCCTTTGTGCACCTTCACTTCTTGTTTGGCAGCATTTTCACTCAGATATCTTTCTTTCTTTTCATCTTGATTAATGTTTGAATTAGTTTTTTGAATGGCTTAATTTAACATATTCAGTTTTTTTTAAGACATTCAGGCTCAATTATCCTTGTCATATTTATTTCTCACTTCAAATGCTTTTGCCAACTGATACAACATGAATTGAAAGTTAATGACACTGCTTTGGGTATCTCACATTCAACAGATGCGTTGCCATGGGTTTTAGTTACTGGTGACCAAATGGGAGATTTACCTATGTTTAATTGCTGGAAGATTGAACATTACATGGGTCAACATATATCTCCAGACATTATGCCACCACCTCCCAAACCTACATAGTCTGACTAGGACATGACTACCTGTTTCCTTCGGTGAAATTACTGTTCCTTCCCATGCCTATTCTGAGGGATTCTGTTCAGTTTTTCACAATTTTATCAGACTTGATTTCTCAGGAATGTGATGTTTTATCACTTCTATATCTTATGATCTGTATATTTCATTACTACATGAATATACTTTTCAATCCTATTTGGTTTTTCCCCTGTTTCCTGACACTAAAGTTCACTCTGAACAATTCACTTCTTGGTGTAGTGCTACTTTGCTTCCTTCCCCATTAGCTTTAGATCAGCCTGTCATCAATTATCATAGGGTTGACTGTCCGTATCTTTACCAACAATCATTTGATTCGGTTTTATCCATCTGGGGGCATTTGCTTGGAATCTCCTGTTTTTCTCTCCCATTCCCAGTTTTCCTGCTTCCAGCTTACTTTCATGACTCTTTTATGGTATCTTTTTATAATCCACCTTATGTCTGGGACTCTTCACAGAAATCCTAAGGGATTTTCTGAAAACATCCTCTCCATCCTAATTCCTTGTTGGCTTGTTTGTTTTGTTTGGGTTTACTTGTGAATGTGGTTTATCTGTTGTTAGAACCTTTTGTGTCATGATGTTTTTAATCTAGAACTTGTTTATGTGCTCTTTATCTCCAGGGTTTGCAAATTGATCCATTTTTAAAAATTTTCATCTTTGATATGATTCCAGAGTCTTTGGAGTCTCAGGTAACATCTATCCAGCACCATCTTAACTTTATTATTCTGGTAACCCAGTCTCAGTCAGAGCCAATTGTGGCACAGATTCTGTCTTCTCACTCTTTCCCTTTTCAACCCTTAATTACAGCTCATTGCTTTTTTCAGTAGTGCACAATATGCTCTCAACAGTTTTGGTGACTACTTGGGTAGGTTTGGGCCAAGTGGAAGCTTAACTTTTGCAGCCTTGATTCATTGGTGGTGTCACTGATGTTTGGGTTCTTCAGATTTTGTCAGAGGATCTCAAAATTCCCTATCTTGCCCTACATCTTTTGTTGTAAAACTCGTTTTCTTCTCTTTTTCTTGAGATCTCATACCTTGTCAGCATTTACCAGAGTTTTATTCCTGCCTGTTTGTTGTTCCCAAATATGCCTAGAACTCAAGCCTCATCATTTATAATTCTTGCCTCAATCAATTTATTGACATCCTGCATTTCACCATGGAATCTTACCTTACTCTTTGGTGGCCATTTTCTTTACATCTATGTATGATCAAAATGGATACTTCCAATGTTTATCTGCATATTCTTATCTTGGAATGATCTTGTTTTTATCATTGGTTTCTTCATTAAGGTTTAGTTTACCAATTTCATATCCTACCCTTCAGACTGGCTTCTGCTCCTTATGTTTTCTGTGGTGAAAGCTTTTGTTGTTCGTCTTCATGCCCTTGGACTGCATTTCCATTTTTACATAGATGACTTGCTACTTTTGACCCATTTTGAACAGGAGTCAGCCAGTCATGCTCATCAACTCCTTCATAAAGCTGCTTGGGCAGTCTGTGGTGGTCAACTGTGGAGATACCCTGCTCAATGGGTTCCACATAAATGGCTATAATCATTCAGTTTACAGTAGGACGATGTTGTTCTGTCGGCATATATTATGTACTATTCTCTAATTTGTAATTAACTATAAGTTGGAACCCTCATATGGATATCGGGACTCTGTGAGTTGGATTTTGATTTTGAATCAAACAGTCAACATAAATCCTCACACAGATTTCAGGTTATCTGTCTTCCTTCCTTGATTTCCTCCTTCAATACTGTGGGTTACAGCAGGGTTACACAAGATTGTTCTTTTCTAACTTAGGCTCTCACTTTTTTTTATGTGAATGTTATTGTCTGCTGGATGGTATTAACCTGTTTTGCAGTTACAGGAGTTAACTGCTTGAGATAGACATCCTTTTGATACATCTACAGGGATACATTTGTTTTTACCTCCTCATAATCAGTGTGGGATTCTAGCTAATCTTTTGAGCAGAGGAAAGTATTAAAAATGTATTCCCTTCTTTTCACACTTTCTATTTTTTCTTCCTTCCTACTTCTGGTATTTCCATCACCTGCCAAACTTCAAAGTGGTAGTTTGATAGAAGCATATAGAGAGAGTCACATGCATCAAATGAGTGTTCTTTGCTCCTATTGGTGGATAGGTGACACACAATGATTTGCACAAGAGACATGGCAGAATCAATTAATTTTAGTAGGTGGGTGCAGAAGGCTTATGGCATGCGCATTAAATCAGTTTGGACATAGAGGGCAATAATGAATGAAAATCTTGTAATTATAGGGAAATATTTATTGGAAGTACAATTCATTATAGCAAAGATTATAAAATTTGTAAAAGAAGATCTTGTGGCGTAGCAAGGCGAAGTTTGTGAACTAGTAAGCCACTTGCATATGTTATCAGTAACTCTTCAAAGCAAATAGCAGATAAATAATGAATTTAAGAAATAATAAGATATTTGTCGAAACTGAAGTTAAAGTTTATACAAACATGAAACTAACTCAAAGTATATTTCTAAATTTGGCAAAAAATGCATAAAATAATTAATTAATATGTGGTGACTTTATATGTTTGTGTGTGTGTATAGACAGATAGGCATGATTATTTTTATCCTTTTTTTCTCCAGAAAACTGTTGTGGCTACATGTCTGTAGAAAGTCTGAAGGTGCTAAAGACCTCTATATTTTAGAGTCCTCACTATTGGATGGAAGTCACAGGGAAGTTTTGTTTCAATCTGAAGAAAAACTATTGGAAGGTCAGTAATTATTGTTAAATATTAAATTTCAAAAAATATAAAGGACTAGTAGTATTTGTTACAAAACTTTAACAAAAACTCCAGTAAAATAAAACTTACAATTCAAAAAGATATTTGTAATCCACACGAACTTGAAACTCAGTAAAATAAATTAATAATTAAGAAATGGATATGTACATCAAAGGAATTTCTAGTAAAATAAAACTATAATAATTTAGAAGGGATATGTATTATGTGGGAAAAATTCAGTATTATAAAAGCTTATTTAATTGCCCTAATAGGTCATTATTATACCAACATCAAAATTAATAATACAAAAAAAAATACAATTTATTAATGAAAAACTTGTGAATTGATATAGTCACAAGTATTATTTTATAACTTTTTTTCCTAGAAATATATATTTTGTTCCTACTAGTATATCTGTGAAACTTGGCTTTAGACATAAGTATTAAAAGAATTTATGGTGGTATGTTATACAAGGGCTGTTCAAAAAATACACGGACAGACATCATAAAACAAAATGTACTTTATTTAGAAGTTACAGGTCTGGGACCTCTTCAAAGTACTCTCCTTCCCAATGCACACACTTATCCCAATGGTGTTTCCACTTGTTGAAACAGTCCTGGTACGCTTCTTTTGTAATGTCCTCCAGCTCCTTCGTCGCATTTGCCTTAATCTCTGGAATTGTCTCAAATCTTCTTTCAAGGGTCTTTTGAGTTTGGGGGAACAAGAAAAAATCGCAAGGAGCAATGTCAGGTGAGTAGGGGGATGGGGAATAACAGTTATCGAGTGTTTGGCCAAAATCTTACGAGTTCTAAGGCACAGATTTCTTAGCAATGTAGTACATCTTCAATTTTTTGGTCAAAATCTCGTAACAAGATCCAACTGATATCCCACACTCTTCAGCAAGCTCCCTGACAGTCAGATATCGATTTGCTCGCACCAGGGTGTTGATTTTGTTGGCGTGTAGGTCATCAGTTGACGTGGAAGGATGTCCAGGACACTCATCATCTTTAATGGACTGTTGATCATCCTCAAAACGTTCATGCTACTTGAAATATGCCATACGCTTCATAGCAACATCACCGTAAGCCGTGTTAAGCATAGCAAAAGTTTCAGTTGCAGATTTTCCAAGTTTAACACAAAATTTCACAGCAAGTCGTTGCTCCTTCAGGTCATTCATTCTGAAATCTGCCAGATGAAAAAATTGCACTTCACTTAAAACCACGTAGCTAATACACAAATGAAGATATCTGTAATTGGGATATGGCGTCATAATCAGCTGATTAGTGTGAACCTAGCGACACCAATCGGATTCCCCTGGAACCAACTGAAGCCGCGCAATTCACAGTCCGCGTATTTTTTGAACAGACCTCGTTGAAGAGGTATGAAGAGAAACTTTTGGTGATGATTTTGTAGCCTGATTGTTTGTACTAATGAATTAGAATTTTTTCTTAAGAAATGAAATCTTCAAAAATACCTGTTAAACTGATACTTTAAATAACTTGGCTTGCAGATATCAAGCACTAAAAGATTCACTTCATGCTTCATTAGTTTGGAGTGATGGAATAGCTGAAGAATAGTCCTAAATTTTATTATTCTTTCAAACTGTTTTCTGAAATGTTCATATCTCAGTATCATGTCCTCGTAAATAATTTATTATGCAACAGTGTGGTGTTTCAAAGTGTACATAAGTGCATTATCAAAGTTTTTTCTTAGATTTATAAAAATTCAATGAAATCCAAATGTGTATTAAAACAACATTTTGTAATTTTTTCTTCTAGATTTGAGCCTGACAGGGGAAAACACCAAAAGTTGTTTGATCTTTGCTTCAAATATGTCTGTTGTTTGTAATCTTTCTAATGTTACATGGATGATTGAAGCAAACCTTTCCATTTCAACAAAGACACCCATAACATCATTTGCTTTAAAAGGAGATCATGTGTTTGTTACATCAAATTCTAATGTTTATGACCTTTGGCTTACCAAAACTATGGCATCAATCTCTTGGCCAGTGTTGTCAGTTGATGTAATTTCAACCTCAAAAGGTAACATCTTCATTCTGTAGATCTATACAACAAAGTAGGATTTTATTTCAGCCATGCAAAAAGGCTGGTAGCTTTAACTAAGGTTGGGAAAAGAAATTGTTAATTAAAATAGAAATAGTCTGCTCCTCTTGGTAGGTTAGCTGATACACAGTAATTGAGAACTCTGGGTACTGGTGCTTTCATCAGATTTCAAGTTGGATTTGTGTATTTTTATTTGAATCACCCTGTGTATTGCTTATAATGCTGCCAGATCTCATACATGAAGATACTGTCATTTATAGCTTACGTAGATACTATTACTATGAGTTTGCAAATTCTTGGATGAGATACAGTCAAATTAACAGAATTTCCAAAATGGTAACTTGCCTCTTTTCACACTGCAGCTATTCTCAGATATGTCCTCTGTATGACATTTTTTTTACAATAGGCCTTGAAACTCCCATCTACTATGCTGTCAATGTGTTTTTTTAAAAGTAATTCCTTTGTTATTTTTTTCTACAGTTTCTTCACCATAATCTTATGTCATGAAAACTTTTCTTATTTTCTTTCTGATTTTCTCTCACATTCTATTATGAACTTGGAATTTTGTGTCATGACTTTAGCTACAGTTAACAATACTTTGATTGTTATGACACAGGTTTCTGTTGTGGGATTTTCAGGTAAGGATTTTTCAGTCATTTGCAGGGGGGGTAATTTTTGTGTCTTGTCCTTCTTCTCCTAACATTATCCAGGATTATCCTGTCCCTGTAGTGCCTATTTGGGACTTGGAGGATTTTGACAACTTTTTTTAATTTCTGTATTTCATGTGGAATCTACTCGGCCCACCTCAGACCCAATGGTTATTTTTTTCTCAGATATTTTACAATATTCTGTATTCCTATTGTTATGTGATCCTGCCCTTGAAGTTTTACATGCTGCCATGTCATCTAGTTACCTTGTTTTCTTCTGTCTCCTGAATTTTAAGTATACTTGCTGTGCATTTTATTTTTCAATTTACTTTTTCCACACAGATCTCACCATATTTTTCTCCAGTTCCAGTGTCCTTTCCATTACCTCAGGATCCTATTACCAGTCAGGATCTTTCTGAAGCTGTTCAGATTCTTCCTTTTTCTGATTTCTACTCCAACCTTTTTGTCATTCAGAAAAAGACTGGGGACTGACATTCTGTTATCACTCTGTCCCAACTTGCTGAATTTCTGAATCTTTCCTGCTTCACCATGGAATATTTTCTACCATTTGGTGTTTTGTTTTTTCCAGGTTTATGATTGATCAAGGAGGATATTATGGATGCTTTCTTCACTATTCCCATTAGTCCAGCTGCTATTATTGGTTTGTCCAAAATGAGGCTGTGTTTCAGTTTTGCACTTTCCATTTAGGCTTGCCTGAGAACTATTTCTTTTTTTTCAGGTGGTCAAAGCCTTTGCCTGATTTTTACATGCTCAGGGGTTGTGCTTTCACCATTACATGGATGACTGGCTCTTGCTCCATTTGGACTAGTCTTCCTTACACCATTATTTGCTCTTGACAGAAACAGTTCATGTGGGTTGGATTTATCTGTGAAGTCTTTCATTATTCCTATGCCATATCTTGTCTGCTTATTGCATTTTCTTATTGTTTGCCTGAGTGGAGCTCAACCTTTTCCACTTTGTCTGTATTTGATGGAGCTTTCTGTTTTTCATGCCCTTTTTTCTACTTGTCTTTCTGCATGCAAAGTTCTGTCACTTTTGAGGACTTGGACTTCTATGGAAACCCTTATCACTTTGGATCATGTATAGATGTGCTTTCTTCAGTGGACATTGAACGACCAATAGAATTTTGTTTAGGATCTCTTGAACTTCCAAATTACTTCAGCTCAGCACTATGATGGGGTTATTGTTTCCTCATTCTTGTACAAATTTAGATGTGTTAACCAGTGCTTCTCTCTGGGGTTGGTGGGCATCTGTTGATGAGCTTTAGGCTTTTGAACAATGGTTTTAGATAGACATGTCATACCATATTGACTTCTCAGCCTTTCTGGCAAAATAGTATGCTTTGGATAATTTTCATCCTTTTGTACAGAACAGACTCATCATGCTCTATTCAAACAATTCCATCAATATCTCATATAAATCATCATGGAAGCACCTGTTCTCATTCTCCTTGTGGTCAAACATTGGAACTACTGTATTGGGCCCACATGCTGCAGATTTATCTCATAGTGTACCATGTTTTGGTTGTTTTCAACCTCATGGCAGATTGTCTTTCATAATCCAATCATATTTACTACATGGATTGGCCCCTTGATCCTTAGGTTTTCTGGCAGCTTTGCATTCAGTGATTTGCTTTGTATCTAGATTCATTTGTCACTTTTCTGAACACCAGGTTACCTCTTCCTTTTTTTGTCACCAGTTCTTCATCCATATGCTCTGGCAGTGGATACCCTTAGTCAGGACTGAACCAAGTAGTATCTTGATGTCTAATCTCCTATCTGGTTCATTTCCAGAGTGGTTTCAGTCTTTCATTCCACTCCATGTAATTGTTTTTTATTATGGCAAGCACTGTCTTGGTTTTTCTCTTATTTCAGCTTCATACTACCCCATTTTTTCTTCCTCTCACTCCATTCCTACTCTGTCAACTGTGGTCATTAGTCCTTAATCTTGTCCTTTACACCCTTTGACTTTGTGCTTGATATTTATCCAGCTTATCACTAGGAGATCCAGACTCTGTGTGTGTGTACTGCTTCCTTTTTAGTTTTTTCCGTTCATTCTTCCTCCCGTGCATTTTATCAAAATGTGTGGAATGTCTTCCTCCTTTGGTTGCTAAACCATGAGGGTTTCATTTCTTGGCATACTGTTCCTCTACTTATGGATTTTATTACCTGGTTGTTTTACCACGGGGCTTCTGTCTCTTTTATTGCAGGTTATTCAACAACCTTGTACAGCATCTTCTGTTTTTCCAGGTACATGTTATATTTTCTTCTTGTACTATCTCCCTTTTAGTGCATATTTTCTAAATTCGTTAGACTACCTCATCAGGTGGTTAGAATGAAATATTAGTATTGTTCTTCAGGGTCTTGCAGTTCCTCCATTTGAATCTTTGCTTTCCTGTACCCCATATTCTTATCCCTTAAGACTTGTGTCTTACTCCTTTTTGTCTATAGGTGTCATTTGTTTGTCTTTGCCTTCTGTACTTTGTTTGATTTGACATTTGTTTTACATTATCTAGACTGGTCTTTCCTTCTCAACACTTTGGCAACCTGTGATGAACAATTTTCATTCATATCAATTTCCTTTTTCCAACTTTTTTCTCAGTCTGCTCCTCATAGACTTCTATGTCCTGTCCATGTCTTTCATTGTTATATTACCTGAATGGCCATCTTCTGTATTTCCTGATACTGCCTTTTCATTCCCTGAAACATTTCTTTTTTAAGTGACACTTCTCTTTCTACCCTAATAGGTTAGGTTTGTCAGCTTATTAAACTATTGTATTCCTTCCTGCAATTTCTTCCAGGTGTCATCTCATAAGATATAACACTTTACTTTCTCTAGCATCTCACTTCCATTATTTGTTGGAGGACATTCTTCCTTCAGACATGTTGTTGAGAGTTTCTTCCACTTTCTAGTTTCCAGTTGCTGTGGTAGTGATTGTACCTAAAGTAAATGGAAAAAACAACAACTATTTTTTTTCTTCAAACTTTGTTTTGGTGACCTGGGTAATGAAATTTTCAAATTTACCCATTTTCCAGAACATTCTAGGTAGATTCAGTGCTGAGTAGCTGATAGAGAATTTTCTTCAACTTGCAATAATTTTCTATAATGTAGAATGCATGAGAATTTACAAGAACCTTTCAGAACTTTCTAGAACTTTCCATAGTAATATATATACATACAAGGTCTCACCACTTCAGTTTTGGTCTAGCTGCGTAAGTGAACATAGAGACTTACCTGATTTTATCAGAGATGGCATCATGAAGCTGCAAGTATTCTGCAGATACATTCTGCTATGTATGTGGCCAATTTATCAAGATGGAGGAATACAATAGTGTCAAGACCTTGCTAGAAGTATGATGAATATGGCTGGGAGGTAATTGGAGACTTCAAAATGATGACATTCCTGATGGGTCTCCAAGGAGGCTTTACAAAGTTTTCCTGTTATTTTTGCCTTTGAGACAGCAGTGACACTGCAGCACACTACAACAGGAAGCACTGGCCACAGCAGACTGAGTTCTCTGTGGGGAGGCACAATGTCAAGTGTGAGCAAGTAGTGGACCTCCAGAAGGTGCTGCTCCCACCATTGCACATAAAATTGGGTCTTATGAAACAATTTGTTACAGCTCTTGATAAGGAGTCTGCAGCCTGAGGACTGATAAGGAAACTTCTTCCCTGAGCTGTCTGAGGCATAGGTCAAAACTGATGTCTTCAGTGGACCTCAAAGAAAGAAAATCTTGGAGTGCACAGAATTTCTCAAGAAGCTCAGTACGATGGGGAAAAAAAAGTCTGGGGCAGTTTTGTCAAAAATTATGTGGAACTAGTTGAGGCTCTGATGAAGAACTACAGCAAAATGGGCTGCAAGATGTCCCTAGGAGTCCATTTCCTTAACACTCATCTAGATAAATTCAAGGAGAACATGGGAGCATACTCAGAGGAACAAGGCAATTGCTTCCACCAAGATATACTGGACTTTGAATGCTGCTACCAAGGAGCAGAAAACAAAAACATGATGGGAGACTATATTTTGGGGCTGATACATGAAAGTGATTTATGTTACAGTTGCAAATCTCTAAAAACTATTCCCTTCCAAACATTTTTGTTCCATTTTGTATAACTTTAGTATAAATACATGTAAATCTTGATTTGTATGTTTTATTCAGACCTTATGTAAATGAAAAGGTGCATATTTGCCCATTTTTACATAAAAAATAGGTTAATTTCTAAATTTCACTATCCAGGTCACAAAAGCAAATTTTGAGGGGAGTAATTGCCATTTTCTGTACTTTTACAACATAAGCAATTAAGAAATAACACATACTATCCAGGAATATAGTGTAATGAATGAGGTCAGTTATATTCAAATTAGTGTCATACCAGAATGTGGAACCTCTCCTCACACATGTCCTTCCTGATTCAGTTTTGCCTTCTTTATGCAAACTTTAGTGATCTCCATTGCTAGTCTTGAGATCCCTGCTTAATATCATGTTTCCACATCATATTGCTCATTTCTTTCATGTAAATGAGAATACATTAACTCTGCACTTGAAGTGACACCACCTCCTAGCATAGCTGGCTCTCTCTACACTGGTTGTTCAGTCATCATCACTTTTCGATTTGCACTTGTGTTCAGACATGTTTCTCTTCCTCTTACATATGATTTCTCTACATACAAATGTTGTTGTGGAAGTTTCTAAAGGCTTTACTGTCAGGGAAATGTTACTTTACTTCATTTTCAAAAGTTTTGCATTTGTAAGTTTTGTTGTTTTTAATTTCCAAATGATGGTATTGTATTTTGTTTTTTATGAGAATGTGACAGCTGTTATATGGCAAGATGTGAAGTCTTACATCTAGCCTGGGTCTGACTGTGGACTTGACACAAGTGTCCCTCCTTCAATGACTCTTTTCTGTGATGAGGTTTTTAGTTTTTTCCTACCATCAACTTTTACCAACACATGTAGTGCTGTTGTTGTTCTTCCTTTAGATGTTCTGATGTGTATACCATTAATTCTCCTTTTTCACATTTTGTTCCATTGGTCCTATATCAAGATCAAGCTTTTTCTCCCTAAAATGTCTGCACTTTCATTTGAGGGTGAATTTACCCTATATCTTTTTGTTTTTATCATTTCTCATCTTTATTCACATTCTTACCTTTGTTGCATACCCTGTTCTCTTTTTGCTGTCCATTGTAATTTGGATTACATTTCTTTTCCAGTTCATATCTTGTCTCTTCATTCCATGGAATTTATTTTTTGTTTGTGATTCTTTTTCTTGTACTCTCACTGGATTAATCTGACAGCTTGTTTGTTTAGCATATTCTTCCTTGGATGGAGGTCCATGCCATAACTTTCAGGTGTCCTCCCACCAAATTTGTTACTTAATTCTCTAATTGGCTGCTCAGTTTTGTTGTCTGTTAGATGAGATTGTTTGGGCTGGCATGTTGATGACCCCTCACACCTTTGTTGCCCATTATTTTCATCATCTCGCTATTTCTTTCTTATTGGACTGTTTATTGCCTCCAGTCAATTTCTTCATGCATTATAATATCTCTGGATAGGTAAGTTTGTTTGTTGTTTTTCTTACAATCTTTTTATAGAGCTCTTGAGTCCTTTATAGGATCCCAATCACTATCAAGGGTTTTCTGCCTGGATAAACCTGACCAAAATCTACACAGTGTGGGGCTGTTCTGTTCTGGTCTGGTATGGGGCTTGATCATGAGATGGGGCATTCCACAAACCCATTTCATAAACCGTAATGACGAGAAAACCCATTTGTAGAGAAAAATATATACATAAAACTGGCTGGTAAGGGTTGAGAAAATTTTATATAGAGGAGTGAACAATGTTTTGACCTTTGGTAATCGTCACGTTCACAAAGGAAGAAAAAAGTAACTGACTCATAGCTGACCACATGTTTAAAGGGCATTGTGTAATTGAGTGTAGGAATGTAGAGGGCATGCTAAGATGTTTGATTATATTTGTTAATACAGGAATAAAGGTGTTCATTTGTATTGGTTTATTTTGGTTGCCAAGACCCTAACCAATCAATACACTCCCAGCAACCCTCATAGAATTCATCACGATGAAGACAAACTTCATGTTCAACAACAACAACTATATACAAACATATGGCCTAAGCATGGGCAACCAAGTATTGCCAGTTCTAGCCAATATTTCTTTGACACAAGTTGAAACACAAACAATCAACACAGCATTACATCCACCACTATACTGGTACAGATATGTAGATGACACGATTGTGGGATTCATATCTACAAAACTCGCACTTAATTTTTTCAATCACATTAGCTCTATAATTCCAACATTAACTTCACATGTGAACAGGAAGAAATCAATCAAATATCATTTCTTAACCTCAAAATTACAAGAACCGATACACAATTTAAAACAGAAATCCAAAAAAATCACCCATACTGGACTATACATTCCTTGGGACTCAGCACATGAAACAAAACAAAAAACTCAGCATACTCAGACCTAAATAAACACAGCCATTAAACTATGGTCACCAGATAAAATTAACGATAAAACAACATCAACATCAACAAGTTTTTTCCACAAACCATAGAAAACATTATACACACACCTAGACAAAAAGCATATTTAACTAACAAAAGTAAATCTATTCCATGAATAAAAAAAATCACGAAACCATATTCTGCTGCATACCATATATTCCCGACATCAGAAGAAAAATAACGAACATTTGGCAAAAACTAGTAACAAAATATGACATTCTAGTTAATACCAAATTTATTCAAAAACCAGACACAAAACTAATTTTTGTTTGTCAGTATGTAAAAGTACACTTACAAACACCACACCAACATTATTTATAAAATATAATGTAATAACTGCCATGACTTCTATATTGGAGAAACAAGTAGAAAAATTGAAATCAGATTGAAAGAACACAAAAAGTCACCTGGCACAGGACCAGTCCACACAAGTTTTGAATCAGTTGCAGAGCATATGCTGCTTTCCTGTTTTGATTCCCTAGGCTTTAGATGAAGGTCATTGGTACATTTGTCTAACCTGGTTCTGAACTGGAGGTGATCCACTACATGCAGTCTGATACACCCTAGCCACACTACATACATAGCTTCTGAAAGCCTGATGCAGGTTTTAATTTGTGCTTGTATCTTCCACCCATCCTTGTGACACATATTTTCCTTTTGGGAAGAAAGTGTATCCTGTTACAGACAAGGTGTAGTCTACCACAATTATTCCTTATGCTGTTCCAAGCTATATGATGTTACATTTCATGGGTTCTAAATAGAGCTTGTCCTCATAATTTTTTTCTTTGGTCTGTCCACCACTTCAGTTTGGAATTCTGGCTAGATCTGAGAATAGGTTAGATATTGTATAAGAAGTTAACATCTTTCAACACTAAAAATGTAATTATATTAAATAGCTCTTCTCACCCTGCCTCCCACCTTTGGTTCATTTTAATTCCTTGCCTAATCCTGAATTGATGATTGAACAGTTTGTATAGATAGTACTGGTCGAGGGTTGTTGTGTGTAAATGAGAATTTTATGATACAGCAATATCGTGAAGAAATACTCGAGATTAGGCAAGTCTCAAGGCTAGGCAGTTCTGAATTTGGAACAATAGATCAATGCTTTAAATGTTAAATTTCAAATGCTTCTCTATTCTTTTATTATATTTAGAATTAATTTTTTGTAATGAGTTTGGTTTCTTATACAGTTAGAATTTAAGTATTTGAAGTGCAATTGATTACACTTGTATATAAGAGTTTCTCTAACTGATTTGTTATTGAAAATAAATAGTATTTAAAATAAAAGATTTTTTGAAATTTTGAATCAGATTGTATCAAAAATACATGTTGCTTAAAATGCTCATTTTTAATTTTTTTATTTCTTATCAAGTCTTCTCCTGAGATCTAAGTTTTAAATATAGTATAGTTTAAATGTAACATACTTTTGTGGTATTGCATGTAATTAATGTACAGTATTTAAGATGTTATTGAGGTGAATAAATTTTTGAATAATTATTTTGATTTATTAGCTGAGTCTGTTTAGTATATGTAATTAAAATTTTGGAATCAATAAAATGCTATTTGTGACATAAAATACAGTAGAATAATTAACTCTTGATCATTTCAAGTGTTATGTAAATATATTAATGAAAGATGCTTTCATACATTATTGACATTGTTTTCAATATCTTGATGCACAGTAATAAAACTGGGATTCCTGAATTGGTAAAACTGTTTTCAGTATATCATTGTACAGTGATGGTTATATTGTTTTGGTAATAAGGAATTGTAATCCAGTTTTGTTTGTGATTCTTAGCTTCTTAAGTTGTATTTATAAAACAAAGATACCATTTGTTGTTTAACTTTCATTTAGTTTTGCCAGTGGTTATATTATATAACTGTGTTGATATTGTATAAAATAAAACCACCCTAGAAATAGTACAAGAGACCATATCTTTAGAGTAACAATTAATTTCATCTTAATATCATTTACATGACAAAACTTGTTTTAAAGAGTTTAATAGTGGTTTAATGTGAGTTGGCACATCTAATGAATTATACATAGCAGCTAATATATAAGTAAGTTTTCAGCATATATTCATGGTTCTGCATATAAGATAATTATCACAATTTACTGAATTCGTCTGTTTCTCATTCTGTGTAGAAAAAAATGTTTGCCAAGAATCAAATTGCAGCGGACTGTGTATCCCAATATCTGAGACAAAGATACAGTGTAATGAAATACCCATAGTAGGTAAGATTTGACTGTTAATTATTTTGTTTTCCCTAAACTTGAAAGGAACATGTGTAAAGTTTGGTTACTATTTATGATTATGGATGTTTCCGGTTTGAGTGAAGTAAAGAGTTTATTTAAAACTCAGTATTTCCTCAACCATAGATATAGGACCTCTGTTTCTTAGTTGTTATCATAATATAACTGGTTGTATAATGCAGAAACAAAGTATTTTAATGCTTAAAAACATACATTAAAGTATCAAAGCTCAAAAAGTTTTGTTTTCTTAGTTTTAAAATCTATAAGTACTTACCTTCTGAAGCCAGCAGTCAGAGTAAGAAATACTCAGTTGTACAGGCTGACATTGAAATATATAAAGAGCATGTTATAACAACTGAACCAGTAGACTGTACATTGAACAAGAAATGGGAAGTAAACAAGTGTCTTAACATTAAATATGAAAAAAAATGTATGAAGACTGTCAGTTCTGTTAAACTTAAACTCCTCTATCAGATTACCACTAATTCTTATTTTTCTCTTGAAAAAAAAAAGTATGGAGATCTTAATCTATCATTGTGTGGCAGCTTTTCTTTTCCTGGTATCATTAGTAGTTCTTTTGAACTTTTTTCAATAATTCAGTGCCATTCTTAAAGTATGGAGACTATGAATGAAAGCAGTATTTTAAATCTAGCATAACCAGTAACTGAAATAATAAAATTAGTACTTCTTTAGACTTGCATTGAGTATTTATAAGAGATAAAATCTGATATTCTGTTTGTCCTGCTTTTTTAAGAGGCTGATCAACTGGTACCAAGATCTTTTTATTCCATAACACTGTTAAGGTTATTCCCACCAAAATTAAATTTAAACTCTGATATTTCAAACATATAATCATCCAGTTATCATATGCTGCAAAAGATTTCAGACAGTTTTTACCCTTTTTGCCATGGGGATCTTTTTCTGTGCATGTTGTGAGGTTTAAGTCAAAATTTAATTAAAATACTTAACTATCATTGTATGTGAATAAATATGGCATAAATATGTACTGAAATTTTAATAGCATATAACTGATGTGTTTTTATTTTTAAAGTCTTTGACTTTGAACAGTATGTTATTTATAACCCATAAAAAGACAAGGTTTTAATCTGTGAAATTATGATGTATATGTTATATTGTTTTCTGCACAGAAAAGTGTCTATTTTCCTTTCAGTTCAAATTTTATTCCCATGGGAAACATAATAATGAGCTTAGCTAATTTTTTAGAAGTTCTTATAGAATTGTTAAAAAGCAAAAAAAGTTATGAATGTTAGAGGATGTTTTCTGGTTTTTGAATATTACTATTCTGTATTCTTTGGTGTATTGTTTAATTAGATGAAAATCATTTAGTACATTACTAGGCCCAGCATGGCCAAGTGGTTAAGGCACTTATCTTGAAATCTGAGGGCCATGTGTTGAAATTCCTGTCACACCAAACTTCCTTGCCCTTTCAGCCATGATAGTGTTATAATGTTGTGGTTCATCCCACTATTCGTTGGTAAAAGAGTTGGCAGTGGGTGGTGATGAGTAGCTGCCTTTCCTTTTGTCTTACATTGCTAAATTAGGGATAGCTAGTGCAGATAGCCCTCGTGTAGCTTTGTGCAAAATTAAAAAAAACAACAACTTTACTGCTATTATTATGAAGAAAAAAAAGGTTAAGTGTCATTTACAGTCAAAACTCAAAATAAGACTCAGGCAAGTATTTTTTGTTTTTGTTTTTATGTGTATTCTTTATTATTATAAATATAACTAAAATGAAAAACTTTCTTGATTAGTTTACACAGAATAAAGAATAATAATAAAAGAAATTGACACAGTGCTCTCACAAATAGATCATGTATTATGTAATTCAACAGCATAATGTGAGCTTCATGTTTGCCAAGTGATTTGCAACTTGTATGGCGTGAATATAAGTTAGACACAGTTCAAAGGGAAATAAAATAACATAAATACATACTGTTTTGAGTTTAAATATGCATAGGACAAATAAACATAGCTTCTAATTACAATTTGAAGTTAGTTTAGAAAGAAAAATTAATTTAGATTTATTTTGATTTAATTTTGTGGTTTTGAGGTTGGTCAACATTGTATAGAGTTAAGGTGGAGAAAATAACAGATGAGATATAAAGTGTTAATGAAAACAAACACTTGAAATGTGTTTTGGAGGTTTTAGAGATCATGTAATTTAAACGTCATTCAAGATAAAGAAGAGTATTTTTAATCTTAACATGAAAATCACTTTACACTTGGACTAGTAAAAAGGATGATATATTCATGGACAAATCTGTAATAAAGTTATTTCCTTAAAAATTTTTTTTTTGGTACAAATGAGTTATAAAACATATAACATGAAAACTGGAATTAGTAATCCCTGATTATGAACTTGTCCAAGCCCATATATCTACAGAGTTGATACATCATAAATAATATTAGCTAAAATAATTTTGTCTTATTCAAATTGTTAAATAAAACTTTTGTAGATATATCATACATTTGTTACAAATCTGACCCATTTAATATTTATGCATTTTTGAAATAAGGACATCCATTATTATATATTTCGTTTTTCTGTTTTTTTTCTTTTTGTACTTGAATAAAAAATATTTTAAATAGCACATTATGCTCTTCAGAATGCAAAATTTAAATGTATGAAATATAAATAATATGCTAATTGTATGTTTATAAAGTTTTAAAGGGACAAAAACGAGCTTCTTAGTCCATAAGATTACCCCTTTCATCTCCCAATTTTAAACACCTTTTACTACTTGTATATTCATCCAGTTTCTTCTTGAACTTAGTTGAATGTTTTGTATCCACCATCTTACAGTCCAGCCTATTCCAAAAATCAACCGTCCTTTTTGAAAAGTAACACATGTCTAAACTGCAAGTGACTCCAGTGCTGCCAAAATTTATTACACTTTGTTCTGTTGTTTTCATAACTATACACAATACAGTTTAATGGATCTGTGTTATATATACCTTTAATAACCTTAAACACCTCAGTCAAATCTTCTCTAACCCTTCTTCTCTCCAGAGAAAACAAGCTTAGAAAATTTAATCTCTTCTCATAGAATAACCTCACTATTCCAGGTATTATTTTAGTGGATCTTCTCTGAACCTTCTCTAACAATTTAATGCCCTTCTTGAGGAAAGGAGGCCAAAACTGTACATAGTACTCTAAATGAGGCCTTAAGTGGTCTCTACAATGAAACAATGATATCCTTGGTCTTGTATCCAATATTTCTGTAGATGCTACTCAAAATCATATTAGATTTATTGCTAGCTACAATACACTATTTGGATGACTTAAGTAATTTTTCTATCATAACACCAAGATCTTTTTCTTTTTTAGTATATCCCCATTTAAATAGTAACAACAATTTGAATTGTAAAAGCCAAAATGCATCGCCTTACATTTTTGATAGTCAAACATCACCTGCCATATATTGGCCCAGTACATCAAATGCACGAAATCTCTCTCTGAGTCTGCAGCATCTTTTATACAATTAATTATCACATAAATCTTAATGTTATATGTGAACTCCAAAATTTCCTTAAGCATTTCAGGGTCAGTATCATCAATATAAATCAGAAATGGCGAAGGATCCCAAACTCTCTCCCTGAGGCACACCACTTGTAACTGTGATTCAGTCAGATCTTTTCTCCTACAGTTTCACAACTTAAAATGATATCCTTCACATCAATATTTTCCCATACATTAAGTGCTGTGGTTAAGGCATAATACTTTTATCTTTCTTCGTAGAAACTGGAAAGATCCATAATTATTTTTAAGAGGTCTACTCTTCATCCCAACATTTTGCTAATCCATCTTAAACTTGAAAAATTCTCTGTATAGTTTTTGCTCTCTTAAATTTCTTTTAACCAGCTCTCTCGATTTTTTAAATTGCTTGAATTTTATTATGTTTATCCTTAGTATGATGTCTTAAATCTCTGTTTAAACCACACTGACTTATACTGCTACATTCCTCCCTTTTTTTTCTGTAGGGAATATATATTTTCTGTATTCATTTCTCCCTGAATTCTTCTTACATCTGTTAATGATACCCTCCCAATACTTCTGCAGATTGCAGAAGCCAAGTTGTATCTCATTCCATGAAAATTGAGTTTTCTTCAGTTTCACATGTAGTAAAATCCCAAAACAAATAGTGCAATGATCATGTGTACTTACATGCTTACCAACCACAACTATGTCTATCATATTCACACTAATGCTAATATTAAATAGAACTTCCTTTCTTGCAGCTTACACCACCAGTTAATGTATCAAATTATCCTGAATACTTTTCAAAAACCTAATCCTCTTCACTCTCAGAATCAATACCCCTGAAATTAAGATATTCCATAATAAAATTTTCTGCAGTCACCATTCTAATGTTAGTTCTACATGTGTTTTTAATATCACCAGATTTGCAGTAAAAATTCTTATTACTGCAACATGGATATCCCTTTATAGTAACTACTACTGTGTATATTTTTCATTTGTTCAGTAGATCTTGTTATGTAAATGTTATGTAAACGTCAACCATGTCATGTCGTGTTTGAATTCCCATATCTATTATATATATTTCCATATTTATATTATTATTTCAAAGTTTAAACCAATAAAATATGTTATTCATTTAAAATAACATTTAGAAATAATTAGAATTCGTTTGGAATTATTCATGTAGAAATTTCTAGAACTAGGTAGATTGATTACTTGTATTGGCCTGGTGTCTGTACTCTGGAATTCTGGGAAGTTACACGATTAGTATATAAACAGACGGCGATGTGAGGGAAGGAGTCATCTGTTTTAATCGGGTCAAGAAGTTGGTTTCGTTTGAGAAAGTTTAAATGTTTGCCGTGTGATTATTCAAATTGAATTTGTGAGTAGAGCTAGATCAACTAAAGCAGTGAATTTTTTTATTCCGTCAATCTTTACAATTCAGTCGAATTACGGATTATACCGAAAGTCAACACGTATTGACTGTGAATTGTTTCTGAAATTACCCATTCAAACTTTGAAAATTTCTTCGTGGGACTAAATTCACCGCCTAGATTGGAATTTTGGATTTCTGATTTGGACACTCATTCTGGATCATATTAAATACAGGCCAGTACCTTTTTGTATTGTAAGTGGTTTTGAAGGTTGAAACTGGATATCTGTTATTGCTAGTGGATAATTTATTTTGTGTCTGTCACATATAAGTAGATCATTGTAATAAATTATACAAGTTGTTATCTGTGTCTTTCTGTTGCGTTCATAAAACATAAAAAAACATAACAGAAAATTGGGGGCTCATCCGGGATTTGAACCCGAGACCTCTCGCACTGCAAACAACAACAAGGGAACACCCTAATCCCAGTCCTTTGAGTGCTCATGGCAGTAATTTCTAAGCATGGCTTTCTGAGTTTGGTGGAAATGTTCAAGGACACCTTGTGACTCAGGATGGTATGCACTGGATGAAACTTGATGGATGTTTAGTTCATGCATGGCTTGTTGAAATAGCTTGGACATAAAATTTGAGCCTTGATCTGATTGCACAACTTTTGGAATCCCGAATATGGTAAAGAATTTGACAAGAGCCTTGACTATGTTGGGAACAGTGATTTTTCTCAAAGGGATAGCCTCAGGGAAATGTTTAGAAGCACACGTGATTGTCGAGAGGTATTCATTTCCTGCTTTGCTTTTTGGCATTGGGCCAACACAGTCGATAATTACCCTTGAGAACGGTTCTTCAAAGGCAGGAATAGGCTGCAGTGGTGCTTTGGGAATCCTCTGATTTGGTTTTCCAGTCATTTGGCAAGAATGGCATGTCTTACAAAAGTCAACAACATCTTGGCGCATCTTTGGCCAATAAAAATGGCGTCGGATACGATCTAGGGTCTTTCTTACACCTAAGTGTTCTGACAACACATGATCATGAGCAAGACTAAGAATATCATTCCGATAGCATTTTGGAATAACGATTTGGTGAATAACATTCCACTCTTCATCAGCATCAACGTCAGGAGGTCTGTATTTTCTCATTAACACACCTGTCTTCTGGTAGTAACAAATAGGGACAGTTCCTATTTCATTTTCATCAACGGCCAGTTGTAGAAGAGAACAAGTTTCAGGATCGTTGTCCTGTTCCTCACCAAGTTTGTTACGATGAAGAGAGTTGAAAAATGACTTGGAGTCATCAGTAAAACTCAAAGTTGAGTCAGAAATCTCATTGATGCAAGACATGAACATATCAGATAAAGGGAAATCCTCTTTGGACTCCTGAAAACGTGTTTGAGAATGAGTAACAGCACAAGCGGGAAAAACATCAGGAAACTCTTCAACGAGTTGCTCTGTACTGGGACTAATAACAGATGCTTCAACAACACGAACCTCTGGTACCACCTTACTACCAGCCAAATCATTTCCCAAAAGCATAGACACACCTTCAACAGGCAATGAAGATTTAATACCCACAGTCACTGGGCCCGAAATTAAGTCCGAATGCAAATCCAATCTATGGAGAGGGACAGAAATGAGCACACTGGCCCCAATGGATGACTTTCCAGAAAACGAAAGTACACTTTCCAAAATCAAACTCTGAAAAACTCCAGTATCCCGCAGGATTTTAATTGGTTGTAGATGTGAATCACCAACAAAAGAAACAAAACCTTCAGTGATGAAAGGCTTAAATTTGTCCTCAACAAGATCTTCAGGTACATCAAGAATGTTGGACTTGGAATCCACAGCGGACTGGACAGGGTCAAAATCATTGGGAACCAATGATGTATCCAACGAGGGTGAAATGAAACTATTGGGTGATGGCTTGTTTTTGAGCTAATAGCACTCAGAAATCGGATGGCCAGGTTTCTTACAATAAGCACATGTTTTGGATGAGAATCACACGTTTTTTGGTAGATGACGAGCTTCGAGAATAAGATGAAGTCTTTGTTCGAGAATCAGAAGTTTGCTCTTTTTTGTCTTTGTCGACATTTGCATAATGTTTGAATGAGACATTGGGTTTCCTTGCTGTGTGATTTTTTTTGCTCTTGTACGAGAAATCTTTGTGAGTCAAGGCATACTCGTCTGCCAAGACAGCAGCATCATGAATTTTGGAAGCTTTTTGTTCATCAGTATAAGTTTTGAGCTCTACGGGAATACATCTTTTAAACTCTTCAACTAACATGAGTTCTCTGAGTTTTGTGTAATCGTTTTTGATTTCTTTGGAATCACACCACCTGTCGAACAGAGTTTCTTTTTCACGAGCAAATTCGACATAAGTTTGGCTGTCAAACTTTTTGTAACCACGAAATTTGTCTGTATGCCTCTGGCACCAATTCATAAGCATTCAAAATGCATTTTTTCACGTGTTTGTAATCATAATTTTGCTCGGCCGTGAGTTTGGAAAATACTTCCTGAGCTTTATCTTTGAGAACACTCTGAAGTAATACTGTCCAATATTCGGAAGGCCATTTTAGCCTAAAGGCCAATTTTTCAAATTGTTGAAAATATTTATCTACAGCCTTCTCATTGAATGGAGGTACTAAATGAATTTGTTTGGAAGCATCAAAATTATCCAACTGCATTTGGACAACTTTTTCATCTATCTGTGCCTTTCTCATACTGATTTTATTATCACTTTTTGTTGACACAAGTTTTGTTTTTGGATAGTTTTGTAATGGTGTAGGTTTAGAATCTTAGCTAACAGAATTACCATAACCTTTAATAAGAATATTTATGAAATTGTTAGTTTTCCATTCATATTCACTGATAACATAAAGCCATAAAGAATAAAAAAAAATCACAAAACAGTGAATTAAATTTTTTTAGAAGATAGATTTTCACTCTAGGGGTAGAATTTATTTTGTTTTGTGAGTTATTATGATTTTTTTACACACAACAGGAGTGAAGAGTTTCTTGGTCCTTGATGAACAAGGATCTCTTCGAGGTGTGCCATTGAACAATAACAACCTCTCAGAACTATCATCTCCATCAACATTGTTCCCTGTATATTTGTTCACGCCACAGGAGGATACTAAGGTGGATATATGGTGGCACACTAACATCATTTACTGGTCAAATAACACAGCTGGTGGATTATTTTCAGTTCATCTTGATGGTTCAAATAGGAGAAGGGTGGCTAGAGTAAAGGGAAATATCACATCATTAGGGATAGATTGGATATCAGGTAAGATACTCATGTCATAATAATAATATAGTTTCAAGACTGAGTAATCATAGAGTGAGATATTGCACTATTACTAAACTGGTGAAGTTAAATTCTTTTCTGTGGGTGGTATTAGACTATTACTATGTTGGTCAACAGTCAAGTTATTAACTGGGAGAGGTATTAGAGTTATTAGACAGGCCAGTAGTTAAATAAAATTAAGTTATTATTAACAATATTATTATTTTCAATAACCTAAGTAATTTCAAAATAATTTGTGTATTTGGTAAGTTTCACTTATTGTTTTACTAAGTAGAAGCATTCTTACTCTTAAAATAAAAAAACAAAAACATTGAGGAAAACTTTACGGTATCAGTGACAAATAACACAGGTAAGCTAATGTGGGACTACAATTTTTAATAATAAAAATGTCATTATCAATCATAGAATAGGAAAGCAATCATCTGGCTTTCATATTAGGACTTATTGTTGTTTACAATAGAATATGATGATTATTATTGTCTGGCTTAATCAGAATTTATCATTACTTGCAATAGAATAGGATGATTATTATTATCTGGCTTAACAAGAATGGTCCCCTCAGTGTGGATTCCTGTACGTGGTGAGGGGACCTCCCAGGGAAGGTTCTGTTCCTTCAGTTTACCTTCTCTGGGTTCTAAACATCCACCCACGTGTTTGCCATGTGTGGCAACCCATGAAGGGGAGGAGAGGGTACTGGTGGTTGAGGGGTTCAACCTTAATACACCATTTTGGCCTTGAATTCCGGGCAACCTTCGGGTGGCCTCCCTTGGGTCAGGCGGTTGGTCTACTCAGGGTAGGGTCAGCCAGATATCAGTGTTGGATGTTCTCAACAGGTATTGTGGATATTACGTCTGATGCTGGTGTTTGAGTATAGTGCTCACGAAACCCTGGCATTGCTGCAGTGTCATTGTTTGACATCGTAGTGTCCCCTTGTAGGGCTCCATGGTGGATGGGGTCAGTGGGCACCAAAAGTTTCCTCTCTTTATTATGGATGCTGTAATTAAAAATCTTAATAAAATAGTGAAAAGACAGTCTATAGGAAAACGACCACATTTTGAAGATTCTGAGCAGCTATCCCCATCATCTGAACCACCTGTTGTACCTCATTTTCTTATATTGCACTTACCTTTAGATGAACCTTTAGGGCAAATGTCTCCATTTTTCATTCAGAAGGGACTAGAGGGACTTACTGGCTCTCCAAAGTTAGTAAAGAAGCTTTGATCTGGTGGCATATTGATGGAAACATTCACATCTCAACACTCCTCTTGCATTCCAAGGCAGTTGGGGATATACCGATTGAGGTTACACCTCATGCTATTTTGAATTCATCATGAAGAGTTATTGTTGAGAGGGATTTGAAGAACATCTCTGAGTCAGATTTTTGCTGGTTTCCCCACCTAAGAAGTTTCTGCAGTGAGGTGTATATCCACTCGCAAAGATGGAATTATGGTGCAGATCAATGTTCTTATTTTCACATTTACGTCACCACATCTGCCTTCCACCGTCAAGGCAGGTTATCTAAATTGTAGAGTACGGCCATACATTCCAAACCCTCTCTGATGTTTCCAACCCCTTGGTGTGGATTCCTGTACGTGGTGAGGGGACCTCCCAGGGAAGGTTCTGTTCTTTCAGTTTACCTCTTCTGTGATCTAAACATCCATCCTCGTGTTTGCCGTGCATGGTGACCCGTGAAGGAGAGGAGAGGATCCTGGTGGTTGAGGGGTCCAACCCTAACACACCACTATGGCCTTAAATTCCTGTAGACAGGCAGCCTTTTGGTGGGCCCCTTGGGTCAATCAGCTGACCCACTTGGGCTAGAGTCAACCAAGTACCAGTGTTGGAAGTTCTCAGCAGGTGTTGTGGACATTGAGTCTAATGCTGGTGTTTGGGTATAGTGCTCACAAAAAAAACCCTGGCGTTGCTGCAATGTCCTTGCATGACATTGTAGTGTATCCTCTCATAGGGCTCCATGGTTGGTGGGGTCAGTGGGTACAGAAATTTTCCTTTTTTTTCTTATGGATCCTATAATAAGAATTTAAATAAAATAGTGAAAAAAGTCAATAGGTAAACGACTATACCTTGAAGACTCTGAGCAACAATCTCCAGCATCTGTAACACACATACCCCATTTTCTTAAATTACATTCTCTTTCAGAAAAACCTTTAGAGCAAACATCCTCCTTTTTTATTCAGAAGGGACTAGATGGACTTGCTGGCTCTCCAAAGTCAGTAAAGAAGCTTCGATCTGGAGACATATTGGTTAAAACATCCACTTCCCAACACAGTGAACTCTTCTTGAATTCAAAGGCAATTGGGGATGCACCTATTGATGCTACCCCTCATCCTACCTTGAATTCATCACGAGGAGCTATTGTTGAGAGGGACTTGAAGAACGTTCCTGAATCAGAGATTCTCGCTTTTCTTTCCACTCAAGAAGTTTCTGCAGTGAGGCGCATCTCCACTTGCAAAAACGGAGTTACACTGCCAACAAATGTTCTTGTTTTGACATTTACATCACCACGTGCACTTGCCACCATTAAGGCAGGTTATCTAATTTGCAGGGTATGGCCGTACATTCCAAGCCCTCTTCGATGTTTCCAATGTCAGAGGTTCAGCCACTTAAAGACATCCTGTCATAATTACATTCCAAGCCCTCTTCGATGTTTCCAATGTCAGAGGTTCAGCCACTTAAAGACATCCTGTCATAATTACCTGACGTGTTCATTGTGGTGGGAAAAACCACGATGCCTATGAGTGTCACACGGACCCACATTTTGTCAACTGCAATGGTTCCCACTCTTCCTACTTTCATGCTGTCTGCCACTCCACCTCGGACATATGCTGCTGCACATCGTTCCACAACTACAGTGGGAGTGCAGACAGATCTCTCTGTACCTTCAAGAGAATCATTTTC
This sequence comes from Carcinoscorpius rotundicauda, assembly GCA_011833715.1. NCBI lineage: Eukaryota > Metazoa > Arthropoda > Merostomata > Xiphosura > Limulidae > Carcinoscorpius > Carcinoscorpius rotundicauda. The sequence continues at coordinate 34,373,543 of CM022402.1, forward strand.
AAAACAGATGAAAAGCCTTTATACCTCCATTGTTAAAAAGGTTAATGAATTGACTTCTACATCCATTTGTTTTTCCCATACAGTCCAACAAATCTCCAGATCCACATCCTTCGGTTTCAGTTACAGGCATTTCTTCTGATACATCTTTTTCTCCAACCCCACAATGCAAAACAATCATTCATTTGCATCCTCAGTTGCTGGAATTCCCTTCCAACAACAAAGACCTGCCCCATCGACCCAGAGCAGGATCCATGGAGGTCAATAAACCTCCTCCAAATAAGGACAGTAAGGAAAAAAGACGTGTCTCTAAACAGAATGGTTTTCCAGTCTCTTTGCCTACCCATCATTAAAAATGGCCACCTTGATACAATGGAATTGTCGAGGTTTGCATTCTAATCTGGATGATATCAAAACACTGATTGCTTCCTACCATCCTGTATGTTTTTCCTTATAAAAAACATTTCTCAAACCTGCTGGTATAGTCACCATTTGGCAGTTTTCTCTGTACCAAAATGACAGGCTCTGTGATGGACGAGTACATGGAGGAGTACCACTATTGGTAGTTCAGCATGTGCACACCCTGTCTTTGTCACTCAACACACCGTTGGAGGCCATAGCCACCATGTTTCCTTGGGTCATACCATCACTGTTTGCTCTCTCTACCTGTCCCCTGGAGAGACATATGATAAATTAGACCTGGATGCTCTTCTTGAACAGTTGCCATCTCCATTTCTAATCCTAGGGGACTTTAATGGACATCATCCCCTCTGGAGAAGTTCTGTTATTGATAGGAGGGGTCGCTCTGTAGAGCGTATGCTCTCTGATCACAATCTTCTCTTTTGAATACTGGTTCTTCCACTTATTTACACATACGTAGTCAGTCCTTTACCGCTATTGATCTCTTGGTTTGCTCCCCTTCATTATTTTCCAATTTTTCATGGAGGTTGACAATAATCCACTAGGCAGTGATAATTTTCCTATACTTTTGAGAGAGACTGTCTGTAGTCGATGCCACCCTACCTGTGTGTCCCAGTGGAAGCTGGATCAGGCAGACTGGTCCACTTTCACTGCTCTTGCAGAACTTGATCTTGCCATCGTGAATCAGCCATCAATAGATGACTGTGTGGCAGTGGTAACTGACTGTATTATACAAACAGCTTCTCAGTGTATTTCTAAAACCTTCACATGATTTCCTCATCTCTGGTGGAATCCTGCTTGTCACTTGGCACGGAAGGCTCAAAAATGGGCCTGGGATACTTTCCGTAGATATCCCACACTTTCAAACTGCACCACTTTCCAATGGGCCTGTGCACATGCTAGATGGGTAAGACATCAAAGCCAGAAGGAATTTTGGATTAAATTCACAACTAGCATATCTTCTACCACCAAGGTCATATGGGACAGGATATGAAAGGTCAGTGAGCACTACAATTCTGTCCCCCTCTTCATCTTATTCTCTGGCCAAGAGGTAGCTGATGTCCGGAGCATTGCCGAAACTCTAGGTGAAAATTTTTGCCAGGTATCTAGCACTTCTGCTTGTTCCTCCACCTTCTTGGCCATCAAGATTCAGGCAGAGTGTTCACCTCTTTTCTTTCGAACTGTCTGTTTTTTTTACTATAATTGTCCCTTTACACTGGTGGAACTGAAATTGGCCCTTCATCGGTTTGGCAGTACATCTGTTGGACCTGATGATGTACAGTATGACATGCTGCACTACCTCTACCCTGCTTCTTTTAATATTCTTTTAATTGTTTTAAACTGGATCTGGCAGGAGAATGTTTTTTCTAATGCCTGGCACCAGGCTATTATCTTTCCTTTCTCTAAACCTGGGAAAGATCCCAAGATTCCTTCACACTACCGTCCAATTACTTTGACGAGCTGTCTCTGTAAGAACTTATAGAGGATGGTTAATGCTCATCTTGTTTGGTTCCTTTAATCAAACAACCTCCTCTTGCCCACCCATTGTGGGTTTTGACAACAGCATTTCACCATGGACCACCAAATTTAACTAGAAACATCAATCATAGAAGCCTTTCTCAAATGCCAATATCTTTTTTCAATATTCTTTGACATTGAGAAGGCTTATGACACAACATGGAGGTATGGTATTTTGCGTGACCTCCATACATATGGGTTACGTGGCCATTTACCTATGTTTATTAAAAATTTTTTAATGGACAGGAGATTCCAAGTTCGTGTCAGTTTAACACTTTCCTGTTCTTTTGTACAGGAACTTGGGGTCTCTCAGGGCTGTGTTTTGAGTGTCACACTTTTCAGTGTAAAGATAAATGTCATCACTGAACAACGCCCTCTAACTGTTGCAAACGGGCTCTATGTTGATGACTTTCACATCTTATGTCAGTCGTCGAACATGAGATATATTGAGCGGCAACTACAAACTGCCCTCAATCATGTACTGAAGTGGACTATGGTAAACGGCTTTAAGTTTTTTCTGTCTAAAACCGTTTGTATGCACTTTTGTTGCTAACGGGGTATTCACCCTGATCCTGAACTCTGTACCTGTGAAGTTTCGCTGCCAGTGGTTTCTGAGACCATGTTCTTGAGGCTTATCTTTGATCGTAAGCTGACCTTTATACCACACTTAAAGCAGCTACGGGTCAAATGCACAAGAGCACTGAACATCTGTGTCCTCTCTTCTGCCAGTTGGGGAGCAGATTGATGTTCTCTGTTAAAGGTATATTGTGCTCTTATTCGTTCAAAACTCAACTGTGGATCAATGGTCTATGGCTCTGCCCGACCCTTGGCCTTAAAGATGCTAGACCTCATTCGTCATCAAGATTTTCGACTCTGCACTGGGGCTTTCTGCACCTCCCCAGTTCAGAGCTTATATGTGGAATCTCATGAATCTCCTCTGTACCTTCACCGTTTGCAACTGTCTTTACTGTATTCTTCGAAATTTCACTTCTTACCAAAGCATCCCACTTGGGGATGTGTTTTCCTTCCTCAGTGGGCCTTACTTTTTCAAAGCAGACAATCTGCCATTGCCTCTTTTGGCCTTTGCATCCAGGCACAATTGAATGAATTGGGTCTGTCCTTGGAAAACATTGCAGAATCCACTGTTCAGCCCATCCCCCCCCCATAGCTTATTGCAGCCCCCAATTGTGAGCTTTCTTTAAGTCATTTGAAAAAGGCAGATACTCCCAATTGAAAATACCATTTTTTGTTTACTGAACATTTTTCGGACAACCTTTCTATTCCAATTTATACTGATGGTTCAAAATCAGGTGACTGTGTGGGCTCTGCCATGGTTTGGTGTTTGTGCGCAAAATCCCCTCTGCAACTTCTGTGTTCACTGCTGAACTATATGCCATTTCTCTTGCCCTGGATCACATAGAATCTAAGCAGTACTCAAACTGCAGGATTTATTCTGACTTGCTTAGTTCCCTACTGGTCATGGAATTGCTTCACATTGGTTCACACCCTGTTCTCACCAATATTCAAAACCAACTGGCCCATTTCTCTTTAACATCTACTTTTATCCAGTTTTTCTGGATTTTGGGCCATGTTAGTCTTCTCTGGACTCTGGAATGATCTCACTGACACTGCAGCTAAGTCTGTCTGCTCTGGCACTATCACTGCTGTGCTTGTCCCATACATGGACTATGGTCCTGTATTCAAGGCTTGGCTCCGTGCCAGTTGGCAGTCGACTTGGAGTGAGCAATGCAAAAACAAGCTTTTCCAAAAAAAACCCTGTATTGGAATTTGGCCGGAATTTTCAAGGATTGGAAAGAGGAAGTTGTTCTAATTAGACTATGCATTGGTCACAGTTTTTTGAACTGATACACCAGTGTATAGTTTGTGTAACACTCACATCACAATAAACCACATTTTACTTTCTTGTCATCATTACAATTCACGATGACAGCACCATTTTAAGCATGTTCAAGATTTGTCCATAACGTTAGACAGTGTTAATGGTGATGGCGACAGTGCCCAACTTAGAAATGTTTTTAATTTTTTAAAGGCTATTAATTTTTTAATGCTGTTTAAGTTTTTTTTAATTTATACATTACACCTTTTTAATGTGGCTTCCTTTTAAAAATCACAGTTCATCTAGTTCAATTTGAAATTAGAAAACTGTCCATAACATTAAATACCTCGAAACCAGGACTGGAAAGGCCAACTTCAAGTGACTGATGGTGGTTTTTATATTTACCTGTTAGTTTTCCTGGCACTTCAGGAAGTCCTTTACAACTTGGATTATTGTTGTCTTTCTCTTGATATTGTTGTCTAGATGTAAACATTTGTTTTATGCTATTTATCCTTTTTTTAAACTTTGTTTTGTTTTACCTTAATATCCTTTTATGAATTTTACTAAATTTACTTTTAATTTTTTACTGGATGTTTGGTGCAGATAGCCTAGCTGCTTTGGGCCATAAAACACTAAATCAACCAATCAACAAGAATGATATCAGAACCTATCATTACTTACAGTAAAATAGGATGGTTATTATTATCTGACTTAACAAGAATGGTATCACAACTTATCTTTACTTACAATAGAATAGGATGATTATTATTATTATATGGCTTAACAAGAATGGTATCACAACTTATCATTACTTACAATAGAATAGGATGATTATTATTATTATTATATGGCTTGATAAGAATATTCAAACTATTCTTTTGTAAGAAATGATAACTATAGACAACATTCTTGCTAAGCCATGTAATAATAATCATCCAAATATATAATTTAGGTTATGATAAGTTCTGATACCATTCTTGTTCTGATACCACTCTTTTTCAGTTAGAACGATGGTTAATTTATTGTAAATGAACAGTAACAGCAAATAAGAAATGGTTATCATTATAAACTACTGAATTTAAGATCTCTTTTAACCTATAAATTAAACTTATCAAACATTAACTATTTATAATTGAGAAATAAATTGAATACAAGTTAAAAAGAAGGCATCATAACATGTAAGTTACACCATAATAATGTTATGATTTTCAAAATTACATTTCTTTTATTTTAACTTCCATCCTAATAGTTTTAGATAAAACAAAAAAACAGTGAAATGAGATAATTTAATATGATAAAATTTAATTACTTTTAAGTGTTTTATCATTTTGAAGTCTGGTGTTCATTATATAATCACCTCCTTATGGGGCTTCATAAATGAAAGGAATAAATAAATAGGTGATGAATAATTAAGTTTATTATGAAGGTAACTGTCACATTATAAGTATTATAGGTGTAAACAGGTGGAAACTGTGTATAAAATGTACAAGTTGTTTATTTTTATAGGAAATCTGTATTATGGTAGAAAAAATCCAACTGGAGCTGTCCTTGAAGTATTGTGTTCACATTCAGATGTTTCTCCATATACAGTTATAAATAAAGACCTTGAAAATCCTTTATCCATTTGTGTTCACCCTTTAAAAGGGTAAGTTTTTCATGTGGTTGTATTTGGTCTTTAAATGAAAGTTACTTTGTATGTTTTTACTTCTGCTTAAAATTATACTCGTAACTGAAGTTCTTCCAAGTATGGCCACTTTTAAAGTATCTTTATATTATTTTTTGTTTGAATTCTGGTAAAGATATGTTTAAAATCATTACCTATCAGCTTTTAATAACCCTATTTAATTGTTCTCAAATGATTTCAGTGGCTTCCCACGAGTCATCCATATTTTTATTTTAATGTTATTTCATACAGTGTGTATTCCATTTTGAATAAAGTATTCAATCCATTTTCAGTGATACTAAAATTAATATAAACAAGTAATGATATGGTGGTGAACAAATTCTATATTTCATCTAGAATTTTTTCTAGTGTAAAAAAAATAGTTTATTCAGTGTGTTTTTTCTTTTTAGTTATTTTTAGAAGTAAAAGTACACATTAATGATAGCTCATATTACAAGTGTTATATAGATCAATTGTGTATTGAATGAGGTGGAACACAGTCCATGTTCTGTTTTTTAATATATTATATTACAAGTATTTATGGGTCTGTTTATATCAAATGAAGTGATACAAAAGCCACTTTCTGTATTGTTTTGTTATAGTAAAAATGTAATGTTGGTGATATTTAAACTGATTTGAAACTTAGACCAGATTCAGTTCACAGAACGTAAGTAGTGAAAGGAGTGTAGCTGACAGCTCCTCTTTGATAAATTATATTTCAATCTTAAGAGTTTTAGTTGCATACATTAACGTTTTATTGTCTGGTTGTTTTTGCACCTTAGATATTTTAATAACTTTTACAGTTTTGCATCATCTTGATGAATGTTGATTGTTTCATGGTGTCAGATTGGGTAGGTTATTGGAGAATTGGAGACTTTAATTTATACTTAAATACTAACTTTTATGAAATCATACCAAAGCCTTTTACAAACATAGTAGTTAGAGACCATTTTTGCTACTATAAATATTGAAATTACTAATAACTTACTGGACTAATAAACAGAACTTCTTTACATACCACTGCCAGAATGTTTTTTCTTTTTTTGTCCATTCAGTAGTAACAATTTTACTTTATTGAAAGTGCTTTGTTTGGTTTATTTGTAACAAGACTTTCAGGCTCTGCCAATTTCTTGAAGTAAGGATAATATAAAGAGTTTAACTACTGAAGGTAAAAGGTATAAAAAGTACATTCTGAACTTATTTAAAGATGCAAATATCTTATCATCATCAGATATAAATATACTTGCATGCATATGTGCTAAAGAAACGCAAAACCATTTTTAAATTCAGCCAACTGCAGCCAGACTAATTGTAATTAATTTTTCCTGTGTGTTATTTCATTATCAGAACTTGAAGAAATGTAGTAAGAGAAAGAAACAATTATAAAAGTCAGTAACATCTACTTTAATACATTTTAATATAATTGTTTGTATAAAAAAACTGTTAAAATCTCTCATTAATCGCTTCTGTGTTTTCTTTTCTACTTATAATTTTATTGTTCAAGTGAAAGATATATTTGTAAATTTATATATGTGATTGTATGCATACTCAGTAATAAATTTCATGTTTTTTCATCCAGATACTTATTTTGGACGGATGTTTATGATGGATCAAAAATTGAAAGATCTCTTTTGTCAGGGAAGCAAAGAATTACTATTATCTCAAAAGACTACAAGATCAGTAATATTGCTGTAGATGTCGCAGAGAATGTTTTTTATTGGTGTGATCCTGTAATTCAAGCAATAATTCGTTCTAACCTTGAAGGGTTAAAGCAAGAAGTTGTCTTGGAGTCTGGCAAATATTTTCCTTTATCAGTTGCTGTATCCTCCATCTACTTGTTTTGGACTAGCAGGTTAGTAGTCATCTAAATATCAAGGACAATATAGTGATGCCAAATAAGCACGTAGATTCATGAATCGCAATATAAAGTGATAACCCTACAACTAAAACATTTCAAGAAGTGGATCTTTCTTTTTTAGTGGTGTGATATGGTGACAAATTGTTTGTTTTAGAGCAGAATTACCTTGGGCTATTGGCTGTGTACTTTGCAGGAATTGATTCAAACTCTGGACATTAACATTGTAAATCTGCAAAATTACTGCTGTCTTACTAGGGGCAATAAACTTAAAATATATGTTTAATGAGTTTTTTTAAAGAGATAGTCACTAATAAAGCTGTGAGTGTTAAGATGTGGAAAAAGAAAGGTAAACAAGATGATATTATGTTTCTTGAAGTGGAATGAATTGTAGATCATTCTTTTATTTATTTTTTGCTCCAGTTGCCAATGTTTGTATACTTATTTATGTTATAAAGTAGTTTTGTGAAGAAATTACAAAGAAACAAGCCAAAGCTACTCATATCATTGGATACTAAATATGTCATAATTGTAAGAGGTTGGGAGAACATTAAGAAACAATGTCCTTTCTACAAGTGAGTGTCTAAAAATTAGTTCTAAACATTTTGAAATATAAGAATTTTTTAAGGGGTGGAAAGACAGCTAAAAGCAGTAAAGGACGTATATGCATACCCTTGGTAAAACATACATTTCCATACCTCCTCCATTCTACAGGAATTTTTGTCTTTAGTCAAACACATAAATAAGTGAATTAGAGTGTATTGTACATATTGTTTTTTTTCATGTGATCTTTAAGCCTATCATATGAAGCTAGATGATAGATTACAGCTCTAAAGTTACTGTGTTGCCATAGCTGGAACTCAACATCATTATGTCTCTATACTCCAGAGCAAGGTAGCCAAATAAATGGCTCACATGACCTTTTCTAGCAATTCATTAGGACAGACACACAGTGCAACTTGAGGTGGTTTTTTGTTGCAAAAAACTCTTGCCAATAACACCCTAAACTTCCGATTGAGGAAAGAAAATGTTCTCAGTCATGCTTGGGAATATGGTTTCAGTTACTAGTTGTGTTTCTCATGAGAGATTAAGTCCTGTGCTCTTGAATTGATTAGTATGATAATTATCTAGAGTTGCACGATAACAAAAATCAGAATTCTCTGTACCACGGACATATCTGTGTTACTCTTCAGTTACCAGTTTTAACAGTTTTGAAAAAAACTTGCCCCTTTAATCCAAGTTAGATAAGATTTGAAGGTTTTAAACCAGGGGTTCCCAACCGGTGGGTCGCGAAGCCTTGGCAGGGGAGTCATGTAGCCTTGTTAGAAGTATCTTGGGATAACATTAATTTTATTTCATCAATTACATTTTCATGCTCTTACATTTTTTTTGTTTCGGTGCAAAGCAAAACGTGTGCTACAATAGTTCAATGTCATTAGGTGATATTATGGGTGCATGTATGCGTGCCTGTGACTTAATGTGCCTGTGTGAATGTGTATGTGTATACTAGTGAGTAACAAGTACGTGAGTGCACGCTCATGTACGTATATTTGTGTGTCTGTTTAGCTGTGATTAAGTGTGTGTGGGCTCGCTGTTGACATGTGAGTCACATGTCCGTTGCTGATTGGTGGATGAAGAATCGTGCAACTGGCCACGCTCCCTTCCCTCCCAATACTTACCCCATCATTACTCTACCTGCACCCCCCTACAAGTAGTCAGTGTAAGATCTACAGTTGCCAAAGCGTTCATTATTCAACATTTTTATTTTATTTTAACAAGGAGATAAGTAAGCAGTAGAGGTAAGTTGTGTCCATGGCTAAACGGCACAGATACTCAGAATGCTACCTCAACATTGGCTTCACCACTGTGCTCACCAACGACAGCATCGAGAAATCACAGTGTGTTTTGTGCCATGCTGTCCTGAGTGCAGAGTCAATGAAACTATCAAAACTCAAGCGTCATCTCGAGACAAAACATCCACAACACGAAAAGAAGGGTTTGGATTTCTTCAAACGGTGTCTTAAAAGCTAAAGAATCGATAGAAGTGGGTCGTTTCAGCAGCAGAGTGCAGCCGTAATGGAAGCTTCATATGAGATTGCATTATAAATTGCTAAACAAAAAAGCCTCACACGATTGGAAAAACACATTTTAAACCCTGCATGATGAAAACAGTAAATCTTATTCTTGGAGAAGCTAGTGCAAAGAAGATGCAGCAAGTATCCCTATCAAATAATACCATACAGAGGCATATTTCTAAAATGTCTATGGATGTGAAGGTTTTGACTGAAATCAAGGGTTCCCCTTTGTTCTCCTTTCAGCTCGATGATTTAACAGATGTAAGTTCATGTTCTCAGTTGCTTGTCTTCGTGAGATACATTAATTCAGGTGACATCAAAGACGAATTCTTATTCTGCAGTGCACTTGAAACCACAACAAAAGCTGATGATGTCATGCAAAAAGTTTCAACTTTTTTTTTTAAGACGAAGATCTTCAATGGGAAAATGTGTGGGGTTTGTATGGATGGGGCACCGGCTATGCTGGGATCGAATTCAGGATTCTAGTCGAGAGTGAAGAAGCTAGCACCTCAAGCAAAGGGCATCCACTGCATGATTCATCGATTATGCTCTTGCCAGTAAGACTCTCCCTGCCTCTCTGCAGGAAGTGCTTGAATCTGTTATCAAAATTGTTAATTTTGTGAAGACTCAAGCACTCAACACTCGCCTATTCAAAGAACTATGCAAAGACATGAATGCTGACCACGAAGTTCTTCTTTTCTACACAGCAGTACGTTGGTTGTCGAAAGGAAACGTTATTAATCGTGTCTGTGAAATGAAAAATGAAATAAAGCTATTCCTGGAGACTCAAGAAAGGAAAGATCTTGTAGCTCACTTCGAAGATGATGCATGGAATAAAAGGGTTGTGTACCTAGCCGACATTTTTGACCATATGAACAAGCTCAATTTGAAGCTTCAAGGAAGGGAAACACGTGTTCTCCTTTTTCAAGATAGCCTTCGGGCCTTTGTTTCCAAACTGCAGAACTGGTGTCGGAAAACCAATCTTGGAAACATCGCTATGTTTGAAAAACTTTGTGGAGTGACAAATGAGTCGCATATCCAACTGGATCAGTTCCTCAAGGATGAGATTACCAAACATCTTCAGTCTCTAGAAAAGAAAGTCGAGCGTTACTTCCCTGAGCTATCACAGGAACAGGAGGCCCTGGTAAGGAACCCATTTTGTACTGAACTTGATGTATCCAGCATCCCAGATGATATCCAAGATTAATTTCTGGATCTAAGGAACTACTCTTCAGCTAGTGATCTCTTCAAGGTGAAATTCGTGACTCAGTTCTGGTGTGCTATGTATCAGTCTTTCTCCAAAGTCAGCATGATAGCTTTACGTGTCCTTGTTCCATTTGCTTTTACCTACTTGTGTGAGGCAGGATTTTCTACTCTTGTCAATATAAAAACAAAGAATAGGAACAGATTAGATGTTCGAGATGACATGAGACTGGCTCTAACAAACGCTCGGCCACGAATTTCAAAGCTTGCTGCTGAAATGCAACATCAGGCATCTCACTATCTGGGTTGGATAGCTGTTCAAACCTATGTTAATATTATTTTAAGAAATATATGTTTTTTTTGTGAATTCAGGTTGGACCAATGTGATTTAATTTGCTAATAAATAATTACAGAATTTTAAAATATTTTTTAGATGTTTCTTTCCCTCTCCTTCACAGACAATAAAAGAAAAATTAAGCTGTTGATAGTAAGCGCTAAGTAGAGGGTCACATGGGTTTCAAACTTTTAGGTAAGAGGTCGCAAGTGCCAAAAGGTTGTTTTTAACAAACCCTATATATCATTTCTTTGTTTCAAGGTCATTACATTTAAAGTTTTTATAGTTCACAAAATATATGTAAATATTATTTTGTATCTTCTTATAAAATAGTTCTGAAACTTAAGAAAATGAAATGGAAAATCAATTAATTTAGTCTTTTTAATCCATAAAATCACTCTTCTCTTTTTCAAACAGAAGCTTAAGAAATTTACTTAATTTTCATTTTTTAAGCCTTACTCTCATATCTTCCATAAAAGTTACTAGAGATAATAAAATGTTCAGATTAGTGACAAATAAAGTACTAAACATATTAGACATCAAAATACTAATTCTTACTTTGGTATTTAATTACAAAAGGCACGAAACTTACAAATGAATTAATATTAATGTGATGTGGTACAAAACAGTTACTGAATTTAAGCTCAAAATTACATTTATTATATATACTCACGATTTTTAATTACAGAAATGAACAATAGTATACATTTGCAGAAATAACCTTTCTTTACTGACTGTTGTAATAAGTTTGTATTTTCTAATGAAGATATTTTTATCTTCTAACAATCTTACACTGTTTTTTTTTTAATTTGAAAATTGCTGTGAAGTATGGACTTCAAAATATTTAATTTTTAATGGTGATGCTCTTTAAATTTATCTTTAGGTGTAATTTAGTATTTAAATTAACAATATTCCATTAAATTTATTATTTTATTAGGCATAAAGATCAAGAAAGAATATTCAAGTCATTAAAAAATGGTTTGGGTGATGAAGTAGAGGTATTTAATAATACCGATATAAAACTACTACATGTGTTTGACAGAGAACAACAGAATGGTATGTGTTTCAACATCCATATTTGTTTTTAATAATTCTTACTGTGATTTTGTGGACATAGCTGACTAAGTCTGACAATTTTCTTGTTTTGAATAACATATTTTGTCATGTGAAATATTTGAAAGTTAATTTCTTTCAGGATCTAATATCTGCAGTTACAGAAATGGAGGTTGTCAGCATTTGTGTTTTTATGAAGGTTATGACCATCATCGATGTGCATGTGTGTACAGTAAACTAGGGCCTGATGGGAAAACTTGTGAAGGTATAAAGCAATTAGAGAAGTGTATTTAGACTGTATTTTTATTCAATAAGGTAACAAATGTAATTACTATTTCTACAGAAAGCTAGGATTTTATGGGAGATCTTATGATTTCTACTTCAGGTAAATAAATAGACGTAGATGCGACATTTATTATTATTTTTTTTTATTTCTCTATCATCAGTTAGATGGAAATTGACCAAGAAATTGAAGTAAAATAATAATAACTTTTCTCTTTGGCTTTTTAGCTTGACATTTAGCAAAGAATGGTTTGGCCTGATAGCTTTAATCTGACTGAAATGTTTGACTTGATTAGACATGTATTCAAGTAAAATTTCAAGTTTAGGAAATTTTCCAGTATATCAAAGTTTTCATGTTGTACTTGTTTATCATAAGGTAGGAAAATATCTTTTAGATTTGTGGGATCAATGAAAATATTTGCAAATATGATTTAGATTTTTATATAGAAAAAAGAAAAAAACTTAATGTCATTAAGTTTAAAATTTTTGAAAATTAATACCGAAAAGATTAAGCAGACAATTTTTAAATATTTCAATTTTAATCTTACAATAACAAATTATAGTAAAGGTAGTTTAAATAATAATAAAAAATAAAAAGTAAAATAAATAATCTGTGTTAAAATTTTAAAAACTAATGACGTTTTATAAATTCTTATTCTAAAAACTGGTTTCTGAAAGACTTAAGTAAAATTATAAAAATGGCTGTTCCTTTCACACTACAACAGACATTAATTGAAATTGGTTTTATCTATATAACTCCAAAATAGCTGCTATATTCTTTATATCCCATTGACCTGGTGAGCCGAGCCCTAGTATTTGGTGAAAGACCTTATTGGTATTGGATATGACTAATATTTTGGCTGATGCATTATATTTACCTTTGCTTTTACTTGTGATTACGGAGGACCTGCTGATCATAAGCCACATCAAACTGATGCAATGAAGAAGTATGGCATTTTGAATTGATGCTCAAACTCATTCACTTCACCATTGCCTTCTGGTGATTAATGCTTCACAAATGTTTTTTGAGCTGGTGACTGTTTTCCTCATTTTTGAACATATATATTGAGCTATTCTCCTTAAACTTAGCTTGACATTTAGCAAAGAATGGTTTGGCTTGATTGCTTGAATCTGACTGAAATGTTTGGCACACAGAGAGAGACACGGACTTCTGTGGAAGTAGGTATTTTCATAAACATGGTTGGAACATACGTCTTTTGAATTGGTTTCTTTGTTGTATTTAAGAAAGGGTTAAAGACTTGTTGAGGGTGGAATTGTTTGTTGATTCCTGTACTGCAGCCAAGAGGGCTTCATAACATTTGTCATAATTATCAGAGCTAAAATCAGTGTCAGGTGTTACAATCACTTACAATGTCATTCTGTGCATGCAAAACATTGGAAACGGCTTGATTTCTGGTTGCGATTGATATCACAGTGAAATTGATGTTGGTCTCAGACACATCAAGCTGTGCTTTTGGGGTAGTATTTTCTGTAGCAAAGTCTAAATTAGTCACACTGCATTCAGCATGAGTGATCTCCTCTTAATCCTATTTATGGATGAACCATTTTTCTAATTAAATTATTTTTGCTTTTGGACTATTTTGTGTACAAACACTATCATTGCTTCCACTTGCATGTTTCTTGGCTATTCAGTTGTGATTGATTTCCATTTACCACTGCATTGAATCTGACTTTTTTTTATTGTCTTTTTCATCTGATTCAATTTCCTTCAATACTCTTTGCACGTGACTTTATCATTTATGGACAACAACAACATTTTAGTGAAATCATGTCTTCCAAGGATCTGAATTTAAAAAACACAGCTCTTATTATCCTGATAGTGAATATGTACAAAGTAAAATCCACTGGGACACACAGGTGTTATGTATACTAATCATTAATATGTGTATGTACAAATACCTTTAGATCAATTTCACAATTATGTTTTGAATTTCATTAAATTTTATGCACAGTCAGCTACATAATGATAGATTTAAAGCACAACTTCTGTTCAAAATACTTAATCATTTTGAAAAAGGAATAAATATTAAATTTAGGATCAAATATTTCCACCATTAGTGCTATTAAACTCGATTTTCCTGCCTATGCTGTTATAGAGGTACACTGGATTCTTTATTTATACAAATAAAATTACTTTTTACTGGTATCAGACAACTCGATCTACCCACATTTTTGGGTGTTTGTTATCCTTATTTTATAACTTCATTACTAATATTAGCAGTTTATGTTCATATTTGTGGTTGTTATTCTAGGATGAAGCAATAACCCATACTAGAGTTCTGATAATGTAAAAATGATTCACAATTACTGGACAGTTGTGTTGGTTTTGGAGCTTGCTGTTCAAGAATCTAAAGATTATTTTCAAATTTAACTTTCAAAATAAGAATATAAAATTTATCAAATTTATATATTCAAGATTATTAGCTTTATCTCTTAAATTTGAAAGCCATTTTTTGTGCTTTTACTCATAATATTATTTTAATGCACTTTGGGTTTGTAAAAACTATTAGTGACTGCTTTAAAACTGAAAAAAATAGGTGTAACACAAGAAATAATTAACTTTTTTATAGTATTTTAATTGTGTTTTTTCTATTTTCTGAAGTTAGAATGAACCAAACTGACTGTTTGTGAGAAGGGTCTAAGTGTAAGATATTTCTGATTACCAGATTGATGCCACAAGTTGATAAATATGTTTTTCTCTTGTTACAAATGCAACCAAAGAACATCTTTGCTTGTTAAAAGTCCTGAATGATATGAGTGCTACTAATAGCTAACATAATACCCTACTTCCTCTCAGTAGTAGCTTTTCTTGATGATTACTGTCCTCAGTGTAGAAAAATGTTAACTTTTGCAAATTATTTTGAGTTATTTGTGATGCATTGTCAGAAGAAATCTTACATTATTACTCACTCTTTTGATCTACTGACAAATTTTAATTTGAATGACTTCATTCTTATTCACTGTTTTATAAATTTTTGAAATTTTATTATAGTAATACAAGTTCTTTTTTCATGTAACATGTTTAGATCTTACAGACGTCATGCTAATGTTAAGTAACATTTCATTTTCCTTAGATTATACCCAGTTTATCTTAGTAACCAATGGGAATACAATTGAAAGTTTGTCATTGGAAGATATAACCAATCCAAATCCTCCAGTGCCTTTAATTCAGCCATTTATAGAGAAATTAGAATTGGCAACTTTGGTTTATGACCATGCTCGTGAAATGATCTATTTTGCTGAAACAAAACAAGGAAAAGGGATTTTTCAAGTTAAACAAGATGGATCAGACTTAAAGCCTCTTGTTCATGGTAATGAATGGATGTTCTCACTTACTATCTTGGTTTCAACAAGCATCTTCTTATATCATGTAAAAACAATTTCCTTGTTACACTATTTTGTAAATTTTTGAGATTTCTATCTCTGTTTAAAAGTAATAGTATTTTTGTGGTATATTTTATTATAACAAAATTTGTTCATACGTTCCATGTAATTCTAGTAGACTGTATTCATGTTTATCCTAGCTGACAGGTTTAGTGATTTTAGTAAATTTTGATCATGTTTATCCATAACCAACAGATTTGTAGTTCTTCTGGTTTAATGTTTATCCTAACTGACAGGTTTCAACTGATTCTAGTAGGGTTTGATATTTACCTTAGATGACAGGTTACAAGTGATTCTAGTAGACAAACACAGTGTTTATCCATAGTTGGCATGTTCAGAATTATTCTAGAAACTTTAGTCATGTTTATTCTAGCTGACAGGTTCCTGGTTCTTCCAGTAGAGTGTAATGGTGTCTATATTAGCTGAAAGCCTACAGTGATTTTTAGTAGATCTTACTTTACTGTGTTTACAACTTCTTTGTTTAGTTCTAATAGTACACTAAAGGAGCTATTTATGTATGTGAGAATGAAGCAAACACTGTACCTGTTACTTTAGTTTGTATAAGAGTATATTTTGTTTTTTCTAGGTGGTTTGTTACACATCCAAGGTTTGGCTTATGACTCAAAACATGGAATCCTCTATTTCACTAAGAGTATTAATCCATCTATTTGTCAGCTTATTATTGATGCTGATGTCCCATCAAAGTGCATAATACACTTAGGATTCAGTGATGTACCTCATGGAATTGCAGTTGATAGTTGTGGCCGGTGAGAATAATTTTGTTTTTCTTCTGTTTAGAAATGCATAAGTGTAATGTCATTTGATATCAGAAATGATAATTTTGTTTTTTCCTTCAGTTTAGAAATGCATCATTTTAATGTCATTTGGTATCAGAAACAATATTGTATATTATAATATCTCCCTTTTCTAAATTTTCATGTTATGGATTGTTTGTGTTTCCCTCCATTTGGTTTCAATGTCAAAATAGTTAAATTTTGTTTGTGTAAAATAATTGACTTTCCAAACAAGTTTATTTAATAAGGACCTTTTAATAAAAGATGTGTGATTCTCTTTCATTATTTTTACAGGTTTGTTGATTTTGTTAGTAGATGATGAATTTAGCAAAATTTTTAATTGAAGTATCAATTATAATAGTTATCGTTTTATGGTTTAACTGAACAGAAAATGAAACCGATATTATAAGGTTGGTAAACTACATGTAAGAATGGCCAATATACTAAGTGGACATAAGACTAAGGCACACGCACGCACACTACAAATCATTTTTATTTGTTTCTCTACCATACAAACCTAAAAATAAGGCAAGAAACCATCACCAAGGTAGCAAACCAGAAAGTTACCAACCATATCGTTCATCTTTCTTCTTGTTTAAGTCAAAATAATTCTATAATGACTTTATCACCAACGTCAGTTTGAACCTAAATCCACTCCGTGTTTCTGCACAGTGCATGATGCCATACATCATTTAGTTGCAATAACTAGTAATAATTAAAAACAAAATAATGTTTTCATTATCCCTTGAAGTCAGTTGTTTTTGGTTTGTTTTTTTTTTAGAAATATGGTGTTTTTTAGAAATAGGGTGAAACAGTAATTAACAGTCAATAGTTGATGAAAATTAGGTGACTGTAACATGCATAATACTCAGTGCTTTGTACTCTGTATAGTCAGAATCTTTAATAATACAACACCTGTATCATATATGAATATGATACCACTTAACAGGAACTGAAACAGATTATTATCATGGTAGAACAGTATCGTTGTTTGGTTGGAAAAACTTTGAAACCAGTATTATTATAATTATAATACAACAGTGTAATGACTCAATTAGACAAAACTAGTTTGTTGATTTGAAGAGTTTCTGTGATTATTTATACAATTATCTCGGTGAAGCACTGTTTAAATTGGTCCAAATAAAAACTCAGTATCACTGACAGAAAGATTTATAATTAACCCTTTTTCAATGTAGCTCTATTTACTGGTCCAACTGGAAAGAAACAGGGTCTTTGATCGAAAGTTTTTCAGTCAATGGATCTATTCGTCACTCAATAATTACATCCAACCTGCACCATCCAACTGATATCAGTCTGGATGAAGAAGCATCTATGTTATATTGGGTGGATGTACATCTTGATGAAACATACTACATTGAGAGAAGCAGTACTCAGGGGCTGAGAAGACAGGTGAGCTTCCCATGAAATATTTCATATGATTCTGTCATTGTTGAGAAAAATGTTTTGAGTTAAAGATATATTACCTAAGTAATTTTAAAAGTTTTTTCTGAGCCTCTTTTGGTTCAGAATATTCTTTTGTTTTTTAAGTGATGTTACTCTGTAGACAATATTTTGTGACATAATTAGTTTGAATAAACTATTTTCTAAGATCTTTTTATTTATTTCTTACCAAACATAATTATTTTTGTTCAATTTTAATGAAACTATTTTTTTTAGCATTGTGATATTTTAGTCTAATAGTTTTTATCTTTTACTGTATGAGGTTGTTTATAAAATTGTAGGTTTTATTATTAGTAATTTATATTTACTTCAGTGTGATTTTTGCATAACAAAAATTTGAATTACATAAAAACCACCATGTATAATAAAAAGTGATTGTAACCCAGCAAAAAATTAGTAACAGCTGCTCAGCAGACATTTTCAGAAGAAGACTATTATTCACTGTTAAAAAGGATTGATTATCCACTACACAGTAAACAACAGTTGTTATTGAAAGGATTGATTATCAACAACATAGTAAATATCAGTTGTTATTGAAAATGATTTATTATCCACTACACAGTAAACATTAGTTGACGTTAAAAAGGATTTATTATCCACTACACAGTAAATATCAGTTGTCATTGAAAAGGATGTACCATCTACTACACAGTAAACATTAGTTGTCATTGAAAAGGATTTACCATCCACTACAGAGTAAACATCAGTTGTCATTGAAAAGGATTTACCATCCACTACAGAGTAAACATCAGTTGTCATTGAAAAGGATTTACCATCCACTACAGAGTAAACATCAGTTGTCATTGAAAAGGATTTACCATCCACTACAGAGTAAACATCAGTTGTCATTGAGAAGGATTTACCATCCACTACACAGTAAACATTAGTTGTCATTGAAAAGTATTGATTATCCACTACACAGTAAACAACAGTTGTTATTGAAAGGACTGATTATCAACAACACAGTAAATATCAGTTGTTATTGAAAATGAATTATTTTCCACTACACAGTAAACAACAGTTGTTATTGAAAGGATTGATTATCCACTACACAGTAAACATCTATGTTAGGAATGAAGTAATTGATATATTAACATGTATGTCAGTCACTACACAGTAAAATAACTGATATTGTATAACGTATTGAGAATTAACGTACAAGTTTCCTTGTTATGTTATTTTTGTCAGTTGTTTTCCTAAATTGATTACATGTTAAAGCTTGTATGTATTGTAATTCTGGTTTGTTAGAGTAATAATGTAAATTTTTCTTTGAGCCTTCTATTTAGTAATTATTTTTAAATAATTTTTGTATATTGTCCACTTTGTATTGTATTGTTTTTGTGTATGCATTTATTTTTTATGTTGGTGAAGACATTTTATTTGAGTCAACTAAAATTTGTCTAATGCCCTAGTGCAGAGTAATGTGACTGAAATTCAAATGAATGCTTAGTGATAAAAAGCTACTCTATCTGAGTTTACTTGACATTATAGTGCTAATTATTTCATTATTGTATAAAACTTTGTATTTTACAGATAATTGAGAAGGGATATGGCCACAGTCCTTTTGGTATCACTGTTTTTGGAGATTATATTTTCTGGACAATGGAACACCAAATTTTACGAAGTGATAAAAACAGTGGAGATAATAAAATTGTGCTTCGTTCAGGAGTCACAAAACCAATGGGTTTGGCTGTTGTGTCATCTGTGTATCCAGAATGTAAATGTTTGACTTATTTATTAATGTGTACTTTTTATGTTGATGAAAATGAATATCTTAAGTAAAACCCAAACCTTTTCTCAAATGTAGGCTGGATCTAACTATTATGTTTTTACTGTTTGGTAATTTAGTTGGAAATATTTCAGTTGAAACTTTTGTAATAAACCAGAAGTGGTGATACGAAGTAGATTATTAGGTAAGTTATCTTTCACATTAAAATGAAATTTTAAAGTATATTGGGTAAAATAATGTGATTATATTACTGCTATTTCATGTCTTTTCTTATTGACGAAAAATGTCTCAATTTTATAAAAAAATTTATTTCAAAAAATCTTTGTTCCGTTTTTCAGAATCACTTGACTATCTATAGTTTTGACAATATTATTGGTTTGATGTTAAAAAAGTCTTAAGTATATTTATTCCACATAACTGAAACAATGAATTATTGAGGCCTGCTGTTGGCTGTTGTAGCTTTCATATAAATGTCTTAATGTTAACTTTTTCAATGCTGGCTCACTCACTTTGACTAACTAGATGACCTCTTTGTACTTTTTCAAAGTCTTTATGGAATTGATACTACTAACTTTTAACACAGTATGCATATCTTCACAAAATTTGGCAGACTCTCAGTAAATATAATCAGTCTTTCACATACCATAAATGATGTGTTTAGTGATTCTGTGAATATATTGTATTTGTTTTGAATAATCTGTGTACAAAATTATTTTTTTATTAAAATTGGAAATACTTTTCTTCATCTAAAAAGTTTCAAATTTTGTTTATATAATTCCTAATACTTCCTAAATACTTTTAACTTTTTTGTATTTTTGTATAACTTTTTATTTTATCTGTTACCTTCTCTACCCTAACTCTATACAAAGTTTATCAATTTGACTGATCTTGTAACCATGCACAAAAAAAACAATCAAAATAAATCTGAGTTAATTTTTTCTTTCTGGAATGTCTTTAAATGTAACATGAAACTGTGTTTGTTTTTTCTAAGTAGCTTTAAACTTATAACAGTACACATCTATTTATAACTAAATTATGTTGCTTTATTTTCCTTTTGATTGCCCTTTAAACTTTGTCTAACTACTTTTATTGGAGGGGGTGGTGAATAAAATGGAGAGGAAGAGATGCTACAGAATATCTGTAATATTGCTTTATGAAGATTAGAACTTAAAACTTGTATCTTTTTAAACTGTGGATTATTAGCTGCAATTTTATGCTTTATTGATTGGAATAACATAAACAGAATGTAGTTTAATTGAAGTTTGAATGTAATTCACTAGAATCTCATAACATGCGCAGTAGAGGATGTCTGGACTGATAGCATTAATGTACTACTTCTGGTTTCATGTAGCTGAATATCATGAAACATTGAATGGTAGACAGTTTCATTTGTCCTCATGTATATTTTTCATTTTTTATTATTTTACTATATCTGACAATTTGTGTTTACCATACAGACATAGACTTGCTTCTTGTTGAAACCACTTTGATATGTGTTTTAAAAAAGACATTATTTCTTTTGTATTTGACATTTTTGAGGACATTGCTTTTGAAGAGATGCACAATTTCTTTATCGTTTGACACATTCTAAGGATGCCTGCTTTAGGAGAGAACATGATTTCTTTATCATATGACACATTCCAATGGTGTCTCCTTGACAAGACGTGATTTATTAATTGTACAAAATGAAATTTGTGTACAGAAACTTGTACAGTGACTGAACTTTTTGGAGACAGAATATTTTTTACATTTTTCAAGTAATGCAGATAAATGGAAGGTGACAGGTATGGGTTTAGATGAACAATTTAATTCATCAAAATAGTTTTATATGACATTATATTTAACTCAATATTAATTAATTATTAATTTTTGATATTTTTCAGGTACTGTTGTTACCCTCTCCAGTACATTACATGATTTTGATAATAAGTATGTCTTATCTTATTCCATATATATTTTATTTTGTGCATTAAGTAATTTGTATAGTGTGTGATGTGTGTATTTTATACACTGTGGTATTTCAGCTTATCTAAGTAGCTTTGCATCATGTAAGCTAAGTTCTATTAACTGATATGCTCAGATGTTTCTATATACATCATGTTGGTGCTAATATATTCTACAGGGTGGTTGCTAGAAAAGCGGAAAATTTGTCAAATAGCTATTTATTTTTACAAAGAATAACTTTTACAAAGTTTTTTAAAGGCATATGTTATATTACACTCATAGATGCTCAAAATGCATTTTATGATATTAAAATCATGCATTTTATTCATGATGTAAAGAAATCAAAATAGAAATGAGTAAGCACGCATTTTATTCATGATCTCATCTGACCCTCAAATTTTCCGCTTTTCTAGCGACCACCTTGTATTATGTTTATATTTTGAAAATGATAGTCATTTTTTGTTGTTGGTATAATTAGTTACTTAGCATATGATGTAAGCAGTACTACACTAAAAATATATTATTATTCACGTCGTAATTATTGCACAGATATGAACAGTATTTTTACATCATAATTATTATTCCCATTAATACACAAGTTTTTATATTGTAAATCTGATACACTTGTTTGTAGTTATTCACTCTCTTTATGTACTTTGTATGTGCAGTGTATTTACTAATCCACTATCTTTATTTACATGGTGTGTAAAATGTATGTAGTAATCCGCTGTCTTTATGTATGTGGTATGTACACTGAATGTAGTAACCCATTGTCTTTATGTGCATGGTGTGTATGCTGTATCTAGTAATCCACTGTCTTTATGTAATTGGTGTGTACACTGTATGTAGTGATTCACTTTCTTTATGTACATGGTATGTACACTGTATGCAGTAATCCACTGTCCTTATGTACGAGGTGTACACTGTATTTAGTAATCCACTGTCTGTTTTTATGTACTTGGCTGATTCAATGTAGCTTTAAGGAATGTTTTCTCACAAATGCTGTGGATGTTTCAGAAGATGACATCTTCTGGCATGATGGTGCTACAGTAGATAATGAAAGTTATGTCCATACTAATACCTTTTATATATATACTATTTGGTTTGTTAGGTAAGCAAAAGATGTGTAGATATTGGTGTGAATTTAGCTGTTAGGCTGCGGATCTTCCAACTTCCATATATGTGTTTTAGGAATTAGGTAGCAGTAATTGTTGACTCACATGTTCAAAAAATTAAATAATTGTTTAATACATTTGCTAGTAAAAATTAATTAATCATATTATAAATCAAAATTTTATGCTTTGAAATCATTAAACAGTTTTATGTTATTTATTATTTAATTACCTTATTAAATACCATGTATGTTATGAAATGTTTGAATTTTATTTTTTTATAACTCAACCTTTTGTTGAACCAAATAAAAGTGAATTTGCTTTCTTTAAAAAAATGTAGTGTTTCAGACAGCATCTTGGTAATATGAGTTTATATTATTTTGGACTTGCAGTTGTAATGATACAAAATGTTGGAAAGACTTGCAGAATATGTCGAACAGCACAATTGCTGACACAGTAGGTTAGTCCAGTTTTGTCATTCATAGTATACTAGCAGTAATTCTCTTTCTAACACTGAAGTTTTTAAGTACTGCCTCTTGACTAATCATTAGGATGTTACTGTCTTTACTATTATATATGTAAATTATTTTCTTGTGTGTTAATAGTGTATTAAGTTTTTATTTTTTATATTTTAATATAAAGCCAATAGTTTTAGTCTGAAGTTTATAAATTTTTGTGTGTTATCAAATAATCTTTGCCACAGTATTATTTCATGAATTCTGTTGTAATATTGTCATGAACAATTTTAGATAGAAAAAAATAAAAGAAAGGAAAAACTTAAAATGTTTACTTGTTGTTTCCAGAGTTGACGACGTTATATCTTGTGCTTGTAATATTGGGCGTACTTTGTTTCCTTATGTTGCTCACTTTGTTCTTATATTACAGAAAAAGGTATGTTTATTTAAATTTTTTACTAGGAAAATATGGAACTTGTATAAAATGTCATGAATAGTCTACATATTTTGATAACAAGGTTAACAGCTGTAAAATTTGCTTAGTTTTTTTCTTATGTTTAAGTAGAGAATGTGATACCGTACTTCATTATGTAAATACAGTGGTTGAATTAGGTAGGGGCTAGAGAAGTTTAGCCCCAGAGATCATTGATAATTATATTCTGTGTAAAATTACATAGGATGTAGGGTCCACAAAAATTATTAGCCCCTGGGCCCACACAATCTTAAATCCACAACTGTGTAAGTAAGATGAGTAATTTGTCTGTCTTGTGAACATCCATGTGAACATATTGACAACTGGAAATTTCATTCTGTTTTCATGACGTTTGTAGTTTAAACCATTCTTTTATGAAATTGTAGTATATAACTAGTGCAACAATTACATACCAAGAAAGATTGGATAACCACAAGTCCTTGTCCACTTTGACCAACATGTCAATATTTGAGGCATTATAGTCTGCAAGTTCTGGTTCAAACATGTTCAGTGTGATTGTATCCATTTTCCTCTCCATGTGTTGTTGCTACTGAGTTTGCTGTGTGATGTTTCAACTAGTTTTTCTTTAAATTAGCTAACTGTGATCAAATATGGCTTGGAGCCACATGAGCTTGAGTGTTTTGTGACTTTTTGTAATCACATTATTTTTAGTGCAACATGATACACATTCAAGCATGAAAAATGCCCTGTTGTTTGTGGTCTTAAAACATATATGTATGACTTGACTTACACTTGTAGAACATTAGTTAAGTCAATGTAGCAAGTACAGTAAGTCATAGCATTTGACTTATCTTATACCAGTAGCAAGTAGGATAAGCCTGAGAGTTTGACTTATCTTACATCACTTGTAGTCTGTTACATTAAGTATGTATGTTTGAGTTATTATTGTACAGGCATAGTTAGTGTATTATATATTTATAGATTTTTCCATCAAGAATGACATTGTACTTGTGCATATTCTACATATGTAGAATAAAACTACTAATCTCCACTTTTCCATTAAGAATAATCTAAATTTATTGAGTTTTCCTTGTTAAATAAAACTATATTAATACACTTTCCATCTATAAAAAATATTTTTACAGAGCTTTTTGTGTGTAAGACCTGAGTGTTTGTAGTTGTATGTTTTTGTTTTTTTTCAAATACTCATTTCCTTCTTGAAAGAAAACCATTTACTTTACCAAATTATAGACTGATAGCAAAAAAAAAGAAATACATTTTTTTTTCATCAAGGGCATTTTGAATTGTTGGTTTGAAAAATAAAATTAACAGTTTATAAAGAAGTTCACATTAGAAGTGTAATAACTTTGTTGTTCTCAATAATATTGAAGGAAAGTGTTTTACATAAACGTAATGTGGTTTGTTCAAGTGTTTCATACTTTCATTGTATGCTTTTTATAATAGGGTTAGATGTTTTTAATCTAATCTTATAATCATGTTAGGTGTATTTTTACAATAATTTATCAAAAGAACTTTCTTTCCAATTGAAATATTTCAGAAAGAAATATTTTGAAGAATCCTCCTCAGGTTTTGAAAACCAACTGTCAAACTGCTCACAGGAAAGTAGCGTATGTAGTGAAACACTGGGAGAGGTCAGTAGTTCAGAGTTCACAATTACTTATCATTCATTGTAGGATATAGCTTTTTCTGTTAAAAACTGTCTAGTGAAAGATTGTGAATTGCCAGTATTATTAGAATTAATCTTTAGTATGAGGTTCTTTTTGTTAAAAACTATATAGTGAAGCACTGTGAGGGTCTAGTTTAAGTTTACAGTTATTTATCATAATTCATCTTGGGTTATGGTTCTTTTTGTTTAAAACTGTGTAGTGAAACATTAATAGATGTAAGTTGTTTATAAGTTCAGAGTTACTTATCATATGTTTTGAGACATGATTCTTTCTTTTAGAAACTATGAAGTGAAACACTAGTAGAGTTTAGTATAGATAAACTAGTTTAAATTTAAATGTAGTTTTGACAAAATGTAACTTCCAGGTAGCACTTGCAGGCTTTGTTTTATGAATTACGAGTAAGTATAAAGAACTGTGGTAAGTAATTTTCGTTTCTTAATAGAGTTGTTCCTTAGATGTATTTTTCTAATAAGTTACTTCGTGGAAGGCGTGATTGTTAGAACATAAAATAACTTGACTGATGTTTTATGTTAAATTAAATGACTTTTTTTTTAATAATCTGAAAGTAATTGTGGTTTCTTATTTGAATTCTCAGTATGAAGTATTTCATGATCTGTGAAACTCGTGCAGATTTGAATATGGAGTTGTGTATGATTAGTAAACTTGTAGTTTTGAATATGGAGTGGTGTATGATTAGTAAACTCCATGTAGTTTTGAATATGGAGTGGTGTATGATTAGTAAACTCCATGTAGTTTTGAATATGGAGTGGTGTATGATTAGTAAACTCCATGTAGTTTTGAATATGGAGTGGTGTATGATTAGTAAGCTCCATGTAGTTTTGAATATGTAGTGGTGTATGATTAGTAAGCTCCATGTAGTTTTGAATATGTAGTGGTGTATGATTAGTAAGCTCCATGTAGTTTTGAATATGGAGTGGTGTATGATTAGTAAGCTCCATGTAGTTTTGAATATGGAGTGGTATATGATTAGTAAGCTCCATGTAGTTTTGAATATGGAGTGGTATATGATTAGTAAGCTCCATGTAGTTTTGAATATGGAGTGGTATATGATCAGTAAACTACATGTAGTTAGTCATGTGGTAGAATGGAGTTTCTGTGTCATAACTTAATTCTCCAATACAGACAAAATGAAATAAGATTATAGACAGTCAGTGTGCTATGCAGTTCATTTAAAATAATGTGGACTACAGTTCCAAATAAGTTTACTGAGTTTTAGTGTTGATTTTAACATTAAAAGTTTATTTAACTACAAGCAAGTGTACTAAGTTTTTGTGTTAGTACACAACATTGAGAGTATATTTAACTACAAACAAATTTACTAAGTTTTGTGTTGATATTTGTATTAAGTATAATGCAATTTTAAGAAAAGTGATAGAGTTAAAATGTTATGTATTTCTAACTTTTTCTTAAAGTACTTTATTAAATTTAATTTCATGAAATGTTTTATTTTATTAAGGAGATACTTCATGTTTTATTGCTACATAGTTCAATATCTGATCTTGATAACTTTATTATGTATCTGTATTTCTATGCAACCTCCTGGATGTCAGGTATTGAATGGTAAGTTCCAGTGTGTATAGTGTTAACTTATTTTAATTATTAATATTTTACTGCTCTTCCTACATTAGTTATTAGTGCTCATTTAATATTGTCGAATATGTACAACTCTTGAACAATAACTAATGACTCGATGTTAGGATTGTGCGTGCAGTAGTATATTATGTAGAATATAAAAAATTCTTTGGTATGCTGTTGTGTCTCAATCAGAACTGGTAATATGCATAGAGAAACTGAGTTATTACATTAAACACTGCATTATGTAAGAAAGATTCTCTTGGTGGGACTAATTTTCATTTAAAAATTTTAATAAATGTGTAGCATCTAATTTGCTGTCTAAATCATGTGAAGTTGTCTGTAATTTACATGCATAAAATATATGGTGGGAATATATCAATAATATGTAGGTATTGATTTAGCCTAAAATATCTGGTGAGACTATAATGATGACATTGTGAGTTTTATTAATATAGCTGCAGGAAATATCCGGTGGGAGAATATCAGTGATATTGTGACCTTTAGGCACAAAATAATTTCTGCAAGTTGTTTTTCAGTCTGAATACGAGAAATGTGAGTTGTGGTGAAAATTTTTAAAGTTTTCCACTGTTACAAATTTTATCTGTATGGTGAGTTTAAAAGTTAATTTGTAAGGTTGTAAGAAAACTTTTTATGGAAAGTGTAACTGTTTGTGTTTTGAAGTGTTTGCTCTCTGCTTTCTGATTTGGTAACATCTTATTCTTAGGACAACAGCATGAACAGTCTGCTTTCTGAAAAGGACCTAACTTACATGTACCTTCGCTTTACGAAATGTTCTGGAAAATCTCAACTTCTGCTTCAAAATAAAGAGTTTTTAAGTGATACAATTTTGTAGGGAGGCTTGGATTTCATCTTTAGCCTGTTGTATTGATACTTTCTTTAAGTTATTTGGTTTAGCTGAACATTAGTGTTTTATGAAAGTAAAAGTATAAATATATAAAAAACAGTAGAGTCTTGTAGAACTTTTAGAATTATTTACTGACAGAAAGTAATTATGCCTGAAAGAAATTAAAATTCAAGGTTCTCAAGTATTGCACTTTTCTCTGAGTTGTAACAACAGTAACAAGTATTGTACTTTTCTCTGAGTTGTAACAACAGTAACAAGTATTGCACATTTCTCTGAGTTGTAACAACAGTAACAAGTATTGTACTTTTCTCTGGGTTGTAAGGAGCAGTAGCTTTTGTTTTGAGTATGTTATCAGATAATTCATGCTGTATTATAATTAAGAGCCTTAGTAATGTAACACATGTTTATACTAGACATACAAAAATGAGCATTTTTATAGTGACAAACCTGAAGATCCATGATATTAAATTAATAGTAATTTTGGGTTTGTATATATCTGTGTTTTGAAATATGTGGTTTCCCATTTATGGATATGTACGTTATGTTTCAAATTACTGGTTGTGATTGATTAAGGATATGAAATAGAACTCAGTAGTTTAGTGATAACTGTATGGTTTTAATTTAATATGAATGGCATTAACACATGACATAAACAAAACAAACCATGTACACCAACTTATATTATAAATACAGACTTGTATGTTGAGAAATAATTCTGTTAGTTTGATCTTATTAACACAGTATCTTACATTATATTGTATATATTACATGCTTCTTTACATTTTCTTACATTTCAGTTCTTTTGTTGCTGTGTGTCATAAGTGAAAGTTTTTCCAGTAATTTCAGAGTGTTCTTTTGTTATTGTTTCGTTAGTTTGTTGTGCCTCAACTTCCGGTTTTTTATCAATTATCTTTTTAATTTTCTCTTGGATTTTCTTATATTGTAATTAATTTCAATAAGTTTTTTTTTGTTTTGAAGTGACTTCATTGATTGAACCGTTTTTTTAAATGGTATTTTGTATAACATGATACAAACATACAGTTTTTGTTAGTGATACATTTGGTTTTTCCAGTGTTGCTATTTATTTAGATTTATTTTATGATTATAACTGCCACAAAAAGATTGGAAAATTATTTGTACATTTTCTTTATTGAAGTTGATGATTTGTATAATCTAATGTCACATATAAACTCAAAGATATTATTTTCTAGATTTAAGGTATTTGCCAATACTTTTTAAAATTTGGTGACTGTAATGGTCAGTGGTGCTTGAGAGTTACTGGTAGACAGACATCTGTGATTGAAAATCTCTTCCTTTCAGGCACTCATTTCAAGAAGGAATAGTGGATTTTAAGAAAAGAAGAGGTTTTCACTATTTTTGATAGTATTGTTATTTAAACAGTAGATTTGTTTCAAGAATACAATATGGTCAAGGATTTGTTGTTACTTTTATCTTTAATAATAGTTTTTGTCACATGAGATCAACTGAGCCCTAAAAATGAAATATTAAAAACTATTGAACAGACATTACAAGAGGGAGTAAAATGTTGAAACATTTTGGGAGCTTGACTTATTGTTCTTATGCTGTTTTATGCACTCTTCTGTAGACAACACTGTTAACACTAGTCATTATCTTTAGCAATAATTTAGTTAATTTCCCTCAAATTAACAAGTGGTTGTTCAGTCAACAGGAATATTCTTTTAGGTCCAATTTTTGTCTGTAATGTTATTTGAATTTGGTTCTGCTTACATTAATATTGGAACAAAAACGTAGGCTTATAGCACTTGTTTAAATTAGTTGTTTCTCTAATGATTCCATTTTGTTTTGGGGGGTGAACTATTTCATACTTAATTAAGTATGATATTGGTTTTTTGATGTTTGTACTCTTTTAGTTGCATATTTAAATTTTACAATCAACATAATTACAAGTAAATATTTGTGCAAATGGGTAATTTATAAACTATTTGGAGCAGCTGTTGAATATACTGATCTTTTCTACAATAACAAACTGCCACACTGGAACCGCCAGGCTTTTCAGTTTTTTTACCTTTTCGATCTGTGTCATTGAGATGAACCAACTCAACAGGTACACAGTTCAAATGTTATCGATCGTATTTTTCCCACAACCACTCATTTTAAGATGAAATAGTGGATTTTATGAGGGATAAATATGAATCCTATTGGGTTAATATAAGTTGTGATCTATATTTTGATTAAATCAAATATTAGCTTTATTTTTAATAGAGAAACTATTATTGGATTTGCTATGCATACAAACACTCGTTCTGAGAAGGAACAGTGGGTTTTATGGATGCATGACATATCCTTCGTAATTTACAGTACATGTACTTGTGTGTGCCAGTGTGAATGCAATGTTACTTGTATGTTTCTATGCTTTGGAATTGGTTTTATTAAGTAATCAGTTTTAAAGTACTGCTAATTATAAAGTCTTATTCTTATTTTGCATAAAGCTCTTTTCATTAAATATCAATGAACACTAAACTTTCCACTGTTAGTTTATATTATGTTTTAGTATTGCAAAGAAGAATCTAATTGTTAAACTTGAAAACAATGTGTTAACTTACAGTCCATAAAGAAATAACAATGCTTGAAGAATATCTTAAGTATGTAGGATGTGTGTAATAAAATGTTTATCTGGAATGGTACTGTCGTAATTATTTCCCTGTTGCCCCCATACCTAGCGCGCGCGCACACACACGCACACTGTTTAGTAAGTAACTGCTACAGATACATCACAGTTGTTTACTTGAAATTGATGAGTGGTTAATCAGCTCTAAAGTAGCATACACACCCCAGTATTAGTTCACCATTTGAGAAATTCTTATAGCTTCTTATTTTACTTCACTCAACGTGCGGTCAGTAAACGTTTCCAAGTTTAGAGAGAATAATATTGTTAAGACTATGATAGTAGGAAAACAGCAGTTGCGTTATCACGCTTAAACTGTGGTTATTTTCAGGTCATCTCCCAAGAATAAACGAATTGATGTATTTTTAACACTGATTTTTATTATTTTTTCCAACACCTTTTTCACGCTACATCTCTCATTAATGATGATGTACGAATTTAAATGTTATTGCACGAATGTATTTATAAAAGCAATAATTTTAGGGCTTTATTGTTTTCGTTCCAAAAATACATAAATTGTTCGTGTAATTGTTTTAATATTTATAATACTACTATTTGTGGGTGCTACCTAATTAAATATTTTAAAATATATTTTAAGGAATTATGATAAAAAAGAAAGTAGTGCAGCGTTAAAATTATTTTAACGTTATACTCCGTTTAATATACAGTATACACAAATATATATTGTACACAATCAGTTTTAAGTTTTTAATAAAAACCCTTATAAATGAAGCTTCTGAAATATTTTCATTGTTGTGTTAACGTGGGTGAAATACAACAAAGTAATGAATTTAAACTACATGCATTATACATTTCGTGTTGTTTTTTTTACAACTCACAAGAATCTTTTTATAACATTAAATTACGATGACAATCAGATGAAAGTTTTTGTTTTGTTTTCAGTTAAGAGATTAAAATATCATTATGTTTTTATATGTATTTTCATAATAAATATTTTGTTTGAAGCATTTGGTTATCACGCGAAAGCACTATATACTGTTCAATAACACAGTGGAGTTTGTCACGTGACAGAAAATTACTATTAAGTTGTGACCTTTGCGGCTTAAGTTTCTGGAACATAAAACGCTAACAAAACTGAAAAAAGATACAAATATATCGTGATACCAAATACATCAGCACAGTAAGCTTAACATATCTATATGGTTGAATTTTTAATGTTTGTATTAATGTTTTCTCATTACTTCTGCAGCGCATAACAACCAGTGAGTATCTTCAAAAATAAAGGCTTATTTTTCCAACTTCACTGATAAGTGTCTGTTTAAAATTATCCTACGTTAATATCAAATTAAAGCCATTTAATTATTGGTTTTAATTCTAGAAGCCTGCTTCAAGTTACTTTGGTAAATCTCAATAATATATATTTTATATACAACTATATCTTTCGTTGATTCTATATTAGCATTTCATCATGAGTTGACTTACTAACTAGATTATTTGCATAAGTTATCCTAATTTTTTGGTTTTAGTATGCATAATTTTCATACTTTTCTCATTACTTCTTAAGTTAGTGTTTATAATTTCCATTATTATTAATTCATAATTTTGAATTAACTTCTTCGGTGTTAGTGTATATACTTTTCATAATTTTATCATCCGTTAAGTCTTCAGTTTTCGTATGCTTTTGTACGTACTATAAAAAAAGACTAATTTTTTAAAAATATTACTTGAACTTTTTTTACAATAAAGATCATTAAAAATTCGGATAAGTAATGAATATTTTTAATGAAAAGACCGGGAATATGTATGTAAATGATGAAATAATACCAGTAGACCTCAATGAACATCAAACCAGTTAAATTCGAATAAAAGTGACAAAACTGTGCCATAAAGGAATCGGAATTTACAAATATATTGAAGTTTGTTAAATAAGTTTAAAGACTTGAAATAAGCTTATTTGGCTAATGCTCGGGTAGGAAACGCATCCAGTATCCAATATTAAAGATGCAAAAGAATAAAGGAAATAGAAGTCGAGATGATTTGTCCAAAAAAGGCGTGGTCTTCTTCTGTGAGCCTGATCGGACGTTCGAACCTTGATCATGATGCTTAGGACAATAAAGCGACGCGTCCGTTTTAGGAATGACTTTGATCTGCAAAATTAAAACGCAAATACATTTATTTAAAGGAGTGAGACACAACAATATTACTTTATGATGATATAAATCTAGTAATCGTCTTCAAAAACATTGACGATAATATTGTAACACAAAAATAAAGACGACGCCCGTGCATTGACCAAACTGACATATTTCCGCAACATATTATTAGCGGTGTGAGTCTTAGATATTTTGGCAACTTACTATTATCGGTAGCGCGAACCACATCGTCAGTTGTGTAAACCTGACATATTTAAAAACTCCTTTTCAAAGGTGTCAATTTGTCATTGCACTTCTAAATAATTTGGAAGTTATATAGTATATTCATATGGTTTCTTTCAACATCTGTATATTTATACACGAAAAAAAACATTATGTAAATGAAAAAACAACCTATTATAGAATTAAATTTATTCATAATTTCCCATTTTGGCATTTCGATAAAGTCGTATATTTATTTGTTTATAGAAAAGGTTTAGCATCAGTTCAATTAATATTACTGTAACGTGATAAGTAACAGTTGATTTATTCAATTATAGTGTGGTTTTATGGTAAGTAACAGTTGATTTATTCAATTATACTGTGGTTTTATGGTAAGTAACAGTTGATTTATTCAATTATAGTGTGGTTTTATGGTAAGTAACAGCTGATTTATTCAATTATAGTGTGGTTTTATGGTAAGTAACAGTTGATTTATTCAATTATAGTGTGGTTTTATGGTAAGTAACAGTTGATTTATTCAATTATAGTGTGGTTTTATGGTAAGTAATAGCTGATTTATTCAATTATAGTGTGGTTTTATGGTAAGTAACAGTTGATTTATTCAATTATAGTGTGGTTTTATGGTAAGTAACAGCTGATTTATTCAATTATAGTGTGGTTTTATGATAAGTAACAGTTGATTTATTCAATTATAGTGTGGTTTTATGGTAAGTAACAGTTGATTTATTCAATTATAGTGTGGTTTTATGGTAAGTAACAGCTGATTTGTTCAATTATACTGTGGTTATATGGTAAGTAATAGCTGATTTATTAATTTTCCTATTTCTACAAATATTTTAATGTTCGTACTTTCAATTCTCGAACACACAATTAACGCAAGCCTGGCCATACGGATGGATAACACAGGTGGCTACCAAAGGCGTCTAGTGCGAGAAAGGGCGCAGTCAGTCTTGTTTTCTGCCTGGGTCATCGAATTTTCGAGTAACTGATTATTAATATTATGTCTTAAATGTAAATCGAATACTTAAATTTATACTCTTTAGATATGAATGTAATTACTGAATCCTTCGTTACCCTGAAACAGTAAACTATCATCAACATATCTTGTCCAAAAATCCATTTTAATAGGATAATTTAAAATCATTTTATTTTCAAAGCTCTTCGTAATGAAAACAAATCATATTGGAAAAATAGATATGTAAACCACGATTTTGCTTAAAAACGAAGTGTGAGAGCGTTATACGCACACACCACTATTAAACTACATATTCCCCGAGCTTCCAACACAACATTGCTGAATTACATCACTTCCTAATGTCCATTTTATTACCTTCAGATTCTTAAAAACGTTGTTTGAAAATTGTGAAACATTCGCAAACAGTGATCCAATATAATATGGCACAACGATTTTATTTATAAACTTTTAATTTAAGAGCAAAATATGTTAACCCAGCTATGATACTGAATGGAAAGTTCTTAGCACTAACACATAAAACACCACCACTTTTTGCTCTATAAAACAATTAAAATAAAAAAACAAGTCTGGGTACAGTTTAGATATTCATACCACTTATAATTAAAATTCTGAACAGTTACTTCTTTATTTGAAAGTATTTAATATTTAATTTCGTTCTTTGTCTTACTTTCATAAAGTCTCTTTAATCTATAATATTTTAGACACAAATGCATAGAGACAGTAACAGCTGTTTATGTGGCTTCCAATTACTAAGTTTCTGCAGTTGTCTGTTTTTACGTTTCACCAGAATTTTATTGTTTTGTGCTTATATATAAAACATATTAAATAAATAAAATCCACAAAAATAACTGATTTTTAAGAAGTTTAAATGCCTCATTAAATTCTGTAGTTAACGACGTGAAAAACTGGTTTTTATGCCTTGTTTCACAATTAAGAACTGGTAAATATTATGTGGGACACTACAACTGTGAAGTAGGTACCTTGAGGTAAAGGAAAGGCAGAAAATCTTGGACATTCATTTTAAAAATATATAAATATGGTAGATTCTTACTCAATTTTAGATACTGAAATACCTCCAACACCCTAAAAGAAGACAATGGCCAATAGGTGCAGAGAAATACATTTATCTTAATTACAACACAAAAATATAGAGTATTACACCTTCTGTAAATAGCCAACAGATGTAGTGAATTCGGTTATCTTAATTACAAAATAAGAATATAGAGTATTATACCTGCTATAAATAGCCAACAGATATAGAGAAATACATTTATCTTAATTACAACAAAATAATATAGAGTATTATATCTTCTATAAATAACCAACAGATGTAGAGAAATACAACAGAAGAACGCAGAAGAGTGATTTATGATAATAATTAAATGTATTGGTGGTAACCAGCTTTGCCCTATGGCGACGTTCTTTAACATATATCACGAAATGCAAATGTATTGTTATTAAGAAATTATTATATTGATATGAGGTTTTTCTATCTATTTCTTTTTCAACTTTAAGCCTAAGTAAATAAGTTAAACAACAGCAAAAGAGTAAGTGAGCAATACATTCCTTTTTGGTTTCCGTTTTGGTTTTGTGAAGATAACACGAAACGATCTTGTTGGGGAAAGTCCAGTTGTGGAATATGTAATAAGCTATGGCGTATTCTGTAAGAGATGTGAAGACCAAAAGAATGCAGACGAACATCCAGATATCCAGAGCTTTAACATAACAAACCGGCGGAAGTGACGCATACGACTGTACCATCTGCGTAGATAACGTCAGCAGTGATGTCACTCCTAATGTCACACGTGCTGGAGCAGCGTCAATGGGTAGCCAGAAGGAAACCCAGGAGACAACTACAACAAGAGCACTGGGCAAGTAAGTGCTACAAATATGAAAGGCAATTCGTCGTTGAAAGGTGAAGGTAGGTAGAAGATAAGTGTAGTTTCCTACAAGAACAGAATCCCATAGTCATACGCTGACAGAAGGAATTCAAGTATTCTAAATATCGTTCCACTTGTTTCATCAAATTATCGAAATGCATCGTTAGTAAACATTCTTTTGAAATATTATTCACATTTCACAAAGTTCACAAACAAGCTCACTTTGTCAAAAGCTTCTATCAAATTTTTAAAACAATTATTAGGACTCTTCTGATACACTTACTTCACGATACCACTGTTTAAGTAAAGTAAAAAAAAAAAAAAATCAACTACTGATCACGTGCAACAATTTTGCGGCGAAAAGTATCAAAAACACTGTTTAATACAATAATTCATACAAACTTTCTTGATGTTGTCTAAATTGCAGGCTCCTTTTTGAAGCAACAAGACCAAACCATGATCCTGTCGAGTTAGAACACCGTGAATCAACTTGTACTGAGAAAGCTTAAGCATAAGTTTAACATTTACAGTTGAACTACTGTGAAAAACGAAACCTGTTCTAACAACCTATTCTGTTGCAACAAACGAAAGCCTTTCTGACCAGTCAGATTAACGCTGCGTAAAACATCACATCAAGGCATTCTTGAGCAACAATATCAACAGTTTGTAAAACATTACATGTGTTATGAGAGTTGTACCAGATGTATCACAATGCTAACATTACTTATGTTGTCAGTTGTGCTACATATATTGTTAACCTTTGAATCCCCAAGAAGATAAAGCCTCCTTCAAAACTGCTCATTTAACTATTTCCCAGTTGTCGTTTGTAAAATTGCCAGTAATAAGTAATTATTTCGTTTATTGTTAAGCAAAAAACTACACTCAGTTGGCTATCTGTCCTGGCCACCATGAGTTGAGCAATGATGATGCAGCTTTCAGAAGATTACTGGTAGAGACAACAGAAAAACCAAAGAATAAAAGAATAATGTCCTCATAAAAATACCATCATCCGAATTTAATTCTCTGAAGATGAATGATTATATAATGTTTGAAATCTTCAAACGTTCCCGGTCAAATTCTTTAGTTTTATAATTAATAAGCGACCATCACAATTATAACTTCCGATGGTTATAGTATATTGAGTGTAGATGACCAACAATATTAAACTGTCTTTTGGCACGCCGATTTATAATCTTTAGGCAAAGTTTTAGAAAGTTCAGTTGGCCAAATAATATTCGAAGATACGCTGATATTTTACATATATACATTATTGATTCTTACGCGTAAGAATTTTCTATTAATTTGGAGAACAGACGAGACTTGCGCAATTCACATTCAACATTTTATGTTGCATATATTTCTAAATAGCTATTAAACTGAAACAATCATAGATATTAATATAATATTAAATCCTTACGTATGACGTTATTTCTTTCTGAAAACTTACGACTTAGTGTACGTTTTATTTGTATATCCTAGAAAAGATGCAGACAAATGACTGTATTTACGCTAAACAATTTGATAAAAAGGGTTACACTTATATTAACTGCCTACTTAAAGCATGTATTAACTTCTTATAACAAAACTGCCTATCAAAACTTACCAGTTTCCCAGACCATTACTGCTTTATTAGCAACTACAGAGAGAAGCTCAAACTGAGGAAGACGAATTTCACCAATGATGCTGACCCCTTTAAAACTTCCTGGTAAATTCTTAGCAGTTTCTGGCCATGCTGGGGTTGCCATATTATCAGACATTTTAACTGGAAAAGGAAACTAGAACATTATAAAGATATAGCACTGATAAAATAATAACGTTCTTAGAATACAAATATAAGTAAAGATTCAATTTCGCACACGGCTATGCTAGTCTAAAGAAAAGGCAGCTATTCATAACCACCCATCATTAACTTTTATACCAACGAATAGCGGGATTGACCATCACGTTATCACACCTCCACGGCTAAAAGGGCAAGCCTGTTTGTTGCTACAGATATTCGAACTGACCATGGTGGGTTTATCAACAAAGAATGAAAAGCTGAGAACGTTGTAAGAGTTACAAATAGTGAAAAAAAAAGAAGATAATGGGAGAACGTTACCAGAAGATAAATAGAAAGAGAGGATAGAAAAGTGAAACCATAAATATACAGGCACTAATCATTAGGACAGATGACGTTTTACCATCCTGTACAAACACTCTTCCGTCATTATAGGCATTCCACACAACTACGCCCCCAAGAGCTTGTTCTTCTGTGCAAATGGACCTGCTGTAACCCCCTGTCCTGTTAATTATTAAAGAAACAAACAATTTCTGGAAAGTGAATCAAGAAATCAGAAATAACAAAGAGTAAAGATATAATTATTGCACTGTCAAGGTATAAACAAATTGTTTACTAAACCATACTGTTTATATTTGCTATTCGTAGAATAACTTTAGAAGTATCCATTTTGGTCTTTGTTATAATAGGTTTGTTTCTTATTTTATAGAGTAAACATTCTATAGTTAGTCACGTTGATACATACAGCAGACCACTGTTGAAATGAAGACAAATTAAACAAATTTAAATTATTTGATACAAAGTTATGAATTAACATGCTTACACATTGAAATCTTGAGTACACACACTTGTAAGTCCATCGGGTATTCACGCAAATCCATTGCGCAGCTGACCTTCACTCTATGCCTAAAGAAGGAAGTCGATTTGGTCAAAAATCATAATTTAATAAGAGCGATGTCTTTTTATTTTTAACTGGAAGCAAAATTTTCATAATTTATGTATCGTGGACGAGAAAGAATTTTCGTCTAATAATAATGCATGGTTTTAGAAAACGTGATGAATATGTTATTAGTGTTCATATAAAAAATGCATAGAACTAGATGAAAAGTGAAAACAAAGGTAAAGTCAACTTTTCGAGACTGTTCTTCATCGCTGAACTAAAGATTATATAAAATAGTGATTTTATCGGACCGGAAATCTTTGTAAAAAATTACAGGAATCATGGATATAAATTGGCCAGTCACCAGTCTTTATCACTGAAGGAAATGTACGCATACAGCTACCGTTGCTATGTGTTGATGCTCGAACTGGCAGACGATGTAAAATGGTTGAGAGTGGCAGACGTCCGTCTAAGTCACAGCCTGAAAGAACGAAGGGAACACAGCGCTAAGTCATTAACTGTTACACATACCGTAATAAAGATTCGAAGGCGGAGAGTGTTACATTCCACAAGTAATTTCTTTTCGCTATAATATATTAATTTATAGTGGGCACCATTAGCGTGGACATGGCAGAAACAACTAACTGGCATAGCCTTTTACATCTGGTTTCAAAGTACACATGCGAGTCTTCTTTTGGAAAGTATTTCACTTACACAAATTACCATAATAGTTTAACAGCTTTTGATTTCAACTGCTGACAGTATTAAGTACACTTATCCGCGACATTCTTATGTCGCTAATCGGGCTATACAGAGGCGCTGCCTAAATATATACTGTCTAGAGATAAAAGTTTTATGCACTTTTAGTTTTGATATTGTCGGTTGGTGTCAAGATAAAAGTTTATTAAATATACCACTTCGCTTAATAGATGAGAGAGAAAATTTGGCTTAATTTGTATGGTTTAAGACAAATCTATTCTGATCATTGATGTTATGGCTTATCCGGAATGGAATTCAAACTTAGGCCTAATATTGTCAACACAATCGATCTCAAAATCACACGAGAGATTAAATTTTTGCAGGTGGCCTCAAAATACCTGAGCTGTAAGTGTTATATGATAAATAATCAGTGTTTTTAGTACAAGAAGCCCAAAATATTTTGTGTTGTTTGAACAAAAAAAACACACATTAATATAACTGTGATATATATACAAGAGTGCTTATCACAAAATGAGTCTTGTTTTATTTCAGTATGTATATACAATGCCTTTCTATTTTGTTACATTTAATTATAGTGTATACGTGAAATAGCGGTTAAGTGTACTAGATGTATAAATGTTTTGTAGAATGTTGATTGTGTATTAGTATGTTCACACTGCAGAAATGTCGGTTTTGAATTTCGCACAAAGGGCTATCTGTGCTAGCCGTTCCTAATTTAGCAGTGTAAGACAAGAGGGAAGGCAGCTAGTCATCACCACCCACCGCCAACTCTTGGGCTTCTCTTTTGCCAACGAATAGTGGGTTTGACCGTCACATTATGACGCCACCACGGCTGGGAGGGCGAGCATGTTTGGCGTGACAGGGATGCAAACCCACGACCCTCAGATTACGAGTCGCACACCTTAAGACGCTTGGCCATGCCGGGCCACCTGCAGAAATGATTTTCACATAAAATAGCACAATTTGAGTAGCATATAATTATGAATTGTATATTTATCGGTGAAAAGTGTTGATTATGTTGTAGATAAATATATTTCTGCAGTGTTGTTGAAAACTCATCCATTGTCGTGTACTGCACTGAGTAAGAGAAGAAGGCCCATGTCCTTGGTATTTCTCTACTTAATCATGTTTGTAAGATTTGTAAAATTACCAGCTTGATCGTTTTCTGAAAAAAAAAGGTATTGAAGGAAAATTGGATCTATATTTTAATCTTTCGATTTCCTTTAATAAACGCTGGTAGTATAAATGTATTGTACAATTGTAAAGTTGTACAAGTTGAAAAATGATCACTACACTTTGTACTGAAATTATGATAGAAAAATGTACTACTTATGAAAATTTAGACATGTACATGTTAGCGTAAGACACACAAGAACTTATAGCAAATATTGGACGCATGCGAAACAGATTAGACAATGTCAGACAAATGAAATGGCAATTTTATTTGAACACAAAAAATCATATAATTTCAAATGCAGATCAAATGTAAGGCATGTTCTCATGGTTTAATCTGGACATGTCTTGCATTACACTGGTAATATACGATTTTCATATGAAATAAAATGTTTTGCCTAATTAAGTAACTTGACTTTGCTATGACGAATTCGAAGATGAATCCCATTTATAGGAATCACATTTGGTCTTAATGGTATGGTGAACTTGAGAGCCACTGTTCTATTGAGAAAAATGTTAATATTTTATCCAAAATGTTTTGTTTTGATTGCAAAATAAAAATATTAGTGGAATGTCTTAAACCGAGCTTCACTAAGATAATAAATTTACAGTGTCATGAGGAATTCTTTTATCTTTTCACATTAAAAAACTGGTTATGTACACGAGTTAAGCTGGAGTAAAAGTTGGAAAGTTGTGGCAAGGTTTTATTTTTACACTTCAAACCTTTAATTATAAGACCTGGCAGAGACCATTTGGAGGGCAGGGAATCGGACCCCTCTACCCAAAAAAATTTGATAGTGGGTGAAGGGACGGGAAAGAACATGACCATTTAGGTCGTAACTCGGTAAAAAGAGGTTTGGTTTGAATCTCGCGCGAAGCTCCTCGAGAGCTATCTGCGCTAGCTATCCCTAATTTAGGAGTGTAAGACTAGAGGGAAAGCAGCTAGTCATCATTACCCCCCGCCAACTGTTGGGCTACTCTTGTACCAAAGAATAGTGAGATTGATCATAACATTATAACGCCCCCATGGCTGAAAGGACAAGTATGTTTGGTGTGACGGGGATTCAAATCTGCGACCTTCAGATTACGAGTCGAGTGCCTTAACCACTTGGCCATGCCGGGCTTGGTAAAAGAAAAAAGTTTTTCACAGAGTAGCATTGTTAAATGTATTGTTTTTAAATCTAATATAGTATATGTAATGAAGAAATAGGTGTAATGATTTGTGTTACTTCTTTTGGACTCCATTTGTATCAGTTTTTGTCAAAAATTCTAAAATAACCCTGAATAAAATTTGTTATATTTATATTATAAATGTTCTTAATTATTCCCATCACTTCAGTGAAGAACGTTAAATGTTAAGATATGCAGATACATAAACAATATTCTTCTCCACCTCCCCAATCCTGAAAAAGGACTTGACAGATCACTTGTACATTTGTAAAAATACTGGAGATGTGAATTTTGCTGTGACCTAATAAACACTGCAGAAAAATAACTTATTTCAATCACTAGGTTTTTGACTGGGATAAAATTAAATGTATTCTTCATATTACAGGTTAGATATGTGTGTTTTGTAAATGAATTTTGCACTAATTTTGGATAAGGTCAGGTTTAAATCATTTTGGCTTGACAAGTTTATTAAAGTCGTATAAAATTATTTATACGTCTAGTTTAAATGGAAAACCGCCATAAGTTGTCAGGTGGAATTTCCTTGCTATTGTTAGTTGAGAGTTCAACACATAGCAAAGGCGGCCACTAGCGCGTGCCGAACATTACGTGACTTCCAATCTAGTGTTATTTCAATTATTGTTAGGAGTATACAGTACTATAATGTTGTTTTAACAGGGCGGAAAAATCCTTGTAAAAATTAACGGACCATTTGGAGTAGAAAGTCTGTAGTGTTGTTTTAGTTAACGTAGTGGCAAAACCTTGTAAACTGTTGAGGGACAGTTAGAAGATTTGTATTCTCAGGCAGGGAAAATCTTTGTGGGAAGCAAAGGAACCATTTAAGTGTATAAATAAGGCTGCAGTGTTGTTTCCACGAGCTGGCGAAATAGAGTATTTTTAAAAATATAACGAACCACTGGTTTATGTTACTGGCCGGAAAAATCTGGTAAGTTGTTGTTTTGTTGTTTTGAATTAAGCACAAAGCTACACAATGGGCTATCTGTGCTCTGCCCACCACGGGTATCGAAACCCGGATTTTAGCGTGTAAGTCCGCAGACATACCGCTGAGCCACTGGGGAGCAATCTGGTAAGTAAACATAAGTAATTTAGATAATTCAATAAACTCTGCAGAGAGAATTAGGGAACTCACTTATTTTAAAATCAACTAAGATGTTGTTTGTTTGTAGGTGGGTTAAGGCGTTCGACTCGTAATATGAGGATCACGGGTTCGAATCCTGGTCGCACTAAACATGCTCGCCCCTTCAGCCGTGGGGGCGTTATAATGTTACGGTTAATCTCACCATTCGTTGGTAAAAGAGTAGCCCAAGAGTTGGCAGTGCATGGTTGTGACTAGCTGCCTTCCTCTAGTACAGTGGTTTCCAACCAGGAGTACGAGATAATATTTGTTTTGGCCACCTTCACCTTTATTCTTAAATAAATAATTACTGTGAGGGATGCGAGAACATATCAAAATTTTTTTAGGGGTGCGGGGCATAAAAAAGGTTGGGAACCACTGATCTAGTCTTAAACAGCTAAATTCGGGTCGGCTAGCGCAGATAGCCCTCGAGTAGCTTTGCGCGAAATTAAAAAACAAACAAGCATAGCCATATTGGGCAGTCTGTTGTGTCCATCGGGAGAAAGCAAATTCTTGATTTTATAAGTGTCTGAACTTACTGCTGATTCACTAAGGTATCAGCTAAGAAGGAAACAGCATTTCACCTATTCCTAACCAGTGTAAAAAATATAAATTTCACAACACTTTTTTTCTATCCTTACTGGACATCCCTGTGGACCAGAAAAAAACACATTCACAAGCAGGTATTCGTGAACTAAGGGTTAGGAAACGTTAATCTAAAAAACTAATATAATAATTATTTGCCAATTATTTTTTTGATAAATAAGAAAAAACTTTTCTGGCAAATTTGTGGATAAGAGGAGAGATACAAAGATATATATTTCAAAGTTATTATCTGGAGAAACTGAATATTTTAAACAATAGTGAATTTGTTTAGAATTCTTACATTGCTATTTGTGCAATAGTTGCGTCTCCAAATATTTTAATCTGGCCACTGTATTCGGAAAGTCTGGAAGTAACTGTAGATTTGGCGTTTTCGAACAAACTTTCGGGAGTCCAGAATTCCTTGGATATTTCTTCTGGTACAACTGCTGGAAAAGGTGTGTGATGATGGATCTTAAGCCTATAATCCTTCCAGAGCTCCACAAAGTAAAAGTCAAGTTTGAAGTCCTTTAATAATAAAAGAAACAGATATAACTATCAGTTAGGCCTTTAATAATAAAGGAAATACATTAATGTGAATTACGCTTTTAAGAATAAGGGAAACACATCAACATGAATTGGATGTTTGTTTGTTTTTAAATTAAGCACATAGCTATATAATTAGCTATCTGTGCTTTGCCCACCACGGGTATTAAAGTCGCCTTTTAGCGGTGCGAGTGTGGAGCATAGCCTTTCATAGCAGAAACATAAGAACATGACCTAGTCCTTTAATAATAAAGGAAACATATCAATATGAATTAGGCCTTTAATAATAGAAACATATCAACAT
The DNA here is from genome assembly GCA_011833715.1 of Carcinoscorpius rotundicauda. Classification (NCBI taxonomy): domain Eukaryota; kingdom Metazoa; phylum Arthropoda; class Merostomata; order Xiphosura; family Limulidae; genus Carcinoscorpius; species Carcinoscorpius rotundicauda. The sequence goes on from CM022402.1 coordinate 34,417,385, forward strand.
GGATTAGGCCTTTAAAAACAAAGGAAACGTACACAAGCATGACTTAGTAGGAGTAGAATTCTCAGAAAAACCTAAAGGTAATCATCTGGGTAAAGTGGAACTGTTTTTGAAAAAGAAAAGAAAATATACGTGTAAACATAAAAAACACACGATAAAACAGCTCAAATATGTTCCAATGCTCGATATCAGTGAGTACAGACACATTTCACCCCTGTGGGTTAGGTTTTTAACAATGAAAGTAAAAATATACCAATATGAATTAGGGTATGTCATCACGTTCGTAGAGTTACATTCAAAATTTTATTGAATTACTATTTTATAAATGTACATCAATAAATGTGATATAAAATTGAAGATGTTAATTAAAATTTAGTGTTAGACATTAATTAAGTCCTTAATTTAAAATTTGGTTTGTTTTAAATTTCGCGCAAAGTTATACGCGCTAGCCGTCCCTAATTTAGTAGTATAAGACTAGAGGGAAGGCAGCTAGTCATCACCACCCGAAGTCAACTCTTAGGCCATTCTTTTACCAACGAATAGTGGAATTAACCGTCACATTATAACCCCCCACGGCTGAAATGGCAAGCAGGATTGGTGTGACGGGATTCGAACCCGTGACCCTAAGATTACGAGTCGAACTACTTAACCCACCTGGTCATGCCGGGTCTGGTGAAAAAAAATAGTATTTAACAGATTAGCATTGTTATATATATACAGATGTAACTTATGGTAACCTAAACCTTACTATACCTTACAAAACATTGGAAACTACACATTTATTGTTTACTGTGTAAGCGTGGTAAAATAGGAAACAGGCCATTCAAAAGTTCTTTCATGCCTATGTTACCACTAAATCTTCATCATCTAAGTTTATTGGGTCGGATAGAACTTTGTACAGCGCCATATCATGAATATTTTACATGGTATTTTATATCAGTTTTATATGGTACTTTAGACAGTTTTTGTTGTAACTACTGCATTGTGTAACGAGCCAATAAATCCAATCTTATTGTGTACTCAGAGCCGATATTCGAATAGACTATAGAAAATGTCCACTTATTGAACAACATTCAAATACCTGTCAAGTTTATTGGATCGGTCCAGACTTTTTACAAAGCCAAAGCATATTTATTTCATAACAATTTTTTGTTGTACACCTTGTACTCTCAACAAGTTGATAAATCATACTTCACTGTGCTTTCAAAGGAGGGAAGGTTCTGGGAATTGTTCCACCAAAGTTTATTTGATATTGACCGTGTCAAAGTGTTATAACACGTAAATAGGAACAGTGGTTCATTACTCTATATTCAGCAAGATTTTACTTCAGTCGTTAACAGTAGAATAAACATAGGGAATAGGTGTAGAAAGATTAACAGAAATTCTCAGGCGATTCACTATTCATTTTGTTTCTTCTAGTTTCTAAGATGTAAAGTGTAAACTTTGATTACAGGTGTTTTGATATTATGTTACTAGTGCTAACAATATTATGCATTTTATATTGTATTTGCAACCTTTATTTTTGTTATACTGTGACTACTCATCTACAACCTGGAGAATCAAGTATAATGTTAAAGTGAATAACAAATAAAATATAAAGCTTTACTGAAAACATAATGAAAATAAAAATGTGTGATATGTAATATAGAAGTTTAATATTTTTCATTTGTTTTCGCTATTTATTATTATAAAAGTAACTAAAATGTAAAAACTAGAACGTATTGTGCAATATAATAAAAATATTCATGGGCTATACACCCTAGCAGCATGTTGGTGACGCTGTTCGATACTTTCACGTGAGCTGCACGTGCGCCCTGTAATTTGAAATTTGTATAGACGTATTCATAGCGAAACACGGTTCAAAGGTCAATAAAATCAAATTTAATAAACATAAATAGATGTCTACTGTTACAGATTTAAGCTATTTAGAATAAATATTTATGTTTTTTCTGTTACAATCTGCAGTTATTCTAAAACAAAAAGTATAATTTAGATTTATTTCCTAATTTTAGTGTGATTACGAGGTCATTTAAATCAAACAACATATACATGGAGTTAGTATTAATAAAATAAAATATTAGATATAAAGATGTATTCAAAATAAAAAAAACAACTGATGATTACTTAGAATGATATACAAATAATGGAAATGAAACTTGACAAACTTTAGATAAAGGAAAGTATTTTTAATCTTAAATCAAAATTACTTTGCTCGTTGGATAGTCGACATTCTGAAAAAAAGAAGAAAAAATCTTCAATAACAAATCTTAATAATTAATTTCAAACTTTATATCTTGTGTATGAAAGCCTTGTAATGTTTACTAATAACTTGTAAAACACGTCTGTTATAAAATATTATAGTAAAATTACTAACATGGTTACGAAATGGATGGATTCCATTCAGCCAGTATTCGAAAGATTAATTAATTAATAATACAGGAAATATATATTAACATGGATTAAAAAAAGGTTAATTGTACTTTATAAGAGCTCTTTGCTTACGCTTATACAGTGGTGTGTTCCCACAAATAAAATCCGTTGCGCTACGGGTGACATGGTCGCTCTCTCTTGTTTGGGTATTTGGGTATTGATATTTATCTACCCAGGATGGTCAGATTTCGTTGTTTTCCTCCCTCCTTCAGATCTTAGTTTTACAATTGTCAAGGGTATTTATATATGGTAGACGAGGACCAGAGTAACACGCACTTCCTCAGGCCCCTTTCAGGGCAATTTCCATGCACAATCTACACATACACTGGTGCAAATAAATCATTTCTCTTATAGTTCCATAGATTATTTGCACTTTAATTAGTTAGGTATTAACTACAAAACGTTTACATAAAAACCTTTTCATGTTTAGTAATTAATCCCTAATCTAATGTGGAGTCTAGTTTATAGGTGGCCTTTTATTTATTCAGAAAATATATATTCATTGGTGAAAGGTGTTTAGGACTATCCTCATCATGTATGCAGTACCTGTCAAGTTCGCTTACCAGCTCATTTTTTCTCCAATTTTTGTCAAAATAATTTATTGTACTATGTAGGAATCCATCTGCTATTTTTTCTATGTGTGCGTATTTATGCATGAATTCAGATGATGCTGTTCTGGGTACCTTATAAGCTGTTGTGAGTAGTGTATTTTGTATTATTTGTAGTTTTTTGAAGTAGTTGTTTGCTTACGTTTTTCCATGCAGGAGTAACTAGTTATCACCACTTACCGCCAACTCTTGGGTTACTCTTTTACCAACGAATAGAGGAATTGACTGTCACATTGTAACGTCCCCATGACTAAAAGGGCGAGCATGTTTGGAGCAACAGGGATTCCAACCCGCGATACCGGGCCTATTTTGAGAGTTAGATGTCTTTGTTTGTTTTGAATCTCGCGCAAAGCTACATGAGGGCTATCTGCACTAGCCGTCCCTAATTTAGCAGTGCAAAGGCAGCTAGTCATCGCTACCCACTGTCAACTCTTGGACTACTCTTTTACCAAAGAAAAGTAGAATTGATAGTTTAATTATAACGTCCCCACAACTGAAAGGGCGAGAATGTTTGGTGTGACGGGAATTACATGTCACTGACTGATTTAGCATTAATGGTGACACAAAGTTAATGTTCGCCAATCATTAGCAGAGTTGGTTTAGAGTTTGTCCTTAATGTCTGATTTATGTAAAGTTATTATTAAATCTTAATTTTGATCTGATTAGCATCTCAACGATAAGTTGTTAAAAGGATCTGACATGATATGAAGGTTAGGGTACGTGACAACCAATCTGGGAGTTGCGTCTTCGAATCCTGTTATCAAACCTGCTCGCCCTTTCATCTGTGGGAATGTTATAATGTAACGTAAATCCCGCTATTCGTTGATAGCGAGTAACCCAAGAATACGTAGTGGCCAGTATTTACTCGCTGCTTATCATTTAGTCTAGTCCCCTGATAGGACAGCAGTTAGTCTAAGGATTTTCAACGCTAAAATTAGGGGTTCGATTATTCTCGGCGGACACAGCTGAAAGTCCGATGTGGCTTTGTTATGACAACACACAACAATATATTTTGGTGTATAACTTCAAAATTAGGGATAGCTAATACAGATAGCACTTACCGTAGTGGCTCATCAGTTGATCTACTGATCATTAACAGTTTAAAAGCCACTACGTAGTTATTCGACACTTAACTGATTTTGTCTTTACAAATATTTGTATTTTGCACTTAAGTAATTTGAAACATTTTATACAGCAAAAGAATAATAAATTCTGGTGAAAGTTAAAGACAATTTCAGAAACATGATAATTTGAGGCGACAGCTATGTAAAATATCTTTCATAAAAAATCCTAATCAAGTACTATTTAATTATCCTAATTATATGTTAAATAATACATATGAAAAGGTTTGGGATTATGGTCTAAAATTTAGTATTTCAAATTTGAAGAATATTTTTCACGATTTGAAAAGTTTTTACAAGTACTGCCACACTAACATATTTGAAACGAACAGGACAATATTTTAGTAATGTTAGAATTAGTGCTTTAACCACAACTCCTATTAATAGTTATAATAGCAATTAAAATATTTTTAAAATTCAAGTTCAGAAAAATTCGAAGCTTTAAAAATCTTTGTAAAGATGATTACTTTTAAGTCAGATAAAAGGAATATTATTGTTATTCTACCTAAAAGTTAAATTTAAGAAAAGCAGATGAAACGGCGATTCTTCTAAATTTGTGAAACTACAGTGTAATCACAAGTGAGGAAAGGTACCGTTATTAATGTGATTTCACTAATAAAATGAAGGCTAAATAATAACGGTATTTGCTACAAGTAAAGAAGGACACCATTCTTGATGAAGGACAGTGCTGGAGTACTTGATCATCGTTGAGTCATCTAGGAACCTTTTGTAGGTTCCCAAAAATCCAAAAAGTAGAACACTCCTTACGATAAACAGTATCTAGTATTGGAATTTATAACCTCACTTAGGCTGTTTTTGGAAGAAATTTTAAAGATGTTCACCACAAACGAATGAATTTTAAAAGAAGTTTTGAGTTCTGTCATGAAATTCAACTGAAATTTGATTGTTTACTAATATAATTTCGTGCAAAGCTGCACGATAATTTACTGCTTTAGCCGTTTCTAATCTATCGGTGAAAGGCTAGAGGAAAAGCAGCTAGTCGTCACCACCCACCGCCAACTTTTGTGCTACTCTTTTACCAACGAATAATGGGATTGACCGACAATTCTGATTATGTTTCTAGATGTTTACAATATTTGAACGGTAGACGCAGCAGTGTGCAGTTTATTGTTGAAAATCAAACACACTGGTTTCCTTCAGGCTGTAAAAATCTTCTGTTTAAGCTGTTTGTTAGTAAACGTTTAGTTAGACTTACCATTGTGGTTTCTCTCACACTGTGGAGGTCCATCACTTGAACAGCTTTGTAAACCATCACTGGAGCCCCTACATTCCAGATACAATTTTAAATCAGTGAAATATATGTAAAAGTACTTCAACACATTTTGTTCCTTACCAGGGATCAAAACATACTTTATAAGAGCTATATATTATTGAGAATAAGCCAAGTATTTGTTATTCGTTCTTATCGGACTGAATAGTTCCCAAAATAAATGGAATAGACCATTAAAGTTTAATGATTCTATCTGGATTGATTGTTTCCCAAAATCAGTAGAATTAGCCACAATAGTTGCTACCACGTACTAACTCTAGTTTCATAGAAAATGTTAATTATATATATCACCCACTTTTACCTATATTTTACTTATAAGTCCTAATGTAGTAAATCTTCTGGACGGAAGTTTTGCAAATTCATGATAAATAAAAAGTTATCAAATGACGTGAAAAGTTGCTTTCCTTATATGTAATTGTGAAAAAACGCCCATAAAAACTGAAATATACAAAATTTAAAACCACAAATATATGGATGAATCTCCAAATGGACCCAAGAAACCTTCATGGAAAATTTGGTTTAGGTCCATGTACTGTAGGGGAAGAAAGAATTAGTGGTAAACAACGCAAGAACTGCAAAAACAAAAAACCGCAAAATGCAGTTATGAATATTGTATGTATCCTCGCAATGACCTAATGAACTTCCATACCAATTTTGGTGAAAATTCGTCCACACTCTGCGAAGTAGCTGCATAGACACACAACAGACACTTCTATTATATTTATGTAAATTCTACTAGCTTGGTTTCTAATATCCTTGAGATCAAAACAGTAGTTATTTATAGCAAAGCATGAAATGTGATCATTTTGTTGTTGTTATAAGTTATATTTGAGCTGAAATGTGGTTTTATTGAACATGTAGTTGGAACAGTTATATTGAATCTCATGTTTTCTGGCTTTGTGTAACAAGTAATTACAACATTTATATCGACTTATAACTTCTGTGACTTTACCTCGCAAATAGTTATATAATTTATATTTGATTATGATAAGTTTTCTGGCTTCCTTTAAAGGTAGTTAGAACATTTATATCGGATTCTAAGTTTTCTGGCTTCAACTAACAAGAACTTAGAGAACATTTATATTGGATTTTAACATTGTTTGTTTATTAGTTTCGTGCAAAGCTACACGAGGGCTATCTGCTAGCCGTCCCTAATTTAACAGTATAAGACTAGTGGGAAAACAACTATTTGTCACTATCCATTGCAAACTCTTGAGCTACTCTTTTACCAACGAATGCTGGGAATGACTGTCACTTTATAACGCCCCCACGGCTGAAAGGGCGAACATGTTGTGGTGTGACTGGGATTCGAATCCGCAACCCTTAGATTACGAGTCGAGTGGCTTATGAGTTCTAAGTTTTTTGGCTTTATCAAGCAGGCAGTTAGAACATTTATCTTGGATTCTACACATTTTTTACTTTATCTGACAGGTAGTTAGAACAATTATATCAGATTCTACGTTTCTTGGTTTTGTTTAACAAGTAGTTAAACCAAACGTAAAAAACGCTTTTTTTTCTCCGAAAAAACGAAGATAATTTTATTAGCTTCTTCAGCTGACTAGTTTAAATAACACAATTACCATCACTAGGACTAGTGACCACAGTGATAATGCTTATCTTTAATTGGTAAGTATGTTTATTTTTTTAAAAAAACATTGAGACAAGGAGAGGTGAACAAGGGAAAAACTAAATATAAATAATTTTCCCATTAAAATACGTTGATTTATGATCGTTTTTATTAATATAGACAAATATGTTTTAATTACACCAAATGTTTCTGATTCCTGCAAACAAACGTAATACCTTTCTACACTTGTGCATTTTTTAAGATTTTTACATTTTTCCAATCATGCAGCAAAGTTAGAGAAATGTTCAGTAGCAGCTGAACTACAAATAATTTGACAACATTTATCTTTACCTGCAGTCTTCCTTGTTTGATTTTGGAATATTTGTAAATGGTTGACACCCTTGTTTTTAGAAATGAAATGTATTTCACACACTTTAATCGGCGTGCTTTGGCAATGTTTTTCGGAATGATAGCAAAAAATGTTTTACTCATGATTTTGTTTTCAGGTATAGTTAATTTACTTCATTTGTATGGTTGTCATTTATTCAACAGAAAGCTTTTGTCATCAACTGTAGCTTCATAACCTCTATGCAGTACTACTGCTTTTAATCACAATTCTTCGTTGTTTGTGTCCATGATATTAACAGCAAACTTAGTGCATGTGTAAAATGTGCTTTAATTTTGAGTGGTTCAAGTTATGATATGGTGACATGCTGACAGTTAAAGGTTTCTCGAATATATACCGAATTTTAACTTATTGTCATTTTTTTTTAGAAAACTAGAACATCTCAGAAAGCTATTTCACGTAAAGCTTTATTCACTGGTACATTTGTAAAAGATGAAACGATATCCAATGATACATTGTTCTGAATTTTAACGTTTGTGATCCCATTCACCAAATCAATGTAGTTTTTTAAAGAATGTTTACATTTTCTACTAACTAAATGGGATAATTTCCTAGCCAATAAACTAGCTAAAGAGTGTGCATTTTAGCTGTCCTGCTCTTACTAAGAACACAATACTTTCTTTTTTGTCAGATAAAACTTTGAATTTTTTTAGAACAAATTTAACTTTATTAAACGTGTTCTGAGTATCTTGTATCAATAATTCCAAGACCCATTGTTAAAATGGCTGTTGTTTACAACTACAGTTTCACTGCCTCCATCTACTTTACAAATTTTGATCTCATTACGTTCCCTTAATCCTTTGGCTAGGTGGTTAAGGCACTCGATTCATAATCTGAGAGTAGCGGTTTCGAATCTCCGTCGCACCAAACATGCTCGCCCTTTCAGCCGTGGGGGCATTATAATGTTACAATTAATCCCACTCTTCGTTGGTAAAAGAGTAGCCCAAAAGTTGGCGGTGGGTGGTGATTATTAGCTGTCTTCCCTCTTGTCCAGTGGTTCTTAACCTTTCCCATCGTCTTACCCCCTGAGACTCTCCAGGGTATTACCGTGACCCCTATAATAATTTTTGTAATGGTGAACTTTGCGTAAAGGTAGAATAAAACAAGAGTATATAAAGATCCTAATTTATTGAAAATGTTACAAATAAACAACTTTGAAAAATGCTACAAGTGATAAAAAAATGAAAAATCCAAGGAATTACTGAACATCATACAAAACCTACTTATTCACTCATTGTGAGGGTTTATATATATATATATATAATGAGAAAATATACTAAATACGATGGAAACTTTGATATTTAAGTTTTAAGTTCGATGTATTAATATTATAAAGTTAAAAAATTTAGGCAATTCAAAACATTGTAATATATGAACATTTTTACTCAAAATTAGACAAGTAGTTGCGCAACAAGCATCTCGACGCGGTTCAACTGTCGCACTTCAGCGTGTTTCTCATTGGTGGGCAGTTACAGGCACTTGTCACAAAAATTACAAGCTGCTCCGTGATTTCCCCAATAAGTCCCAATTCCGAGCGCGTAAGGTGTGTGACTCGTAATCCGAGGGTCGCGGGTTCGCGCCCGCATCGCGCTAAACATGCTCACCCTCCCAGCCGTGGGGGTGTATAATGTAACGGTTAATCCCACTATTCGTTGGTGGGTGGTGATGACTAGCTGTCTTCCCTCTAGTCTTACACTGCTAAATTAGGGACGGCTATCACAGATAGCCCTCGAGTAGCTTTGTGCGAAATTCCAAAACAAACAAACAAACAAACCCAAACCATCCGTGATCTCCCGAGAAACTTCAAACGATCCCCAGGTTAAGAACCATTGCTAAATTAGGGACTGAAAGTCCTCGTTAAGCTTTGCGCGAAATTCAAACCAAACCTTTAATCCTTTCAAGACACATTTAAATTTTCTTTCAATTATTCTCTTTCTGTTTTTCTAGCAGCCGTAAAAGGCGAAAATCTTAGGTTACTTAGTATTGTGGTTTTATCTGTGGTGAAACAAGTCGGAAATGGAAGAGTTCAGTAATTCCCAAGAACTCCCATAGATACAAAAAATACTTTTTTTAAGTCTATGTAAGTGTACGTATATAAAATTCATATTGTTTTACGTACTAAATAAAAATTCCTTTGGAAAGCTACACAGTGAAACGTTTGCTATTGGCCTAACTGCTATTTTCTACACGTTTATTTCCAACCAAACAACAAAAAAATTTAAATGTTGGACTTACCTTGAAATTTTGGAGGGTGGTTTTTGTCATAGTCATCTGATATTATTATTGTAATCTCTGAATCATTGTATACCGTTTGAGACCAGCTGAAACGAAAAATATAAAAAGTAAAATCATTTTGAAAACTTATACACAAACTGAAATGTAATAAAGATCATTCTACAAACTGAGCCTTACAGTATAACGGACAGAGTTGACGACAGTCTATATTCCAGGTTTTGTTTGGGTATGCTGTAATGTTTAACATAATATCTGTAACTTTACTGCAATTTTTATCATAATAGTTATGAGTATATAGCTATAAAGTAATTATTATCATAAAAGCTGTAATTATAATATATTTATATAATAATAATTATTACCATAATGTAATTCCTATCGCAATAGCTGTAACTGAACATAACATTTAATATGGTGAATGCTTATGTTTAATTTTCCAGCCATATGATATTTATCGTGAGGAATTAAACAGAAAGAAATGAGCAATAAATCATGATATAGCTTCTGATGTCGTGATGCTTGTGTAAAGTCTTTACTCATCACTGGAGGCGACAAAAAATGCTGTGGGAGTTGTGAGATTTTACTTTTTTATCTTTGCAGTTATTTGACAGACTCGACATAAAGGTGTATGTTTAATGTCAAAATATTGTTTACCGCTGTCGAGAAAACAGTAAAGATATGAAAAATTCAGGTTTAGTTAGCAATGAAAAAATTTATCTTGAAAACCAGTAATAACGGAAAGGAAAACAAGTAAATAAAAATATAACTAGAAAAACTAATTCATTAAAATCCATTGAAACTGTAGACAAAAATAACATCCTAAAATGTCAAATAGTTTTGGATACGATTAATTATGACTTAATGCTCCAAAATATAAACAAAACGTTAGACGTGTTACAAGAAGAAATAACAGATATGAAAGAAATGAGAAATCTGTGTTGGATTTCAGATAAATATAATAAAGTATTTTTAACACAAATTAAATGTGCACAATATATAAATATACTGAAAAAGGATGTGAAAAGTGTAAAAGTTAATAATATTTAAAATATTAGCTTGAAAAAAATACCGATTCAAGTTAATGATATGTAAAGTATGAGAAAAGCAGCAATTTAGATATATATATATATATAATAGTTGTGAAAAGAAATGTAGGCATATAATTTATTTTTAGCATTTTTTAATAAAATATACCTTCATTTCATTTCTTTTCCTGCAATCTTCGGATATTATTCTAATGAGTAGTCAATAAATTTTGACGGAATAGAAAGTGTAAATGACGTTACACATAAATTAGAAAATACTAAAGTTGATATTTTAAGCCTGTTCCATATAAATATTAATAACAATATTCACTAAAAAGGTATTATTTCTGTACAGTAGCTTAATATTGTTAAGATATTTTAATAATCAAAAGATAATCTAAAAGGAATATGAAATCCAAAATTATAATTTGGAACGTTATGAAAACATATATATAAATATTGAAGAAATATAGGAGGAGAAGGATTTTTAATTTTATCCTATAAAAAATACCTCCAGAAATGAAATTAAGTGTGAAAGATACAGAATTATTATCATTACTTATTATTATTATTATCACTTAGGTTTTAGGTAGGTGATTATAAAGTATTGTTATTTACAGTTAAACAGGCCTCAAAATTATAATTCTTATCACTGTGTTATAAATTTGGAAAACTTACTAAATTAACTTAAAAATTGTATGCATACAGTATATCTTGGTGATATAAATATTAATATTAAAGAAAAAAATAATTAAAACAGTGATTTCATCAGTGAATATCAAACTTTGATACATTTTAATAGATTTCAGCAAAATGTAAATGTTTGTTTGTTTTTTAATTTCGTGCAAAGCTGCACGAGGGCTATCTGTGCTAGCCGTCCCTAATTTAGCAGTGTAAGACTAGAAGGAAGGCAGCTAGTCATCACCACCCACCGCCAACTGTTGGGCTACTCTTTTACCAACGAATAGCGGGACTGACCGCACATTATAACGCCCCAACAGCTGGGAGGGCGAGCATGTTTGGCGCGACACGGGCGCGAACACGCGACCCTCAGATTACGAGTCGCGCGCCTCACGCGCTTGCCCATGCCGAGCCCGAATCAACACGTAAAGAGACACTTTTCAGAATATTGTTGATTTATTACAGTTAGTTTACTACAATATTTCTTGGAAGCTATAACTGTGATAAACGCTTATTAATCAGGAAACTACAGATAATATTTTCTGAACTAAAAAAGGAAAGCAAACTTTTGTTATGCGTTTCGTCTTATTTTCTCTATGAATGAGTAATAAAAATGTTCCAATACAAACTACTTTGTCTCGAAACTGATATGAAAGAAGAAAGGTATCTTTATACATTGATTTTAATATTAAAAGTATATGAATGTTGGATAGTTGTCTGTGAGATAAAAATAGGGTACAGCTGATTTACTGCACTTGTTGCCAAACAAAAATATTCAACTGCCCATAAAATCTATTCTGATTGTAAGATTGTTGTTTTTGGAATTTCGCACAAAGCTACTCGAGGGCTATCTGTGCTAGCCGTCCCTAATTTTGCAGTGTAAGACTAGAGGGAAGGCAGCTAGTCATCACCACCCACCGCCAACTCTTGGGCTACTCTTTTACCAACGAATAGTGGGATTGACCGTCACATTATACACCCCCACGGCTGGGAGGGCGAGCATGTTTAGCGCGACGCGGGCGCGAACCCGCGACCCTCGGATTACGAGTGCACGCCTTAACGCGCTCGGCCATGCCAGGCCACCTGATTGTAAGAGCTATTCGCTGTCGAAGGAGGTCTTTACTCCTGAAGTGACACTGGTTCCATTGCTGTTCATTCAATAATAAAAAACTAAGGAAGTTACTACACCAAGTCTCACCAGGTTGTTCATTCAATAATAAAATAATTGAAGAAGGTTACTACCACCAGGCCTCACCTGGTTGTTCATTCTATAACAATATAACTAAATGAGCTACTATTCCCAGGTCTCACCTACTTTACTTATTGTAAAATTTTAGTATCTGTATCCGTGATGAATTGCATGTAACACTAACATAGAATGACCCACAACAACAGGCATCTAGGATGAAAAAGAGATTAGGCCAAGCGCGTAAGGCGTGCGACTCCTAATCCGAGGGTCGCGCTAAACATGCTCGCCCTCCTAGCCGTGGGGGCGTATAATGTGACGGTCAATCCCACTTTTCGTTGGTAAAAGAGTAGCCCAAGAGTTGGCGGTGGGAGGTGATGACTAGCTGCCTTCCCTATAGTCTTACACTGATAAATTAGGAACGGCTAGCACAGATAGCCCTCGAGTAGCTTTGTGCGAAATTTCAAAAAAAACCAAAAACATATAAATCTTCGAATAACACCAGCTGTTAAAACTATACACATGGGGGGAACCGTGAATATCCTAGTGTGTGTAAATATTCCTTTCAAAGCTCATTATACTGAAAAACAGCACCTGCGGATCATAATAACAATGTTATTATTTGAGAGATTCGATGCTAGAAAGTCGATCTAGGAAAGGAAGCAACAAAATGGTGAATATAAAAGAGCAGTTATGGAGAACTAATAAACCCTAAGTAATTATTTATTGTAATATTTTAATGAGAAAGTAAAATAACAAAGAATAAAACTACTGTTGATCGCAATATTGTAGTTGTTCTTTGTCACTTTAAATACTTAGACGAACAATTCATATGTAAATATAATAGTTTTGTTATGGTCGCAATATTCAGTTGAAATATGAAGAGAAAGAATTTCTAGCAAAACTGAACGATTCAATTGTACAAGACGCTAGTACAAATAAAGTTTATTAGCTCTGTCCACGAAATCTTACAACGTTGTACAAATTGTAATATGTATATAATGTTGGGAATAACAAACACTGTTGAATAGCTTCTTAGAAAAAATTGTATTCGTAAATGGAAAATTAATAATTTCAAAATTACAAGTGTGTGTTTTTTGTTTGAAGATCAAACGTTTTGTTAATGATGGATGATCATTCAATGTATTGTACATTGTTATTAGTAAAAGAACTGGTGGACAATTTTGTTTGGAAATGTCAAACAACCCCAAACAATTAGATGAAAGTTCTTGAATGAATGTTGTTCCATGAGAAAAACATTTGACATATGATAATAGAGAATAAATTGATATGTAGAAATATATATTTTTTGGCATATTTATTTTATGTAAAGTTTCAGGCAGTGAATGCTGTGATGCAATGAAATACAATGTGATACAAAGAATAGTTGAAAGTTAAGATAATATAAAGGTTCTAATTACACGTGTTCAGTATAGAGTACGATGATAAAAAATATTTTAACTTCTTTCATAAACATTATTAAAATAAAAAAGAATAGGAAAAACAAGTAATTAGAGCAAGTAAAATTAAGTTTAGAAATATAAACACAGGAAAATAATAGATATAAATACGGTGGTTAAGAAAAGTTATTTTACAATTATACAAAAGTATAATTGTCATTTATCACTTTTCAGTCAAAGCATAAATGCACAAAATAATAAAATAAGAATCTATTAAAATAAAGTAATAGCATTATAGGAAATTATTGCGAGGATAAAATTTACCAAGCTAAGCACGAAGAAGGAAATTTAAACAGGAATTAAGAGGGAAGGTGAAAAATTGTGCATAAACAAAAAGTTTAAGGCAGTGATTCCCAAACTTTTTCAGCTTGTTACCCAATTTAACATGCCACATTAAGCATGTTACCCCTTTCACAAAATGTTTTCAACATTGATATATATGACTAAATTAAACTAGAGATATATTGCAGTTTATTTATTTACAATTTATTTATATAATTTATTTACACTGAATTACACTTTTAATTATTGTATTTGATCATTGTGCATTTCTAATGAATATTGCCAAAGATGTCAAGAACATCAGTGGGATGGATGGAGTTGCATACTTGAAGCTAGTTTAGGAATTCTTGGCTTTGTGGTTGAAAGTGCCAGCCTGGCATCGTTTGCAACATTCAAGCGAGTCCTCTTTTTTGTTTTCATTCCCAGCACGGTTGAGAACCCATTCTCGCACAGATACGTTGTTGAGAATGATACCAACAACTTCAAGGTTCTCTTGGACAGAGTTGGTGAGTCAGCTGGTTGTGAAATCCAAAAGGAATCTGCATTTTGGTTTTGGAATTTGACTTTCAAGGCTTCATTTGCTCGCATTGTGATCCAATCCTCCTTTGCAGGGAAATCATCATCATGAATGGCCTCATCAGGTACAGAAAAGGGATGAATGATCCACTGAAGACTGGCTGTTTTTAGGTCACTCTCTGGAAAGTAGTGCTGTATGCTTGTTTCAAGCCCCTTCAAATGGCCGCTCATCTCTTTGTTGATGGTCTGTAAAAGTGATCCAGTATCATAACTATTCTCCTCGACAAAGTGGTCTAGGGTGGGAAACTGAGCGATTACTCCTTTCTCCAAGCGTCGAATCCAGAGTCTCAGTTTTCCCAGAAATGCAGTCACAGTGTGATGGGCATCAATGACAGTCGTGTTTTGGCCCTGGAGTTGCATATTATCACTGTTCAGCTCCGCAAATGTGTCAGCCAAGTAACAAAGTCGAGCAAGCCACTCCTTATCAGTGAACTTGGTAGCAAAAGGAGATTCTTCTTGTTTCAGAAATTCCTGAAGAGCCGTTCGGAGCTCAATGACTCGACGTACAACCTTGCCTCGTGACAACCAGCGAACATCGGTGTGGTAGAGCAGAACTTGATACTGCTCTCCCATTTCCTTGCACAGCTCCCTGAATATGTGCGAATTCACATTCCAGGACTTGATGAAATTGACGATTTTCAACACATCTTCAAACACTAATTTCAGATTACCAGGCAAGCTTTTTGATCCAAGAGAGTACCGATGAATGATGCAATGATCTACAGAAATTTCTGGATTCACAGCTTGTATGAGGCCCCGTAATCCACGATTACGACCCATCATCGACGGTACTCCATCGACGGAGACCTAGATTAAAAAAGAAAAACTATTATAGATTGCGTCAGTTACTCATTCTTACTTATCTTTTGCGTTATAATTATATGATTTTAATTTAATTTATTTTGGTACCTTAGTATTTCAGTACCACAGGCACGATACTTTTTTGTGAATTATGTATAAAATATTAGCTACACTACAGCTACTTGTACAATAAATAAAACTATATGACTGTATGCCATGTAATTCACTGTATTTATACTTATCTAGACTTTATATAAACATCTCTCCCTGCCTGTTGAACGCTGTTCCAATCCAATCCATTTGTAGTAAAGAAACTGTTGATGATATTGAAGATATCTTCTCCCTTCATGGTTGTCAGCAGATCTTCGCATAATAGGAACTCTTCTTTTATCTTGTCCTGGTGGACGTAATGAACGAACCCAAAGAGAACAGCACAACTGGCTACGTCACACGATTCATCAAATTGCAAGGAGAATTTGCTATATGAGCTTTCCTTGATCTCTGTTGTAACTTGGGACAGAATATCTGATGCCATATCATCGACTCGTCGGCGGATTGTGTTGTTGATAGAGATATGACACTCAGTTTCTTCGCTTGATCGTCCCCACATACCTTGCTTACCATCTCTTATGCACAAGGTATAATCAGATTCTCTGCAATGTTGTGACATTTTTGTTGTTCGGCAACTTTATATGCAACAAAGTAAGATGCTTCGACCGCAGATTGAAGCTTTTGGGCTTGAATTCCAGATGAACTGAACTGGATATTCTTCAGTGCTACAGCCCGGCACTGAAAATAAGCCTGATCCTCATTTTGAAGATTTGGATGGCACTTCTGGAGGTGAGCTGAGAGTTTTGATGGCTTGAGGCTTTCATTTGTCAACACTTTGTGACACACTACACATTGTGGCCGATCCTCTCCACGAGAAGGTAAATTCGCAAAGCCATAGTGAAGAAAGGCGTCAGAGTAGGTGCGCTTTTTAGACATTTTATTGTTTAATCTGCAGAAAAATAAAAATAAAAACTGCATATAAAAGTGTGAACAATTTGAACTTATTATTTATTTTTTCATGGCATTCTAGATAACATTAAAAGAGCTTATTCAGCATAGGAATGATATAATAGTAGGTAAATACTAACTATACTGCACAGGGCAGTACACACATACCAGGTTTTGTCTATCTCGGCTGATGCTCACATAGAAACTGACAGTGTGAAATAGAGGCAACCTCAGGCAGTGAGTGACGCGTACTGGACACGTCGATGAGTCATCAGGGTTACTGAGTGACTTGTGTTCTGAAGCATACTTGTCAAAATACTCTTAGGTTACCACACACTTAGATACATATTTTTTCTTTTCTACTACTGTATATTAGTTTTTGATGTTTATTGTTATTTGGTTTAACTTTATTACATACTTGAAATAGGTTTAGTTTACAACTTTACATACTAAGGCTAAGTTAACATTAATCCTAACACCAGCTATCTCAATGTTTTCTTGATTTTCAGAATTTAAACATTTTTTCTGTCACCCCTCCTTTACCCCCGATAAATTGTTAAATTACCCCCAGTTTGGGAACCACTGGTTTAAGGGAATGAAATTATAGAATGGATCGACTGAGGTTTGTAATTATCTGAAAGTAAATATTGCGTTTCTGCCATAAGTGGACGAGGTGTTAAGTTAACCTCTTGAAGAAATAGTTATGTTAGTATTTGTTCCTCACCTGTTGTATCAGTTTATTCTTTATTATTTAAGTTAAATAAAATGACGTACTATGTAATATAATATATTATGCATCTGAAAGCGTTTATTTATGGTATAAGCAAGAAATCCAAATGTATACTGAAGCATAAACACAATAACTGGTAATAACACGACACAAATTTCTATCATCGCTATAATTCTGTTGTTAACTACAAAAAAATCATCTTTAAGGACAAATAAGAGAGAAATGTGTGTCGCAAATAGATTCTACTCTTCATTACAAATTTTAAAAAAAGACAATCATGAAACACAGATAAGAAATAATAACAGAACATTCAATCATGAAATACAGATAAGAAATAATAACACAACATTCAATCACGAAACACAGATAAGAAATAATAACACAACATTCAATCATGAAACACGGATAGGAAATAATAACACAACATTCAATATGTCTTAATTTTCTTGTTAGCTGCACCCAAAGCTACCAACAGTAAATTAATCAATAACCTATTAGATACAGTCCAGTCTAAAATGTGTTATATATTTAGATATCTGTGTTTGAAGATAATTGTTTCTGAGCTTTGATGATTTAATCATCGTGTTTTTACAAATATTATTTTCGTAAAGTGTTCGGTAGTTTTATATCATGTTCGTGTAATTGGTTTAATGATAACTGTAAATGTGAACTTCCTTCCATATAGTTTTTCTAAAATAACTCTTTTGGGTCAGAAGATCCTTTTGCATGACCACTGCTTTCACATTGCACTTGAACTGTGTATGTAGAGCCCATTTTTTGTTCTCAGCACTCTGTTAGGTAAGATTTTCTGTTTAATTATACTTTCTTTGAAATATTAGATTCTTTGGTTCTTCATGATTTAAATATCTCGTTGTGTGAATACTTCTTTCCAGCTATCGGAGAAGTTTTTTAGAAGTCTGGTTAGCACAATATGTGGAAAAAATGTTTGCTTCTTTGCTGAATGGGCCTGATGTATAGGGCGATCAATTCGCAATTCTATCAGCAGTCGGGATGTTTTAAAATGTGATTGCCAATCGTAATATTCATTGGTTAAAATTAGCCCAATAGTTGGTTACGGGTGGTGTCGACCAGCTGCGTTTCTCCTACTATTTCAAAATTAGGAACGACGAGCGCACCTAACCGTTTAGTAGCTTTTGCAAAATTCAAAACAAAGAATCAAATTAGTAAATACAATCTTAATGCAATTTCAATGTTCTCACAGAAGCAGTAGCTAGTTCACATGTATTTAAAAAAAAGGTTTAGACAACATTCTGAAACTGTACAAATTAAAATAAACATTTCTCAAAGATATATTTTATATTAATTTTGGTTTATACTATATCCATATCAACATGTAGTAGTGAAGATGATTTACATTATAACTAACAACTCCAGTAAAATTACATAAAAATATACTACTGAAATTGATTACCATTACAACTAACGACTCCAGTAAAATTACAACAACGTTTACTTATTAAACTGATCATCGTGACAACAATAAGTTCAAAAGAATTATATCGGCAAATACTACTGAATCTGATTTAAAATATAACAGACAATTTCAGTAAAATTATATTAGCATTTATTACTGAAACGGATCAACGTGATAACCAGCAAATCCAGTAAAATTATGTTAACATTTACTAATGAAATTTATTTTCGTGATTACGTAATAGCTAAACACTTAAGTACGTCTCTCACTGGTACAGCAGTAAATCCACGAATTTACAATGCTAAAATCAGGGATTGATTCTATTTGTTGGACTCAACAAATAACCTGATGTGATGTTGCTATAAGAAAACATACACACACACTCAAGTAAAATTATATTAGTATATAATACTCAAAATAATTTACATGATAACTAACAACTCCAGTAAAGTTATATTAATATTTATTACTGAAAGTGGTATACATTACATAACTAACAGCTTTAATGATGTTATATCAACTTTTATAACATAACTGTTCATCGTAAGAACTGTTATCTTCATTAAAATTATATCAATATTTACTTCTGAAACTTGTATACATCAAAACTAACAAATTATCCAGTAAAACTACATCAACATTTGGCCCGGCATGGCCAGGTGGTTAAGGCACTCGACTCGTAATCTGAGGATCGCGGGTTTGAATCCCTGTCACACCAAACATGCTCGCCATTTCAGCCGCAGGAGGGTTATAATGGGAGGTCAATTATTTGGCGAAAGAGTAGCCCAAGAGTTGACGGTGGGAGATGATGACTAGCTGCTTTCCCTCTAGTCTTACACTGTTAAATTAGGGACGGCTAGCGCAGATAGCCTTCGTGTGACTTTGCGCGAAATTCAAAACAATTTCAACTATCAATATTGAAAGCGAAACTAGCGTGATTATTGAAAACTTCAATAAAACCATACCAACATTTACCAGTAAAACTGATTTACATGATAACTAACAACTAAAATAAAATTATATTAACATTTACAACTGAAAGTTGTATGAATTAAAAATAAAATTCCATTAAAATTATATCAATCTTTAATACTGACACTGATCACCGTGATAAGTAAGAAGTCCAGTAAAAATAAATCAACATTTACTAGTGAAAGTGATTTAAGTTATAACTAACAACTCCAGTAAAATTATATCAGTATATACTACTAAAACAGAACGAAGTGATAACTATCAACTACATTGAAGTTATATCAATATTTATTTACTAATGAAACTTATCACCATGGTAGGTTACAGAATCAGTAAAATTATATCGAGATTTACTACTGAAACTAGTATATGTTAAAGCTAGCAAGTGCAGTGAAAATATATCGACATTTACAGAAGAAATTGAGTTACGTCGTGTCTAACAACTTCAGTAAAAGTATATCAACATTTACTGCTCAAACTATTTTGCATTTAAAAAGAACTCTATTAAAGCTATATTAACATTTACAACTGAAAGTAAAAACCGTGATAATTAAAAACTCCAGTAAAATTATATCAACATTTACAACTAAAATTTATTACCATGATAACTAAGAACTGCAGTAAAATTATATAATATTTACAACCAAAATTGAACACCGCGATAGTTCAACACTCCAGTAAATTTATATCAACATTTACTGCTGAAAATGATTTTCGTGATAATTCACAATTCCAATAAATTATATCACATTTACTACTGAAACTGATAACCGTAATAACTATACACTGCACAACAATTCTTTTGGAAAGTTTTGCTTCCTGAAAAGTTTTTGCCAATTGTAACAGGTACCTGGTGGATATGCACAAATATAGTTTTGGTTTTTCTTCATCACGTAGGAACTCTGAGAAACATACAGTTAACTGTTTACCGGCAATACCGTATTTAATTGCGTTTATGTGTCTAATGTTCTATTAAGTTCAACATAATTAAAAGTGTTTTGGTCCTGATTTTCGTTTGTATTCAATGTCCGGTGCATCACGTTGCAGTGTCCAACAGTAGTCAGCAAGCATTGACGGATACCAGTTGCCCTGATATCGTTTTTCCACTGTAGCAAAACTGAAAATTTCGATGAAACGATACGTGGTGGGCAAATTTGGATGTAATTTTCGTGATCAGCAGCCAAAAATCTATAAGGAACATCCAACAGTGTTGAAGAAGCAAAAACTTTGTTATGCAGTGTTGTTAATTTAATTCAGACTACATCAACACCTGCAACTCAATCTGATGACCGTGGTAAATCAAATCTCCAGCAAATTAAAATCAACATTTAGTACTGAAACTAATTTACGTTATAACTAATACCGGTAAGATTGTATCAACATTTACTACTAAAACTAATCACTGTTATAACTAACAACTTTAAGAAAATTATATCAACATTTAGTACTAAAACTGATAACCGTGCTAAGTAACAATTCCAGTAAAAATATATCAATATTTACAATTGATATTGTTTCCATGATAGTCCACAACTCCTGTAAAATGATATCAGAATTTACAGCTGAAACTTTTTACCGTGATAGCTAATAATTCCAATAAAATTATATTAAGATTTATATGTGAAACTGATCACCGTGATAAATAACAACTGCTGAAAAATTATGTCAACATTTACCATCAAATCTGCTCACCGTGATAACTTAGAGTTATAGTCAAGTTACATTAACATTTGTAACTGAAACTGTTCACCGTGATAACTAACAATATCAGTAATATTATATCAACATTTACTGCTGAAATTGCTTTACGCGATAATACATAAATCTATTACTGATCACTGTGACAACTAACAACTGTAGTAAAACTGTATTAACATTTTATATTGAAACTGATCACTGTGATAACTAACAACTCCAGTAAAATTAGATCAGCATCTACTACAAAAACTGATCACTGTATTAACTTACAACTTCAGGTAAAGCTGTTTATGGTTACTAACTTTTCTCTTATATATTATTTCGGCTTTGTTTTCAAGCACAATGCTATGCAACAGGTAATTTGTGCTGTTATCCATTGCCCTTACATAGTAGCGAAGTTTGCAGCTCATAGATAGTACAGTGTGTGGCTTTAATTTTAAAGAGAAAATAAAGGAAACAGATTTACCTTTCTTGGATAAAGATAATTAAAATCGAGATGTGTTTGGAACAAAGCATGCTACTCTTTTACATGGGCTCGGAATAATCCAATAAAACAAGGAACATCACCTCAAACTGCTGGACACAGAAAGGATAACTTACTACTGACGTCACTTAGCAACAATCTGTAAATTGACTGTTGTGCGCAGTCTATGAACATTATTCGAAATCTGAAAAAAAGTATTACTCTAGAAGGTATGCAGCAAGATGAATAATGTATGGCTAACCGTGTCTTGAACAAAAGTATAAAATGTTTTGCAAACGTGTGTTATTAAGAATTTCCATATATATTTATGAACCAACAATTTATAGAAGGGTAAATTACAAAAGTTGGGAAGTCGTGGCTTCCATCTCTGCCATGTCGTTTTGATATTGTTCAATATCAATGACACGTTTGCACCAAGTTTTATCTGTATCGACAAGTTGGCACTTTAGAAACCTTGGTTTCTGACGGAAAGCTAAAATAAAAATGAATTTTGCTCTCCTACATTTGTAATCAACGAAGAACGTGAATGCAACACTGAGCGAAGTGCGTTTTATTGTAGAGTTGTGATATTTTTAGACCAAAAATACGTTAAGTGTAGATTTGGTTGAATATGAAAAATTTATATACAAAAAAATAACAAATCTCTTACGCGTGCATTGTTATGAACAGACGGAGTAATGGACAGATAAATAACCAACCAGATAAAGAGAAAGGGAGACAGTCAGGTTTTGTTTGTTTTTGAGGCCTGGCATGGCCAAGCGCGTAAAGCGTGCGACCCGTAATCCGAGGGTCGCGGGTTCGCGCTAAACATGCTCGCCCTCCCAGCCGTGGGGGTGCATAATGTAATGGTCAATCCCACTATTCGTTGGTAAAAGAGTAGCCCAAGAGTTGGCGGTGGGTGGTGATGACTAGCTGCCTTCCCTCTAGTCTTACACTGCTAAATTAGGGACGGCTAGCACAGATAGCCCTCGAGTAGCTTTGTGCGAAATTTCAAAACAAACAAAAAAAATGTTTTATATTGTTTTTTGAATTTCGCCTAAAGCTATATGAAGTGACAGACAGAAGAGGGATGAAGCGATAGACAGAGAGACAGCTCTAATCATAATAGCAATACAATATATACTCTTACAATCCAAATACCCAAACAGTAGCCTGAAACGTAAAAGTGTTAACTAAGTAACAAACAAACAAAGTATTGAAATATAATCATTAAATTATTTGTATATGTATCTAAGTATAACAAAAATGGTTAAGTGAAAAAAAAGTCAGGAAGTAGGAACGGAAGTACCAACAACTGAGGGCACAAGGTTGTTTTTTTTTTAGTTTCGCGCAAAGCTACACGAGGGCTATATGCGTTAGCCGTCCCTAATTTTGCAGTGTAAGACTAGAGGGAAGGCAGCTTGTCATCACCACCCACCGCCAACTCTTGGGCTACTTTTTAACCAACAAATAGTGTGATTGACCATCACATTATAACGCCCCCACGGCTGAAAGGGCGAGCATGTTTGGTGTGACGGGGATTCGAACCCGCGACCCTGAGATTACGAGTCGAGTACCTTAACCACCTGGCCATGCAAGACTGAGAATACAAGCTAAGAAAGGGTTTGTTAAAATTACCCAACTTGATGATTTTTGTCACAATAACACATCCGTACTTATGACATACAATACATGGACAAAAGTATGTGGACACCCCTTCTAATTAGTGGGTTCGGCTATTTCAGGCACATCCATTGCTAACAGGTGCATAAAATCAAATATATATAGGGATGTAATCTCCATAGACAAACATTGGCAGTACTGAAGAGCTCAATGACTTTCAATTTGGTACTGTCATGAGGTTCTATTTTTCTAACATGTCAGTTCGTCAAATTTCTGCTCTGCTAGAGCTGCACCGGTCAACTGTAAGTGTTGCTACTGTGAAGTGAAAATGTCTAGGAACAACAGCAGCTGAGTCACGAAGCGGTAGGCCGCACAAGTTCTCAGAACGGGACCACCGAGTGCTGAAGCGCGTAGCGTTTAAAATTCATCTGTACGTGGTTGCCACACTCACTACCACGTTCAAAACTGCATCTGGAAGCAACGTCAGCACAAGAACTGTTTGTCGGGATCTTCATAAAATGGGTTTCTATGGCCGAAAAACCGCACGCAAGCCTAAAATCACCATGCGCAATGCCAAGCATCGGCTGAAGTGGCGTAAAGTACATCACCACTGGACTCTGAAGCAGTGAAAACGCGTTCTCTGGATTGATGAATCACGCTTCACTGTCTGGCACTCTGACAGACGAACCTGGGTTTGGCGGATGCCAGGAGAACGTTACCTGTCTGAATGCATAGTGCCAACTTTAAAGTTTTGTGGAAGAGGAGTAATGTTCTGAGACTGTTTTTCACGGTTTGGGTTAGGCTCTTTAGTTACAGTGAAGGGAAACCTTAATGCTACAACATACGACGACATCCTAGAGAATTGTGTACTTCCAACTTTGTAGCTGCAGTTTGGGGAAGACCTTTTTTTGTTTCAGTGACAATTTCATCATGCACAAAGCAAGGTACGTAAAGACCTGGTTTGCCAAGGTTGGTGTGAAGAACGTGATTGGCCTATCTGTAAATAATCTCATTACTCGTATAACTCGTATAACCTGGTATAACTTAACACAAATTCAAGACAAACCAAAACACCTATTCTGAACAACATTAGCGCCATCTGACAGAATTTCTTATGCAACAATTTCAGTTCAGATAATCTGAAAGATTGAATTTGTTTAAACGTTAGACTGAACGAAAAAAATTTTTTCTCAAACATACATTGATTATGTTTTGAAAGATTATTTTTATGTTGATAAAGATAGTTTTGATAACGTGAAGGTAGAAACAAAGGAAAAGAAATATCATCCAGTTTGACAAAAACTAAGCAAATGTTTCCAATGATATTGATTTACTGTTAATGACGTCTGGGCAAACATAGCTAACTTTACAGATGAAAAATAATACATTCTAGAAAAGTAACTCGTAAACTGACTCAGCATGAGCAAAAGTATTTTGTTTTATAAATTGATAAACCAAAGTTTATAATAACTTTCTAGAAAGTACAGAAAAAACAACAGACTCGGGGTGTGTTTAGAATCTTGTAGGAACTAATATCTTTATTTGTGTCATTTTATTGACAGCCATTTAAAATACACCAATCTTTATGTTTTTGTCTATTTTGTGCTATTACCAAACGGATTGATTTAAGCCGAAAATCCCGAATTAGTAAAACGAAATATTTGCTTGATTACAAACTTATCGTTAGAAATGAAAAAAGAAAGGTAGAATTAAATGTAAATGACATATTGATTCCTGAACACAGAAACTACTTTGTGCTGTAGAATAAAGAATAAACAATTTAGTATTGAATATCATTATTGTGTTACGTTTTATACTGGTGTTCATTCAATCAACAGAGAATAAACTATGGAACCAAATCATCCTTGAAACACCTGTGTTTTTTATATTCTAAGGCAATCGCTTTCCAATATAATTGTGATTTAAAAATATTTAGACAGAATTCGAAAAAAGAGAGATATGTGCTGAACAGGATGTGGTTAAATCTTTATTTCTGTGCTACAAGTGATGTAGTTTTATGAACCTAATTTTGGATATTAATACACAATAATGGAAAAAAAAATTAATGAAAGCATATGAGTAATAGATACATAAGAATAATAAATAATGAATAACAGCGTTTAAGTTGTAAAATATATTAATAATTTGTATGTATGCTTTTTTGTTTTGCACTCAGTATTACCACACAGTTTAGCAATGTAAGGTTGTGGAATAATGTTCCAAGTGTCTTGTACCATTTCTTTCGAGCTAGCGAAATTGTTTGATTGCTTTTTGATCTTCTTTCTTTTTTTTCTCATCTTAAAGATCTTACAGCCTTCAAGGTGAATAACATCAGGATTTTTTTCAGGATACGCCACGGCTGTGACTGTTCCATAAGCCTTTTTCTCATTAAGATATTGTTTTAACACATTTGCTGTAAGCTTAACATAAGTTTTTACTAAAACAAGATTTGTACTGTTCCTAAGAAAATTATATGATGAATAATAATCTACTTGTACCTGTCAGCCGTTGGTTTACCATCAGATTTATGTAAATGTCATACACTATTGACCTACATGCAGCCCACACTCGTGTTTGGCTCCCAAAATACTTCATCATAGATATATTTGTTAACCATCATATATTATTTTCTTCTCTGTCATTGAACAAACGATCATCAACTGTTCCCAGTCAGTTTGAACTGGAATCATCTCTAAAGAACACATGTTTCTAGTTTTGCTCGTTCCACTGTTTGTGTTCAGTTTCGATTTGGACACTTTTGGAATCTTTTGATTCAATTGACACTTAACATTACGTTTGTAGTTCTCTTCAGCTCTTACCGAAACATGGAATCTTATCACAATATTTTTCGTGAAGTATCAATGAGTAGCCGAAACTATGATTTTTACATACTTGTAATGAGATATTTCAGTCTTATGGGCCATTAATTGTTTCATTGTTTTGAATTTCGCACAAAGTTAAACGAGGGTAATTTGCTTCAGCCGTTTTTAACTTAGCATTGACAGACTGAAGGAAATGGAGTTTGTCAATACAACCCACGCCAACTACTGAGCTACATTTTGCAAACGAATATTGGCAATGATCATCACTTTATTAACGATCCTTAGACCTAGTGGTCTTGAAAGATTCAAAGGTCTAGTATTATATAACTTCCTGTACTTTTATAGGTCTTATACTGATGTAGTATTTTCTGATTGGTTGAAATATAACAAATCAAAGTATAAAATATCAACACATGATCGTAATTTTTTGCAAATGATCTTTTGTACGATAAATTTTTATAACATATGCCTTTTATACCTTTTTCTAACAGTTTCAATAAATGTTTTCACCATTGTATATGTCATTTTCTCTTACCTCTAAATACATGAAAACTAAAATTTATAAATTATTGATTGTCTTTAGAAGAGAAGCTTCAATTATCAAAATGTTTTATGTGTCTATGTTATCAAAATAATAAGATGCGAGGTCAAAATACAAAAAAACAACAACACCTTCACATGTTTTTGAGCATGCCCCCCCAGTGGCTCAGCGGTATGTCTGCAGACTTACACACTAAAATCCGGGTTTCGATACCCGTGGTGGGCAGAGCACAGATAGCCCATTGTGTAGCTTTGTGCTTAATTCAAAACAACACAACAACAACAACAAAAAGTTTTTGAGCACTGCAAATCAAATAAACACAACATAATCAAAGAAAACACCCAGATATTAAGTAAGGAAACAAATATAAAGAAACGCAACATAAAAAGTCCTACTTATACAGCAACTAAAACCAAAATTAAACCAATATAAAGGAACACCTTTATACATATACTAATTAATAACTTAACATACAACTCCAACCCCCCTACAATCTCGTTTCCGTTTCTACTGTCGCCCCTAAGACGTGTTCGGCAACAGTCACTTGCAAACTCTCTCTTTCTTAACCTGAGGATGACCTAGAAAGATCGAAACATTATTCTCTCCTTATCAATAAAAGTGTTAATACCCATACCAGCCGTTCTGAGATACAAAAGGAACATCTGTACTGTACACTCAAGAAGACTCATCCACAGGTTAATATGAATTTTCTGTTGTCATTGTTTATACCTCGATAGGATTTCAATATCCTGCAATAATATCATAGTCATCATGTTAGTGTATCGTGTGATATATCATAATGTCATGTTAAAGTATCGTGTGATACATCTTAATGTCATAGCCATCATATGTTAGAGTACCATGTGTCCCTTTTCTTGTTTCTTCAATACGAAGTTCTTTCAGTATAATCATCATACCTGAAGAAGACATACCAACGTTCTGTTGAAATATATGGTAGTATGTTTCTTCATTATAACATGATACATAAACATCTTTGTTTACTTTATTATTAGAATGCAAACTGACTCTCTGGGTATTTTATAATTTCTAATAGTGGCCGTGTATTTGTAATGGTGGAAACATGAATGTAATAGTTGCAGTATGTTTGTAATAGTAGCAATATGTTTGTTAAAGTGACTATGTGTTTGTAATAATGGCCATAGGTTTGTATTAGTGGTCACATGCTAGTAATAGTAACCATATATTTATAACATTGACCATGTTTTTGTAACAGTAATCATGTATTTGTAATAGTGGCCGTATGTTTATAACGGTATCCACAGGTTTGTTATAGTGGCCGTGTGTTTATAACGGTATCCACAGGTTTGTAATAGTGGCCGTATGTTTATAACAGTAACCACAGGTTTGTAATAGTGGCCGTATGTTTATAACAGTAGCCACAGGTTTGTAATAGTGGCCGTATGTTACAGCTATTCATTGTAAGTCCTTATTTGTTATTGTAAGTAGCACTGAAGGAAGTAAGGGAAGATATTAGACATATGTTAGTTCAATTCATAGTAATATCCTAGAAGTAATAGAGGATTATGTGGATATTAGTTAATTTAATGCTTAACGATATCTTGTAAGTAATAGAGGATTATGCGGATATACGTTAGTTTAATTCTCAGTAATATGCTAGAAGTGATGGAGGATTGTGTGGATATACGTCAGATTAATTCTCAGTAATATGCTAGAAGTGATGGAGAATTGTGTGGATATATAAGTTAGTTTAATGCTTAACGATATCTTATAAGTAAGAGAAGATCATGTGAACATATATTTGTTTATTCTTTGTAATACCCTACAACCGATTTTATTGTCCATTGTTCGCTGCAGGGCACATGAGGCACGTGCCTAGGGTGGCAAATTTTGACCAAAAAAAAGAAAAAGAATGGACACCATTTTAAAATGTAGACCCTGGTTATTAATCCCCCCTGCCATTTATGCCGCCCCAATAACCTCTTGAATCTGGACCCCCCCCCCACTCACTATTCCACCACACCATCGGGTCGGTCGCTTCAAGTTTAAAAGATTTCTAACCTTCCCTCCCTGATTGTTTTGTTTTTGGAATTTCGCCAAAGCTAATCGAGGGCTATCTGTGCTAGCCGTCCCTAATTTAGCAGTGTAAGACTAGAGGGAAGGCAGCTAATCATCACCACCCACCGCCAACTCTTGGGCTACTCTTTTACCAACGAATAGTGGGATTGACCGTCACATTATACACCCCCACGGCTGGGAGGGCGAGCATGTTTAGCGCGACGCGGGCGCGAACCCGCGACCCTCGGATTACGAGTCGCACGCCTTACGCGCTCGGCCATGCCCTCCCTGAGTCCCACCTAATACGTTTCTCCCCCCCCACATCATGAACCCATCCGCCCTCACCTCAGTTATTTATTTATGTTTTTTAAAATACCCAACATGTTTTTTACTCATGTTGACACACCAAACAATGAATTACCTGCTACTCAGTGTGCTACGCCTACACAAAAAATATTTTATCATGGCCTAATAACGTATTTTGTTTTGTGAAATTGCGTATACGAAAATTCGAATTTTTGGTTCCTTCAGGCTATTATCTGGAAAAATATATTTTGAAATATTCTTGCTCATCATTCACAGTTTAGCTTAATTGATTGATTGAATATGCGCTTGTCTAAATTCTAATGTAGTCCTTACAGAATAGTTCCTTCATATTCCCTAGCAATTATAGGCATTTGTTAGAATAAAGAAGGGGTAGTGGTAGACTCCAGAATACCAGAACAGAAAGGCGCACAGTCACTGGAGCAGGTGAGCGTCGGCGGAATCGGCTGCGGGTGTCACGCATAATCGTTTCTGCAGGCCGACGATCGCGCTCTATCAATGAAGTTGACTCCCAGGGGACGCAGTTGTACCGCACGGGGTGTGGATAGTTTTGGGCGATACAGGTATTTGTTACTGGTAGTATATAATTTGAAATAGTAAAGTGTGTTAGAATTTATAATTTGATTGTCAATCGCCTAGCACCCGTTAACATGGATACATTGGCAGTAATATAAATCAGTAGTGCAGAAACTCCCCTTTTTCGTGTATATTTTGTAATGGACTTATGATTCCAAGTTGATAATTGTTTTACCAACTACCATAAAACTCATTATCTGCCGGACGAATATATTGTTCACCAACATATTTACAATATAATCGACAATATAGATAATAACGTGGTAAGCGATATTGGTGTCAAAATGTAGAGTTCGTTATGCTTTTACTTATTCCTCCGTCACCCAATATCTTACTGTAAGTTATATCGTGTTGTCAGTGTCCAAACCTCCACAAGAAGCACAAATCTTGTGAGGGCGAGGGTCACTGGGGGTCAAACGGCTCACGGATCTCTGTGAGGTTCGCGCGGCTGCCATAAATAGCTCGATCCGACGAAAATGACTCAGAAACCATCGACGCGACAGCACAAACTGAAAAACAATCTACCTCCACGCAGAAAACTCAAACCAAAATCTCGAGAAGAAACAAAGCATCACAGACCAATGAAGAACAACTCACCGAAGAACAGCCAGTAGTTCCACCACCAAGACCACGTTTCTCAGTTGCACCAATGGGCTTCAAGTGTGGAAACAAGTTCATGAAGAAGTTGCCACCCGATCTACAAGACTGCAGATAATAGTTTTCACGTACACCATCAACGTAGCTCATCAGTTTTTTTTTGTTTTTTCTTTTCTTTTTCTTTCCCAGCTACTTCCGGGCACGGTCTGGGTAGATTATTCGGCGCCCAGGCCGTGAAAGTGGGTTTTCTCGGGGTACTCCCGTTTCCCCCCCACAGCAAAATCTCTGGCATCGGACCTGTAGGTCCCAGCCTCATTCTGGAAAGGGCCGTTTACCCAGTCAAGGATATTTAATCAATTACAGTAAATTTTAAAAACCAATTCGCCAGCCGCCAGGGTTCTCCATCCTCGAGCCAAGGTCTGGCTCACTTCACTTTCGCTGCTTTCGTCCAGTTCTCCCGTCCTTCCTCTCACTCACAAATATTTTTGAAATGTTAAAAATAAAGTAAAAATTCCATGGATATTTTAAAACATTTCTCACGTAAGGGGACGAAGAGGAACTACAAAGTTCCTGAACACCCCAGTTGGAGAGAGAACTCTTCTGATTTCTCTCTCTCTAAACTGAACCCCTGCCACGTTAGTTTAGTTTAGTTTAGAATGACTCAGATCCTGATGATCTGAGATGTGAAAGTAATAAATTCACTGTCAATACTCAATATACGATCAGTGGATTCTAGTGATATCGTCATGAGTAACGTACGCCGAAAATTGAGTGGAGCAGCTTATAGGAAGATAGCAAAGTTAAAAAATGAAAACACACGTGATGTTTTGGATAAGACACCGACGATGGAGGCCTTTTTTGCTAAACAAAGGCAAGAACAGCCTACTAGCGATGATGTTCAAACCCACTGTGATGGAGGGAATACACATGACGGGCCTAGCAGCAGCAGTTTTGAACAATCTGAACGACCCGAACATATCGAACTGCAACTTGAACAAGTGATGTCATCAGCAGCAGGCTTAGTAAGATCTGCCAGTTGCGTGCCTGAAACGTCAATGGCTCCAGCAAGTTTTTCAGACAAAGTAAGTTCAGATCCAGCAGAGTGGATAATAGATGATTACACAAAAGATTATATTGCCGCACATGCCATCCTTCAAAACGATGACTCGGATTTCAAGAACTCTGTGAAAAAGGACGGGGAGAAAATCATATCTGTAACCAAAGGCATGTTTGAAAGAAAACTGCAAAATGGCGAAAAAAGTAAGCGGACATATTTGGTTTATTCAGAGAGGAAAGGTAGATTGTTTTGTGCTTCTTGTCGTTTATTTGATTTTGGAAAAAAATCCAAGCTGGCTGACGAAGGCTTTGATGACTGGAAAAATGCTACTGTCCGGCTGAATGAGCATGAAAACTATCCTGAGCATCGGTCTTCAGTTTTATCTCTAGTAGCAAGGGGCAACATGTTGGGACGTGTAGATCTCCAGATGGCCATACAGCTGCACGACGAAATCAAATACTGGAGAAATGTACTCACTTGTGTGGTAGCTGTAGCGAAAAGATTGGCTTCACGTGGGCTTCCGTTCAGAGGTCGAGATGATAAATTTGGCTCAGTACACAACGGCAACTTTATGATGTCGTTAGAACTAGTTGCGGAGTTTGACCTCTTCCTCGCTGATCACATTCACCGATATGGCAATGCTGGCAAGGGATCCACGTCTTACCTGTCTTTCAGTACTTGCGACGAATTCATTCAGCTTATGGCAGACCTTGTTCTAAAGAACATTTTAAAGGACGTCAAAACTGCAAAATATTTCTCAATCAGCGTGGACTCGACGCCACATATATCCCATGTTGACCAGTTGGCATTAATCATCAGGTACGTGAACAGTGATTGCTCACCTATGGAACGTTTCCTGACTTTTATACCCAATCCGGGCCACAAAGCTAAACAGCTGGCAGAAGTTGTACCTAGCCTGCTTCAGTCATATGAGCTTGACATTTCCGAATGTCGTGGACAGTCTTACGACAAAGCCAGCAACATGTCTGGTCAGTACAGTGGTTTCCAGGCTCGTATCATGGAGAAAAATCCTTTAGCTGTGTATATCACATGTTCAGCACATTCATTAAATCTTGTAGGAACGTGTGCTGCTGAATGTTGCAGAGAAGCATGTTCTTTCTTCGAACTCTTACAAAGTCTCTATATTTTCTTCAATGCTTCAACCCATCGTTGG
Source organism: Carcinoscorpius rotundicauda (assembly GCA_011833715.1). Taxonomy (NCBI): domain Eukaryota; kingdom Metazoa; phylum Arthropoda; class Merostomata; order Xiphosura; family Limulidae; genus Carcinoscorpius; species Carcinoscorpius rotundicauda. Next base: position 34,450,099 of record CM022402.1, read on the forward strand.
AAAATTCTACAAAAACACCTGTCCGCAAATAAAGAAAGTCTCTCTTTGAAGAAACTCAGTGACACTCGGTGGTCCGCTCGTGAAGATGCTTGTCAAAGCCTCAACAACAACTAGCAACAAGTGTTTGATGCCCTCACCACCATGGAGGGAAATGGTATGGAAAAACCATCCGCTAGGAATGAGGCCGCTGGAGTTCTTTCCAAATTAGGAACGCTAGAAACAGCTATTTTGTCCACAGTTTGGGGAACAAAACTGGAAAGATTCAATGCTGCCAGTAAAAAGTTGCAAAGTGCTGATATGTCCGATGTCCACATCGGACTTGTAGTCGAGCTTTATGCTTCCTTGCTGCAGTTTGTAAAAGATTCAAGAGAACTGTTCGATCATTTTGAAGACAAAGCGATGTTGAAGTCCACAATGAAGACGTACGAAATTAAGCAAAAAAGGAAGCAAAAATTTTCAGATGGTGACACCCAGGCAGTGGAAGAAGGCAGAGAGGCATTTAGAGTAAATGTTTTCAATGTGATCATTGACAGACTTTGCTCAGAACTACAGCGAAGACAAACCACTTATCTAGAAATCCACGCAAGGTTTGTATATTTGTTCAAGATAACAAATCTTGAACCCACTGATAAAACTCTACCCCAATGATTTGGAAGTGAGCTTCGTAGATGAATGTCTACATTTCCGCGCACATCTTGTGAGTATGAAAGTGCAAAATGATGACTCTTCTGAGTTAGCAGTATACAGAAATCTGCGAGCTAAAGGCAAACTGTATATCCAAACCTGGATATTGCTATGCGCAAGTTTCTGTGCATTCCAGCAACTAATTGTACATCAGATAGATCTTTCTCGGCTCTCAAACGTGTGAAAAATTACTTGAGATCAAGAATGGCAGAAGATAAACTAAATGCCCTGTCACTCCTCGCCATTGAAAGTTATATTGTTTGTAGAATAAACTATGACGTTGCAATAAACATGTTTTCGGAACAGAAGGCCAGGAGAAAGCCTGTATATTCAGCCGCAGAATAATATTTAGTGATAATTGATTTTGATGTTTCATTTTTTATTGTGTTGGAAAATAAACGTTGTGTTGATTTTGAATGATAACAACTGTGTTTGTCTGTTGTTGTGATGGTGATGCTTGGTGCAAGTTGTGGCACAGAGAGGGGGGCGGCAAAAGTATCAACCTAACCTTGTGCCTAGGGGCGCCGAAATCCTAAATACGTCTCTGGCTCGCTGAACTTCAAAACTTGTCGATGGCCCAATTATTCTGTTCAAAGTGAAACTTCGTGCTCTGTAAAACTTTGGTTATGGAAGAGAACTCTGAACAACAACAACAAAAAGCGCAATGAAGCTCTACATGGTATCGTTAACAAGATAATAATCAAGGATTTAAGGGTGATGAACGATAAGGAGATGAATTTTAACAAGTTACCACCTTGTAACAATATCAAAAGCTATTTCCATGATCAAAAACTGAGATAACAGCAGTTATCATATTATGGATGGTAATGCTGTAGAAATAAAAAGTTTAACTGCTCGCTGACAAGTTAAGTGTTGTAGATAATAACACTGTAGAGATAAAAAAGTTTGAAAGTTTGTGATGGTCCCTCGATGACAAGTCAAACGTTGGCTATATATCTTCTGGTGACGACTGAGCTCGAACAGCCATTTAACAGTTTTGTTTGTTTTTATGTTTTTGTGAATTTCGTACAAAGCTACTCGAGGGCTATCTGTGCTAATCGTCCCTAATTTAGAAGTGTAAGACTAGAGGGAAGGCAGCTAGTCATCACCACCCACCGCCAACTCTTGGGCTACTCTTTTTACCAACGCATTGACGGATTGACCGTAACATTATAATGCCCCTACAGCTGAAAGGACGAGCATGTTTGGCGCGACCGGGATGCGAACTCGCGCCCCTCAGGTTACGAATCGCCTTAACCACCTGGCTATGCCGGGCCCATCATTTAACAGACAATACTTATCGTCTAAGAGATAAGTCTCGTGTTGAGTCTCTTTACAAATGATATTTAATTTTCTTATTTGCCTATTGTGTTTAAAACAACACAGTTTTAACTAGATTACACGTTATTTCATTTGTTATAAATAACAGACCTGTACAGTGGGTATTTTTATTTGTTGTTAAATTAAGCACAGATCTATACAATAATTGTTTAACGCGAGTATCAAGGCGCAATTTCTATCATTATAAACTCTCTTACATTATTTTCTGCATAAACTATTTACAAGCTTGACATATAAATGTACATAACAGATAAACACCATTCAACTTTCAGTTACAATATGTAAACTTTATTATAAAGTAGGCTCTGGCCATAAATGCGAAAAAAAATCAACACAAAATGATAATGAAATGCTAACGTCATTCATGTACCCTTAATCTGCTATTTTTAGTAAGAATTGATAGGTTTAAAATAGAACTGTCGAACGTTTTTGATATATGAAAGTGGAAAGCCAAAAGAGTGCTTGCTTTTCAAGTATTTCTAAAGTAATCGATTGAGGTTTATTCGATAGAATAGTATTTGTTAAGTCTGCAAGAGTATCCGATCTATGAAGAAGTGATGCATGAGTCATTGCATTTGTAAATAGCAGCAGCATACAGACATTGTTTGGAATGTAAGTTCTAGTAATTTATGCTATATGTTAATCTAATTACGAAAACTGGTTAGACAAGGTTTTAAAATCAGCCAATTAACGTTTGTTTTAAAGGCAACTAAATAAAAATTCCAAAACCACGCATCACGGAACAATGTCGATAATAGTGATTTTTTTTAATGAAAACTATTTAATTTTTCGTTTAATAGAACAGTGGATAAGTATTTTCATGCTAATAATGTTTGTTTTTGTAGCACAAAGACACATAATGCGTTGGTTGTGTTGTTACTGTATCGAAACTCGATTTCATCGTTATAAATACGCAGACTTTGGGCTGAGCCATTGGGAATGAGGATGGAGAGGAGGGGCACAGCAAAAGATGCGATAAATAATTTATCATTAATTTTTGCACTTCATTTAAGTTTCCTTTACATGATCTCTTAGCAACAATTGTAGGCAAGCGAGAAGGACAAAATAGTTTTCAAGGAAAGGGTGTGTTTTGTGACGATTTAAACCACAGGTACGGCCATCACATCTCTTCCAAACAATTAGGTCACTGAAATTATCTTAAAGGTTAAAGTATTGCTACGTCTACCAGTTATAAACTTTAGTTGGTCAAATGGTATTAGGTTTGATGTAATATATTTTGAATACTAAACTAGTATTAAATATAATGTTTATAGACTCTAGAAGATTAAACTGTTAGTAAGTCTGTTGGTTATGTGGTATAGAATCTAGAGGTTCGAGAAGGTTAAACTGTTGGTAAGCCTAGTTATGTGGTATAGATTTTAGAAGGTTAAACTATTTGTACGTATGATGATTATTACTGGAGATTCAAAATGATTAAGCTGGTAGTAAGACTACTGGTTATGTGGTATAGATTTTAGAAGGTTAAACTGTTGACAAGTCTACTAGTTATGTGCTGTAGATTCTAGAAGGTTAAACGGTTGGTAAGTTTGACGATTATGTGGTATATATTCAGAAAGTTAAGCTCTTGGTAAACCTAATGGTTATGTGCTATAAATTCTAGAAGGTGAAACTATCGATAAGACTGCTGTTTTTGTGTTATAGCTTTAAGAAGGTTAAAGTGCTGATAAGTCTGGTGGCTATGTGATACAACTAACTGCCTTTTTGGGCTGTATTTTCATACTTTGCTTACTTAGTTCATATTTTCTGAGCCATAGCAGTCAACACCATGTTTAATAACTGATAGAAAAAGAACAGATCCAATCTTCTAATTATATTTTTGCATGGTTTACGTTATGTAAGAGTATATAATAAGAACACATTTCCTGAAAAATAATGTCAAAAGGAGGACTTTATTCTAATGTTTGCATAATATACGTTAATTTTGATACTGAAAATCAACCACGAAATAAATTCCATATTACATTATGTCAAGCCACTATAAATTATACGACTTACGGATTAAAGTGAAAAGGAATTTGTCAACTACACTATACCTGCCAACGAGACCTATTGCTCATTACCAGCTCTTATGAGCATTGTCTATATAGTTGTTCATTTTTTCTAAGTCAAATAGTCCTTTGTTATAAAAGTAGTATTTCACGTCTCATGGGTTGTTCATAAACTGTGGACTGAAGTATCCCAACTCCAGCTATGGTTGAGGCCACTGGAGACCAGTTGATAGAAACTAGAGGTGCCATTTTTGAACACATTCTGCCAGCCCAGAGGATACAAGAGCTGGTAAAGTTGGTAATCCGTGGCAGTGATGACACTATTCATGATGGGGGGTAACTCATGGTCGATCAGAGATAACGGGCGCTTCTTATAGTAACTCTTCACTCTGCCATCTAAGAGCAGGTACTTAATTCTTTTCTGAGAGTAGAGGTCCCTGAATATGTCCATTAGATCACATACTTAATGGTTAGAACATTTCAGCCTGGTGTTGACCAAGATACCATAGGTGAGAGGGTTATAAATCAATCAAAATAGTAATTTAGACAAGTTACTGCTTCGAATAGTTCAATTCAAAAACATGTGATGGAACACACATTCTTGGGTTTGCATTTCTATCCTTCGAATCTATTTAGTCCGTAGGTAAGGAACAACTCTGAGGCTGGAACAAAGTTGTAATTGAGCAGCTCTGGATCTGAATACAGTTATAGCTAAGCAACTCTGAGGCTGGAACAGTTCTAACTAAGCAACTCTAGATCTGAACACAGTTCTAACTGAGTAATTCTGAGACTGGAATAGTGTTATAAATGAGCAACTCTGGAACTAGAATACAGTTATAATTAAAGAATTCTGGGACTGGAACGTAGTTATAACTGAGCAGTTATGGGACTGAAACATAGTTTTAGCTAAGCATTTTTAAGGTTGGAAAGCATATGAAACTGAGCAATTCTAAGGATGGAAAAACAGCTACAACTGATCAACTTTAAAACCAAAACACAGTTATAACTAAGCTAAGGTCTGGGAACATAACACAATTATAACTAAGTTGCACCAACTAAGAGTTTAGTCTTTAGGGGAATTCGATCACCCACCCTGTATGCACCAGGTTCTGGCAGTTCGTCTACCAGAGTTTGTGGTCACAACGAAAAAGAAGTCGTAAATCTTCACACAATTGGTGAAATTCCGACAACCAGGAAAGGACTTCTACAAGACCTGATTATCTCCATGACTGTTGATAAATCCATAACCTGATTCAAAGTCGTTTGATCCATAGAAAATTCTATTTCTCCAAACTTAATAAAGCAAAACAAAGGTAAAACAAAGGAAACCCATGAATAAGGATTAAAAAATGAGAAACAACTCATTCTTAAATACTCTATGGTATTCTCAGTTATGCTGATTTTATTTAGGAATAACTGTGTCAATTCTACACACGAAAGCAGGGTCCACAAAAATGTTTTCAAAAAGAATATATCTGGCTTTAATGAGTTTTTCGAATCGGCGAAACTTCACATAAAGTGTAAGAAAGCAAAATGATCTTTATCAAAGGAAAAAAATTAAAGATATATATATATACTCTTCAAAAAAGGAAACTGAAAAGACAAAATATGTGACAAATTTTAAACAAGTTTATTCCGGGTAGTTCTGCATGACATGTGTGAAACTTTGCACATTCACTGCTGAACATCCAAAGTCTGCAAAGGCAAAATCCACGCTCACTAGTCGAAGTTTAACGTCACTCAACGTCAATAACGAGTATGCACCCCGTGAGCATCAATAACTGCTTGGCACCTCCTGCCCAAGGAAGACATGAGATGACGAATCACATCCTGAGGAATGGCTGTCCACTCAGCCTGCAAAGCTGCTGCAAGCTGAGGTAGAGTCTGCAGTTGAGGTTGTCGCCGTCGCAGACGTCGGTCCAACTCATCCCAAAGATGTTTCGATGGGGTTTAAATCTGGTGATCTGGAGGGCCAGGAAAGAACGTTGATGCTGTGGTGTCTCAAGAAGACAGTGGTGAGTCGGGCTGTGTGAGGACAGGCGTTGTCATGTTGAAAAACGTTGTTGACGTTCACCATGATGGGTTCCACATGGGGCCTAAGAATCTTGTCGACGTATCGTTGAGCCGTAAGATTCCCTCGAATGAGCAAAAGGTTTGTTCTGGCATTGTAGGCGATGGCAGCCCACATCATGACAGTGTCACCACCAAATCTGTCAACTTCCTGCACACAGTTTGCTGCAAAACGTTCACCTCTGCGACGGTAAACACAGGTCATTCCATTCTGCCTACAAAGCATAAAACGTGATTCATCGCTGAACTAAACATGCCCCATCGTCGATGAGGGCATACCCGATGTGCCCGAGTTCACTGCAGCCGTGCTTGACGATGTTGCTGGGTGAGGATGACGCCTCTGACTCGACGTCGAGGTCGGATTCCTGCATCTCGTAGACGGTTGCGTAGGTCTGATCGGAAATCCTTCGCAGCCCTGGTATGGTTGAGGCAGTTGACGTTGCAGTGGTGGTCCTATCCCGAAGGTGATGGAACCGGATGTAGCGATCTTGTGCGGGCGTAGTTACACGAGGTCTGGCAAATCGTGGACGGTCACGAGTTAAGCCATGTTGTTGGTGACGATTCTATAGCCTTGTGATGGTGCTTTGGTAGACATTCACAGCTTTGGCAACATCTGATCGAGATTCGCCTGCTTTTAAGCGACCAATGGCGTTGTTGCGTTGTGCTTCAGTCGGTCTTGGCGTAACTGTATTGTGTGTCGGTGGCTTAACACTGAGCTATGGAAACCAAGAACCCGTCACTTTTATAGGGATTTTGCACATGTTGCACTTGCAGCTCATGCAGATCTCTCAAACAAATTTATTGGACACGCATGCGTTTTGGCGAAAAATCCGATGTTTTTCTCCGTTTTCAAAGTGCACAACTTTTATTGTCATTTTGGTCTGACAATCAGTCCCTTAACACGTGTAACATCACGTACTCTGAGCTTGTAACGTTATTGCATATATTTCTCTTTAAAATAAAAAAATATCCATTTTGCGTTTCTTGTTTTGAAGAGTATATAACAAAAGTGCTTGAGGAATAGGGCCTTTACTGTGAACATAATGAGAAAATAGCATTAAATACGTGCAAAAAATAACTGTTCACATCACTATGGTAGAAAATATTACTGTCTGCTACTATATAGCTATCTCAATTTTACAGAAATTTTGTAAATCAAAAGGTACACCTGACATATCACAGGGTGAATGATATAGAACAATAGGTTGGTAGGGCAAAAAACACTTAGAGATTTTTCAAAGTGATCTTCTCTTTTGCAAACACATATGCATGCATAACAGAGAAATACGTCTGCAGACTGTAACTATACCCTAGTGCTGTTAATTGTACGTAACAGCAAGTTATAAACAACGTTCTACCACTATGTTTTGCACACTGTATATATCAAGGAACTTTATGTACTGTTTGTTTTCTGTCACCAGGTTTCATGTGCCTTTTTTGTTTTGTTTTTATTTGTCTAAAGTAACCTAACTAAAAAAGAAGTTGAGACAACGACATAAATATAATCATTAAGAAAGATCTACACAAGTTCTTTATCTTTAATGACTTCAATATCATAACTTGTACTGATGTCCACTTCACTTCTGAGTCTTTATAGTGAACGTAATTTAAATCAATGTGGTTCTGTATTGCTGTATTGACGACTAGTATTTAATTATGCTGTTTGTCACGAACACATTTCCTTAGGGATAAATATAAATGTGTGTTATTCGTATGTTGCGTAGAAAGTTACGTTCTTAAAGCGACTCAAAGATCTTGTGGATAAAACAAGTCTGGTTTCCCTGGAATAAGGTTAATATGTTATAAAAAAGCAGTGTAGTTTACAGTGCCTAAAATTATAGATAAGCTCTGTAATCTTTACTGCTTGGCTAAATCTTACTGACTGAAAGAACTAAAAGTATTTGTTATAGTCTGATAAACCCGTTACATTGTGATATGAAGTTACATGTTACATTCTTAACTAAAGATAATTATTATATCCATACTACAGTTCAGGTTTAGAGAGCTGAAGCTCTAGATAAAAAAGTTTTATACAGCACAAGGTTGAGGGACCCTGAGCACTAACTAGTAAGTCCTGTGTTACAACTTCACGTTACACGACACAAACGTTACTACAAGCTATAACTGTTTCTAACATTAACACTTTACTGTGCATAAAACAACAGCAATGCTACGAACTATAACTGTTTCTAACATTAACACTTTACGATGCATAAAACAACCATCAAACTACAAACTATGATTGTTGCTACTACTAAACTTTAAATTGTTATCCACCTATAGTTCCAAAACTGATAAAGGGAAGCATTTTGGAACAGTTTTTCGGTCAGCCAAACTTGAGGATAGGAACGCGTTGAAAACTCGCCGTTCACGCTATACGAAGTCGCACTCTCATTTGCTGCGGTGCCGTTTAGTCATCTTAATAATGGAGAACAACTGTTAAAATAAGATGAAATATACAGGGTGGCCCGTAAGTCCCTACCCATCCATATTTTATTATGTTATATTCAATTACGCATGTATTATAAATTTGTTTCTTTTTTTTTCAGAGAAATATAGCCGATATAAGCCCATTTACAATTGAAGAGCGTATTGTGACTAGTACGTGGGTATATGAGCGTAAGAATACTGATGACACCACACAGATACACTGAATATATGAGACATATGGATGGGTAGGGACTTACGGACCACCCTGTATACTAGAAATTTCAATCATAGAAATGTATGCGTATCATAGAAATAAACGAGTGGTACCTGAAAGCCTTTGTAAGGTACCCTTTATTTCAAGCTGTTGTCTTGTAATAGCGTATTAAATACATCAGAGAATTTTGAGTGGACCACCTTCAGTCACAACCGTTCACAATCGATAATTTAGGATTTAGTTCCATTATTATTGATTTATTGTTTAGTTGACAAGGGCACAGTTTCTATTTCTGTCGGAGGAATGAAAATAACTTACACTTTTCTGATTACTTTGCTTATCATATTTGTCCCATTTATTTTAAGTTCTGTTGGCAATAGTATAAAAATCAGGACAAACTTATCAAATAATTAATTAAACTTAAAACGTTTCATAAACTTAGATATATCAAAATAAACCGAAACAAAAAAATCACAAAGGGATTTTCAGGAATAATTATCTGTGAACAGTTTAAAATAGTCAAAATTATTGACATTAAAAATTTATAGGTTTATAAGTCAGATTTCTTGTCAAATAAATATACAATAACAATAACTAATAGACACTATTGCATACTTTGCTACTGTGAAATATGCGCTTTTACATGTTTTTCATTGAGTTCTTTCCTACCAAAAATATTGAGTGTAATGTGTATTGTTCACTAATAATAACCAACATTGTTCAGTAACAGTAATCTACATTGTTCACAGTAACCCATATTGTTCAATAATGGTAATCCACATTGTTCACAGTAATATACGTTGTTCACTAATAGGAATCCACATTATTCACAGTAATATATATTGTTCACTGATTGTAATCCACATTGTTCAAGAATGGCGATCTGCATTGTTCAGTAACATTGTTTGCAAATAGTAACCCACATCGTTTGCAGTAATATAATGTTCACAAACAGTAACATTCGCTGTTTACGAACAGTTACGTATTTTGTTCAAAGTAATATACATTATTCACTCATAGTAATGCACATTGTTTACAAACAGTTACATACGATACTACACACACATTATATATATATGTGTGTGTGTATATGTAGTTCAGAAACAGTAATATACATTATTCACAAATAGTAACATGCTTAGGTTGTTGTTGTTTTGAATTAAGCACAAAGCTACACAATGGGCTATCTGTGCTCTGCCAACCACGTGTATCGAAACCCGGATTTTAGCGTGTAAGTCCGCAGACATACCGCTGAGCCACTGTGGGGCAACATGCTTAGGCAGTTCTGTAGTTGTGTTGCTTGTGTTTCGACGAGTAAACAGTTACAGAGAGAAAAAGGACTAAATAACACATTTTGTGTTTCATGTGGACATGTCAGAAGTCTTATGCAAACTGTAACATAAATAACAGAAAGGTTTTAATACATTTTGATATTTTAGAGAATGTTAAAGATACGCATGAATTTATTACAAGGTGAGTAGAAGCTTTTACTGCACATATGTTATCCATATTACCTTGACTAACACAAAATGTCTCGACTCAGTTTAAGATCTTTAAATTATAATCTATTATATAAAAACGAAAATTTTTCGGTCTGTCACGCCGGGCCCGGCGTGGCCCAGCGTGTTAAAGCATGCGACGCGTCATCTGAGGGTCGCGGGTTCTCATCCTCGTCGCGCCAAACATGCCCGTACTTTCAGGCGTGGGGACGTTATTATGTGAGGGTCAATCCCACTATTCGTTGGTAAGAGAGTACCCCAAGCGTTGACGGTGGGTGGTGATGACTAGCTCCAGTCTTATACTGCTAAATTAAGGACGACTAGCACAGATAGCCCTCGAGTAGCTTTGTGCCAAATAAAAAAAAACAAACAACAAAAACCAAACTGTCACCCCGATATCACGTCAGTTGGGACACCTATCGACACGAAACAAGGAAGCTTTCTGTTGCGACATGGAAGTTTGTTTTTTTCAAATTTTTCCAGCTACTTTGAAAGCATTACTGAAGTCAAGGGTAGATTGGAAGAAATTGTGGTTAATAATAATATTGAATGACGTATAGGCTTATACCAACTTGATATTGCTGGAGCGTTAGAGCCATTGGCTCAAATTCCTCATTACGTTTGGTTGGTAGTCAAATAGACAATTATTTAGCGCTAGATCACCAAATTTTATCCAGCCCCTCCGCTAGTACAGCGGTATGTCGACGGATTTCCAACGATCAAATCAGGGGCTCGATTTCCCTAGGTGGGCTCAGCAAATAGCCCGATGTGGTTTTGCTATAAGAAAACAAACACATTTTTTGTCAAATCATAGCTCTCTACCACAACTATAATTTCGCGCAAAGCTACACGAGGACAGTCTGCGCTAGCCGTCCCTTATTTAGCAGTGTGAGACTAGAAGGAAGGTTAGTCATCACCGTCCACCGCCAACTCTTGGGCTATTCTTTTACTAACTAATAGTGAGATTGACCATCACATTATAACTCCCCCACAGCTGAAAGGGCGAGCATGTTTAGTGTGACGGAAATTCGAACCCGTGACCCCCAGGTTACGAGTCGAGTACCTTAACTACTTGGCCATGCCAGGCAGCTCAACGGGCTAACAAAGTCAAAATCAGGAAGAGAATTTAAAATCCACTGTTCACAATTAGTGATTTGCATAATCACTAAGTTTGACCAAATAGGAATATGTTTTTAAGAATCCTTTTTTGTACACGTTTTAATCTGTAAAGATTTATCAAGAAGAAACTCTGAACAGAACTTAAAAAATATAAAAAAGTCAAATCGCTAACCAAGCAATACATAAAGGAGGTGACGAAATATACATGAATATGTTGTCTTCATGAAATATTGTAAATAACACAGTAATTCTCCATACATATATTATTATTATAACATGGTTTTTCTCCATACATATATTATTATTATAACATGGTTTTTCTCCATACATATATTGTTATTACGCTACAATTAAATTTTATCAAACATGTTCATAAAATATTCATTTAAATATAATATTAAGCATAGAATTATTTAATATTTTGTATCATATGATGGGCATTCAGCTTGTAAATAATAAAATACTAATAAATATCTACGTGTTAGGAAAATGTTAATGCCTTCAGTGACTCCCAAAAATGTTCTTCATGTTTCGAAACTTTCTCATAGTTTTCAGGATATGTAAGACATTTAAATTAAATATTTATATTTTTCGTATGGTATGAGATATTACGTTTGAGTGTTATTTACATAGGTCAATGTTTACAATATGTCACTCCATATATCAGTCCACTGCTAAAACTTCGTTTGTTTTATCATTTATTATTTTCGGTAACTTTCGGATATTTTAAGCTGTTATGCGATATGGCATAGTTATAAATTGTATTTTTGTTACTTATAAATGTATATAATGTTGCTTGTACATGATTTGTTACAGGTGAATTTTCAGGTTTCATTATATTCCTTTTTACTGTGTTTCAAGTTACTGTTTGTTTAATATTACAACATTCACATTCTATCTCATGAGTCCCAGTTTTATGTTTAACTCTATTTTACCTTTCGCATTTTTTAATATTTCTCTAATCTAATTAATTAATAGGTTTAAATACCAACGAAACTGTTGTTTCTTACAACATTAAATAATTGACCTCAAAGTTTCATTGTTTGTTTTTCAAGAACAGATTTTAACATAGTATGTTTAACTGAACTGTTAATAAATACTGTATCTACTATGGTCGGTGTGAATTACCTTTCAATCGCTTGATATTTAATTATTGATAGTTCATCAGCTAGATATTCCTGTCTAGTTCATATTTTAACACATATGAACGTAGACTTTAGAAACGGTTTGTTCTGATATAACAATCATTCTGGAAGGTTTTCTATAAATTTGCATTTCTAAGTTATCGTCTGTTTCTTTTTCTGACAAGTATGACTGGAAAAATCAAACTATCACGCTGTTCAGCTTTGCCCCCCAGTGGCTCAGCGGTATGTCTGCGGACTTACACGCTAAAATCCGGGTTTCGATACCCGTGGTGGGCAGAGCACAGATAGCCCATTGTGTAGCTTTGTGCTTAATTCAAAACAACAACAACTATTCAGCTTTACATAAATATTAAATAGAGAGTTCTACACAGTTTAAATTAATTCTTTACGTATTAAGCTTAACAGCGACCAAAAACAACCTGGATTTAATTCAAGTGTTCAGTTTCTCAATGAAAGCTTAAACAATAGGAGGAAGCGTGTGTTAGTAAATAAACATTTTTTTCCAGAATTACAACTATACAAATGTCGTTTTTCGAATAGTTCGGTGAAAACGTCGTTGTTCGTTCTCTTTCACGAAGTCGCGCCTCTGAGTGTATTTATAGAACCCTTGCTGAATGTAATGTTTTTGTTTATTTTGGTTTTTGGTAAAGAAACTGGTTTACTTCACAAAACGATTTTCGAGAAACTGAAAAGCAGGCGAACGTGAAATTGTTTCACACCTGAATACCGCCATCTTGGTGGAAAATAACACATAGAACATAAGACTACTGGATATGAGATCTCGCATTACTTTGTCTCCAAATATGGCATCCGGGACTTGGATAACATTTTGGTATGCAGGTTAGGCGAATATAGAGCTAGAAGAAGGGCTGAAAATAATTATCCAGTGCATGACAACTCATCATTCGAAAAAACAGATAAGCCCGTTCATTCTGAAGCATGAACAGAATTCGCTAGCTCTAAATATAAACTAACGACTTGGGAAGACGAGTAGCAGGGTTAGTTTGTGACTTTCAGCTGGATCATCAGCGCCTGGAGTGGCCTCATCGGATCTTCTTTCCCTGGAGTGGCCTCATCGAATCTTCCACAGGTAAGTTACTGATATTTTAACAACTTCGTAAAGGGGAACGTGGGCTGACTACAGATATCGTTGGTAACTAGACTGACCGCTAGGTATCGGAATCATCATTACAGCTGTTGTGACGAATGAGAGAAGGATTGCACCTAAATGTTGTTAACCACACATGGATCAGGAATCATACTGGAATGTTGCTAACCACACAGAAATCAGGAATCACACCTGAATATTTCTAAATACACATAATTTATGGATCATATCTAAATGTCTCTAACCACATATAAATCAGGAATCATCCCTGAATGCTTCTAATCACACAAAAAACAGAAATCATACCTAAATGTCGATAATCACACATAAATCAGGAATCATACCTGAATGTTGTTGAAGAATATTTGAACTTTCCACTGATTTCAATGAACTATTATTAAAGATACTAATACTGGTTTACTTTTGAATAATTAACATTTTAGTAAGTATAATTTCTAAATACACGGAACTCGAAATATTACTCAAGTCCCACTGTTGAGTTGTTTGTCGTAGAAATGTATTATTTGTTGTATTGTGATATTGTAATAGAAAGGTATCATAAACTGTCGAGTTGTGTGCCCTACAAAGATACCATAAACATTTGTGTATCCTAGAAATGTATTATAAACTGTTGTATCATGTGTACTAGACAAATATTATAAGTTGTTGTGTTATGTGTATTAGAAAGATATTCCATTACTTTTGTATTAGAAACATTTGTTGTTAAAATCCTGTGTTGAAGAATTAGTTACTTTTATATTAAAAACATTCATTGTTAAAATCTAGTGTTGAAATTCACTGCTTTTATATTAGAAATATTCATTGTTTTACCCTAAGTGTTGAAGATTCCCGCTACTGTTTACTAGAAACATTCATTGTTATAATCTAGTGTTGACTTTATCCACAGCACTATAAACGTTTGTTAACGTCTTAAGTAGTTAAGAAAGTAAAGTTGATATCTACTGATATTATAGGAATTGGAATAACGTCAAGCATGTTTAAAAATGGATTAATAAGAAAGAGAGTAGTATGTCGTACGGCCAAAACAATCTGAACCTTATTTGACATTTTATGTTAGTAACAAGAGTGATAGTTCAGCGATTTTCCGCTTTCTGGAGTTCACACTGTAGCACACTGATAGATCTTCACAACCTACAAACAGGTGTTAAACGTGATCTAAATACAAGCTACTTCCGCAAGATCAAAATATTTTCGCACGAGAGCCTAATCGTTTTACTACAACTTTATCCAAGAGTAAAAGTGGGCCATTTTCAATTTTTTTGTCATTCGGAATAAAGACAGCTGATTTAGAAAGAGAAAACTGCAAGGTGAAAGCAAGTGCAGATACGCAAGTATTATTTAGGCTAAGCAAATTAGATTAGCTGTTTCTAGTTCAAGTTTTCAAACTAATCACACGGGTGAACGGTTATTATTCACTGTCAACATTTAAGTATACATTTAATTTTCTCTCAAATTCTTCCAGGTGAAGAGTGGTTAGCATCATATGATATTAGCTTAAAAAATTCGTGTAAATAGTAATGCTTCACAACTGTACCAAGTGAATGCAAGTGATGATAAGAAACTGATAATCTATATTTCACGGCGTTACCACAAAGGAAATTATCAAGACTATTTCAGATAGGAAAACTACTTGTATATATTTTATAGAATCTGATTTGTTATGTAAAGTAGAGTAAATAGTTCTTCCAAATTATAGGCTTGCATTAGGCTGATGTTGGTTGTTGTTCAGTGTCACTTTTTTTTATTTGGTGTGGTTTGTTGGTTCGTGTTGGCAAAAAGTCAGGACATCTAATCAACAACAACTTAGCTGTGGAAAAAAGGATTAACTGTGCGACTAAAAGTAATGAAATTCAAACTGGGGTGAAACTGGTAGCTACACTTATAACATTGATAAACATTTTACAAATATATTTATCTATTAGTTACCCAGATTATATATTTTATTTCATCCACCATCACATCCAAAATTAAGAAAAAAAATGTGGCCTAACAAATTAGTGGATGCTTATTCACTGTAACATTCTTATCAATGTTACAAATGTAGCTACCAGTTTGGCGGACAGTTTTTATTTCAACCCTTTAAGTTTCACGCACAATCTTTTTCGCCCCACGTTTTTTTTAAGTCTAAGCTGTTTTTAATTAGATAAGCTATATTCAAAGATAAATTTTGTTATCAACATTTTTTCAGTTATGAGATCAAGAATGTGAATTATGAAAACTGCTAAAACTAAAGTCGTCAACTGGTAATTAATATTAACTTCCGATTACACCAACTATTTACTTAGAATAAAACTAAAAATCATTCTACCAGCACCGTCAGTGGCACAGTGGTATATCTGCAAATCTTGGTTTTGATACCCGTGATAAGCAGAACACAAATAGCCCATTTTGTAGCTTTGTGCTTAACTTCAAACAGAAAACATTCTGCCAATCAGTATAGCTAATTAACTACACCTTTCTTACTGTTATATTTATAAAGATTAGAATGCACTGTTAGTTACTCTCACTGTTAACGATATTTTCGGCCGTAATCCCAATAATATTTTATGAATTTCTGCCTCTTTTGGCAAATATATTAAGCTAACGTTGCAAAATAGTCTTTGCAACAAAATTATAACAATAAACAATAAAATGAACCAAAATAAAAAGTAATGATATTCGATATAATAAATAATATAATTAAAGTAGCAATATGCAATAAACATTAGGCAAAGAACACAGAAACATTAGCTGTATGCTTGAAGTAGTGCCTTTCAAAAAAAATATAGTGTAGAAATACTGTTTACGTATTACCAAAGGTATATTATGTAATTAAAATGTATGTATATGCTTTCATGTTTCTGTTGTTTGAATTAAGCACAAAACTACACATTGAGCTATCTGTGTTCTACCTACCATGGATATCGAAACCCGGTTTTTAGCGTTGTAAGTTCGCAGACATACCGCTGAGCCACATGGGGGTTCGTCTTTCTGCACCTATCTTTAGCTAGATACATGTATATAATTAAGATGCACCCACATATTGTTACGTTGCTGGAAGTTTATTAAATTAGTCGCATAGTTAACACGGACTTGAATATTTTCGCATTGCTAAAAATATATAAAATCAGTTAAAATTTACGATGAGACAATTTTTTTTTCAGAAAACAAATGACAATCTGTCGCATAAAAGTTTTGTAAAGAAATTTATCTCTATAAGTGCGGGGGATAACTAGCTAACTCGATAGAAAAGTGCCTTGATAGAAGAAAGTTTAGGGTTGTTACAAATGGGTTAATATTCCAAGTGATTTGTATCAGGATCATCACTTGTTGATTTACATTAACGACAGGTGAAGGAACGGTCAATAAAGTACCTAAATTTGCAGATTACATCAAGGTCTTAGGTTTTACTGGCTGTGAAGAGAATACTGCTGATTTACAAAAGGATTTCGGTCATTTAGTGAGTTGGCCGAATAAATGGTAGATGAGTCATAATTCTGATAAATGAAATGTATTGGATGTGGATTATTATAATTTGAATGAGAATAGCTATAAAAGTGTAAAGAAAGAAAGGGTAATAGCTGATCAGTCTCTAAAGCCGTCTAAGCAGTGTGACTGTTGTTAGAGGTAGGCTTCTTACCTTAGCAAATAGTTTGAATTATTACACAGGGTTCAGCGGATAGTTATCAGAATAGCGCCTGGGAATGAGTGGTTGTTAACAGAGGAGGGATTAAAATATCCGAAATTGTTTTCTCCTGGAATCAGAAGAGGGTAAAGGAGACCCGATTTAGGTGGTTAAGACTGTTGAGGAAATTTATAGTGTTGATGCATCATTTTTTTCATACTTAAAAGTGGGAATAGTAGAGTTAGGAAACATAAATATAAATTCTGGGGGGGGGGTAGGAGCCATCTTAAACTAAGACAGTTTTATTTTTATAACAGAATGGTTGATTTCTCGAATGGGTTGCCTTTGGATGTTGTGGAGAGAGTAAATTTAAGTGATTTTAAGTGAAAACTTGATAACTATGTGAATTATAAGGGCTAAATATTTTTTTATATAATTTATTCACTCAATATTATTAGTGTAAGGGATGTAACAGCTGAGGTAGACCAACAGGTTCCTTATCGTCCCTCAACATTATGTAATGTTATGTTGCTGAAAGTATATTAAGTTAATTGCATTTTCAACCTTTTTACTTGTAAAAATTAAAAAGATTTGCAATGATTTAATATACAATAGAATTAATTTATAACTTTATACTTTGTTCAGTTTTTCAGGTTTCGAGCCCTGAAAAATGTCTGACGACGAGCGAGAAGAATATAGGTTTGTATAAAATTTCCTGAAGTTTAATTTTATTAATAAATTGGTTGTTATTGTAAAGAAAGAGTTATTTTTTCACTTATTACCATGGATATATTACTTCGATGTTCAGTTCTTATATTCTGTTTTCATTTCAAATTTCAGATAATTTTAATTGGCTACGTCTACTAAAGAGACCAATCTATTAACTGTTTCCATGGATATATTACTTCGATGTTCAGTTCTTATATTCTGTTTTCATTTCAAATTTCAGACAATTTTAATTGGCTACGTTTACTAAAGAGACCAATCTATGAACTGTTTCAGTACAAAAAGTAAGAAATGAATACAATATTTACTCACCCCAATGGTGTAGGACGAAGTAGCAAAGTGGGAGGTGCTAGGCTAGACGTGCAATTTTACATTTAGATATTGAAAGTTTAAGGAGCTGTTTTTAGTAAAGGTAGCTCAGTCTTTTTCATATACTAGTATAAGTCACAGTTGCTATACAAGCCAAAAGAAAAAGTGGTGCAGTGCCCCGGTTTGATACTTCTGGACATTATTTTTACCGTGTATTTGTGGCTTATTGGAAGAAAAAAAGAAACCTCAGTACAATATATATAAGAACCTTTACTAAAAAGCGCGCGAGTATAAGAAATAATAGTAGCTGCAGAGAGATGAAAAATAAGTAACACTTCTGTTAAAGGAAAAAAATACTGCTAAGCCTACTTTGAGAACCGAGAATAACAATCTTATGTTAGCACAAGTTTGGTAAAAAAAAAAACAGGTTTGAGAACGAATGTATTAAAAACGGTATATAAATATCTTATCTGGCACCATGCTAAGTTACCAAATTAGTAACCAGACCAGAGAACTGCTGCGTTTATTAATAGTGCTGGTTTAATACTTACTTTCTTTAATCTGATGTCTTAAATTAAACTTTAGTTGAGGAATATATGCCAGACCGTCTTTAATCTACGTGTGCTGTATTTCTAGACGAAATCGCTCCCGTCATTGAAACCATATTACACTGTTTTCTATAATTCAGTTCCTACCTGGTATATGAAAGTCATTTTTAAAAAGTGAAACTTCAAATGGTGGAAAATATCACGACCCGACACCTCCATCTGTTTTGAACTTTATAATATTATAAACGTGGAAACTTTAAAAACCTTTGAGAACTTATCGATAAAAGTGATTAAATCATAAAACTTGTTTTTTTTATATTATAGAAACAGCTGATATATATATTAAAAACCTAAAATAAGTAACGATCTTTCGGCCTCCTAGGATCATTCTCGTTCTTAACCAGGTGTTAACCTAAGTAAGTCGAAACGTTGTTACTTGTCATGTGTTTTTTAAATAAAACTTTTTAGCACCCACGTCAGCCGTCTCTAATACATAAATATTTACTTCAAGTTGATTTTTCGTCATCTAAATAAAACAGTTTTGAAGATAAATGATTTCTCTGTGGTATGATAAGCTACTTAGGCTAATTAGACGTTAAGCTTAGACTCCTATTAGACATGCAATGAGGATCACACGCTATCCAGTTAAAAGTCATTCATTAGACATCCTTTACAATAATAATTGTACCTAAATACCAAACAACGAGACATTTGTTTGAAATGTTTCAAAATAGTGAGTATACATCATCATACAAGACGTATCTTGTTATATATGCTTTATAATAATTACTATATCTCATTATACAATGAATATTTTGTTATACATGCTTTAAAATAATAGTTGTTATTAGTTATCAAACAACGAATATCTGATTACTTATCCTTTACAATAATAGCTGTACATCAGCAAACAACGAATATATAATTAGGCATGTTTTACAATAATAATTACACATCATCAGGCAACGAATATCTTTATAGACATGATTTACAATAATTACTGTACATTATCAAAGAACGAGTATCCTGTTATTTACAATAATTACAAAATACTCGTTGTTATTTGCAATAATAACTGCACATCATCAAACGAGTATGTGATTAGACGTGCTTTACAATAATAACTGTACATCATCAAACGAGTATGTGATTAGACGTGCTTTACAATAATAACTGTACATCATCAAACAATGAATATCTTGTTATGCATGTTTTACAATATTAGTTGTACGTAATCAAACAATGAATATCTGATTAGACATATTTACAATAATAGCTGTACATCATCAAACAAGAAATGCCTGATTATACGTGATTTACAGTAACGGCTGTACATAATCAAATAATTAATAAGTATTATCTGTTCTTCAATGTTTAAACAACTCAATAAATATTATCTGCACTTCTATTTTTAAGCTTGTCAATAAACATTCGCTGTTCTTTCCATAAACATGTTCCAAATATAATATTTATTGTATACCTATTATTGACTGGTAATACCTGTTTCACCCTATACTTAAGATTTTCAAAGTATCACTACATTTCTGTAAAAAACAAACAAACAAAAACTTCAAGAGGTAATGATAACATCGTTTAAACTGGAATTATGATTTTTTTTCATTAGTGTAAGTTGTTAATACTTATAAAATCTGATACTCTGAAGCTATGGCACCTCAGTGATCTTGGTTGACATCATTGGTTTGGTTTTTGAGTTATGTAATAAAAAGAAGCAGAAAAAAGAAGAACAAGATATTCATATTTTTTACTATGATATTCACAGATATTCCCAGAGCTTGTGACTCAATCATTACACAGACATTGTCGAAGAAAGAAATACTGAGTAGTATTTTAAGGTTCTGATGACATATTGAGGATGTATATAAAGTATAACTTCGATAAACAGTCCGAGTCACCCCAACATCAGCAGTACGACAGCCTATCTCATAATAAATATCAGAGTTTTGTTGTAATCACAATAAATAATGGTGGAGTACTCGGATTAACGATTTAGCAGGAAAACTACAATGAATACTGGTGGATAATTGCGATTACCACAATTAACAATGATGGATTGTCGCGATTAATAACTTAGCAATGTAACTACTACAAGCAATTGTGAATGGTGGTGACTAGAATTTTATTATTGAAGCCACAGTAATTAAGATGGATCATAGTGGAATGGAGGATAATCGATGGTATCTATTAAAAATACGAAGGTTCATATTATAAAAAAACTTGTGGAAATTATGTTGTGATACGTAACATTATCAGTGTGATGCAATTCTTAAAAATTGTTTTGTTTTATTCAGCGAAGAAGAAGAAGAGGATGAAGTGAAGTGAGTATTTCAACCAGAACCATTTTCATACTTTAAAATTTTTCTTAATTTTTCCTGGAAGTCTTAGGAACTATTATACATTTATCAAAATTGAAGTGTAGAAAAATTTTAGATGCATTTTTCATTTTTTTCCTAAAATTGATAGAAAAGAACATTTAAAACTGAATGCGTAGAAGAAACGTATTTGAAAATTAAATTACTACTGTCATTGACACTGTATGAACGAAAGATAATTTCAAATCCGAATCACAAATAATTTATTTCTGACAAAGATACTTTGATGATTAAAAATATAATATCAATAAAAGATGTTAAAGCAATAAGATTTTCGTTTCTTTAAGTAACTAATATTTTACTACTTCTTTCCTCTCATCACTGGGGCGTTTCCTTGCAACCAGGGACCAGAAAAAGTAAGAACCTTCATTATGACGTCATTAACTAATGTAGACTATATTTTGAGATCCTAACGTGAATCATGCTCTGTGTACTAAAGCAACATTCACTAGAAGACTCGCAGAACCCAAATAACCAGTGATTAAAATTCATGTCAGTCTTGTAACAAATTACTTCGTTTATGCTTCATTCTAGCTTTCTAACTTCAATATTCTATATTCCATGGTAGACCGAATTCTAAACATACCAGCTTTTATTTTTAGTTTTTGGGTTAATGCCCCAATTAAAAAGATCAGGTCCATTATGTAATTACTGTGCATGTATTTTAGGCAGTACTAAGTCCTGTGCTAGGCATGCCGCATTTACTGTATAAATTCTCGAATGCTACTGCAATATTTTAAAAATTATTTTTTTTTTTTTTCAAATTAACATCCACAACGTATTATTCTTGTATTCAAGCGCATGCTCTGTATCTGTACTGTCCTTCACGAAAAGATTTTGAACCATAAATAATACTGGTGTTTTCTGTTTGAAGGGAATTAGACGCAAATTTTTGTCGCAAAATTCACCAATATGAAGAATATATTACGCCTTTATGTCATCTTTTTTATTTAGTTCACGTTTTACTGAAGACATAAAATTAACCATTAAATAATGAACAGTTTAATGTCCATCATTTTTGACATGATTTGGTCATATATTGATTTAACAATAAACAAGTTTAGTGACCATCTTTTTTAATATCATTCGGTCGAACATTGATTCAACAAGATAATTTTGTCATGATATTTGTTTTCTTTTCACTTCTTTGGTATAATAATAACACCCTGATTAAACCTGCAAACTTTCAGCGTTTCGGAATCGTACAATTAATATGAAACGTTTATCATTAAAACTACTTTGTTCTAATTTCACATTTTGGTTAGTGTACTTTTATATTCAAAGTCAACATCACAAAAGTTTGAGAAATTTCCTTATAAACGCACATGTGGGCTGAAAACATATCTTAAAGATAAGATTTCTTGTCAGACAAAACTTTTATAACTTAAAATATGTAACTCTTTTTACCAATCTCTGGACTAATATCTGTAGGACAGATGAGCCGCCGAAGGTCTCTGAAGCGGAGTTAGCCATGGAGGTAAGATCAATTATCTTTAACACATGGTAACAGATATTCATAGCGTTATTTACTGCTTTGCTAATCAGAGTATTGAAACACTAGTTAACAACATATTCTTAACATATATTATAATTATATTAACGTGAACATATTACCTTGTTGATTATAGAAGCGAAATTTTGTTACATTGTTGAAATTTCCTCTGTAGTTATGTTATGTTTTTAAATATGCCACTATAACCCTGTTATATTGTTGAATGCACAAGCGTACCCTTGTTACATCACTGATAATTATGGTTAACCTCTGTAACAACATACATCTGTTTCAAGTCTGAGTTTTAATTTTGACTATATCCTATTTTTGATCGCACCTATCTTTATTTTCTATAATATCTATGTTTGTAAGTTGTTGATTTTACCCAAGTATTTCTACTATATATATTTTTTTATATATTGTTTAACAAGAAACTGAATCATTTAAGGTAAAAGATTCTATGTTAAACGAAAGAAAATTACTGGCTTGATTAATCATAGAGATAAATTATTGATGGTTTACTTATTAATTCTTGTTTCCGTTAGGAAATTGTCCAGTTGTCAAAAAATTTAAACAGTTTGCTTAAATAACATTAAAAAGTGTAAAAAATGTTATCAAACTTTCTTGACAAAAAAGTGTCCGTTTTGTAATTATGCATCTTATATATTTGTGCTTATTAAGGAATTTTTTACATTTGTCTGATTTCACAACGTATCTTCTTGAATAAGCTACTATCTTTAAAAGTTGATTTTTGTTATAAATTATTTTAATTTTAAATTGAGATATGTTAAAACTTTTTACGGTACTTTTGTAAGATTGATTGGAGTTCAAATAAATTTGGTCCTTTAGGTTTTTCTGGACATAGATTAACTTTTTTTGTAGGAGAAAATGCGAAAGAAGAAAGAAGAAGAAGAAGCTATGTGGCAGGAGTATTTAGAACAACGACGAGTGCAGAGGCAGAAAGAAGAAGACGAGCTAAAAAAACTGAAGGAGAGACAGGTATAGATACAAATTACCTAATGTAAAATATAGTTTAAAAACTGAAGGAGAGACAGGTATAGATACAAATTATCCAATGTAAAAATCTAGTTTAAAAACTGAAGGAGAGAAGGTATAGATACAAATTATCTAATGTAAAAATATAATTTAAAAACTGAAGGAGAGACGGGTATAGATACAAATTATCTAATGTAAATATATAGTTCAAAAACTGAAGGAGAGACAGGTATAGATACAAATTATCCAATGTAAAAATATAGTTTAAAAACTGAAGGAGAGACAGGTATAAATACAAATTATTTAATGCAAAAATATAGTTTAAAAATTAAAAGTTGTTCTAATTTCACGCAAAGCTACACAAGGACTATCTGCGCTAGCCGTTCCTAATTTAACAGTGTAAGATTAGAAGAAAGGCAGCTAGTCATCACCACTGATCGCCAACTCTTGGCATACTCTCTTACCAACGAATAGTGCGATTGATCGTCACGTTATAATGCCTCCACAGCTGAAATGGCGAGCAGGTTTGGTGCGACGGGGATTCGACTCGCGACTTTCAGATTACTAGTCGAACACCTTAAACTACCTGAAAGAGAGATAGTTATTGATACAAATTATTTAATGTTAAAATATGGTTTTAAAATTGAACGACATAGATATGAATAATTTAGATTAAAGAATAGAGTTAGTTAAATAGTTTAGAATTAGAGGTAACATTTTACGAACACAATATACAATCTTCTACTTATTGTAACTTCACCAGCTAATATATACCGTAACTCTTCCGGCTACTACACACTCTGTCGTTATCAGCTACCATCTACTGTTTTTTTAATGTCATTGGATGAACTGTTAAATTGTTCCGTTTCCTAATGATTTAACTCGTTCAGATTTTCTGGATAGTTCAAGTGAATGACTCGATAGAATATTCAACGTTGATAGGTTTGGCTGAGTTGTTTGATATAATAAATTAGTTAAATTGTTTAGGTCAGGATTCTGTTTAAACTGTTTGAATTAAAGAATTGAATAGTTCAGCTAAACTGTTTATTAAGTTAATGGATTTGTTGCAGAATTTGTGACAGAATTGTTTATCAGTTTTCTGGGACAATAGTTTAGGTGAGTAGTCCGTCTCAGTTGTCAAACCTGATGAATAAATTATAGTTTAAATCAATAACAAGTGTTGTTATACTAAACTGGTGAAAGTGAATAATGTTCATTTGCCAATCAGTGCTTCAGTATTATTTAAGTAACATAAACTGAACAAAGGACAGGTTTTAACTCTAACTAATATATAATTTTTCTTAGGCAAAAAGAAAGATGCAAAGAGCAGAACAGGAGAAAAAAATGATGGAAATGAAGAAAAGGCAAGAAGAGCTGAGAATCAAAGAGGCCGTGAGTGTTAACAACATGATCAATAACCTTAACTGAAGAACGTATATAGTTAGGTTAAAGATTATTATAAACTCACCGAAATAGCAGCGACTACAACTGTAAAACAGTTAAAACTATATCAAAAAAGGAAACTGTAACTGGGATTAAAAAGATCATATGTGAATCATTTCACTCAAATGTTATTTAGAGATTATATAATAATGATGAGGTGTAACTCTACCAACTATTATATACTCTAACACAAGCCACTATATACTGTAACTCAACCAGCCACTATATACTATAACTTTACCAGTCGCTATATTCTGTAACTCTACCAGTCATTATACGCTGTAACTCTATCAGTGTATTCTGCAACTCTACCAGGTAGTATATACTATAGCTCTACGATCCATTATATACTGTAACTCTACCAGGTCCTAATTACTGTAACACCACCAGCCACTATATATTGTAACACTGCCAGCAACTATATACTATAGCTATAGTAGTCGCTATATACTGTAAGAACTGTTTACTATGTATATTAATTTATAAACCACTCAGAGTACACCTATAACTTAATATACGAACTAAATTAATTAGATATTTTAATAATGCCTTAGTTTACCACGAGAATAATTAGCGAATACATTGGCACTTTAATTTACAAATAGAAGTAATAAAATATTCAACTGATTATTTAATTTACAACTAAAATAGTTATATGTTATGTCGCCGCCTTAATGAAGAAACCACGATAACTACAAGTTATTCTTAATGTTTAATGTGGAAATGACTAACTGTTATATTTAGTCTCGAAATTCTTGTTTGTTGGAAATTCTGTATATAAGTTTGGACTCTCATTTTTAATAAATGTTTCATCCAATATACAATTTGAACAATATAGGAAGAAAAGAAACAGAAAGAAGCTGAAGCAAAGATAAAGCGGTTGGAAGAAGCAGAGAAAAAACGACAAGCTATGGCAGAAGCCATGCAGAAGCAAAAATTGCAAGAACCTGTAAAAAGAAATTTTATTATTCAGAAGAAAGAGGGCGGTAATGTTTCCCATGGTGGCCTAGGATTTGATAAGGTCAGTTGACGTATTTTTATACTGACCTTTACTTGCAAAAAGTTGCCGAGACGAATAAAACTGGTTTTATGATATCCAGCGTAAAATTTAGATAAAATATACAATGACTCGGCATCAGAGGTTTGCTTTACTTTGAAAACAAACTTACTGTTATTATTTAAACAGTGATGTGTGGTTCTGTTTGTGTTTGTGATGCTCATACGAATGATAAAAGCGTGTGTACTCACTTCTGTAGAGATGACACACGCTCTAATCTTGAATGTTTTTTTTTCTTTGATAGATGAGCAGCGCTCTCTTTGCAGAAACCGAGAAAGGAAAGACGAAAGAGCAGCTGGCAGCAGATAAGGAAGTCTGTTTGCAGATGCGCATCAAACCTCTAGAGCTGGAAGGATTATCTATCGAAGAACTCCGCCAGAGAGCCAACGAGCTGTGGAATAAGATCTCCACATTAGAAAGTGATAAATACGATTTAGAAGAACGTCAGAAACGTCAAGAGTATGATGTGTGTAGCTTTTCCATTTGGATTTTGTTTATTATAGTTGTCAACTTTTATTCTTTATGGAGTGGAAATATTTTATAATTATATTATTAAACACTACCAAATGTAACCCGCTTTGGCTTGGGTTATTAGTTAATGTGTGTATTCTGAATCCATCTGAGCA
Organism: Carcinoscorpius rotundicauda; assembly: GCA_011833715.1. Taxonomy (NCBI): domain Eukaryota; kingdom Metazoa; phylum Arthropoda; class Merostomata; order Xiphosura; family Limulidae; genus Carcinoscorpius; species Carcinoscorpius rotundicauda. The sequence goes on from CM022402.1 coordinate 34,476,930, forward strand.
TAAAAGTATAACTTATATCATTTTGTTGCTAAGCATATTGCGTAAAAGCCATGATTGCAACGCATTGTTACAAAATTGCACTGGCTTTTCTGTATATCAAAAGTTGAAAAAAAAAAGAACCACTTCTATTCTATGTATTTTGTCGCTAGCTTGCCTTATTAAAAAGAGGCACAAGCGTATGTGAAAAAGGGTAAGTAACCTCAGAAACCACTTAATATGGGGGCACATTTTCATGCTTCTAGGTACTTTACTATTGAAGTTATGTGGTCACAAAGAGATATACAAAGCAACAGACACATCCTTTTGTTATTATAGAAAACTTTATATTTTTTATAGATAGTTACAATAATGGATATTTAAATAAATAGTAGTAATCTAACAGATAAGTGATAGGCTATTTAAGATAAATTAATAATACTCTAATAGGTAAGCGGTAGGATAGTTAAAGATTTCTTGGTGGATTAATAACACTCTAACAGATACAAGATATAGTAGTTAAGAGTCTCCCGGTAGGTTAAAAATACTCTAACAGATAAGTAGTAGGGTAGTTAAGAGTTTCCAGGTGAACCAAGTGTAAGTATGCTGACTTACAAATGACAACATATGGGGTTCTCTTTCCTGCCGTTGATGAAGATTTAGTCTGAAAACCAACAACAATAGTGAGGTCTCGCAGCAGTAGAGCGATGTAACTTCGTGTATGATAACGTATCTTGTGTAACTTCTTTAACTTAAGAAAAAACCAATAAGCCAACACTAATGTGGTATGAGCAGTTAGGGCATTACTTGCGTGGCGAAAGTTGTTACGCCATCATGACCCTTCAAGAGGGAGGTTATCAACCACCACATCTTCTAGCAGCACCTTCTCTGATAGCAGGCAATTTTCAATGTCATATGTCATGACAATATGACAAAACCGTGAAAGAAAATGTCTTGTCAGTTAGGGCCTAAGTACTGGTATGCTTTGTCTCCAACAGTAAAGTGATGTAAATTCGTGTAATATAACTTATCTTGTGTAACTTCTTTAAACTGAAGAACAGCAACAAATCAACAATAAAATGACGTAAACACTTCTGTAGGAACTTATTAAGCCTAACTGATTAAACTTCGAATGACACCTGGACTCGTGCTAATAGTTTTCTGCCACAGAATTGCACATGATTTAGAACAAAACTCAGAAACTAGAGCGCGTGTTAGTATTTATTCTATCTCATAATTTATCATCATCGTGTTTCCTTTTATTTGTTTAGTTGAAAGAACTGAATGAGCGACAGAGGCAAATCAACCGAAACAAGGCACTCAAGAAAGGATTAGACCCTGAGTAAGCAACTTATTCTCTACAAGTAGTTGGAAAATATTTTAGATTTTTCAACATATACTTTCTGACTGTTTAGCAACAAAAAGCACATAAAAATGTATTTCATAGGAACTGACATTGTTTATGTTTTTCATTAAGCCTGAAATAATCGGGCTTTAAGACGAAAGGACTTATTTTGAATATTTGAAGGTGGCATAACATGAAGGAATTTTTACAGTCTTCTTCTGAAACGATAATTCATCTTCTCGTTTCGAGTATATTGAATAACCAAAAGTGGAGGTCGATAAACAGAAATGGTTTGATGCCTTTTTCGAGTTTTTTGAAATCAAAAATAATAAATTGAAAACTTTTAAAAATCAGTAATATAGAAATAATGTGTTTTGAATAACTTTCTGTATTATAGCTAGAATCAAACGTTATTTGTACCTCACCAATTTTTATTAATGCCATTAGATTATACCTCACTATTTTTCTTTAATATCTTTTGAACGATAGAGTACCTATATCTTACCATTTTTTTAACATCAATTACATCAAACAGTATTTATATCTCACCACTTTTATTTAATATTTATTGAGCAAAACGATATTTATACCTCAACGCTTTTCTTTAATATATTTTGAATCAAACGATATAACACCTCAATACTATTCTTTCACACAGAAGCAAATGGTATTTTTTATTTACTTACACTTTGTTCTAACTTTTTATGTCTCTATCTTTCAGGGCACTGTCCGGAAAGTACCCGGTAAGAATAATATAATTTTGTTTTGCATATGGTCGAGTAGGAAATGTTTGCATGACTTTATACATACAGTAAGGAGAGCACGTACTTGTGTATGAAACAGCTTACAGAACTGTACACGTCCAGTAGGGAGAGCACGTTATTACATATGAAACAGCTTACAGAACTGTACACGTCCAGTAGGGAGAGCACGTTGTCGTACATGAAACTGTTTACAGGACTGTATACATCCAGTAAGGAGAGAATGTGGTTGTTTAGGGAACTGTTTACAGACCTGTATACATCCGTTAAGGAGAGCACGTGTTTTAAAGGGAATTGTTTATATAACTGCACATATGAAGTTGAATAATCTTAATTTTACTTAAATACGTAAATAAAGTAATATTCACCTGTGTTGTTCTTTTTTAGGTATGTATATTTCTGAAAACTATAATTTTTGGTTCCCCTGATTAATATTAAAAGAACTGGTTTGTTTAACATTTTCTACAGAACCTGCCCTTATTTCTAGAAAAATATATAATTGTTTGGATATATATATATATATATACAATACAAAAAATTATAGATTGCTCAATTCTTTGAAATCTGGCTTCTAAACTGTAAAAATTTAATTTTGTTTTCTAATTTGACATCCCTCCTTTTTTAGGGCATGTGTAGAAATGTGAAGTTATTGATGGTTAAATTTGATCCCAGTGTTTCTATTCTTCCAGCCCAAGCTCCAGGTGGCTAGTAAGTACGAGCGAAGAATCGATAGGAGAACATTCGGTGACAAGAAAGAACTTTTTGACGGAGTAAGTATTGTAACGTATTGAATGTTTAGTGGGAGGGGCTTTATGGTAGCAGTTACAAGAGTTATATTTTATGTTGTCGTTCACCGCTTTACATCACTATTATCCTTCCAAAACCTGTCATTCGTTATAGCTTTATATTTTGCTAAACGAAATAAACATAAGAGGACAGAAAATTAATTTGAATAGAACTTCTGGGAACTACGTGGAAGTTTAATTGCTAAAAATATCTTGTATCACCGGTGCAAAACTTTCAGTTTAGAAAAAAAATGGAGGCCGAATTTAAGAAAGATTATGATATTTGTTTCGTTTTCTTATCTCTGTGCAAAATATGACTGAAAGCTATTCATATTTGATTGACACGTTGTCTGGCAGATGGGGTTTTGCTGTTTTTATTCATAAAGGACATTAGTGTGGCTCGACAACTTACTTCAGTGCATCATGGGACATTTGGGTTGTAGAGATCTGTTTCTGTTATGCACAACAGGTCTATATTCCCTTTTCATACACTTATCTGATCATTTATATTGTGGTAGTATAATGTTTTAATAAGTCTAATGGTTTCGTGACCTGAGTTTCTAAATTATTTAATTAAATATAAATGAGACTACGTCGCTTATTTTTCTATTTTCAACACGAATATAAGAAAAGTCAGAAGGCCTCTTCTAAACCAGTTTCATTAGCTTTACCTTTCATAAGGTACTTCAATGCTAGTTTAATTTTATTTAGTCAGTAAATGCAGATATATATGTGGTCCGTATTCAACATACGTAGTTATTACTAAATTCTCCGTAGAGATACTTTTTTTAAAAACACGACTACTTCTCATTCCCTTTTCTTTGCTTGTTGTTGCTCAGCTTGATCCAAAATATAAATATTTATTCTGTTTTATACTTTGCTTATTCACGGAATAGTCACATTCAACTGACATCAGGTACAACGTTAGAAAACATTCATTAAAGTGTCGTCCCATTGACGTTGTTCTACGTATCGCGTGCTACAAATGAAGAAAGAGCCTTTCTTTCTTTAAATTTGAATTGCACCTTGCTGAAGTTTGCTATGGAAGTTTCATGATATAAACGATTAATTTTAAGCGCCTTTATTATTATTATTATCGGCCCCTGGTTGGTTAGTGGTAAGCTTGTGGATTTACAACACTAAATTTCTGGATTCGATTCCTCGTGGTGAACTTTTTAATTCCCAACTGTGGGATTAATTCCAATTAAAGTAAACCATAATAAGATATTACAAGTAGAGTATTAAAAATGGAAACCGGCATGGCCAAGTGGGTTGTGACTCGTAATCTGAGAGTCGCGGGTTCGTATCTCCGTCGCGCCAAACATGTTCTCCCTTTCAGTCGTGGGGGCGTTATGATGTGACGGTCAATCCCACTATTCGTTGGTAAAAGAGTAGTCCAAGAGTTGGCGGTGGGTGGTGATGACTAGCTGCCTTCCCTCTAGTCTTACACTGCTAAACTAGGGACGACTAGCACAGATAACCCTCGAGTATCTTTGTGCGGAATTAAAAAACAAACAAACAAATAAGTATTAAAAATGTGAAATCAAAATCAAACCATATTCAGACTTAACTAGTGATGGGTTATTAAACAGTGGTGGGTGATCCTAATAGTAGTTGTTCGTTAAATATTTGTAGATTGTTAAACAGGGGTGATTTGTTAACTAGTAGTGTTAACACTAGGTTCAGTAATATCTTTACACATGCTATACAAAGAAACATTTTGTTATGAAACCTCTTTACACATGTTGTTATATATAGAAACTGTGTTATGAAATATCTTTACCCATGTTGGTATATGTAAATCTCTGTGTTGTGAAACATGTTTACCCATGTTATATGTAGAAACATTGTGTTGTGAAACAGTTAAACAGTGGTTATTTGTTAACTGGTAGTTAGTTGTTAAACAGTAGTTGTTTGTCAAATAGTGGTGGGTTGTGAAGCGTTGTTTTTTTTGTGTTAATTAGTAGTGGGTCGTTAAACAGTGGTTGTTTGTCAACAACTAGTGGGTCGCTAAACAGTGGTTGTTTATTAAATAATGGTGGTTTGTTAAGCAGTGGGGTTTTGTTAACTAGTAGTGGGCTGTTAAACAGTGATTGTATATTAACTAGCTCTAATAGTTGTGGTTTTTTAAGTACTAGGTTGTTTGAAAAACAATGGCGGATTTCAATTCTGTAATTTAGCATGCGCATTGTAACAAAGAGGGATTGCTTTACGTCATGACTTGCATATTACGGGAAACTTAAATGTATCATTTATACACCAGTTACTCAATTTTTTACAGAGCTTTTTATCAATATTCTAGAGCTCTTCTGTCAAGATAGAAAAATTGCATTTAAGAGTAATTTTTCTTCATGAATTCAAACTTGGTCTCAGTGACCCACAGGCAACTCGCGATATAAAGCAAGCATGAAGAACAATTCAGCGTTGGTTTTCAATGTTTAGAAAAGAAACTTCAGTCTCTAAGATGAGGAGGAGGTCATTCTGCTGTTTACAACGAGAACTTTAAGGTGTTAGTGGAAGAAAATTCTCAACTAACTGTTCGAGAAATGGCGCAGGAATTGGGTGTTTCAATTTCCTCAGTATCGAGTCATCTTAAGGAAATTGGGAAAGTGAAAAAGCTGGATAAATCGTGTTTTACATGAAATCAGTGAAGAACGGGAAAATTGCCGTTTAGCACTGAGCGAGACACTTCTTGCACACAAGATAAACGACCCACTTACTGATCACTTAATCACTTGTGATGAAATGTGGATACTTTATGACGACAGAAATCGATCTGCGCATTAGATTGACTGTAACGAACCCCCTAAGCTCTTCTCAAAGTCACAGTTGCATCAAAAGAAGATTGTGATCACAATAGGATGGTTTGCAAAATACATCATTCATTAAAACTTTCTTGAACAGGGCAAGAGTATTACTGCAGGAGTTTATTGTCAACAAGTAGCAGAAATACATAGATAATTGTAAGAAAAAAATGCCAGCAACAGCCGTAAGGAACCAATTTTGCTTCATGACAGTGCTCGATCACAAGTTGCACAAGTAACCCGCCAGTAGCTAAATGAATTGGATTATCCATCATATTTACCAGATTTTTCACATACAAATATCACTTTTTCAAAGGTTTGGACAACCCTTTGAAAGGAAAACACTTTCGTAACCGACAAGCAGCAGAAAATACCTTCAACGAATTTTTAAGTTTCAGGATTTCATAATTCTATCGTGATGGAATGTAAAGTATTGTTACTCTTTGGCAGAAATGTATTCTAAGATTCTTTAGGTTTTTATTTTAACAAACGAACTTTAAGTTATTTTTCTGTATTAGTTCATGAGATAAAGCCTAAAAATCCGCCATTATTTTCCGAACAACCAAATAGTGGTGGGTTTTTAAACAGTGGTTACTCTAATAGTAGTTGTTTGTTAAATAAACGCGCTGTTAACTGGTCATGGGTTGTTCTCTTTCTCCCAAAAGTTATTGATGAACTGATTTTAAACTTTCTATTTCTAAACTTCAAAAGTTGCCATATTTCAATGGCTAGTAATTACGTTTACCTTACATGTTGTTAGGATAACTATTTTAATGTTTTCATTACACATTACTAGGATAACTATTCTACAGTTTACCTTACTTATTGTTAGGGCAACTAACTTAATATTTTTCCAACACAATATTAGGGGTTTGAATCAACCTACACAGCAGAGATAGAAAAACAGTGGGAGGAAAAAATGAAAAGTTTCAAGGAACGAGGTCCCCCTAAGCTCCTAAAATGGGACCCATCTACTCCAAGAAACAAAGAAAAAACTTCTGCTCGTCGGCACGAAGAAGAGGAAGAAGAAGAAGACATCCCAATGCCGAGCATACCCGAGCCAGAGAAAGAAGAACCTGCTGTTGAAGAAGAAGAGGAAGAGGAAGAAGAAGAGGAAGAGGACGAAGAAGAAGAAGAAGAAGAAGAAGAAGAGGAATAATAATAATAATTGAGGTAAAAATGATAATTTACGATGTAGGCGATTAAAATGAGATTAAAATTAAAACTTATTTTTAAGAAATAGAATTGTATTGATTTCAACTTGAGTTTTTAACTAGACACGCCTTGCATGGCCAGATGGTTAGCGTGCTCTATTCATAATCTGTTGATCGCGGATTCGAATTCCCGTCACACCAAACATGCTCGCCATTTTAGCCGTGGGGGTGTTATAATGTGATGTTCAATCTCACTATTCGTTGATAAAGAGTAGCCCAAGAGTTGGCGGTGGTTGTTGATGAATAGCTTCCTTTCCTCTAGATTTACGCTTCCAACTTAGGGACGGCTATTGCAGATAGCTCTAGTGTAGCTTTGTATGAAAATTTAAACAAATAAATACCTAGACGCTTTATTAATGCAAAAATAACGACCTTCGTTCGCATAATGTTTTAGCTCAGTATTTCTCTTTTACTGGCCCGGCATGGCCAAGCGTGTTAAGGCGTTCGACTCGTAACCGAGGGTTGCGGATTCGGATTTCGGACGCACCAAACATGCCCACCCTTTCAACCGTGGGGGCGTTATTATGTGACGGTCAATCCCACTAATCGTTGGTAAAAGAGTAGCTCAAGAGTTGGCAATGGGTGGTGATGACTAGCTGCCTTCCCTCTAGTCTTACACTGCTAAATTGGGGACGGCTAGCGCAGATAGTCCTCGAGTAGCTTTGGGCGAAATTCAAAAACAAACAAACATTCTATTTTACTGCTGCATCGAAGGATATTGATAACCAGCTGAAATTAAATTCGAACACTTTCATTAATTATTTGAATAATGATATACACGTGCCTGATAACATTTTAAAAATGATATCGAACATTCTCGGGATCAAATTGCTGAAACAAACCGAACTAACAATATATGTAGATCAGTAGGTGAAACCGTAAGGCTTAGAAGAGGATGGGGAAAAAATTAAGATTGTTTTACAAAAAATGCTTACTAACAAGAATATGTATATGTAAACATAAAATGGGAGACATGTTATCTTGAACCTTCGGGAAAGAAGGTACGTACGTTTTAGCCTACATTACTTGTGTGTTACCATGTAAAATGATAATACCCCCACAAAACTGAATATAACGATTAGAGAGTGTATTTGTCTGTTTTCATATTGCAAAGCGGAATCCACGTAGGGTAGTAAATCCGTAGACATGCCGCTTGACTAACGGGATGCATAACTAGTAGAATAACCAGCATTATTATCTATCAAAACAGTACAAAAACCTACTATGTTTTCTACCTGATGATGGCCGAATAATACGTATGAGTTAAATTTTGTGAGCATTAAAATTAGAACTTGCCTATTGTAAAAGTTGCTGTGTTGTATTTTTAACTTCATTATTCAGTTCTACACTAAACAATCCAAAAGTTGTTGTTTAATACATAACATAAGGAAATTGATATTCTGGTGTTTAAACGGATTTTTTTTTCTATGTTAAAATTATTTTATTACGAGCTTTTGGTCCTATTAATAAAAGTATTACACTTTAACAAATATCAAACAGTACTGATTTTTAGTATTATTATAAACTAGCCGATTACCCACGGCGCCAGTACTCACTCGGTGTGCCAGCATTTGGTAGGGATAACAATGCATGGTGGCCATGAGCGATTTGCAGCTTTATATAGTAATCTACGTTAAATTCTGTTTTGTTTTCTTGTTCAAAGACAAAAACATACAAAATAATCCGTAAACGTAGAATCTACGTATGATCTCTTCACCTCTGTTTTGCTCCTTTACGTTTAACAAACTCAGCTGCTAAATTTTTTGTACATTTAAATGGAGGAAAATAAAGTTCTCCGTGACGGAAAACGGGAAAGTCATGATCTCCATTGTAAATCTACATGCACACAGGCTAAAAATTTCGTGAAGTTGGAGTTGCATATCGCGCAGTAAAAACGATTTTACAGTCTCATATAAGCAAGAGTTTCATGATTGTATGATGATCATGATGTTTGTATTTTATTTCAAAAAACTGAAATTAAGTACAAACATCATCATCATACAGTAAAAAAAATAGAAATTAGGAGAGAGAGAGATGTGGGTGCTCAAGTCCACAACGCCCCAAATCTATGCTACCCTTTACTGCCTGCAAACAGTTGTGGGAAGGTGACTACTCTCGTATAGGTGTACATTATATATGTAACGTATCCTCTTCTAAAGCTTATGATTATTGTTATTTATGAATTTCTTTATATGAGACTGGCAAATGGAAGTTAATTTTTAGTACAGAAAAATCCAAAAGTTTTAGTTGTGACGTTTTTTCTTTATTTTTGTTTTAGGTTGTTTCTGTTTATAAGAAAATATCATTAATCAGAGGTTTGGATTTAACTGTTACGTTTTAACATTCTGTGCATATTAAGAATCGTGACATACATTCAACATTATCTCAACACTAGAGGTTAGCCTCTAGTTATTTTTAGGTTTACTTCACTAGATTGAAGTATTTTATTGAATATTCCTATCTAGAAAACTATGTCAGTTAGATGAGGTCCTGACATCTATCGTTTTTTACTATAATTCTCAACAATATTATATTCGGGTCAAGAAATTTCTCCTGTATAAGTACTAGAACATCTTTTTCAAGTTACTTTATCAAAAAGCATTCTTACACCGACCATGTTGTCCGTACGTAGTAGTTACACATTTATTTTTTATACATCGTGTTTCTTTCTTATATAATGAAGTTTTTATTATAGATATGTCTGTTTTTGTTCTATGTTAATAGTTTAATTTGATATGTTAGTTTTATGCTGATACTACTTTTTTCTCAATTTAACCTTTACCTGCCCTATACGAAAGGGTCGAAACGTTATTATCGTTAAGCTGAGAACTTTCCTACTGTAAAAGTTACTGTTTTTTTAATATATTGTGTTATGTTTGATATGATCTGAATTTTTCTGCCACATGCATCAATGTTCGATTAACTGTTTAAAGTGTTAGAAGTTAGATTCAATTGAATTAATGAATTTGTCGGATACTGATAGCTGTGATGGCGAAATATGAAGCTAATAATGATATAGATTGTTATTCCAGTTAAAATAATAAAAATGTATTATTAGTTTCATAGTGGCGCCAACTTAGGGGAGGGAGCTGGCTGTTTAGACGCTTTATCCAAGCCTGTTTTGTACTTTTGGGGAAGATAAAAATGAGCCCCGTTTTTGTAAAATTACTAATATTAATATATAAAATATTTATAATATAATATATAAATTACAATTATTAACATATAAAAAATAGACAGTGGAAATGTATATGATTATATTTTCTTCTTTGTGTTAATAGAAAAAAATGTTATAACAGTCGATATTTGAACTCTGAAACGTTACGTTAAAGTAGTTTGTAAACATTAAGGTTTAATAACACACAAATAAACAATTTAAGTAAAACTGCATTCCTATAGTTACATGAATTTACTGACATTACACATATGGAACCTAATATTTATGTACTTGTTTTTGCTCTTCAAAACTAACTTTCTTATAACTTTTTGTCTTCACAGTTTCCCGTAGTTCAAGTTGAAGAAGACCACAACTAGTCACTAGAAGCTTCCTTTTCTTGACCCAAACAAAGATGCTTTAGATACGACGGCTACTTAACAACGAAACTGCTTCTACGTTTTAATAGTTATGCACTTTCGTCACGATTGGAATTGGCTCATATTTTCTTAAAGACCTGATCGAAATTATTTGCTAGTAAATTCATGCCTTGTATAAAAAAAAGAAAGAAAACCTGTCGAGCAATCTGCCCTTCTTGACAGCAATACCCTGGACAGTTTAAACACACTAGTAATCAGAGATAATTTTACCATAAATCTGATATTAAATTGTGTGGTTTTAGGTAAGAAAAATCAAAAAGCATTAGTTTATAAAACTTGTAATTCAAGTGAAATAAAATGTATTTTACACCTGGCGTTATCTTTTTGTATTCCGTTAAAATCGAACAAAATAAGAATGAACTTAGGTTCATGCTTTTAAATGACGAAAACATGATAATTCTAAAAAATTAGAATGTTCAATTTCCTTTCATTACGATATGCCGCTTATCATAATACTAAGCTTTATAAGAAAAGTTGGGAAAATTTGTAATATTAACGTTCGGCTTAATTAAGGTTATGCCAGCTTCAATAATACTATACATGGTTACGGGTTCATTTTTTTGTTCTGACAGGGACAGTATATTGTTATGGATTTACGTTTTTGTGTTAACGACGACAGAACATTATTATGTAATTATGTTTCTATGGTAACATTGACTATATTGTTACGGATGAATGTTGCTGTGTTAACATTGGTTATATGTTGTTATGAGTTTATGTATGTGTGCTAACAAAATCTATATTATTATGGATCGACTTCTCTATGTTAACAAGGATTATACACTGTTATGGATTTATCTTTATGTGCTAACAAGGACTTTTTGTTTGGGATTTACGTTTCTGTGTTAACAAAGATTATACATTGTTATAGATTCTCGTTTGTATGTATTAAATTAACCTTTCTGTATTAACAAGGATTATACATTGTTATGGATTTATCTTCGTGTGTTAACGAAAACTATATTGTTATGGACGAGCATTTCTGTGTTGACAAGAATTATACATTTTTATGGATTTACGTTTGGGTGTTAAAAAAGACTATGTACTTGGGATTTATGTCTTTGTGTTAACAAGGGCTGTAAATTGTGGATTTATGTTTCTGTGCTAACAAGGGTTGTACATTGTGAATTTGGAGTTTCTGTGTTAAAAAGAGCTATACATTGTGAATTTGTGTTTCTGTGTTAACAAGAGTCGTACATAGTAGATTTATGTTTATGTCAAAAGTTGTCTATATATTGTTATGAGTGTATATTTTTGTGTTATATATTTTTACTGATTACGACTTTTCTATAATTATAAAAAGAAACAAAAAACTGTCAACTCCGATAGAGTGGCTCGAGGATTCCCATGTTAACGAAACCTTTGAAACCTCTGTACGAAAAAAAAAACTAAACCTAAATAATAATGGAGGAAGCACTCTTTAAGTAATAAGTTACACGATCTCTGGTGGGAAAAATTTAAGGTAAATTTTATAACGAGCATTTAGGAAGATAAAATGAAAACACTTTATGTGAACCTTAGTCTAAAAATTGACACACATTTCTCGGTATCATGTACTCTTTGTTGTATATATCGAATGCTTTTATAAAATATTACTAAATATTACCAAATGGTATTAACGTTTCATGTTAACATGATTCAACGTTTCATACAGTGCATTAAGCGCAGTTTTGATCTTTCATACTATTATAGTTTAATGTTTCTTATGATAAGATAAATGTCGGTCAAAGTTTTTATGTTAACATGACTAAACTGTTTTTGTAATAATAAACATGATTTTGACCATCCATGATAACATTGCTTATAGATTTTGAGAGACATGAGGACCAAACTTCTGTTTACCAAACGGTTTTATTTTACATAATTATTATATCGGAAAGAAGTTTAATTAACTGCTATATAACATACCTTTTAAATGTAGTTTAAGGTAATAAAATTCATAAGTTATTCGTCATTATCGGAAGACAAGTTTGGAAAGATTTACTGAACAGTATCATTAAACATTAAATGGCAAAGTTTGACAGGCATATCAAACTAAAGAAAAGTGACACTACTGGTGTTGGTATTCAAGGTTGTTTACACGAAGAAACAGGACAATTTCCAAATAATGGCTTATCATTTTTCTTTGTCATGTGATCTAAAATTATTTTACAGAATTTTATCTAATCTTCTTTGTCTGATTCATAAATTTCAGACAATTTTCTATATATTAAGACGATAACTGAAACTGAGGTTAGCAGCTACCTTTATTTCTAGTTTCACACTATGTACCTGTCTAATGTTACAGCCTCTTTTCTCTACCTTAATACTTTGTAAAGCAAAAGACATGCCTTTTCTTCAAATTAATACTTATGTAAATAGCTGCCTTTTCTTTAGTTTGATATTTTCTACGAAGTCAAGCTTAAGCGAGGATTTTTGTTTATCTAAATAGTACGGAGTAAAATTTAAGCCAGCAACTGCATTTTATCTATCTAAATACAAATCTCTGAAATTTAGGTCAAAAGTTGACCTTTACGGTCGCAAGGTCAAATACTTGAGCAGTAAAAGATTGGAGCGTAAATAACAGTAGAAATAACGTGTTTGCTATTATATTTTCAACACAATATAGCCGTTCACTAATTATTAATTACATATTAAGGGGATGAAAGTTACATGCATTATTACAAAGCTGATAACCAAACCGAATTTCAACAGTGAACTCTACTTGCTTATATTGTCATTAACTACATTAACTTTTAAGTCCACAGATTTAATCTGACTTCTAGGTAGTTAACTCGTAAAACTATTAACAATGATGCTAAATTCGACTGTTAAAGTCAGTTAAGCAAAATGGACAGCAAATAGAAGATTTCTTAGAGCCTAATCTAGAAAGTTTCTCTAATAATTCATCACTAACAAAAAGGTTGTAACACGCGAAATAACAATTTCTTAAAGTGAAGAAAAATTTAACATTATGTATAGATATTCAAGAGATAACTTTTTCAAAATGTAAAAAATTTATCTGACTTTAAAATCACTGGTAAAGTTTGCGATCAAAAAAAGAACTTCAAGTTATAAATCACGATCTTGAAGTACTGTTTGAATAATTATAATTGAAGGTCTGTAATAAATAGAAAAACTAGTTAAAGCTCTACAATAAATGTCCCCCACTGGTCGTTTGATTTCCTTCGGTGGATTCAGAAGATAGCCCTATCTGATTTTGTTATATGAAAACACACACACTATAATAAATAAATGAAAACTTTTCAATCCGACTAGAACATTATCTGAGGTGTATAGTCAGGCACTTAAATTGTCATTACTGGACAACTAATATCATACATTGTTTCCGTCTGATACTGTCCAACTTTCTGGTAAACAACTAATGTCTTACGTTGTTTATAAATTATACTGTACAACTATCTAGTAAACAACTAATGTCTTACGTCGTCTCTCGATTATAGTGAACGATTATCTGAAGACAACTAATGTCTCATATTGTCTCCAGATTATACTTTACGACTATCTGGAAAACAACTAATATCTTACATTGTTTTTAGTTGATGGGGTATAACCATCTGGAGAATAACTAATTCCTTATATTTTCTCGAGTTGAAAATGTTCCTCGTGGACAACTAATTTTTTACATCGTCTTCAATTTAAGATGTCCAGAGCACTTCTAATTTATTACGTTACCAGTTGATACTGGTCATCTAATTCGAGCACACCTTCTCTTATATCTTTCTTAACTTACAGCATCAAGCTTCCAGAGATGTTATCGAGGGGACGACAGGCCATCCCTTCAATCTCTGGAGGACGACCGAAATAACAGTTTCTCTGAAACACCTATAGTTAGGTTGGAGTTACTCATGTACACAAATTACACTCCAGCATAAGGTTCAGCTAAACTGATGGTGAGTTTTTATTTTGCTATTTTTGATCGAGCCTTTTGTGAAATAACGCCACTAGAAATAACTAATCTCTGGTATCGAGTTAAATGTTTACTGTTTAATATAAGCATCCTTGGTCGCAACAAGAAGTCCACATCGACTGACATTAATTTAGTTCTAACTTGTTTCTCTTCATGATACTTAAGTTACAGAGGCGTGTTCCTGTTTTACAAGAAACGTATTTCATAACGCTTCCTGGAGTAGTTTTGTTTAACGTGGCAAAATGTTCACTACATTAATTTACACGGTTGTACTCAAGTACAGACGCATTCGTGAGCTGTCTGAACAAACAAATGTCACGGTAAAACCTATCAAAACTAAAAACATATTAGTAAGTTTCTCTGTATCTGTACTTCCCACTGGCTTATACTTTTTGCGCTACTTACGGAAAAACGTTATGTTTATCAATTGTTACGACACTTTGGTGAAACATCTTATGCTTCTCAACCTTTACTTTGCTTATCGAAGGAAACATGAGGATCAGTACACGTGCCCGATATTAATTACACTTTATAAATATTCAACATATGGGTTGCAGGTGACTTATTTAAGGTATTAAAGAACAAACACCTTTTGCTTAGTGTATCGACGACACATCAAGATTTTCGTCTCTTTAATGTTAGTAAAACAAAGAAAGAAACTTTGTCTAGGCCTACTTTATTATACGAGTGAAACCTAACTTGATAATCTTATATTTACACATATTCAGCTATTATTTAAGCTCTGTTGACATAGTGCTTCATAGCAGAAGATTCAAAGCTTTCTAAGAAGTTTTCTCGTCTGTTCTAAACGTATTGAAGATCACTTTGATTACAATATCTAAACCTATTACGTGTTCTATATCGTTAGAAAACAATTTTAAGTTAACCACGGTGAAACAAATTAGTCAAATAAACGTGTAATTAGGTGAAAATCCTGGTACACTAAACTCTGATTAAGTAATCACAGGGAAAAACCTAGTCAAACGTGTAACATCTAAGGAAATAGTCAGAGTGAAAATCTTGATAGACAAAACGTCTGAGTAGTTTTGGTGAAAAGTCCAGTAAACATTACATGTGGTGAGAAAGTCAAGGTTAAAAGATAATTAATTAGTTATATCTGGGTAAGAAACTTATAGATTTAAATTCTTCAATTAGTTATGGTTAAAAAACAAGATACTAATTGTATGAGTAATAAATTATTAAAAATATGTGGTTAAAACCTCGAAAATTAAATATATTGTCTATACGTTTTGATTAAAACTTAGGATGTTAAATATCTTGGGAACCAGAAATTTCAAAAGTGAGTAAAACAAATCTGGGATTTTGAAAACTTTCCGTCCTTAAATACACTGTGTGGTATACCCGGAAAAAAGAAGAAAGAACTTTGAAAAGTTAAAATATTAGCGATCATAGCCGAGTTAACCAAGCAAAGCAAAATGAATAAATACATTTTCTCAAAGATTATACAAAATTTATAAGCATATTTAATTACGTTGTACAAATGCTCGTTTTTATTGCACATGCGTCTGTAAAACAAATGTCTATATAAACCATACATGAAAAAGTCTGTGAATGATATGTCGTCATTCAGAATTAATAAAACCAGATCAATGGACTCTCAAGCAAAATCCTGTGCCTTCCAAATTTTATCTCATTCGAAAGGTTAGTGTAAAAGTATAAGAATTACCTTTCTGAATAAACAGGGAATGGATGCTTTAAGAGTATCTTGTTCACTGAGTTTTCAACCATGCTTGTTCTAAAACATTTCTTCAGTTTCATATTATCAGTTAACGTAACTTATATTGTGTCACGATACTGACTTGTGTTCAAAATCTTTGGGCTGATTTCATTCAGTCTTTACCTGCTGCTTACTACTTATTGCAGTTAAGTAATATTGTAAAATATTCAATAAACTCTACTTAAATACAGTTAATTATTAGCTTGCTAATAATATTACAGAGGTACGATAATTTAAGTTAGGAAAAATATTTGAAACTCGAGATATAGTCAACATTTGTTATTAGCCACATGAAAAGAATAAAATATTCATTTGAACTTAAGGTTGGTGAGCTAAGTATGAGCGCGTTATCACAACTACTTTAGTAAAATAAAACCATTTGAATTAGCAGGAAAGTAACGGTTCATGGAAGCTGTTAACAACCGCAGCAGCATTTCTAACTCAGCATCAGTCTCGCTTTTTGGCTCCTAATAAAGTGAAAAACGATACACGTGTACGACGTGTATCACCTCCAGCTTTGTTAGCCCTTCGTGGGCTTAACCCTAACTGTCATATGTTCGGATCGGATGAGCTGGTCCCTCCACCTCCAGAAGAATCTCCATATCCACACTCGTCAAGATCTCGACTGTAACCTGATGCGTTTCTGGATTTTCTTAGCTTCAACTTGTACTGAAAAATAGTATGATATACGTCAAAATATAAAGTAAGAAGAAGTTCTTCTATCCAGAATTCACTGATATAATATTATAAAAGGTTGTGGCATATCATGAAGATTAGTTTTTAAACTTTTCTTCAACATTATTTTATTTTGTAGTTTTTGTTTCCAACCGAAGCAGCGTGAAATAGGCTACTGGTACTTAGGATAGCCTATAATTACTCTATTCACATAAAATGGGTTCTTGGTACCAGATTATTTAAGATAGTCTTCAGTTCCTGTATTATAAAAAATGGAATGTTGGAACCGGATTACTTAAGGCAGCCCATAATTACCATATTACAGGAAACAGGCTGACAGTATTCGATTACTTAGGTCAGCCTATAGTTACTGTATTAATACAAAAGGGGCTGTTACTATTGGATTAGTTGAGATAGCCCATAGTTACTCCATTAACAAGATTTGATGATTGGTACCGGATTACTCAGGACAGCCCATAATTACTGTATTAAATCCAAATGAGATTACTTTGTTATTTAGGATAACTTATAGTTGTTACATCACCACGAAATGGGCTATTGTTACTGCTTTATAGAGAAATGTTTAACTAATTTTCGCTTTAAAGTGGTGCAAGTGGCCAATATGTTTGCAACATTGCAAAATAAATTTTATTTTGTGTCTCAATAAAATGTTTGTTTGTTTGTTTTGGAATTTCGCACAAAGCTACTCGAGGGCTATCTGTGCTAGTCGTCCCTAATTTAGCAGTGTAAGACTAGAGGGAAGGCAGCTAGTCATCACCACCCACCGCCAACTCTTGGGCTACTCTTTTACCAACGAATAGTGGGATTGACCGTACATTATAACGCTCCTACGGCTGAAAGGGCGAGCATGTTTGGCGTGACAGGGATGCGAACCAAAGACTCTCAGATTACGAGTTGCATGCCTTGCGCGCTTGGCCATGCTAGGCCCCTCAATAAAATGTTTGAAATGTAAAAATCCTTAACACCTACTTGGTTCTCCAACAATCTGAACGCATCTATACATTTATAAATTATTCGTTTACCTAATATTAAAAGGTACCAGTTCATTTTGAGTTTGTTATTTTTTCTGGAGTTGAAGAAAAAAAGGGGGGACAAAAATGATGGAGTTCAAAAAATTCTCACAAATATTTGAGGAAATATTCTCAAATATTTATACTCATTCAAGTATGCAAATGTAACTTAGTTTTAGAATATTTCACTTGTAACTCTTACATTTTTGAACTGAAACAAGACGAGTTTACCATAATGTTGTTTTATATTATCAGCAATCGACTTATTTTTATGAATTTACAGTTATAATATGAATTTTAAATTAAATGAACTATTAACCATAGTATAAAGTAAAGGCCTCATTACTGTTGAAGACAATTGGCCTAATTAATTATTTACTACTTCAAACTTATTCATCGTTAACTTTAACTACCCTAAATTTAGTTTTAGAATCTAGGACAGAAAGGCAGAGCCACCAAGTGGTTTAACCGCATGTGCTATAAATGAAAACGCTAATTTAGGTATTCGAGAAAATATTTCTATATAAATCAAGGTTTTTGTTTCAATATTGCACACTATATATGATGTAATAATAGATAAAAAAAAGTTCAGGCTTTCCAAAAAATTAAAGTTTTATTATTGGGTATAAAATACACAACAATTAAATGCAATTTAAGCTAATTTCTTTAAATGACAACGTCATACTTCCTTTCTGCTGTATTATAAATTTTCAGTCACTGGTGGTCAGATACAAGGAGCCCAGCACGGTCAAGTGGGTTAAGGCACTCGACTCGTAGACCCTTTAGTCTAACACTGCAAAATTAGGGACGTCTTGCGCAGACAGCCCTCGATTAGGTTTGCGCAAAATAAAAGACAAAACAAATACAAAGTAAATATCATGAGCAGCAATCAGGTTGGTTTATGATAGACATTTAATGAAATAATAAGAAAAAAAATTAAAAAAAGATTTTGTCTATGACAAATACTTTACAGTAATTTACAACCATTATTTGCAAAAACCCTTCGTGAAGCAGTTGCAAATTAATACAAAGTTTTTATCATAGACGTGTGTTTTTACATATTTTAAACACTTTATTATTTTTCACGTCTTGCGGTCTTTTAACTGGCTAAAATTTTGACTTTATTCCTATTTGATCTAATCCGATATTTTGTCGTTTATTCCACTTGTATATTGAAACGGTGAAAATAGAGTTACAGACAATAAATTTTTTACAAAAAGATTTTAAGTTCAATGAAGTTAATATATTCATGATCTGAATTTCTGTATTAGATACTTTTTACGATGTTATACCATGCGTCGTGTGCATGAACATGATATGATAAAAAAAATGGCTACGTGTGTAAAGCTAAATTAAAGTTAGTTATTTACGTAGTCTGCCACATTTAATTATATCTCATTTATATAATTACGAAGTGTGAGTGTGTTTTCTTATAGCAAAGCCACATCGGGCTACTATTGAGCCCACCGAGAGGAATCGAAGCCCTGATTTTAGCGTTGCAATTAAGAAGTACAGGCCTAATTAAGGGAATCAAAAGTGAAATGTAATTTTGGAAACTGAAAACCTTGAACGACGTACTTCAACGTATTACAGATTACACAATATTTATGCAAATTATCTATTTCGTTCGGTAATGATGATGAAATCCATTGGTTACAGTTTGTTTGTTTGTTATTTGTATAAAATTACGTTTTATGGAATATTAATGATACCTCTACTGTTATTTAGCATATTATTTTCTGATCACTTCGATTTTGCAGTAAGGGTTACGCTAACATTAGTATTTAAGATTTAGGCCTATATTAGTTTGATAAACCTAAATAGGATATAATTCATACCAGACACTTTTACAAAATATGTTTTATAAGGTTTTTAAACTATTAAAACTAGCAGTGGAATTTAAGTTTAAGATTTATGATAGTTAAATATTCATGGTATCTGCCTGGAAAATATTAGATCTGGACAACGTTTAGTAACTCCAGTGAGCAAACTAAAGATCCAAAATGTTAAAATGCAATCGATATTTAATTGTTTCTAGATAGACCATAACTCTCAGTTCACAAGAACGTATCATTACAATATCAATTTCTGTTTGGATTTTCTCATAAGATAATTGTTGTATAGATTTGTATTGGGTATGTTTTGTAACATTAAGTATAAAATCAAGAGTTAAGGCCAACTTCATCTACAATTTTAACTACAGAAAAAAATATTAAAATCAAAATAAAATATTTTGTTACCTTTGATGCACAAACAAGGCATATTGTTACTACCTTCGATACGACGTTCATTAGGTCTTTTACACCTTGGATCACGTTATCAACCTAAGGGAAAGAAAGTTATCCCAATAATTCGCTTCCAATACTTGTAAGATAGGATATAATGTTAAATTTGTATATTTATCCTTAAAACTGAAAACTACAACTTTAAATAATAAAAATAAATAAACAGTTTGTGTGAATAATTTATTGGAATACATTTCTAACGTCAGTGTTGCATATTCTTAAAATTCTACGTATGTATATATAAGTTCATTGTGATGAATGTGTGTGTCTTCTTATAGCAAAGCCACATGAGGCTATCTGCTGAGTTCACTTAAGGGAATCGGCTACAGATTTAACGTTGTAAATCCATAGATTTACCGCTGCACCAGCGGGGGACATGATGAGTAAGATAACTAAAAATAGCACATGTAAGACAAGATGTTAAAGTGGAAGTCTGAATAAAAACTGAATAATAATATGTTACAGTGAGATATCTAACCTGGAAACTGAATAATAATATGTTACAGTGAGATATCTAACCTGGAAACTGAATTATAAAATGTTACAGTGATATATCTAACCTGGAAACTGAATTATAAAATGTTACAGTGAGATATCTAACCTGGAAACTGAATTATAAAATGTTACAGTGATATATCTAACCTGGAAACTGAATTATAAAATGTTACAGTGGGGTATCTAATTAGAAATTGAATTTTATAATGTTAAAATTGAATTTTGAACCTAAAAACTGGATTATAAGACGTTACAGTGAGGATCTAAAATAAAAATTGAATTATAAGATGATACAGCGGGGTATCTAACTTATAAATTGAATTAAAAGATGACACAGTGAGATATTTAAATGAGAAACTAAATTATAAAATGTTACAGTGGGATGTCTAGCTAGAAACTGAATTATAAGATGTTACACTGGGATGTCTAACTTAGAGACAAATTAATAAAATGTTACAGTGAAATGTCTATCTTAATTTCTGGATTACAAAATGTTACAATAGAGTGTCTTAGAAGAAGCAGATAAGATATTACAATTGTTGTCTAACCAGAAATTGAATCATAAAATGTTAGTACGAATCTAAAGTATAAGATATTACAGTGATAAATCTAACCATAACCTGAATTATAAGATGGGATGTCTAACTTAGAGACTGAATTATAAAATCTTACGATATAATGTCTAACATGAAACAGAATTATAAGGTATTAAAATTGGTGTTTAAAGTGAAGCTGAATATTCTCATAAGATGCTACAGTGAGTGTCCAATCAAATTACAAGATCTTACAGTCGGTGTTTGAGTTGAAAGTGAATTATAAAATGTAAAGAATATTGAGATGTTAAAGTTAGGTGTTTAAGCCAAAAATTGACCCTAAAGGTGTCATTAGCTTGGTGCTTTACGTTAATCTTTGTACTTTAAGGTATGAAAGCTGAACGTCCGTAAAGCTGATATCTAAATGCAGATATCATAGTTGGTTGTCTTGAAAATACATAATATATAAAAGTCAAAATCTTTCTGTTCGTTTGCTTGATTGTTTGTCTGCAGCTTTCACTCTGCCGTATTTTCCTCAAGTGATGATGCATAAAAGGACAATTTTTCGGTGATATATGCATTTATCGTTTGCGAGCAGCAGAACCGGTAATTTTGACATTAATATATGCAATGAACAAATAAATTTACGTGAATTTAACATTTTTTGGTAAGTTTAAGTTAACATTTAATTTGGAATATAGCATTATTGGCCAATTTAGTGATAGGTCATTAACTATTTATATATGATAATACGTCATATACTTTTAATCTCACACGAAAGAAATGTATGTAGAACTAGAACACCGTGTGTGGAAAAGCAAATTGTGGGGTTAGTCTGTAAAATAAAAGTTATACCTTCTACTATAAAATAGACTAATGAAAAGAGTAAGACTCGTATTATAATACTTATTGCGTAAAACTGGGTTAAAGTCAAGTCATCAAATATATTTTATTCCATTTATTTATATCTGGGTAGTTCGATACTTGGAGGTAGATTTTTTTTATATACATTATAAGTTGTTAACCTGAAGATCATCACTTGAGAAGATCAAAACTTTGTTCTATACTTTATTTTAATTTTGATTTTAATATTGTTCGTATATCGGTGTCATAATGTGAATACGGTATCACATTCATAAAGTATATTACGTTTATGTTAAAGCAAATTCAACGTTATATTACATATTTACATTAAAAATTCAAATGCTTGAGGAAAGATGACAGGGTGGGAATAGAGCTATGTTTATACTGTTCACCAGAACAGAAACTAATACGTGTAAAATATAATCTGAATATTCTCCACAAAGGCCTATTTATTTTTGTTAGTTAAGTGAAAGCAACAAGCATCGTTCATAAGGAAGCCCTGATTGAAAACGAGTTGGTAGTTTCGTTTCGTGAGGTAATTTGAACACTCTTTTCTTACATCAAAATTTATCCAACGCATCAACAACCTACATAAGGATATGCATTTCACTGTGGAAAATGAAAAACTACACAATAAATTTTTAAACATTAACATTACACGAACCTCCCGAAGGTTCACCATTAAAATTAATAAAAAACACATCCAGCGGAAATTACATAAACCGGTTTCTAAAACATGTAATCCATCAGAAGATATGCATTCTAAAAACTCCTACTTTAGCATACATTATATGTACCACAGAAAACATTGATAAAGAAGTTACACACTTAACTGAATATTTCACTAACACTAACCAGTTCTCGACTAAATTAGTTACAGAAACTGTTAATAAGTTAAAATAACAAAACACACTTACAGGAGACGTTTAACAAACAAATTCAAACACTACAAAACAAGGAAAACCTAATTACTTGCACCACCCCATATATATAGAAGGTATTAAAAGTACACCTATCAAAGGTTTGGAAAAGACTGACACATACATATAATCTTAACATAACACTTCATTTTCATCCCTGGAATAAAAACTAAACACATGTTAAGAAAAGTGTATAACAAATTGTTTTCCAGTCTTTTACGTAGGTGAAACAGGATGTAACTTGAAGATCATGTTAAACGAACACCAAAAACCCCCTTCCTAAAGTCCATGAGCATATGAATAAAACACAAACAGTTTTCTAAACATAACGTTAAAGTACTAAAACACGAGTCTGAATACTAACAGAAGAAAAATCGGATAAACTTTATTGATAAAAATCCCACAATTAACAAATACCCAGGTACATCTCTATATAACTTTGATCATTATTTCCCCACACATTCCTAAACTTATGCAAATAGTTTCCATAAAATATTCCATAGTTTTCTATATTCATTCATCTTTGGATCGCTTTTTTATTTAGTCATATATAAATAATTTTTAAAATTCGCTTAGATCAATAAGTACAATCAATTCTAGAACTTAAATACATTGTTAGATTTTGAATGTTGATTTAAATACTGGAATATTTCTTGCTGTAGAAATTTATGTACTTGATTAATGATCACTCCAGAGAACGAAACGTACCTGTTCTTGAAACTAATCTCACTTACTGTAAAGACTGTAAATTGTAATTTATTTTCAAAAGTCAAACCTAAAGTTTTTTTTTCATAAATCTACAATATAGTTTCACCTATGGAAATATAGAAGGGGAAAAAGAGGGAGTAGGTTTTTTTTTTCTCTCTCGAAAATTCGGGCAATGGTAACACTGGTGATGTTCAAATAATAAAGTCTTCAACACGTATCTCGTATGTTTTCGGAATGTCAGGTAAACAGTAACACTGCTGATGTTTAAATAAAATAGTCTTATGATCTAAATTCAACACATATATTGTATGTTTTAGGAACGTCAGACTAAATATTAGTTGATTATCTAATATTATGCTTATTTTGTACAATTGGATCTCATTAATAAAGGATTTATAATTAAATGATTCTTCGAGAGCATTGAGTTATCCTGAGGGCCGAATCAGTTGTTTTCAGTATAACTGACATTATTAAAAGCATGTGTTATCAATATGGTAAATCTTAAGGTGCAATCTAGTAAGATGGACATGCAACTAAGATATCACAATAATTATAGAAATTGTATAATCAAAGCGGCATTTTACTATCTTTTAGCATCAACAATAATTTTGTGCAAACCAATAACTCACTTAGAAAATACAAAGCTTCAGTCCACTATTTAATAAACTGCTTTCTAACGAAGGGTGTAATAAGAATCTGCTTTAAATATTTTTGTTTATGAAAGTTCTTGGCAGCTTTAAATAGATAGTGCGTTGCATCGTCTTCTTCACATAAATAATAGTTTTGTTTCGACCGTCTGATGATTTCTCAAAATTAGATCGTGTTTTATGCAGAGTGATTGGCTCAACTGGTGGGTCATTTTCAATGTAAAATCTACTGTAACAGCACCTTGGAAAGGGACAAAAGAAACGATGTCTCCATCTGGCAACTCTTGACCATTTGATTCTTTTGAGTAGATGATAAACTCATTGTTAGGCGACATAACATTATTACTGTTCTTCAAGATTAAAGCTTGGCTAACAGAAACAATCTCGTTAACGACTTCTCAGTTTCTCTCTGTTCAAACTGCAAAATTTTTAACATGCTTGAAGCATTTTTGTTAGTTACCATAGCAACGCTGGATCAGACGAAAATTATCATTTTTAAAGGCTTGTACTTGTATTTGTTTTCTTGCAGTAACCAACTTCACAAATTTGTAATGCTTGTATTTCTACGAATTTCTGTTTTGTAGATCCGTTACTTTACAGTCAGGATATATATTACAGATCGTTTTAAAAAAAAACATCGTAAACTGTTGTAAACCCGAACCCAAGTGTATAGTGATCAGTAATTTTCACACTTTTTTATGTTACAAAAAATAGCTGCTTGAATTTGAAATGCGAACGTACTGATTACTAACTAAATTTCTCATTGTGAAGATCTGCTATTGTGTGAAATTCAAGATTTTGAACAATTAAGAATCATAAATATGGTACTAGAACACAAGAACGGTAATACAAAACAAGTAACAACGGTTGATTATAATCACTTTTGCTTATCTATAAGTTGTTCTACTAGACATATTTTTATTAAATATTAGACAACCTTTATATTTAAAAATTTAGACGGAATTTGGAGGATTTTAATATTATACCTTTGTGAATGTGGCTGCTTTACCCACGGTTGGATTTCTCACGGTAAACTGCAAATGTTGAACGTAAATTGGGACTTTGTCAAGACTTTCTAGGAGGTCTTTTTTCTGTGACCCACCTGGAACCTGTAAAACCCAAAACTTGTTTACTACGAGTTTCATGTCCTTAAATATAATTTTTATAGTCCACGGATAACTTAAATTAAGTCGTAATGATTAAACGCTAAGTTTAATAGTAGACATTATTTTTATCTTCCCTTTTATCAAAAATGAAAATTTGGCCATAAAACACCAATAACAGAATTCTAGTTGACTAAGATTGTAGTAAAGTGGTTATTGAAAGTCTGTTCGAGCCCTTATTTTAATACGACACAAGAGAAAAGTCTGAAAATTTCCTAATGTGATAATGCTAACACGTGAAAGGTGTGGGACTTTGCTGTAGTGTTGATACTAACAATTATGGAAGGCTCAGCAGTCTAATACAGTGTTGATGATAACAGCTGTGGAAGGCTTAGAAGTGTACTACATTATTGATGTTAGCAATTGTGGAAAGCCTAGAAGCTTAATAGTGTCGATGTTAACACATTAAAAACCTGGAAGTTTGCTGTAGTGATATTCTTATTACATAAGGAAAACATGAAAATCTACTAGTGCACCAGGACTGTGACCAGAAATTAGTGATTAGCCAGTTCTGTAAACGAAATGATTGTCTAGCCAGCGTTTGTATGAGAACCAGCTAAATTATTGGTTAACCAGATATGTTCGTCAGTAGTGTCTGAATGGTTGTTTGGTTAATTTTCTAGACCAGAAATATCTAAATGATTTTGTTTTGTTTTGGAATTTCGCACAAAGCTACTCAAGGGCTATCTGTGCTAGCCGTCCCTAATTTAGCAGTGTAAGACTAGAGGGAAGGCAGCTAGTCATCACCACCCACCGCCAACTCTTGGGCTACTCTTTTGCCAACGAAAAGTGGGATTGACCGTCACATTATACACCCCCACGGTTGGGAGGGCGAGCATGTTTGGCGCGACTCGGGCGCGAACCCGCGACCCTCAGATCACAAAGCGCACGCCTTAACGCGCTAGGCCATGCCAGGCCATCATCTAAATGGTAATACACCAGAATTATTTAAATTATCAAAGTTTATGTATATGTTTTAGTAGCTGAATTTATATGCTGACATCTGTATTAACTTCAATCTAGGCTGGTGAATAGAGAATTCTTTATAGGAACTTATTACTAAATATGTGCATCTATATAAATGTTTTGAACGAAAAAGTTTTACCTGGTATGAAAACTGACGAATATCTTTGTATAACCTATTTGCATCCTCTGCAAACATTTCTGCTTGGTTGAAAATATCCTAAGTTATAATAGAGAATACCAGTATTAAGAGGAGGCTTGAATAATTGAATTTGTTAAATCAAAATTTGAAACACGATAAATTATTAAAAAAGTTGTTATAAATAGTTCTTAGAAAATGTAAAATAAAATTCATTTTTGTCAAGTAAAAATATAACTAAGTGATTGATTATGCTAGCTATTTACATTTTTATTTTGAAAACATTTTATAAATGTTTTATGAAGTGCGTATTGTTGTATTATCAAATAAAAGGACCGCCCTGCTTTGCTAACATAATTCACTCAGTCCAAAAACATTTTAAAGAATATATATGCAGTGCTCCAAGGGAATAGAAACCAATTATGCTGTTGCTGTTAAGATATGTTATCCTGTATCCTGTATGATATGCTCGCTATCTATATGAACAGACTAACAAAGTAAATGGCGTATGACGTTATTCCTGGTTTAGTTAAAGTGTTTAATAAGTATTGCAGTTACCAACTATAAAACTTTAACTTATTCACATAACTTTGTTCCTTACCATTACTTTTGTAGCATTTCACCACATCAATCGACATTGTTTGTCAAGAGACTTCACTATAATTAAATTTCAATAAAATATTTGTAATCAACTGATACAGGAAAACAATTTTCTATAGTCTTTGTTTTTGGATACTCAAAGATTGCCTTAGTATCATTATTGTATATTAGTCTTCCTTGTTGTTGTATATTCAAGCAGTGTCATATTATGATTAGCATCTCTTAGTCTTTCTTTATGTTGTATACTGAAACAATGTCTTCTTTAGCATTGTTTATTCAAATAATGCTTTAGTATCATTAGTGTCTAGTATTATTCCTTGTTGTAGAGTCAAAGAATGTCTTAGTATTATTTATGTCTAGTAGTATTTTTTCTTGTTGTATACTTAGTTGTCATGGGATTATTAGTGTCTAGTGGTCTTCCTCATTATTATATACTCAATCAATCTATTAGTATAATTAGAGTCTAGTAATCTTCCTTATAGTATACTCAAACAACGTCTTAGAATCATTAGTGTCAAGTAGTTTTCTTCTTGTTGTATACCTAGTGCCTTAGTATGTCGTAGTCTTTCTTTTGTTGCGACTAAAACAACGACTTATTATCATTAGTGTCTAATTGTCTTCCTTGTTGTTGTATAGTCAAACAATACCTTAGTATCGTCAGTGTCTAATTATCTTCTTGTTATATACTCGAACAATGTCATAGCATAATTAATATCTAGAAGTCTTCCTTGTTGTTGGATACTCAAACAATGTCCTAATATCATTAAAGTCTAGAAGTCTTCTTTGTTGTTGCTTGCTCAGACAATATCTGCCATTAATGTCTCGTGCTTGTAGGTACTTTGTGTAAGACCAAAATTCTCACAAGGAATGTCTATTTGAAAAGTTGAAATAAAAACTATTCAGTGTAATATGGTTTAATACTTGATATGTTTCTTCGTGTGTCTACTGCAACACATTTACAGCATCTAGATGTGACACCCATTCCTGAATAATATTCAGTTTTCAAGATATCACAGATATTCATATTATGTTTGATAAATTCGTGGAATATTTACAATAAAGTTTATCTACCTATCTGAACTAATGCCCTAAAAACAAATTGTACACAAATATTTGACATATCGATTACATTCTATTTTAGAAGTATAGCAAGGTAATGATATCATTACATAGAAGTTACATAGAAGACTACGGTAAACATACGATACCAGTGAACGAGTAATCAGTAACTATTTAGTATATTTATGACTTCAGTGTGAGAATAATTACCAAGTGATATTTATCGTGTCAGCTCAGTTACATGACCGATTATTCGAGTAATTCAACAAGTTTAATTGCGAGGTAGGCGTACTAGCCATCTTTGTGACGATGAGAAAAGCCACTTGTAGAAAAAAAGGTCGAAATGTTGTTCGCTCCTCTACATAGTGCTTTCTATACCAAACCAGCTGTTTTTACATATATAATGTACTCATCTTTTTTATTTTGACATTTTGAAACGTTGTACATTTGGACCAACAACTAAATAAAAGTAACATTGGTAAATGTAGAAAGTGGTTAATGATCTCTACATTCAGTGTATTTTTATTGTTTTTCGTTCTAACTCGATATTGCTTTACAACAGCTTACCATTTGCATTTGTTTTATTTATACTTATTGTAACGAGTAGTTTAAACTCAAACTGGTCTGTTCTGACTTGAGGCTATTTTAATTTACAGATTTTTTTTACCCCAGATGTTGTAACTCAAGTTTAATCTGACATCACATATTTCTGACCATAGATGCTAAGACCCAGGTTTTGTTTGATCCTAGTTTGTTGTGACCAGAGATTTTGTGACCCAAGTTTCATCTGATCGCTGGTGTTATGATCCTAGTTTGATGATGTAATACTCATAAACAGGTAATACAAGTATTTAGTATGGGATAGCAGCAGGCTCAATTCACGTTTTCAATATTTTAAAATGGTTACTTACTTGCGTGGTTTTTAGATCTCCTTCTCCACGTGTAAACTGATAAACAGAAACTGCCACCTGGGTCATTCCACGGACCCTACGAACAATATCGCTATCATTTTCTTCCGTCAGATATTTTTTAGTTTCCGCCTCCTTTTCCAAATTCAGATTTTTTACTTCCGAACTAATTTTTTCAGCTTCTTCTTTTTCCTGCAAATGTAGTCAAATTACAAACTGAAATTACAAAACTGATAAGAAAAACAAACTCGATTTATACGAAAAATGTTGTTTGTTTGTATTGAATTTCGCGCAAAGCTACTCGAGGGCTTCCTGGGCTAGCCATCCCTAATTTAGTATAGTAAGATTAGAGGGAAGGCGGCTAGTTATCACTACCCACCGCCAACTCTTGGGCTACTCTTTTACCAACGAACAGTGGGATTGACCGACAGATTATAACGCCCCCACGGCTGAAAGAGTAAGCATGTTTAGTGCGACCGGGATTCGAACCCGTGACCCTCGGATTACGAGTCGAACGCCTTAACACGCTTGGCCATGCAGAGCCTTATACGGAAAAGAAAGTCAACAAATTGTTTTGAATAACTTTCATTGAACATATTTGAAATTAATAAGTGTGTTGATATTCAGCATCGTGGCTAATCTCCGTAAAGCTGCGTCTAGTGTTAAAAAACTACGGACAACAAAGTTTCCTCAGTCTAAAAGTTATATAGTTAAATATTTATGTTTTAAACGTAAGGAAAGAGGTTAATATATTTCACATGTAATAAACGAAGATGACGTCATTGTGTGTATTAATAGGTCTCACATCTTTGATATGATATAATCAGGTTTTTATATCTTTGACACGCAATAAACGGATTTTACATCATATACGTATTAATGGATCTTAAAGGGCTGTTATGTAATAAACGGATTTTACACCATTATGTGTATTAATGGATCTTGGAGCTTTCACATGTAATAAAAATGTTTTACATCGTTATACGTATTAAATGGGTCTTACACCAATAAGTGTGTTAAATAGATCTCTCGTCTTTGACATGTAATAAAGGGGATTTACATCCTTATGCAATATATATGTTTGTTTGTATTTTAATTTTGCGCAAAGCTACACAAGGTCTATCTGCGCTACTATCAATAACTTAACAGTGTAAGATTAGAGGAAAGGCAGCCAGTCATCACCACCCACCGCCAACTCTAGGGCTACTCTTTTACCAACGAATAGTGGGATTGACCGTCAAATAATAACGCCTCCATGGCTGAAAGAGCGAGTATATTTGATGCGACGGGGATTCGAACCCGCGACCCTCGAATTATGAGTCGAACGCCTTAACCCACCTGGCCATACCGGCTCGATACATGTTTTACAAGTATTAAACAGTTTCATATTTCACATGTGCAATTTGAATTGGTTTTCATATATCTGTTAAATGTATCATAGCAATTTTACATGAATAAAACAGTTTTTCTTCTAGGTTACATGTTTATTCAGTGAGCTTTGTATTGTGTATAAATTAGGTGAGAGACTACTTTTTAATAAACTTTATAGTTATTAAACGAATTTTGTATAGGTTTTAGTTATTATTTTAAGTTAATGTAAGTAAAAACATGAACATTTAAATTTGTTACCTCATCTTTTAACTTCTCTGGATTTAACGATGTTTCTGCAGGAACATTTTTCTACATAAAAAAATCCACCGTTACACAACAACAACATTTATATTGCTTATTTGTAATTTCTTATCTACGCATGTTTTTACGTAAAACTAGAGCCAACACGTACTGCTTACAACTACCAACTTTTTCTTGTATATAAGAAAATTAAACATGGTTACATTTTAAATATAAAATTTATAGTGCACAATCGGTGTATCTTCACATTCAAACGATAAAGATAGAAAAAATGATATTTGGAGTACAAAGGTCGTTTCTACTAACCGTGTTATCAGAATGGTCGCTTTATCGGAACCTCAAACTTTTCTTTACATAATCAAACATATGTTTAGCCATTCTATCATATTAATAAGTACTTACTTCTACTGTGCAATATTAAAAGGAGGCTACAGTTAAAAGCAAAAAATTAACCCTATTTGGAAACTTTAACCGTGTTTTGAACAAACGCTTTCTGCTTTGTGGACTCTCTTTTCAAGAGTCCGTAGAATAAAAGTTTAGAAACAGAGTGGTGTTTTAATATATTCCTATGGCCTGAAAGTGAACAAGAAGGTGAAAATATAAATAAAATATTAGGAGTAGAATAAATCTGTAGTAGTACACTAAAGTTTCAAAATTAATATGTATGTGTATATAAACCTGAAGTGACAGTATTCTCTAAAATTATAAATATGATATGTATGTGTAAATTAAACCTGAAGTGATAGTACACTCTAAAATTATAAATATGATATGTGCAGGTAAAAAATGATGTGTAGGTAAAACCTGAAGTGATAGTGCACTCTAAAATTATAAATATGATATTATGTGTAGGTAAAACACTTATAGCGTAATAATGTACAATAAATGATAAAGATTGTATGTAATAGGCACTCTTGAAGTGATAATGTACACTGAAGTTATATCAATGATGTATAGGTATATATTAAACATTTTTGGGATAATAACGTATATCGTTATATCTTATTGGTTATATCGATGATATGTATGTGTAGATTAAACCTGTTGTAATGATGTACGCTTAAGTTACAAAATAAGTAGTTAAAGATTAAATACAGCTGAAATAATAGTGAGAAACAATACAGAGTGAGAATATAAATTATAACTTACGAAATATTTTGATTGCTGAAGAGAAGCATTAAAACACTTCTCAGGTGTTTTTTCTGAAATTTTTCCTCCACATATCTCGGCAATATCACAGGACATTTTAGCAATGTCGTTCTCCAATGCGTGCCACATCTCACGGAAAACATCAAAATTTTCCTTTGCTATTTTGCTGGTAGGATGTAAGTAGAGGGTATGACAAGCATTCAGAACCTATTGAAGTGTATTGAAACCTTATTTCACACACTGTTTTATCAGAACCTATTGAAGTGTATTGACACCTTATTTCACATACTGTTTTATCAGAACCTATTGAAGTGTATTGAAACCTTATTTCACATACTGTTTTATCAGAACCTATTGAAGTGTATTGACACCTTATTTCACACACTGTTTTATCAGAACCTATTGAAGTGTATTGAAACCTTATTTCACACACTGTTTTAATAGTAGTATGAACGATGTGGTAACGTATCATTTAATTAAATACCACACTGTAAAATTAAAGAATATGCTATGTCACCACATAATTAAACATTACACAATACAATAAAACAATGTATCTACGTCACCATATATATATATATATAAATAAAATTGGTGTCTATTGTCATGCGTTATAATTCCTAAACAGTTATTCAAGAATATATCAAAATGTTTCTGTTTCCATTAAAGGAACATTACTCATTGTTTGTAATTCATAAAATTTCATATTAATATCAACGTTGATTCTTCAGTCTTCATATGTGCTAAATTGAGAAGGGAAAAAAAACAGATTTAGAATAAAAATGTTTCTTTTCATAGGGTAATTTCACAAAACAATGTAGAACTTCCTCAGTTTACTGACTGAAATAAATATTTTGAAGATAAAAGCAGGAACATAAATTAAAGCATATAGAGAAGAACGTGCTGGAATATGCATTTGTTGTGTTTCAGATTATGTGTATAGTGTTTCCAAGTTGTCATTATGTACAAGGTGATTTTATAGTATCATCTTAAACAAATTAATTTGAATATCTTTGTTTAATAACTCTTATAGAAATGACAGTTGTTAAACAGTGTTCACTTCAGTAGTGGTGTTTCCTAGTGCTTAGTAAAATGACAAAGAACAGTGGCATCTGGTAGAGAAACTCGTTACGGCTATTTAGTGATACGTATGTGTAGATTATAAATTCAGATGTGTGTGTGTGTAGATTAAACCTGTAGTAAGAGTGTACTCTAAAATTATAAATATGATATGTATGTGTATATTTAACTTGTAGTGACAGTGTACTCTAAAATTATGAATATAATAAGTATGTGTAGATTAAACCTCTAGTCACAGTGTACTCTAAAATTATAAATATAATATGTATGTGTATATTAAAACTGTAGTCACAGTGTACTCTAAAATTATAAATATAATAAGTATGTGTATATTAAAACTGTAGTCACAGTGTACTCTAAAATTATAAATATAATATGTATGTGTATATTAAAACTGTAGTCACAGTGTACTCTAAAATTATAAATATAATAAGTATGTGTAGATTAAACCTGTGGTGACAGTGTACTTTAAAATTATTAAGATATGTAATATAGATTAAATATTCTTAAGATAATAATTTATACTAAAGTTATACCAATGATGTTTAGGTGTAGATTAAACCTGTTGTAATAATGTAGTGTATTATTAAACTATATTGTGCTTTTTCCAGTCATTACATTAAAATCCAAACTTTTTTTGCTAACATTTTTTTATTTATTTACAGACCTCTTGAAGAGGCCTCATAATCACATGTATTGCATACAAAACAAGACAAAAATCAAATACGCAGTTGTATACAATTGAATGCACCTAATACTATCTGTTATTGTTCATATTAAAGGACACACAATAATGTAATGTTGTGAACAAGGACGAACAAGTTTAGAATAAAATTGAAAGAAAGAATCGACATCGTTATGAATAACATACTTGGAATAATCAAAACTTATTTTCTTTCTTAACTGACTTTTATAAAATGACAACAGATTTAAACGGATATTTTTGGCTAAACAAATTTTCCTGACAGTTATAATAAAATATTGCTAACAGTGCATTGTAACCTGTTTCCTTTGCTTAAAAACAAATAAAATGAGAGATTATTTATTGAAATACACATAGAATGGTAAAATATTGTTGTAAACGGCCCACTAGATGTATACTCTATTATTCGAGTTATAGGGTTGACTACATTTTTTTATTCATCACTATTTTTAGTGATTAATCGTTGAAATATTTCAATGTATATTCGCTTACACTACACAATCAAATAATGTAGATATGTTACTAGATAGTTGCATAGCTGAATGCACAATACAATGGAACAGAGTTATTAAATGACTGAAGTTGTCTGTAAGTCACAAATTTAACAACAAATTCAATTATACAATACTATAAACCACTGGAATTATTATAAACATTGAAAATTAAAATTTATTTTAACTGAAATTTCCTGAAATTAATAGGTGGTAGGAAAATAATGGTAAACTTTCAAACGAATGAATATAACAAGTAACTTGTGTTACAGGAAGTACAGTGTTAACTACTTTTACTAATCAGGTTGGATTGTAGTTCACTTGAACACCGTAGGTCTTTGAACAATAACTTTATAAGTAGTAGCAAAAAGTGAGGTAGATAGGTCATTGTGCAGCTTTGTGGTTAATGCCAAATAAAAAATAAAAAATCAGGTTCACTTGACCTTAATAGACGTTAAAACAAGAATTTTTTATCCAACTAAGGAAAACCAGGTTTGCAAGTTGCTTATCTGTTTCCCTTAGTCATTAAGATAATAACTATGGCACTAACTAATTAGAAAAGTCAGCTAACCTGAACTACGTAGATCTTCGAAAAAGAACTCTATCGCTAACAACAAACAGTTGTTTGGGCTGTATCTTATCTAATTCATACAAATCTTAAAAACTTTTTAAATAACTAAGAAGAGATAGATTGTGTTATAACTAACGCGAACCTCGTAGATCTTAAGGCAAAAACTTTACAAGTAAGTAAGAAAAGCCAGACAGTGCCGTAACTCACCTGAACTCCATAGACCTTAAGGGAATATTCCACGTGTTTGGAAGACACTTGTAAAAATTCACTACTAGCCACGTGGTGTAGCAGCTTACACACCTGCTCAGAGGAAACAGCTGTTATAGTTAAACAAAAGAATATTACCCAAAATAACTTTTTCTAGAATGTTTAAACAAACTCAGTCACAACATACGTCGACATAAGTCGGTCAGATTTGATTTAAAGTTGTTTTTTTTATTAAGGTCTGAAGAGTTCAGTCTGGGTTGACATCAGGTCCTTTCGATTAAAGTCTACATAAATGGATCAGGTTTGACACCAGGTTCGTTTGATGTAACTCTGACGACTTCGATTTTCTTTGAAACCAAGTCCTTTTCGTAGCAGTGTAAACAATTCATTCCAATTTGCCAACAGATCCTTTTCAGAGCAACTGAAACAGCTCATTCCAGTTTATCCCCAAATTCTTTTCAGGTCAGTTTAAACAATTCATTCGGGTTTGCCAACAGAGTCTTTTCAGATAAGTGTAAATAATTCGATGTTCTTTGATGCAAGGTCGTTTTGATAGCAGTGCAAATAACTCTTTGTGGTTTAACATCAATTAGTGTAACACAGAGTCTTTCTTTCAAACCAGGAGGTAAGGATCAGACAGAAAGGATGTGGGATTTATCCGATGTTTGGTGAAACTTACACAAGATGTATCACAACTTACAGTTTCAAAATCGGAGAAACATTGAACGAATTATGACGGTCACGTTACAAACCGTGTACTTGTTGCTGAGGTATCAAGCTCATAGATGTTGCAGCACTCAGAATTAAGTTTTATGCTTAAAGGCACAACAGTGATGGTAATAACATCCTTCCGCTACATCAGGAGGTCGAGAACAAGGTTTCGAATCTCAAATAGATTAGTGTCTCTGTGTGTTCGTTGCTGGCAAAATGCTGGAACTGTTCTGAAACACTGCATCTGTTTGACTGCTCATCATTCCCAACTAAGATAAATTGACATCCTGTGGATTGTATGTTTGATCACAGCAGGTTACTGACTTTCTGTAACACCGGAACTGTTTATTCCCTACCCAAAAACTATACTTCGACTCTCGTTGAAAAAAAATTCTGTGTTAAAAACTGCAAGCATTACATATCTTTATTATCACTATAAAACCTGTATGAATTAAATATTTAAATTATCACCATAAAACCTGCGTGGATTACATATTCATTTTATCACTATAAATCCTGCATGGATTACATATGTAAATTATCAGTACGAAACCTGCATGGATTAAATGTTTATATTATCATTGTAAAACTATAGTGGATTACATATTTATGTTAGAACAAAATAACTGTTGCAACCTTAGGATACACAAGCAACTGATAACCAATTGGTTGTTTATACATTCAATGTTAGCCATAAATGTCCTACAGAGGTTTAATTGAGTGGAAACACATTATTGTGAATAAAGTCAATTTTCAATGGTCAAGCAGAGAAAAATAAAGTATTCATTTATAACAACCACGCTTATGTTGCCGCTATTCTAACTATATAGTTTTACATAAACTTGTGTACATACATCGTGTAAACGGTCAACATGTTCGCTAAATTTTTCTGCGTAACACTCCAGTCTCAGTCGGTCACCAGCAACAGCTGCGTTTTTAAGGCGATGTGTAAGCTCTGCCTCCTTTGTGACCTTAAACATCTCGTCCAAGTGGTCAAGCGTTGTCTCTTGGAGCTTAGGAGAGGAGAAAACTGTGCCTTTAAAATAACTTTAACTTAACAATAGTTAAACTAATCTACTCTGGTACGAAAGAAATTATAAAATATCGGCAGTTATCTTTACCTACTCTTACATAGAGGATAAATGTTTTAAAAACGGTAGTACTTAATAGTAGCGATCGACAAGGTTTCTAAATAATTCATGGGTCGCAAAAAAAACCGATCATTCGAAGTATTGGTTACGATATATTATGCACATATATAGTAATAATACGCTAGAAAGATTATTAACATTTCTGATATAACAATTCAAAAATTTCTAAAACTCCAACTTTTCGTCTGCTACCCACCTGTGGATTATATACCTATATTATCACTATAAAACATGCATGGATTACATCTTTATATTATCACTATAAAACATGCATGCATTACATCTTTATATTATCACTATAAAACATGCATGCATTACATCTTTATATTATCACTATAAAACATGCATGGATTACATCTTTATATTATCAGTATAAAACTTGCATGCATTACATCTTTATATTATCACTATAAAACATGCATGGATTACATCTTTATATTATCAGTATAAAACTTGCATGCATTACATCTTTATATTATCAGTATAAAATTTGCATGGATTACATCTTTATATTATCACTATAAAACATGCATGGATTACATCTTTATATTATCACTATAAAACATGCATGCATTACATCTTTATATTATCACTATAAAACATGCATGGATTACATCTTTATATTATCACTATAAAACATGCATGGATTACATCTTTATATTATCACTATAAAACATGCATGGATTACATCTTTATATTATCACTATAAAACATGCATGCATTACATCTTTATATTATCACTATAAAACATGCATGCATTACATCTTTATATTATCACTATAAAACATGCATGCATTACATCTTTATATTATCACTATAAAACATGCATGCATTACATCTTTATATTATCACTATAAAACATGCATGGATTACATCTTTATATTATCACTATAAAACATGCATGGATTACATCTTTATATTATCACTATAAAACATGCATGCATTACATCTTTATATTATCACTATAAAACATGCATGGATTACATCTTTATATTATCACTATAAAACATGCATGCATTACATCTTTATATTATCACTATAAAACATGCATGGATTACATCTTTATATTATCACTATAAAACATGCATGCATTACATCTTTATATTATCACTATAAAACATGCATGCATTACATCTTTATATTATCACTATAAAACATGCATGCATTACATCTTTATATTATCACTATAAAACATGCATGCATTACATCTTTATATTATCACTATAAAACATGCATGGATTACATCTTTATATTATCACTATAAAACATGCATGGATTACATCTTTATATTATCACTATAAAACATGCATGCATTACATCTTTATATTATCACTATAAAACATGCATGCATTACATCTTTATATTATCACTATAAAACATGCATGGATTACATCTTTATATTATCACTATAAAACATGCATGCATTACATCTTTATATTATCACTATAAAACATGCATGGATTACATCTTTATATTATCACTATAAAACATGCATGCATTACATCTTTATATTATCACTATAAAACATGCATGGATTACATCTTTATATTATCACTATAAAACATGCATGCATTACATCTTTATATTATCAGTATAAAATTTGCATGGATTACATCTTTATATTATTAGTATAAAACTTGAATGGATTGCATATTTACATTAATACTATATCGTTCTTCTAGATTATTCGACAGTCATTTTACATTGTTAAATACTCATACTTCTACATTGTTATACAGTTATATTTTTACATTGTTATACACTCATACTTCTAAATTATTTTACACTCATACTTTTACATTGTTATTTTTCCTTACTTGCTTTTTCAAGTCCTGGCATGACGTAAGGAGCTGGTGAATGGATACTTCTAAGTCTTCAGTAGGAGAAAGAGATACGGCTTGGTCCTGAAAATAAGTTCGAATATAAAAACGTTCTCACAGACCTATATAAACCAATATACATTACTTTGCTTTTCTATTTACGTTCGTACTAGTAGATGCTTGTTCAAACAATTCTATGCCACAGTTTCATTTTGAATATACTAGCTGATTATTAGTATTATTTTATTACAATTTACAGTTTTTATAGTAAGTAAAATTACTTTTGGAACAGGTACAACGTTTTAATAATAGGTGCGATGATTCTCAGGTAAACAAGTTTTAACCCTAAAGAACGTTTCATGTTTAAATCGCATTCAACAATCTATCAATGTATTTAAATTCTAGAATTGAAAATGGTTACTTATACACTTGCTCTTCGCTAGTACAGCGGTAAGTCTACGGATTTACAATACTAAAATCAGGGGTTCGATTTCCCTCGGTGGGCTCAGTAGATAGCCAGATGTGCCTTTGCCATAAGAAAACACACACTTATACACTTACATATAAATCCGTATAAACTGATAGGTTATTTGTTTGTAGTTAAACAGATAATAAGTATGAAAATGTGCTGGGTGAACTGTTTATACAACAGTAGGAATGTTTGGGTAAATAAAGATCAGAGACACCTAGAGATGTGGCTAGGTGTTTGTTAACCGTGGAATTTTATTAATAAAAATTATCTCATTATGTCAAAGCTTCTCTGTTAATTTCAGGTTCATGTTTGAGCACTCTTACATTCTTTTCAGAGAATCTGTGGTTATTTTTGTTTATATGTTCACAAACAAGACACGTTTAACAACCAATCAAACTAGAAAAAAGCCCACAAAATAGAGAAACCTAACCACTCGCATCATCCCAGATATAGAAAATATTAACATACTTCTGTCAGAAATTCGAAATAGACAAGCACGTAAAATGCCCTTAACTTGACGACTAGGTTTATTTTTACCCCTGGAATAAAAAGTAAACACATTAAGAAATTTCTATAATAGTTCCACTCCACCAGGACAAATTTACAAAACGCACCCTAAAGATTGCCCTGTCCTTTACTTAGATGAGACAGCACACTGAACATCAGCTAACCTTCCCAAGTCCATGAACATATGAACAGAAACAAACCAAGATTACCTGAATCAAAGTGCTAAAACATGAACTTGACGTTAACAGTAGAAACATTAAAGCGTTATTGATAAAATCAAACTATTTCACAATTAACAAAACACCAGACACATATCTGCATGTGTCTTATCATTATTTGCCCAGAAATTCCTAATGTTATGCAAATATTTCATATAACTTTTTCATATTTTCGTATTTTCCACTTTTTGATTGTTCAGCTATAAATCAATACATGTAGATTGATATTTATATGTATTAGTAATTACTTAAGTAATAAGCGATTCTAAAATTGAAATACATTGTTAGATTGTTGGATGCTGATTTAAATAAGGAAAGCTTCTTTACCGTTCAGAACTTGGTAATTATCGCACCAGTAACCGAAATGTCGTTCCTTTTTTAAACTGTAACTTATAATAAAGTAATGATGCAACAGTAATTTTCTTAAAATAGTGATAAATAAATATAAAATGTACAGTCAACCAAATTCCGAAAATCATATTGTATATACGCTATTTATAACCGTATTTTGTCATTCCACGTGTTATTTCAATCAGGAAAATCGCATTGCATTTATTTTAAAGCAAAACAGAGTGCGTACAAAACACAATTGGTAAAAATGTTTGGGTAGCAATCAAATAAATACATACGGCACAAAAGAGCGATCATGTTATTTAATTAAGTATGCTTACGGCACAAAAGAGGGATCATATTATTAAGTCGCGGCAGGATTTCTTTCCGGTGGATGCTACCATTCCTTCTAACTTTACAAAGCACAAGAAAATACCGCTGTTAAACTGGGAGGTTATTTTATAGCTGTCATTTCTATCAAAGATGTCAAAGAGAAAATGTTTAATTCATTTCAAATCAATTCATTCGACATGCTACTACAAAATATTTTGTCTACATAAACAGGTTCCCCTCTTTAGTAATTTTTGGAGTTCATTCTCCTATCTTGATGATGACTAGCTACTTTCCCTCTAGCTTTATACTACTAAATTAGGAACGACTAGCGCAAATAGTCTTTGTATAGTTTAGCTCGAAACTCAAAAACAAACAAACCTATCTTTAAAATATTCATTTCAGTCAGCAAACGGAAAAACTTTTGTTTTGTGTGAAATTCCCTCAAAAAGAAACATCCTATTCTTAAGTGTTTATCAGCACATACAAAGACTGAATGACTATAATGGTATTGATTTCAAAATGAATTTTCAGGAAGTACTAAAAGTTACTAATTCTTCTGTAATATACTCTTGACATTAATAATTTTGATAAATATATATTTTAAGACTAAGAGTTCTGGACATATGGAGCATAACAGATAGACAGACAGACATTTGGCTGTTATATAGAGAGCCAGTTTCCAGTCACACAAAATATAAAGATCTAGGATTTGAAAACAAACACGATGGTTACCGTGGTCGGATTAAGTCATACTCATAAAATAATCCAATTTGTTTAAGCACAATATCCATTCAAATTCATCTGATTTATTTTCGAAAGCAACACGCGTAAAAGCGCGTCTGTGATAAAACAACTTTATTACAATAGTAAGCTGATATTCAGTTAACGTAATATTTAGAGTTTTATTACTGTAGTCAGCTAATATTAGATTAACTTAAAAGTTTCACAGTTTTATTACTGTAGTCAGCTAATATTAGATTAACTTAAGTTTCACAGTTTTATTGCTGTAGTCAGCTCATATTAGGTTAACATTAGGTTTTACAGTTTATGTTGTTCATCTAAATGTTAAATTCAGAAGTAAACCTTTACGTCTAATCACCTTATCGTTGACACCGATTTTAAATATAGACAAATATCTATATTAATATCATCGTTAAGACTCACCAGTTCAACTCCTATCTTCAATATTTGGTTAAGGTCTATTTTAACACGCTCGCAATTTAGTAAAATATTTTTCCTATGTTCGTGGGAAGTATAAG
Organism: Carcinoscorpius rotundicauda; assembly: GCA_011833715.1. Classification (NCBI taxonomy): domain Eukaryota; kingdom Metazoa; phylum Arthropoda; class Merostomata; order Xiphosura; family Limulidae; genus Carcinoscorpius; species Carcinoscorpius rotundicauda. The sequence goes on from CM022402.1 coordinate 34,518,681, forward strand.
CCGAGTCTGTGAAATCTTGAGTCCGTTCCATAATAGTTTCTAAGGCACTTAACAACTGGCTTCTGTACACTGATCTGGCTGTGATTGTCTTGATTCCATCCAACAGGTCCTGCCGGTGAACCGTCGATAGCAATGAAAAACAACAGTTAATAAACATCTAGGTTTGAGACTAACAAAACTGTAGTTGGAAGATGAACAAAGACATACTGGCAGTAGGTAAAAGTAAAATATTGTAACGAAAACTTTAGAAGTGAAACACCAAACGTGTATCTCGTATCAGTTGGGTGTGGGTCTTACCTCGAATCTGTTCAAAGCATTGTGGACTGTAAAATATTGTTCCAGTTCTTCTAGTTTCCAGACTGAGGAACGAAAACGTTTGTTTTGTTTGCTAACAGTCCCGTTCCTCTTTGGAGCAGTGTTATCTCTCTTAGGGGCTATCAAGTCTGGAATAACGCCATCTTTAATTACACAGTGAATGAGATCCATAGCCCTTCTCATCTGTAGGAAGACCGAGTCTCTATTTTCTCGAACTGTTTCACAGTCAGGGTGACGTAGACAAGCCTTCAATTTAAAGAAAATGATAACCAGTTTTTGGAAAAAATGTAAACACGTTTACTCCGAATTCTATAACAATAAACCTAACTGGGCAAACTAGCATCACTCATTGTACCTCTATGTCGACTACTGTTTCCAGTTATAGTTTTTAAACTGTTTCGTACATATTAACTGGTAAATGTGTGGGACTATAACTGAATAACGATTTTTCTAATACACCTTTTTCAACACCAGTCTTTCTGGTAATAAAATGATAAAAAAGTTTAATAAGAAATAGTTCACACTATCGAAATTTATCAGCACGGTGAAGAGACAGACAGAAATTTGTAAAACATGTTATTCACATATTTTTAAGACTATGAAACGAAACTCTTGTTTAAGTATATTTTGAAACCAAACTTTGTACTTTATAGCCCTATTTCCAAAGAAGAGAGATAGAATTCAGATATTCAAAATAGAAGCTGTAGAATGATACGTAAATCTAAAGAACAACCGTTTCAATACGATTTATAGTTACAGGATAATCATGGCAAAATGATAGGTTATTTTGAGATTGTCGTAGTAGTTTCTTACTTTAGTCAAAGATTAACCGTTATAGAATGTTATGATCGTCTACAAAACGCTGTTGTAGTTTATGACATTGGTCTAGAGAATACTGTAGTAGAATATTAGATTAGACTACAGAACAACTGTTAAGTCATAACGTTAGAGTTATAGTGCTCAGTATGGTTCATTGCACTATAAATAATGCACTATAACTAGTTAAAGCTCTTTACTACCTTCATAAAGTATGCGATCGAAGGCAGAAGTAACTGAAGAAAAGATTTTATGTACTTGATAACAAATATAAAACTAACGTAAAATTTGATAAAGGGAACATAAACAGAGCACACTGTCAATTTACCTTTGAAGATGTGAGAAACATAATTGATGAACGTTGTAAAACTTGGTTTGCTACCTTCATCTGAGCTCGACGTCGATCATCTTTGTGGTTCTGAAAAAAACGACAATACATTAAGATAACACTGAAAGTTTCTAAACACAAATGTTGGCTTTTTAGTCGTCGCCGCAACAACAGTTACATTCGAAAAATCAAAAAAATCAAACACATTTATTAAAAATTGCACTTACACTAAATCAAGCTTGTTTCTTCCGAATTGTTCTTAAATTTGTTATTTATACTGAATAAAGTGTGGTTATTTCTCCTTAACTATTATTTGTTAGTTTTATTAATACTGAATAAAGTGTGGTTGCGTCTCCATAACTATTTCTTGTTAAGTTTTATTAGTACTGAATACCTTCTGGTTGTTTCTTCCCACCTGTTCCTGTTAGTTGTATTAGCACTGAGTACATTTTGTTTGTTTTTCTCTAGCTGTTCCCGTTGCTTATATTAAGACTTAACAAAGTGTGGTTGTTTCTTCCTGTTAGTTTTATTGGAGTAGAATATTGTGTATTGTTGAGAATGACGAGTCGTGAGAAGGAATATTTTTAGTTCTTATGTCAAGAGTAAATTGTGTTAACTCAACCATGATTATCTGACTTTCTAATCAAATCTTACTTGAAGCCAAAGTAAAGCATGTTGTTTTTGTAGCTTCTGCTACTGTGTAATTGCTGCTAACGATTAGCTAATGATTGATAATGAGAGAGAGACGAACACACTCCAGTGGACCAAAACTCTGGCAATATGCCAAATCTCTAAACCGTAACATTGGTGTAACGTTAATTTAGTTGTAATAAGTATTAACGTCTGAATTCAGTAGAACATGATGTAAATTGGATATTTTCAAACGACAAACGAGTAACTTGTCGAAATTAACTTCTAAATTTGTTAAATTAGTAAATCATAGCGAGTATGTACCATTAAGAGATACATTCAGGGTAATATAAGAAAACGATATTATATTATCAGTAAATTATCAGTGTGGTAGCTAGTTTAGTTAAAGAGTCAGAAATAACACATGCCCATACTTGTATTCAAGATGTCTCTGCATGAAGGATTCGACTTGTTTATCTATTATGTTTGCATATAGAGAAAAGTCAACATTGTCAAAATGATTGTCAGGTTCTGGTTTGGAAATGAAGGTTTTTAGGTTCGAGCAGCAATATGACTTAATGTTTTGGGTTTTTTGTAAGTCATAACTTTCATAGTTACTCCTGTTATTCAATTAACAGTGTAGGCTAGAATATATTCCAGAGAAAACTTATCTATCAGAGTGAACCACTTATAGCATAATTATTAAGTGGATACTGTGGCTGATATAGAGCAATGTTTTAAACTGGTCAATCATTCCACCAAAACCCTATTACATCTCACAAGCTTCAATACCATAGAATACCAACAACGTTCAGGGCAGAATTCTTCACTTACACCTTGCAGTTTAAAGACACCATCGACGAGCCACTACCCTTTATAATTAGGACATTATAACTCCACAATCATCCAGCAGACAACTGCCAAGAAAGAGGTTTCTTTTATCCTTCTCTCAACAAGTGGCCATGCTAAAAAGCCATTTTTGATATAACTGGTCACTAACAAACCTTAGGCATCTTTCATCCAGAATATACATCTGATAGCACTGAGATTTGTGGAAATTAAGTAGAAACATGATTTTAAAATCCGTTTATAGAACATGGTGGACAGTCAACTCTCATCAGAGCCACAGAAGGTTCTTACACGAAAGATAGTTAGAGGGCTACTTTAACATACATTACCTTGCAAAGCAACAACACTTTATGAAAAGCTAGTGGAGCATTAAGACTTTCTTAAATCAGCACAAAGATGGAAATGGAAACAACAAAGCATCCTGGATTGGTGAAAAGAATATAATATTTACAAATCACTAACAGATATAACTGAATACATTCCAGAGTGGATAGTAAAAGAACTAAATGATAAGATTAAAACCTGCATGTATGTGCAATTGTAAAGCTGGCACAAGATACTCTTCATAAAATCTACCCCAACTGTGGTGGAAGGATGTCGACCTCCTCTACAATAGTAAGGTAAAGGTAACAACCATAGAAATGCTTTCATTGACATTCAGAGAAAATGGTACTAAAGTAAAACAGTACAATAGGGTATTGCTATAAAAATAAAATACGAGAAATCAATAAAACATAATAAAGGAACTCACCTTCTACGAGACAGCCGGTCTCAACATGTGTCTAGCGTCCAGTGGCGCGACACCTCCTGGGATTATTATCTTGTTCCATCATTAGATAACACTAACTGTTTAGTTTTTAAAGCATATTGAAGATCTGTCCCACCACGATCATAAGTTGTTCCACTAGAATATATTCTTGTTCTATACGTGTTAATATAAATTTAAGCTACAGTAAAAGAATGACCCGACATAATTTGATTAGTACTCACGTGAACTGTATCTCCAGTCGTGGACGCTAGTTCCACCATTTCTGTTCCTATAATGCCGAAGATTTTCACAAATTCTGTGAAGTTACTTATGTTGTTTAGGCTCGTGGATACCTTCATTAGACAAAAAACGTAAATAATGCAGGGGTGTTTATTATTAAAATAACAACAGCACATGATAATATGTATATTGGATCTTAATACAGAACTCATTCTAATACTTAGTAAGTCATTAAAGTCGAAGTTGTACCACTGCTCTGAGTGTCAGTATTACTAAATGGCTCACCAGAATTAAAATATGTTAGTTGATGTGACAATAATTGTTCAAACTATAGAAAATATTCTTAATTTATTCATATCAAATTTCCAACCATGAATAAGAGTTTTGTTTCCAGTTATCATTCAGAACAAAATCTGAATAATTGAAAATGACGTAATCTAATTTCATAGTTTAACATTTCACTTTAAGTTTTATTATATTTTTCACAATCGCACAAAGGTTTTGAGATATTTACGTTCAGTCAAATAACATGTATATACTTTTGTTTTAGAATATTTCAAGTGTGATTTTTCGACATTTCGAAACTGAGATAAGCCATGTTTACTGTATTGTTAAATAAAAAAAGTACTTGTTCCAGAAAATAAATGTAGTATCTGACATCCAACATGCATTTATTGTGTCATCTAACTGGTAGCTTCTGTAATATTATTTTAACAGAAAATCAAAGTTCATTACAACGTCTACCATGTTGTGTTTTGTAGCATCGACAGGTTACAGTAAAATCTAACATGGTTCGTATTGTCGCATCTGATATGGTATGACTATGTGTTTCAGCATTTAGCCTAGTATATACTGTAAGATATAACGCGTAATGCATACCAGCATGCAACAGTATCTATTGTAACATTCAGTGCGGTATGTAATGTAGCATTTAAATCGGTATGTACTGTAACATTCAAATTGCTACAAACAGTCTTGGATAAAACGTTTACATACTTTTTTTTATTTGAACTTATTGTCTACATGCATGGAGTTGATACTGAATAAACCCCCGAGTAGTAAAAAAGAAGTTAACGTATGATTGGACAAATATGTGTAAGTTACCATTCTGGTCTATATGAGATATTTTGAACATTTGTTGATCAAAACACACATACACAATTGTTTTTTGTAAAAGGGTGTACTTTTAGTCATACCTCTTCGCGTGCCATTAGCTATAGGGCGTCAAACTGTTCGACTGTCAAAAATAGGTATGAAGCAAAGTAAACGGACATTGCCAGAACAGTAAGATTCCTCCAGTTTCATGTATCCAGAATCTTGAAACGACATCGCACTACCGAAAACATTGTTCCAGGAAAGTTTGATTGTAGAAAACTACTATCCAAGACGACCATCTTTTGATTAAATTAATACGTCAAGATTGGAAGAAATTTTGCAGCACTTTACCACAGGAATAGCATGAACATATTTATTTCAAGATCCAGAAGAACAGGAAACTGACCAAGCAAGGTTATTTTGCGAGAAGATCTATCTATAAACCGATATTAATGAGAATTCACCGCCGTCACCGTGTTATTTGAGCAAGACAGCATTACAACTTACAGTTAGGACACTGACGACAATGTCATCTTTTTAGAAGAGTTCTGTTTCTGGATTGTTGAAATGATGGTAGAATTCGTGTTTGTCATTTGCCTGTAGAATAGATGAGGGACAATTGACTTTCTTTCCCAGAGAGAGCATACATGAAGTGGTGCAGTAGATGTTTCAGCAAGATGGAAAAGCTGTTCTTTATATCCTCAAGCGGAACGTTAGTAGCGCCTTCTACAGGCATTACATGGATACGATATTTCTATCATATGCTTAGTAGAGGTTTGACAATATCTTTGTGTTCCAGATTGACAATACCACTGCCCACAATGCGTGTATTTTACAGGATTACGTCGACTAAGAGGACGTTACAATATATTTATGGCCAGCTAAGTTTCCAGAATGTAATCCCATCGAAAATTGTTTGGCAGAACTGAGCCAAACAATTGCTAACTACGACCCTAAACCAGCTACTGTACCTGCGTTGCAGCGTCTTCTAGTGACAAGTTGGAAGGAAATCATAGTAAATTATATCAATAACTTTATCAACAACATACCACGTCACCTTGTGTACATTATTAAAGTATGAGGAGGACCAGCAAGTACTGAATGTTTGATATGAACTTATAGAAAATTACAGTCATTATTTATAATAATTTGATGTTATATTTTGTCATTACATATGTTTTACTAAGATTTTTTGTGATAGGTGAAATGTTGAATTACATATTTTTCTACTGGCGTCTAATAAAATATTTATTTCTTAGTTTGAAAGCTCTAAGTTTATTTATATTTTATCTTAATAATAATATTATTATTATTTTTACAAAATATGTAAACATTTTGGACAATACTGCATTTTAATATCTAACTTTGTATGTATCCTGAAGTTAATTGTTTGTTTATTTTTTGAATTTCGCCCAAAGCTACACGATGGTTATTTACGCTAGCTGTTCCTAATTTAGCAGTGTAATACTAGAGGAAAAGTAGCTGGTCATCAGCACCTACCTCCACCTCTTAGGCTACTCTTTTAACGATAAATGGTGGGATTGACCGTCACATTATAACGGCTGAAAGGGCAATCATGTTTGATGTGATGGGAATTCGAACCCACAACCCTCAGAATATGAATCGAGCACTCTAACCACCTGACCATAAAGGGTCCTGAACTTAATGTGAGCTATTTTTATTACTTGAAGTGTTATGTACTCTATTGGTCTTGATAGATGTTTTGGAATTACATTAGTTAAGGTAATATATTCTGTAATGTCTAATACATTACATGATGTACTATATACTCCAGCGGTTTAGTTAGATGTCTATTATCTGTGTTACTTAAGGTATTATACACGTTATCTGATGGTTTAGATGGATGCATAAGATGTATTTCTTCAGGTATTGTATATTCTAGCAGTTTAGCTGAATATTTTAGATCTAGTTGTTTGAAATACTGTATACTCTGGCGATTTAACTAGTTGTCTAAGATCTACGTTACTTGAGGTATTGTATAGAGTAGTGGTTTAGCTGGATGCTTTAGATTTGTGTAACTTGGGGTTTTGTATGCTCTAACGGTTTGGCTGAATGTTTAAGATCTCATAACTTGAAGTATTGTATATCGTAACGATTTAGATAGAAGTCTAAGATGTATATTACTTGAGGTATTAAATATTGTACCAGTTTAACTGGGTGTTTAAGAAAAAAACTACTTGAATTATTATATACTCTGACAGTTTAAATAGATGTTAAAAATATGTAGTTATATACGAGTACTTAAGGTATTACTGACTTACCCGCTCTTTACTACTGAGTAACTGTTGAACGACTACGGTATCTGCCAGTATTAAAATTTTTGTTATCGATGCCAATAGACCATGGGTTGCCCTTGCTGTCCGGGATCTGTCAACTCCATGGCGGGAAATCTCTACTCGTTGACTTTCGCAGAATTGCTCGATCAACAATGCTAATAGAACCACACACATTAATGTTATTATACACAACAACAATTGTGAGAAGATAAAGACAGTGTGTATGAGTTAAGAACTTTTATTACTATCGTACCTTTTATAATCTGATAAGAGAATATTAGTCAATTTTAAACCGTCACGTAAGGAAATTCTTCAGAACAGACGTTTCGAACATCGAACATTGGATCCTAGCACAATATCACGTGGCGCATGAATAAATACCTGCGGTCCTTGCATCTCGACAAGCTTCGTACATGTCCACTTTAATCTCAGGATTGTCTTCGGCTATACATTCTCCTACAGTCACAAGCCGCTCTATTGCTCTAGTCATGGCTTGCCCAACACGCAGCAAGACCCTTCCGGCCTTCTCCGATCTACCGTACATCTTCCTGGACAAACCGTAAAATTAGCGTCAATATCCGTAAAAATTATATGTGAACCTAGATATAATTTGAAATTAAAATAAGATGTGTTATGCCGGAAAGTTTAGCGCTTCATGAAGCTTAAAAACAGAACATAGAGTGGATTGATTAGGAATTATAATCAGGTAACTTATACCGTTATAGCATTAAAAACTTCATTAAACCTTAAAAACTAATATGTATATACTAAAATATTCCGTGAAAAGTATCCTTGTGTGATTGTATACGTACTAAGGAAGAACATCTGCTTCTAATCTAAGCCTAAACTCCTTTTTGGACCACTGAGGAAAGACTAAAGTCGAAAGTTATTTGAAGTATGTATAATCTGCAAGTTAATGTTACACTTTCATGTGTAATTCTTCTAAAGTTATAGAAAAATCACTCTTAATAACGACGACAGCCACTGTTCACATCGCCTCAAGATAGGCCTGGCATAGCCAAGCACGTAAGGCGTGTGCAACTCGTAATCCGAGGGTCGCGGGTTCGCGCCCGCGTCGCGCTAAACATGTTCGCCCTCCCAGCCGTGGGGGCGTATTATGTGACGGTCAATCCCAATATTCGTTGGTAAAAGAGTAGCCCAAGAGTTGGCGGTGGGTGGGGATGACTAGCTGCCTTCCCTCTAGTCTTACACTGCTAAATTAGGGACGGCTAGCACAGATAGCCCTCGAGTAGCTTTGTGCGAAATTCCAAAACAAACAAACGCCTCAAGATGTATAGCGTTCTTTCGTACACTTTAACTGTCTCACAAATCGTCAGTCAGTACGAGATACAGGCCAAATGTATATAGTTTGCATTATATACATTAAAAAAGGCCTGTACATTGATTGTAGATTAAACTAATATGTGAAAGTACGCTATATAAATATTTAGTGTTAGACTTACATATTCGAAAATAAAATACGTGCTAATCGTTGTTATATAAACAGAACTATAAAGTTAACCTTATCGATAGTACAGTACTAATACCATGTTAAGAACCATAGAGGATGAAATAATTATATAAAATTATACTGATGATTAACAGCACCATTAGTAACAAAACACACACCTGTGTTCGTAAATATGTTACTTCAAAGTCCTCTACAATTTGGAAATGTCTCCCTTCCCCCAGTAGAACACCAATAAGTTTAAAGACGTACAACTCTTAAATATGGTGTTTGATCTCACTTGTGAATAGAGGCTAGATATCCCATTATGCAGCCTCAAGCTTAAACGTAATATAATGTAATTATATGCATGTCTGTTCCATAAGGACACAACTTGGAAATATCCGCCTATAATATAACTGCTAATCATAAAAGTGTGAGGAATTAGTATTGTATATAAACAAACTGATTGTTGACAGAAACTGTTAAAGTACATGAAGTGCAATAGGTAGTTTGGGGAAAATGCAATATCGCACTTAAAGTTTCATAATACCAGTTAAGTCAAAGTAAAAACGTTCACAAAACCAGTTATAACAGTCAAAACGTTCACAAATTTAGCTAAAATACACACAAAATGTTTACAAAACTAGCTAAAATCACAATAAAAACATTCGTAAAACTAGCTAAAACACAGAACGTTCCTAAAAGTGGCTATAATATAGTCAAAATGTTCACAAAACTTGCTAAAAACGCAATCAAAACGTTCACAAAACTAACTCAAACATAGTCAGAACATTCACAAAACTAACTAAAAAACATAGTCCAAACATTCACAAAACTTGCCAAATCATAATCAAAACTAGCTAAAATACAGTCAAAACATTTACAAAAACAGTTTTAACAGTCAAAACGTTAACAAATATAACTAAAAATACAGTGAAAATGAGCACAAAACTAGCTAAAACAAAGTCAGAAAGTTTACAAAAATAACTAAAGCATAGTCAGAACGTTAGCAAAACAAGCTGCAAAAGAATCAGAACGTTCACAAAACTAGGTAAAAACACAATCAAAAACGTCACAAAACTGGATAAAATACAATGAAAACTTTCACACAACCAACTAAAACACAGTGAGAATGTGCACATATGTAGCTAGAATACAAATAAACGTTAAACACACCGCCAAGACATTTTTTTAAATTCACATTATAAACTTTGAAAATATTATATAGCAGCTAAGTTTGATTTCACTTTCAAGGTTTTAGAGTTTCGGTAATTCAGACTCTTTCATTTAATCCGTGGAAGTTTAATTTCCCATGTAATGTCAGATAAAAGTTATTAATTTTGATTCATAAAATGAAAATGTCTGGACAGTGTATTGCATTAAGTTATGTCTGTGTTGTCGTAGAAGAAGAAAACAAAAGCAAAACATTAAAACTCCCTAATGCAAACTTAATTGATTATCGTTTAGAGTTGAGTGTAAAATTATTAGGCTACAAATTTGATTTCGGTTTTTACGCTGGAAATTTCACTTATTTCCTTGCTTCTTTATCCAATAAATTTATCGAGTTAAAGATGATTGCATCAAATCACTATACAGTAGGACAACACAATATTGTTAAACAGAACTGACAATCTGTTTTTATTCTCACCAAATAATGAGTGCGTTTTCTTATAGCAAAGCCACATTGGGCTATCTGCTGAGCCCACCGAGGAGAATCGAATCCCTGATTTTAGCGTTGTAAATACCGCTGACTAGCGAAGGGCATCAAATAATGAACACACATTCCTTTCTTACGTTAAAATGAATCTGTGTCGGACCCTACAACATGCTTTCCGTCTTTTTATTAAGTTAAGTTATTCGGTTACGTTTCGTACTGAGGTTTTCCAAATGAAGTCATTCAACTATAAATAATTCGTTAGAGTAGAAGCGGCTTTAAAACTAATTTACTAAGCATAAAATAAGCACAAACTGGGATTTGTTCCAACAACAGACTCGTTTGTTGTCTTGTTTTAAAACAAAACAGAAGTGTTCCTCTTTTACTCACGTCCTCACAGATATTAAAATTAATGATACTTTTCACATTCTAAAGCTAAATTATAATGATCATTTCACTCGAAGAGCCAGTTTATGCAAAAAATAATTTTTATATTATAAACATCATAGCAAACAAACACTTGGCTTTCATAAAACTGTAAACAAATATTTATATCATAACGTTCATAGCAAACAAACACTGGGTTTCATAAAACTATAAAATAATATTTATATCATAAAAATTATAGCAAACAAACACTTGGCATTCATAAAACTGTAAACTAATATTTATATCATAAACATCATAGCAAACAAACACTGCGTTTCACAAAACTGTAAAATAACGTTTATATCATAAACATTATAGCAAACAAACACAGGCTTTTATAAAACGGTAAAATAACATTTATATCATAAACATTATAGCAAACAAACACAGGGTTTTATAAAACGGTAAAATAACATTTATATCATAAACATCATTTCAAACAAACAATGGACGTTCATAAAACTGTAAAAAATCAGGATTGCTACTTTGTATAGGGAAAAATCCTAACCTGGGGGACTACTACTTTATAGATGAAGACATCCTGATCTGAGGATTACTACTTTGTTCAAGAGAGCATCCTGATCTCAGGACTGCTACTTTATACAGGAGAACATCCTGATCTAAAAACTGTTACTTTGTACAGGAGAACATCCTGATCTAAAAATTATTACTTTGTACAGGAGAACATCCTGATCTAAAAATTATTACTTTGTACAGGAGAACATCCTGATCTAAAAATTATTACTTTGTACAGAATAAAATCCTGGCTTGTGAATTAATACTCGTGATGAATATAAAATGAAAAATTCTTTTTTATTGGTGTAAACTGTATTATTCAATATGCTTTTATGTGCGATAGTGTTATTGGTAGATAACTAGAAAAATAAATGTCTGTACGTATTTTTGAGTTTATCCAAGAACGTTTTATTACGAACCTGCTGGCACTGAATGTAAGAGTTTGCGCTAAAGTAATTCTTACACCTCTCCACATCATGAGATCCAGTACGAGTCGCGTGAAATGAGCAAAATATGGAATAACGTTAATTCGTCCCTAAAGATTCCATAAAATGGTGGTGAACAATTCGTGAAAAACTTTCATAATTACATTTTTATAATATGCTCTAAAGGAAATACATTATATTACTTCCAAGACATTAAACAATAAGTGGGGAAAAATCCTAAATTTCATTCTATTACCTCTTGTGTAAGAAATAAAAATTCTAACAATTCCACTTTTGTGATATTATTATAATAACAAAACATCGAAAAAACTAAAAATGTTTGTTTTTCAAAATTATGTATCATTACGTGAAAATTCCACATAATTTTTGTGAGTTCTAACAAGTCACGCAGTATTCTAAAATTGTATTATTTATTGGTAATATAAATACATGACAAGTGTTTTTGATATGCTAAAGTATGTTTTTAGTACCAATAATTATCGTATCCTAAAATTTTGTATTTTTGGAATAGAAATGTACATTTCCAAAGTTCAAACACACTGTGATACAGAACGTGACATTATACCCTCTGTATCCAGTACAATCAACGCTTTGGCCAGAAGGTTAAGTTATGGCTATCTCTTTCCATCTCGATTGAGCGTAGAATCTAGACACAGGATGAAACTAAAACTGCTCCTACATTTCTACACCCATCTACAGTTCAACACTTTAACATTTTGAAATGTTTTTAAAAGCTTTTACTGAAATGTTTTCGAGTCTTCTAACGTTCGCCAAGTGTTTCGCACGCTGAAAGTTTGTCTATTTTGATCACAGGCACATTATATTTCCTTTCAGTATTCGCCTGTTTTTTGTAAAATTATTGGTAGGTTTCGATCGTACTGCATCGGTTGGAAAGTATAATTTACAGAGAGAAGAATGTCTGAACACGCGTGGAAATTATAACTAACGATATTACATAAAAAAGGCCTCATTGGTGACAAGGCAACATGGACCTCTGAGTCAAACTCTTACTTTATTTGTTTATAGGGAATTTTAAAGAATATAAAATCCATAAAGACCAAGTAACACAGTAACTTGGGAGACTGACGAGTTTAGGAAACATATGGGAAATATCCATTATTATATTAAAACATATACAAATATATATACACATACAATATATACAAATATATGCAATATACATAATAAATGCAACGTACACAGTATACACAAAAATACAACATACACGACACAAAGAACTTACGCAAAATGTACACAGGTTATCGTAATGTTGCTTAACGAATAAAAATAGGATATTGTAACGTTACTAAATGTATAAAGAATGAATTACTGTACTGTTATGATATGTTTTACGAACGGGTTACCGTAATATTACTGAACGTATAAAGAAGGATTTGTTGTGGTGAAATTTTAGAACTAGAATACTTGTATATTTACAATAACACAAAGTGAAAGACGAGACATTTATGGTTCTTATGGGATTAACTTGTTAATTAGCCATGTCTATCTACATTAAGTGGTTTTTAGATTTCCTTAGAAACGTCATATATAAAACTATGCAGTTAAATACACATATACAGTCATATCTGTAGCCTTTCTCACATTTCTCGTGTATTAGCGATGAACTCCAGTTTCTCGTAATTGACCCGTATTTTAAAGAAAGACACATGGGTCTGTCTGCTGTGTGCACTATAAAGAACCCAGTCCTGAATTTTAGTCGGTAGTGAGTCCGTAAACGTATGGCTGTCCCACCTGAAAACTCAATAATTCACATATTCTTCAAGTCAATTGTACAGTTTATTCTGTCGGTTTGAGGATTTTGTTTCTAATGTTTAACAATGACACTCTTTCCCAAACTTAACACGTACACTTGACAAACATACCTCTAACAGTTCCACTACATTGTAATCATCGAATTTCTAATGTTTAACAACGACAAACTTTCCTTATTTAACAAATAAATCTCTAACAGTTCCATTACATTATAATCGTCTAGTTTCTAATATTTAACAACTAATACATAATAGTGTTATCATATTATAATCGTCTAATTTTTAAAGTTTAACAACGACACATAACGGGTGCGTTTAACGAACAAATCTCTAATATTTCCATTACATTATAATCATCTGGTTTCTAAAGTATAAAATGACAAACTTCCCCTACTTAACAAACAAATCTCTAGCAGTTCGAAAACATACTCGTCTAGTTTCTGATGTTTAACAACGACAAACTTCCCTTACTTAACAAACAAATCCCTAAGAGTTCCATTACATTATAATTATCTAGTTTATAATGTTTAACAAAGACAACTTCCCTTACGTTACAAATAAATTCCTAAGAGTTCCATTCCATTTATGTAGTTTCTAATGTTTAACAACGACATACTTCCCCTACTTAATACGTGAACTTAATAAACACATTTCTAACAATTCCATTACATTATAATTATCTAGTTTCTAATGTTTAACAACGAAACACTTCCCCTACTTAACAAACAAATCTCTAACAGTTCCATTACGTTATAATTGTTTAATTTCTAACGTGTAACAACAACACATTTCCTTACTTATCACGTACACTTAATCAACAAAATTCAAATAATTTCAGTACAATGTTCTTCTCTTCCAGCAACATCTGTGCCTGACGTTGAGATATTGAGTATTTGTGTGTATTTTTTCTCATAGCAAAGCCACATTGGGCTATCTGCTAAGCCCACCGAGGGGAATCGAACTCCTAATTTTAATGTTGTAAATCTGTAGACTTACCGCTGTACAAGCGGGGTGCAAGTTGGGATATAAAAAGAAACATTTTATTAGTTTTGTTTATCTAACTCGCTATTCCTGAAAACAAAAATACAGTAAATCTGAAGCATGGTCTCGTGATTCCATCATTATCTTTCTTACACGGGAAAGATTCAACTTACATATCGATCTTTAAAAAAAAAACAGTTTAAGAAAGAACCGTCTTTTCTAGCGAAATGTATGTTCAAAACTATACTATCAAGTCTCAAATAAATGGTCAGGTGAATCTTCGTTCTTTCAATGTTTAATATGTGAAAATAACAAATAATAGTTTTATCCTTATAAAACTTAGGTCCGGAAAATATGTTAATTGTATGTATGGTGTTTTCGTCTGTCATCTGCTCGTCATAGTGATTCTACATTTAAATAACATGAAACATCTCTACCATTGATGATGCTAATTTATTGGTCTGAATTATTCATTAGCCAAACAGATTTATTACGGATTACCGATGAGGGGTAAAAATTCTCCGAAACTGGTATAACGGAATGATAGTTGATAAGTTGAATAATAGATAGTGATTTACGTTTATTTTTTAGTTCTGATTTGTTTATAATTATAAGCTTATCTGTACTGATTTAGATAACGTTATACATTCAGGGCAATAGATTGTTTTGTTCTTTTTCGCTCCTCCCTTATATATTCGTTAGTACGAAATAGATTGTCACATAATTTTATCATATATTTTCATTGTTGGAAAACATACTTTTACCCTACCCTTGACTTTACCATATTCATTCTATCCGTAGGGTTAGCTCTGGTACATAACTAAAAGCCTGAATTAGAAATATAAAATTAAGTTGGTTGTTTGAATTTCGCACAAAGCTACTCGAGGGCTATCTGTGCTAGCCGTCCTTAATTTAGCAGTGTAAGACTAGAGGGAAGGCAGCTTGTTATCACCACCCACCGCCAACTCTTGGGCTACTCTTTTACCAATGAATAGTGGAATTAACCGTCACATTATAACGCCCCGAAGGCTGAAAGCGCGACCCTCAAATTACGAGTCGCACGCTTTAACATGCTTGGCTATGCCGGACCTGATTAAGTTGGTACAGCGACAAGTCTACAAACTTACAACGTTATAATTCTAGGTTCGATTCTAGCGGCGGACACAGAAAATAGTCCAATTTTCCAATTAACCAATCTTCGGTCTTCATGTGAAATTAAGTTATTAAAGAAGATCGAAAGAGAAGAAGGTTGTTCCTATAAAGTAGGTTGTTAAAATTTCCAGGTTTAATATTGTTCTAAAAACAGTACTTCAACAATATGTTATCACACATATTCATCGTATATTATGTTTATATTCAACCGAAATAAACAAAAAAATTTCTTATCAAAATTTTAACACGTTGTTTTTAGAAGAGCCTAGCCCCCTTCCATAACTTTAATTTTACTGGTTTACCTGTTCGTTTGTTGTTGTTGTTTTTGTATTTTTTTCATTGGTTGATATTAAAAACGCGATGTATTTATTTCACTTTAAAATTCTGTAACACTTTAATACTGGAATTCAGCTAAAATTAAGTAAACAGAAAGTAATTACCGATAATTATTATCGAAACTTTGTGCTTCTAATGGTTTCTTATTTTATTTTGTTCCTTGCAACATGTTTATAAATTGATATTTTAAACTCCACGGAACTAACAGCTCACACCCTGGCTTTATACTACCCCAGTATAACATTGAAAATCCGTCTTCATCTTAAACCATTAGTTACGTGGGTCTGAAGGGTTCGTTTTATTAATTCAATTTGAAATACAAAACCTTGTTTCACACAAAACCGGTTTAATACATTGTTACGTGCTTACAATCAGTGTCTTTTTTAAGTAAGAACATTCGCGATCCTTTGATCTCTTATTTTCATTTCCCAGTTTCCTTCATTTCTTCTTTGTGTAAGTAGATGGAAAGTCGTGATGAGTTTAAAAAATACTTTATGTCACTACCTTTTGTCCTCTATGTATTTTTTGTGAGTTTTTTTTACCATCTACTTGTAAAGCACGTAATAAGAAAGAGTTATTCAGAAACCTATGGCTTGCTACCATTCCTATACTGTTGTCTGCTTTTGTCCTGATAATGAGAGAAATTCTCTCATACTGTATAGGACACAACCAGTTGTAGATTGGTTCATGCATAGAATTGTGACAATTTACCGTTGTACATTTATTTTAGTGCCTGCGCTTGTTACTGTATAGTTTTTCTTTTTTCACGTGACCTTTATTCTTGACTGTGTATTGCACAAGTCCCGCCTATTCTCGAAATTTGCAGAAGGTTCTTGAGTGTAAAAATCAACAATATTTGTTTTACGAAAGTGTGCAAGAATATTGTTGAACATTCTAGAAACGAGTGTGACTGGTATATAAAAACTGACTCGCCAAGAGACAATGAGTATTATTATTACTTGTCAGCTACAGTTAGTGTGCTATAGGCTTAAAAAGCTGTAACTATGATTAACGCCTATTAATCGGAAAACTACAGAATTTGACCAGGAACGTTTATAGCTTTCAAATATTACAAACCGTTTCACTTCAGTGAGTTACTTCGGACATTATAATTTCTTGGAGAACATTAAATATCTTTTTCGGAAAAAGTGAGTTTCTAACTGGCGTGAGACTAGCCAAGAAAGACATCGTTATGTATAACAAAATCAACTCCGAATTAAGTTGGTCGTCATGGGCCTGGATCGTCGATAAAAAAAATTAAGTTCTAGACCGGATATAAGACTCAGTATTATCTGTAAGTTTGTAAACTCTTTTTGTATAAACCATCATTTGTAATAAGTACTAGTAATAACCGTTATTATAAATTGTATTGATTTTTTCTTTATATATTAAAATATATTTGTATTAAAAAAGAAAATTGTGTGTATCAATCTTGTTGGCAAATAACATAAATTTAATAGACATAAACATTTAATTAACTACTAAATTCAAATAACAGTTTCTGGTCATTTGAAATAGTAATACTTAATGTACAAAACATGGATCGGAAACCTTATAATACGTAACAGGATACATAAATAACTGTAAGCTGGTTCGTATACACAACACAGAACCAGTTGTAAGTTGATTCGTATACGTGGTACATAACAAGCTGAAGATAAGTTCGTGCACAGAACACAATACCATTTGTGGTTTAGTTCAACAACAGAACATAAAACCATTTGTAGGTTGAATCATGCGCATAACATATAACAAGTTGTAATTTGATTCATGCATTGGACAAATCACTATTTATAGGTTGGATCATGCACAAGACTTGGCCAGTTGTAATTTGATTCATGCGCAAGATAATTGACCAGATATCGGTTTGAAAAAGCAGTATAAAAGACAGCATTTCAATGAACGAAAGCCGGAAAGTGCAAGAGACAACAAACAAAACAAGAGAGAGGCAAATGAAGAAAGTAATATGCTGTAAGTAAGAAACGAAACCTAGTTTTAAATCCTTATTATTATTTACCAGTGGTAAAGAACAAAGTGTAAGACTCTTATTGGATATTTAACTGTTTGTATCACCGTGAAGTTATTAGACTTTGATACATATGCCTAAAACTCGTTTTCACTATTCCATTCCTTATGACTAATACAAAATAATAATAGAGGATAGAGGTCATACAAAATATAATCGATAGACTCGCATATGAGTAAAATCAAAGGAAACTCATATACACGAATAACAAATTACAGATTCGTGTAAAATACGTGTGCATGTAGAACAAGCGATATCGCAAGGTTACCAAAGATAGTTTGATTGAAGTAATAGAATATGAACGTGAGAAAAACACTAAAAACGCGCGTGGAACTTGGTGCAGCTGCTTGTATAATGATGAATAAACTCAATCTGGCGATAGTTCTGCCACGCCCACGTACTCTTAGGTTAATAAAAGAAGCACCTGTCTATTACAGTACAGCACAATCTGCAGTTTCATCACTCTCCAGCGAGTACGTGTAGAAGAAAAGAACACAATACAACATGTAGAATAATTTGTCGACGGATTGACGAGTAAGAAGACTTGTAGATGAACAGTATAATTTATATATGCAAAAACGGCTCGTTTGGGTTGAGAAAATATTTTACATAGAAGAGCGAACAACGTTTCGACCTTCTTCGTCATTTTTTTTTGTTTCTTTGTGAACCTGACGATGACCGAAGAAGGTTCGAAACGTTGTTCGCTCTTCTGTGTAAAATATTTTCTCAACCCAAACGAGCCGTTTTTGCATATATATTTCTCTACAAGTGAGTTTTCTCGACATCACTGATTAGTATAAGTTTAACTCGTATAAAAATAATATGAAAAGCTTAACAAATAACATATTTATGATACGAGGACATAAACATATTTATCAACAGACAGTCAGTATAACAAGTTAATATGTACTGTATCATCTATATAAACATATCGCATGCATAATAAAATGTATAAGTAACAGAGAGACACAATGCAACATACATAAAAATATCACCAAGTTAATAAAACACGAAGTACAATGTAACATTCTAGCAAACAATGTGAGGTAAATATAAACATTGTTCACAAAAAATAAAGTGTACATACAAATATTTGTTACATTTAAGTACCTTTCGGTGTTAAAGTATAACTTTAATATTCATAAATTGTTTGCATAAATAAAATTAACAAATGAAATATAAGTAGAAAACCAGCATGAAATATTAATACAGTGACACCTGGGTTCTCGACGACTCACTTCTCGAACAATTCGGTTTTCGAACAAATTGTTTGAAAAAAAAAAGTCTCGGTTCCCGAACCAAGCTGTCGTGGCCCGAACCCCCGAAATAACCCGACTGATAACCCGAACGACCCTTCGACCATTTTCGGCCCACGTCAAGATGGCCCAAAATATTTTACCCATATCTGTTGCTCAGTCCACACGTCCGCTAAAATCTGCTGTTAAAATTCTCGTTTTTCTTTTTTTCCTAAATATTCTGATTAAATAAGCCACCGTGGGGTCAAAGAAGAATAATGAAAGCAGCAAACCAAAAAGAAAAGTTGTTAGAGCCACAATAGAGGTGAAAAGAGATCTCATGGCGAAGTACGAGAGTGGCGTTCGCGTGTCTGACCTTGCTATACAGTTTGGTATAGCGAAGTCTACAGTCTGCACCATACTGACAAATAATGAGGTTATCAAAGGATCTGATGTTGCAAAAGGAGTGACAGTGCTTACGAAACAAAGATCACAAACAATGGAAGAGGTAGAAAAAATGTTGTTGATTTGGGTAAACGAAAAACAGTTAGCTGGTGATAGCATTTCTGAGACCACCATTTGTGAGAAAGCAGAGCAGTTGCATGCTGAACTCCTGAAAAACATCCTGGAACGAGTGCTGATTCAAGTGATGCCATAAGGCTAATAGGGGTGGTTTGAAAAATTTGGGAAGAAAAGTGGCATACATAGTGTGGTGAGACATGGGGAAGGTGCCAGGCAGAAACAAACCTCATTAGACAAGTTTTTAGTAAGAAATAGGTCCAGTGAGTCTCAAGCAGATTGTAGCGATACAAAAAGACAGAAAAGAATTTGTTTGTTTTTGAATATTGCACAAAGCTACTTGAGGGCTATCTGTGCTATCTGTCCCTAATTTAGCAGTGTAAGACTAGAGGGAAGGCAGCTAGTCATCACCACTCACCGCCTACTCTTGGGCTCCTCTTTTACCAACGAATAGTGGGATTGACCATCACATAATAACGCCACCACAGCTGAAAGGGTGAGCATGTTTGGCGCGACGGGAATGCGAACCCGCGACCCTCAGATTACGAATCGCAAGCCTTAACACGCTTGGCCATGCCGGGCCAACAGAAAAGAGAAACATCCCCAGAAGGAGAGTTACCTGACGTTTTTATGGAATGCGACTCCCCTTCCAAACAATAATAGTCCTCCTACTCTCCACGTTTCTCACCACCTTTCACTTACGACATCAGCTCTCAGTACAGGTAGAGTGCAGTTAAATTTTCATTTATTGTTTATAGTTTTTGTGGTTGACTTTATGCATGTATTATTATACAGGCATGAATAAGCAATATTTTTACTTAAAATGCCTCATAATGCGTAATTTTTTGAGGTCTGTAACGGATTAATTTAATTTATAGTATTTCTTATGGGAAAAATTAATTCGGTTTTCGAACAGCCTTCTGAAACGGATTAAGTTCGAGAACCGAAGTACCACTGTATATTCACCTAGCAACAGTATTAATTAGTGTGTTTCTCGACTGTTAAGTCTAATTGCTCCTACTAACATATTTGTTTGTTTGTTTTTTTAATTTTCCGCAAAGCTGCACGAGGGCTATCTGCGCTAGACATCCCTAATTTAGCAGTGTAAGACTATAAGGAAGGCAGCTAGTCACCACCACCCACTGCCAGCTCTTGGACTACTCTTACCAACGAATAGTAGGATTAACCGTCACATTATAATGCCCTCACGGCTGAAATAGCAAGCATGTTTGGCGCGATAGGGATTCAAACACGTCAGAAGTTTCTCAACTGTTTAGGCTAATTGCTCCTTCTAACATAAATCGTTTATTCATGATGTATCAATTGGACAAATGACTATCTACACATATCTTTCCCTAATTTTGAATAAAAGCAGTTTATCAATAAAACTCACCGCTAATATTTGTCATCTAAAACTAGCGTTTGACCATCACTGTTATAACGTTTTGGAGACAACGAGTAACGAGCCATGAACTCTCAGATTCATACTTCGAGCATACTAAACATTAGGCCACATTTTGTCCATTATCAAAATGTGTGTGTGCTTTCTTATAGCAAAGCCACAGCGAGCTACCTGCTGAGTCCACCGAGGAGAATCGAACCCATGATTTTAGCATTTGAAATCTGTAAACTTACCGCTGTACCAGCGGTGGACATCAAAAAAGGGTAAAAATAATTTGTAACTGACAACGTCGTTTGTTTAAACTGTTAAATTTATGGTTATCCATCCAATTTCTCTTTTATATAGCTTTTCAGGCAATACACTTTTGCAACAGTATATGATAAACTGTTAGCTAGAAGTTACGTTTATAAATTTCTCTCATACCATCTTTGAATAATAAGAGAAATGTTTGTTTTGTCACAAAAGAACGACGTAGAAACAAAAAAAAAACATAAAACCGTTTATTGAGGCTTGCTTTATTGAAGTTATTATAAATTTCTAGACAAAATATTATTTTTCAAAGACAAAGTTTAAATCCTTTCCCATCTGCAGATGCCTAAACAAAAAAGTACCTCGATAGTTTTGTGTTCTTAACTGATCGTAAGTTATCTTTGAGAGTGTCTGTCACTTTTAAACACTTGTTTCTCATAACCAACGTTACTATGAATATATTCTCTAATTTCAAGTTTATCTTGTTTCAAAGACCTTTTTATTAATTTTAAATTAATATTACACGAGTCTAAAAAAAATAAAAGAAGAAAAGTAAGATAAATTATTAGGCTATTTTAAATGATCTTATAAAAGTATCAGCATATTCGACTTGAATCTTAAAAAAATAAGAAATATGATGGCCGGACAAAAATGAGACAAAATCACAAACCAGATAATAAATTATATCACCAAATTTCTCGAGCGGTCAGTCTTTTCAAATAAAGCCTAAAACTGCAGAGAAAAAAATGTCTTAACCTTATCACCTTCTTTAAATTTAACTACCCAAGTGCGATGTAGAAAGAAAGCGATCATAAATCAACCATTCCCTTCAGATAAAGGCCATAAGTACAGAAAAAACTTTAATCTCAGGTCGAGGAAGCTGCAGACAAATGAAATATCGACGATGTTTTACATTATTATTTCAATTGCAATAAAAAAGGTTTTGTATCAATGACTAAATATCATGGTTCACAAGATGCCACATTTGAAGTTTAGTCTGACCCGAAATCTACAATGAACAGTTTTTTATACTGCAATAAACCAATCGATTTTTATCCTTAAACAACGACAAAAGCAAGTTTTTTTTAGTTTAAAATTTTAGTTGAAACATTCAAAAATAAAGTTGTCAGACCACACTCGAGTAAAACACCAACCTCTTGGGGTAGAAACTAACTCCACAAGGTACCAACAACTAAATAGCCGAGTATCTTACATCAAAGACATTAACTCCACAGTGTATAAACAACTAAATAATGGAGTATCTTGGATAATAGACATTAACTCCACAGTGTATAAACTAAATAATGTAGTATCTTAGAGTAAAGAAATTAACTCTACGTTTACAAATAATTAAATAACAGAGTTTCTTTCATTAAAGAGACTAACTTCAGTGTGACAAACAACTGAGTAAAAGAATATTTTAGATTAAAGGAATTACTTGCATAGTGTAAAAACAATTAAATAATGAAACATTTTAGATTAAAGAAATTACTTGAATAGTGTAAAAACAATTAAATAATGAAATATATTAGATTAAAGAAATTACTTAAATAGTGTAAAAATAATTAATGAAATATTTTAGATTAAAGAAATTACTTGAATAGTGTAAAAACAATTGAATAATGAAACATTTTAGATTAAAGAAATTACTTGAATAGTGTAAAAACAATTAAATAATGAAATATATTAGATTAAAGAAATTACTTAAATAGTGTAAAAATAATTAATGAAATATTTTAGATTAAAGAAATTACTTGAATAGTGTAAAAACAATTAAATAATGAAACATTTTAGATTAAAGAAATTACTTGAATAGTGTAAAAACAATTAAATAATGAAATATATTAGATTAAAGAAATTACTTAAATAGTGTAAAAATAATTAATGAAATATTTTAGATTAAAGAAATTACTTGAATAGTGTAAAAACAATTGAATAATGAAACATTTTAGATTAAAGAAATTACTTGAATAGTGTAAAAACAATTAAATAATGAAATATATTAGATTAAAGAAATTACTTAAATAGTGTAAAAATAATTAATGAAATATTTTAGATTAAAGAAATTACTTGAATAGTGTTGAAACAATTGAATAATGAAACATTTTAGATTAAATTAAATAATTCAAATGTGTACAAACAACTAAATAAGAGAAACATAAGCAGAACTAAAATGTGTAACAATAGCCAGCCATAAAACGAAAGATGTAAATACCAAAAAAACAATGCACAAACGGGAAGAAATGTCAAGCAACACAAGAGTCAAAGTATACAGAAACAGCAGTAGAAGTCAAGAAAGAAATAGCAGGGTCAAGATAACAATTTGAGTTTTCAGAATGAAAACATCTGACGACAGAAAATCCATTATGATCAATGAAAAGGACCGAATAATTTCAACTAAACTGCTATTTGTAGCGCATGTGAAATTTCTGAAAATAGTGAACAGAATAATAGTTGACACTGATGTTTTCGGCAGGCTGACTTAGAGTGTTGTTTGTTAGCATTTAGACTTTTCTTTATGTCCAAATCATTTTATTGGTGAAGTAATATGCACTCAGAACAAAAACTTGCTCAGTACCTAATGTTTTTTGTCGCTCAATTATTATGAACTAATTTTTAAAAAATTCTGAAACGTCCGTATGAAAGATGCTTTTAGGTTTTAAATAAAATTAAGAGAGATCAACGTCTTTTACTTGCACAATAATCTATTTATAAAATTTAAGTTTAAAAAGGCTTTAAATACTGTAAATGTTTCAGTGGAAATAATTTTACCATTATGAGGAGAATAAACCATGAAGTTTCTCATGAAACCTTGTTTTAACAAAGGATTCTCTTAGATTTACTTCATTTTTTTTCCAATACCTTTTAAGTATTTTTTACATTACCTCCATCAGAGCCGATTCATCCTTAGAAACTGTTTTTTGTTAAAAACTAATATAAAAAAAGATTTAAGCCCAGCAGCCATGGAAGTAAATTTTTGAAAATCGTCGGTATAAATGGCGCCACTGTAAAAACCTTAAGAGTGTACACGTAAAGTTTCATTAGAAACTTCATGTGTACTACTTCATGATTTAATCTTCTGAAGAAAGCGAGATTATATTCACAAAAACATGTAGACTTTTTAAAGTTTTTAACTTCTATTTTTATTAATTTTACAAATACATTATTGTGCAGTAAAAACATTTTTGCACACGAAATGTCTTACGTATTAATGTTTATACATATTATCGTGTCTAATATTTATTATAAAACTTCCTTTTCCACCTAATGAACCAGTTGAAGACAAATCTTATAGAGAATTCCAACACTTCTGAATTATTTGAAGTTTGAGCTAAAGTTGAGAAGTAGGTGTTATCACCAAATTCATACCGTAAAGAGAAAGGTAATCTTAAGGACTTAAACAGAATGGCCCCCCAGTGGCTCAGCGGTATGTCTGCGGACTTGTACGCTAAAATCCGGGTTTCGATACCCGTGGTGGGCAGAGCACAGATAGCCCATTAAGCTTTGTGCTTAATTCTAAAACAACAACAACATTAAACAGAATGCTTATATTTAAATTTATCATTACAAACCATTGAACATGCATTTATCAGAACCAATGATTACATAATTTGCAGTTACGGAATGTTAACATTTTGAAAGTTTCCGTCTGTACTCGGGCCTGCCATGGATTACGACTCAAGGGTCGGGGGATTCGAATCCCCATCACACCAAACATGCTCGTCATTTCAGCCATAGGAGAATTATAATGTTACGGTCACTCCCAAGAGTTGGCGGTGGGTGGTGATTACTAGCTGCCTTCCCTCTCGTCTTACAGTGCTGAATTAGGGACGGCTAGCGCAGGTATTCCTCGTGTAACTTTGCGCGAAATTCAACAATAAAGATCCTTCTGTATTTTGGATTTTAACATTACCCGGACACCTTGAACCCGTACTAAACAAATGTAAACATGAGCTGATACTTTAATCGATGTTTCTATTTGTTTGTGCAATGAAAATCTTAAAACGACATTGGATACTTTTTTTCATTTACAATGCCGCTTAGAGTTGCTGGATCTACACTTTTCATAAAGATGTGTTTCTGGTTCTTTTATTTACAAGAAGGAAGAATTATTCTTACAGGTCCTTCTATACAGGTGCAGATGCAGGCTCATGTTCTTTCACGCAAATAAAGACTGGTTCAGGTCCTTTCACACAAATTGTGAGGTTAATTTGGATTTCTTCCACACAAATAGAGGATGTTTCAGGTCCTTCCATGCATATAGAGAGGCTAGTTCAGGTCCTTCCATACATATAGAGAGGCTACTTCATATTTTTTCATACAAACAGAGAAGATAGTTCAGGTTCTTCCATTAAAGTAGGACAGTTGCTTCTGTTCTTTTATTGAACAAAAGATGACTGGTTTAGATCTTTCCTTAAAGAAAGAGTTGATGGTCTAGCTTTCTTGTTAGGTACACATATAAAGTACTGTACTTACAGCACATGCGATGTAATATCTTCAAAGTATATAATAAACGTAATTATACTTCTCATAAAACATTAGAATATTATTTTTCACGTAACATTCGTAATCTAATCCGTCAGTGGTTTGCGTGGCACAGAAGAGAATAAATGTATAGCAACTTAAACACGTCATATTCGTCATATCCAATACCGACGACATATTTCGCTAAATTCAGAGATCTTCTACGGTCAAAAAATATAATAGACCTAAGAAAATGCCTCATAACAAGTAAAATTATGAATCATCGGACTGTGAAAGGTGTTTACACATTGTTTATCATTCGGGATATACATAATATGTAATGTCTTCAGGCTATATATCACAAAAAATATCCAGAATACAAAAAGAAAGCATGTACAGCTCTTATTCCATCGAGTTTTGGGTCACTTTAAATAATTCCTGTGGTTATTAATAATTCCGAAAATAGACAACAGTAAATGGGGTAGGGTAGTTTTTCAACTGCGGCATAGTGGTACATACAACTGACTTTTTGTTTGTATTTTTTTCAAGTATAGACAGTTCCTTTTTCCCATGACCAACTTGATAAAATTAAAGTGTTGGACTCAGGAAGTCAAACCTTTTCGGCTGAGGAATTTGACCATGTCCGAGGTATCAGATTAATTTAATCCCACCTAAAATAATTTTAATTTGAGAGTAATCTGGTAGAGATCTCGATGAGTAATAAGATCAAATATGGTTTATACGCCCCTCACGTTGATACTGCTGGCACACAAAGAAATAGCTAATAAAAAGGAGGTAGAGAAGTTATTACAGATTATTTTACACTGATCCTGCATAAAGGAATTTCAGGTGCCGCGGCTGTTGAGAATTCCCTCTTGTTCGTTAATAAAAGGGCATACGTATCATATTAGTTTCTCCCTTTCTAGAGCAAAATAGTTTAAAACCACTTAACAACTTACGATTTGTCGATAAGACAATATGGATAGTAGTACTTGAGGTATCTTTTGGAGCGTCTTATGTAGTTAGACATTAAACACTTGAAGAATAAATGATTCCAGCTGACGCTCCACAAGTTTTCACATACATCACGAAAGTTTCTCCTTCTTCTAAAGAAGTATCAACAGGGCGAATGTTTTATAAGCGAATAAACATTTCAGGCTTATCGAATTTCTCTTTTTTGTTTTTGTACCAAAAAAAACAAAGTTGTACTTTATATTACTGACTAATTTCAGTTATAGAAATGAACAGTTACCATTTCTAGTTTCAGAAAATTAGACACTTTCTTCATGTAGATTCCTATTTCAGTTCGAAGAGAGGCTTACCTGGACACTTAGAAAAGATCTAGTTCCACTTGAGACCACTACTTCATCAGCTAAATACCACAACTGTTTCCCTCTACAGCTACCAGTATACTCTCTCTGGCTGGGGAAATATTGAAGCAATCGTGCTTGTTCAAAGAATACCCTCCACTGCATTGCGCTGCGATACGTTTCTCTTGCATCCAGAGCACGCGCAAAGACGTAGGCAGCTGAAAGTCCAATTTCGAATGAAGAAAACAGAACAAACGGCTTACTTCAACTATCTGAATACGGATAGACAGATAAGAGTTAATTATCGTAAATAAATTATGAGTAAAGACAGAGAAAGATCAAATTACAGGAAGGGAAAAAATATCAAGAGGCGTATTTTTATAGTTGATGTGCTTAGTTATAATTTAAAAACAGATAAATAGAAAGTGATAAATAGAGACAAAAGCATGCATAAACAGACGTAAAGAGATGGAGACAAAAAATAAAAGTAGGGAAATAGAAAAGCTTCAAGATACATATGTAATTTTTTTATCTTCGTTCTGAAGTTATAAGATTCAGTGCAATTTTTTACACAACGTCGCCTCGTAATTCCTATAATTTTGAAACCTGTTCATAAACGTCGAAGATTTAATATTGGGAACAGCATATTTATAAAACGGTATGTAACGGATTTGCCGTCATACATTTACTTTTAAAACCTATTCTTGTTTTGTTATATTTTTTGTACGTAACGAATATTCTTGATTGTGTATTGTTCAAGTCCTGTTTGTTTTCGAACTTTGTAGATTCTTGAGAGAAAGAATCATAGATAATTGTTTTACGAAAATGCGCCAGCGTTCTTGAACATTGTTGAAACTTCGAGAAACTCGGATGATTCGTATAAAAGGCGAGAGACAACAAAAGATTATTATTATTGGTCAGCTACAGACAGTGTGCTCTAGGCATCGGAAGCTACAAATGTGATTAATGCTTATTAATCGAAAAACTACAAAATTAGACCAGGAACGTTTATAGATTTCCAACATTACAGTTCATTAAACTTAAGTGAATTAACTTAGGATGTTAGAATTTCTAGGAGGACATTAAATATCTTCTTTGATAAAAATCCAGTGGTGCGAGGTCAATCTAGCTAGCTAGCTAGCATAAGCGAGGTGTGACAATATCAACTAAAAATTGATCTATTCGTCATGAACCTGGATCGTCGATATAATATTCAGTTCTAGACCGGATATAAGACTCAGCATTGTTTTTAATTTTTTTTGTAAAACTCTTGTAAAAAAATTATCATTTGTATTAACTATTAATAATATCCGTTATTATAAATTGTACTGTTTTTTGTTTGTATATTAAAATATATTTATATTACAAAAAGAAAATTGTGTTTATTAATCTAGTTGGCAATGTCATAAATTTGATACATTTTAACATTTAATCAACTTATAAATTCAAATTTCCGGTTATTTGAATTAGTAATACGTTACGTACAGAATATAATACATCGTAGAATTGTCCAAAATAAATTATAATACATAACGTAACATGGTAAAATCCAAGAATTTCTATGATCAGATCAAACATAGCCTGGCATGACCAGATGGTGAGAGCGCTTAACTTGTAATATGACGGTACCGGATTCGAGTCCCCGTTACACCAAACATGCTGGCCCTTTCAGCAGTGTGGGAGTTATAAAATTAAATTACAGTCAATCGCACTATTCGTTAGTAAAATAGTCCTAAAGTTGGTAGTGAATGGTGATGAGTAACCGCCTTCTCTCTCGTCTCACACTGTTAAATTAAGAACGAATAGCGCAGATAGCCCTCGTGTAGCTTTTAAGCGAAATTCAAATACACACAAATAGATCAAACATTGCGTTACACCTAACGTATGTTCACAAAGTTTTTGTTACAGGTTCAGTTTTAAAAAAGAATCTGGAATAATTTTGACGTCAACAGCATGCGATGTTTTACCCTCCTAAAAAGTATTAGAAAGTCAATCAGTCATTTTGATCACGTGTCAGGTAGCAGCTTCGTGCTAGCAGTTCCCCACTGGCGCGTCACCGTCTGTTATATCTGTATCGTATATTACTCATGTTATCCGTCCGTTCGTCTTTGTTTGTTAAGGAAAGGGAGTGGACAGCACAGCCAAGTCACTGTATCTATATGATTAAAAAAACGATATGTATAAGTCATTCTGTGCATTTGTACATTCTAACTCAAATGGAAACCCAATATTCTTTATGGCTAACTGAATACTTTTACATTTGTACGAGTACAAAAGTAAAATACTTTAACTGCATTGTTCTTTACGAGTGTTAAACTACTACGTTTTTAAAAAAATAAATTTAAATACAATTACTTTAGTAACATAAACAAACAGACAATAAAACACATTAAATTAACTCTTTAAATTTTCATAGCTTATAATAACGCAGTACCATTAAATGTTTAAACAAATTTCCTATCACAACAAACATGCTAGCCCTTTCAACTGTAGGGGTGTTATAAAGTTTTGGTCAATCCTACTATTCGTTGGTAAAAGAGTAACCCAATAGTTACCAGTGGGTCGTGATGACTAACTGCATTCCCTCTAGTCTTACACTGCTAAATTAGCTTCATGTAGCTTTGCGCGAAATTAGAAAAAAAAACACCTAAACAAATCAAAACAGGTGCTTATAAGTCTACAAATAGGCCTAAAGCTAAAATACGCGTTTATCCGTTGTATATTACGGCATTAAGCCTTTATAGTCACAACAACAACTCCATTCATTTTCGATGTTTCAGAGCACTGCGCAAAAGGCAATAATTATAGAGTTCAGATGATATACAAATGTGAATTAGACACATATACACACACGAAATTAAAAATTAAACACATAGCGAAAGTTGATATTTACACTTTTGGATTTTAAAAATTCACTATTTTATAACGTCGTTTTATGAAGAGTTCGATCAAGAGAAATTCTTCAAGATTGTACTTAAAAACGGCGATTTTCCAGAAAGACAACGTATTCATATAAAAAAAAATGTATACAGTAATATTTTTTCTTTGCAATCATTCCATACTTTTACACTGCTTTACTTCAAATACAACTCCATACTCTACTTAGCAAGTTCTTGTTTCATTAATGTTAAATTACATAACACAATAATAACATTATTTAAGAGATTTGTTTAACATGTGTACATTCTAATGTGTATATGTTATTGCACTTAACAAAAGCTGCATATATGAAAAAAATTTTGGTTCATGTAATCCGTAATGACGAGAAAATCCACATGTATAAAAGATAATATAAGTAAAAACGGCTGGTATGAATAAAGAAAGCTCTGTGTAGAGGAGCGAACAAGTTTCGTCCTTCTTTGGTCATCGTCAAATTCGCAAAGAAAGAAAGAAAGATAGAAGTAACTAACCGATAGCTGACCACATGTTTGAAGGCGGTTGTGTAATTGAGAGTAAAAATGTAGAAGGCGTGCTTAGATGTCGTGAATATGACGATGACCAAAGAAGATCAAAACGTTGTTCGCTCCTCTACATAGTGCTTTTTCTATTCATACCAGCCGTTTTTACATGTATAATTTTCTCTACAAGTGGGTTTTCTCGTCATCACGGATTATGATTTCATCACGGTAATTATACGAGTCTGTATTTTCTTTATGAATTGTACTTATCTATGTAACCATTATGTCTGAACTAACATACATTACACCACTACTAACAGTACACTCTCATACGATCATAAATAAACTAATAAACCTAAAAATTATGAACAGAAAAAAAATGACATTTACTCTATTCAACAATGTAGAAAGGAACAATTAATCTCTCACTTTGTAAAGGTAAAACTATTAAAAACTTCTGATCAATGCCCCAACATTATCCAAAATTTACAGAAAAACTACTTACATCCATGTTGAACAGGAACTACAAAGAACTCCACGACTTACAAAAACAAAAAATGAACCTAAACCATCGACTGGCATGCTGCACTAAACCTGAGATTTACAGACTTATACAACGAAACATAAACCAAACCAACACAACGAAAGACAGGGACAAAAAGATCTGCCACAACAAAAAACTAGAGAAACTACGATGTAAACAACAGAAAAAACACCAACACGACAAACCGTTGACTAACCTCATAATTAACAGTTCCGACCGACAATTAAACACAGACGAGATACATCTTCTTAACAAAGGACTCAACTTCGAAATAGCTCTTAGGTTCTGTTACGTATGATCTGTTACGTATTTTTGATGTTTTAAGTTCTTCGTAGACTAAACGCAACAGAAAAACACAGATAACAGCTTGTATAATTTATTACACTAAACTATTAACAAATATAACAGATATAACATAAATTATATGATAACAGTGTCAGATATTAAGTTACAACATTCGAAATTAATTACAAAACAAAATAAAACTAGTTTCAAACTTCAAAATTAATCACAATACAAAACGGTACTGGCCTGTATCTAATGTAATGATCTAAAATTAAAGTCTCAAATTCCAGTCTAGGGTGTGAATTTGGTCCCACGAAGAAATTCCGAAACAGTTCACAGTTCAATAAATTCGCCGTCTCTCAGCACAAGCAGTAATTCAGATGTATCGTAGAGATTGACGAAATAAAATCACAGCTTCCGTAGATCTAACTTTAGTCACAAATCCAAGTTGAATAATCACAGCAAACACTTGATCTTTCTCAAATAACTGACTCTCTTTTTTTTAAATAAAACTGATGTGTGAATCTCACTCTTTTTCTTCGAATAAAACTAATGACTGAATCTATCTTCTTTTTTCGAATAAAAACTGATGACTGAATCTCTCTCTTTTTCTTCGAATAAAAACTGATGACTCAATCTCTCTTAATCAATCCTGTCTCTCGCATCTTCGTCTGTTGATATATTGTAGGCCTAAACTCCCCGAAAGACCGCGAAAGTTTTACAGGTCTCCAGAACAATCCGCACATGTCCGTTCTTGTACGAGACTATACGTCTAGACACGAAGTCACCAGCACTCATTTACAAACATATGATTGGTTTACTTAATTCAAGAAAGTTCTAAATGAATAACAAAATATTAGTTTAAACTTCGAAACAATAATATAAATATGGGAAAATGAATAATACAAATGAAAATTCAAACACAACACGACATGTTGTCGTTTACAAAGTATTTACACGACATTTACATAACACTCTCCCCCTTAAAAGTAAAAAAAAAGTTTGAACTTGTGAAAACTTTTTTTTGTTTTGCTTATTTGTCTTTTGAAACCAACTTAAAAGGGTTAAATCCAGTAGATTCTGAAATAACCTCGCGAACTTCAAACATTAAGAAGGGAACACCCTCAACCCAGTTCTCTGAGTGTTTGTGGCAATAATTTGGTGGAAACGTTCAAGGACACCTTGTGATTCAGGATGGTATGCACTAGATGAAACTTGATGGAGGTTTAGATGATGCATGGCTTGTTGAAATAGTTTGTACATAAAATTTGTGTCTTGATCTGATTGCACAACTTTTGGAATTCCGAACATGGTAAAGGATTTGACAAGAGCAGTGATTTTTCTCAAAGGGATAGCCTCAGGGAAACGTGTAGAAGCACACATGATTGTCAAGAGGTATTCATTTCCTGCTTTGCTTTTTGGCATCTGGGCAACACAGTCGATAATGACTCTTGAGAACGAT
This sequence comes from Carcinoscorpius rotundicauda, assembly GCA_011833715.1. NCBI lineage: Eukaryota > Metazoa > Arthropoda > Merostomata > Xiphosura > Limulidae > Carcinoscorpius > Carcinoscorpius rotundicauda. The sequence continues at coordinate 34,551,629 of CM022402.1, forward strand.
TCTTCAAAGGCAGGAATAGGCTGCAGTGGTACTTTTGGAATCCCCTGGTTTGGTTTTTCTGTCATTTGGCAAGAATGGCATGCCTTACAAAAGTCAACAACATCTTGGCGCATCTTTGGCCAATAGAAATGTCGTCGGGTACGATCTAGGGTCTTTCTTACACCTAGGTGTCCCGACAATACATGGTCATAAGCAAGACTAAGAATATCATTCCGATAGCATTTTGGAATGACGATTTGGTGAATAGCATTCCACTCTTCATCAGCAGCAACGTCAGGAGGTCTGTATTTTCTCATTAGCACACCTGACTTCTGGTAGTAACAAATAGGGACAGTTCCTATTTCATTTTCATCAACAACCAGTTGTAGAAGAGAACGAGTTTCAGGATCATTGTCCTGTTCCTCAATAAGTTTGTTTCGATGAAGAGAGTCGAAAAATGTCTTAGTGTCATCAGTAGAACTTAAAGTTGAGTCAGAAATCTCATCGATGTGAGACATGAAAGTATCAGATAAAGAGAAATCATCTTTGGATTCCTGAGAACGAGTAACAGCACAGGCGGGAAAAACATCAGGAAACTCTTCAACGAGTTGCTCTGTACTGGGGCTAATAACAGGTGCTTCAACAACACGAACCTCTGGTACCACCTTACTACCAGCCAAATCATTCCCCAAAAGCATAGACACACCTTCAACAGGCAATGAAGCTTTAATACCCATAGTCACTGGGCCTGAAACTAAGTCCGAATGTAAATCTAATCTATGAAGAGGAATAAAAACGACGCCACCTTCTACACCAGAAATGAGCACACTGGCCCCAACGGATGACTTTTCAGAAAACGGAAGTACACTTTCCAAAATCAAACTCTGAAAAGCTCCAGTATCCCACAGGAGTTTAATTGGTTGTAGATGTGAATTGCCAACAAAAGAAACAAAACCTTCAGTGATGAAAGGCTTAAATTTGTCCTCAACAGGATTTTCAGGTACATCAATAATATTGGGCTTAGAATCCACAGTGGACTGGACAGGGTCAAAATCATTGGGAACCAATGATGTATCAAACAAGGGCGAAATGAAACTATTGGGTGATGGCTTATTTTTGAGCTTATAGCACTCAGAAATCAGATGGCCAGGTTTCCTACAATAAGCACATGTTTTGGATGAGAATGGCACGTTTTTAGTAGATGATGAGCTTATAGAATAAGATGGAGTCTTCGTTTGAGAATTAGAAGTTTGCTCTTTTTTGTCTCTGTCGACATTTGCATAATATTTGAATGAGTCATTGGGTTTCTTTGCTGTGTGATTTGTTTTGCTTTTATATGAGAAATCTTTGTGAGTCAAAGCATACTCGTCTGTCAAGACAGCAGCATCATGAATTTTGGAAGCTTTTTGTTCATCAATATAAGTTTTTAGCTCTAAGGAAATACATCTTTTAAACTCTTCGACTAACATGAGTTCTCTGAGTTTTGTATAATCCTCTTTAATTTCTCTGGAATCACACCACCTGTCGAAGAGAGTTTCTTTTTCACGAGCAAATTCGACATAAGTTTGGCTGTCAAACTTTTTGTAACCACGAAATTTTTGTCTATATGCCTCTGGCACTAATTCATAAGCATTCAAAATGCATTTTTTGACGTGCTCGTAATCATAACTTTGCTCGGCCGTGAGTTTGGAAAATACTTCCTGGGCTTTACCCTTGAGAACACTCTGAAGTAATACTGTCCAATATTCGGTACGCCATTTTAGCCTAAGGGCCAATTTTTCAAATTGCTGAAAATATTTATCTACAGCTTTTTCATTGAATGGAGGTACTAAACGAATTTGTTTGGAAGCATCAAAATTATCCAACTGCATTTGGACAACCTTTTTTTCTGTCTGTGCCTTTCCCATATTGATTTCTTTATCAGGTTTAATGCGTTCCATTTGTATTTCGGCATCAAGGCGTTTGTTTTCTTGTTCTGCCTCAAGAACAAGGCGTCTGTTTTCCTGTTCTGCCTCAATACGTTTTTGTTCTGCCTCAAGTCGTTTGGTTTCTTTTTCTGCCTCAAGTCGTTTAGTTTCTTTTTCTGCCTCAAGACGTTTGCTTTCAATTTCTACACGAAATTTCATTTCCATTTCCATTTTTTTTTATTCGAAATCTGGGTCAAAATGAGTGACAGGCAATTGTTGTGCAACTGTTTGAGGTAAAACTTTTTGGCTGACCAAATGTTCAACAAGAATTTGTTTGATATCTGCTTTCTTCATTGCTTGCTTCACTTCTAAATTAAAATGTTTACCAACATCAACCAATTCAGATTTTTTTAATTCACTGATTAATTCGAAAGAGGGATTCCGATTAAATTCGTTTATAAAATCTTCAAGTTCGAATGCCATTTTAAATATACAAGCTGTCTATCTGTATAGAATATAAATCTTATTTTATAATAAAATTAAATTGTTTGTTCGATATCCCGGACAAGCCCCCAATTTTCTGTTACGTATTTTTTGATGTTTTAAGTTCTTCGTAGACTAAACGCAACAGAAAAACACAGATAACAGCTTGTATAATTTATTACACTAAACTATTAACAAATATAACAGATATAACATAAATTATATGATAACAGTGACAGATATTAAGTTACAACATTCGAAATTAATTACAAAACAAAATAAAACTAGTTTCAAACTTCAAAATTAATCACAATACAAAACGGTACTGGCCTGTATCTAATGTAATGATCTAAAATTAAAGTCTCAAATTCCAGTCTAGGGTGTGAATTTGGTCCCACGAAGAAATTCCGAAACAGTTCACAGTTCAATAAATTCGCCGTCTCTCAGCACAAGCAGTAATTCAGATGTATCGTAGAGATTGACGAAATAAAATCACAGCTTCCGTAGATCTAACTTTAGTCACAAATCCAAGTTGAATAATCACAGCAAACACTTGATCTTTCTCAAATAACTGACTCTCTTCTTTTGAAATAAAACTGTTGTCTGAATCTCACTCTTTTTCTTCGAATAAAACTAATGACTGAATCTATCTTCTTTTTTCGAATAAAAACTGATGACTGAATCTCTCTCTTTTTCTTCGAATAAAAACTGATGACTCAATCTCTCTTAATCAATCCTGTCTCTCGCATCTTCGTCTGTTTATATATTGTAGGCCTAAACTCCCCGAAAGACCGCGAAAGTTCTACAGGTCTCCAGAACAATCCGCACATGTCCGTTCTTGTACGAGACTATACTTATAAACACGAAGTCACCAGCACTCATTTACAAACATATGATTGGTTTAATTAATTCAAGAAAGTTCTAAATGAATAACAAAATATTAGTTTAAACTTCGAAACAATAATATAAATATGGAAAAATGAATAATACAAATGAAAATTCAAACACAACACGACATGTTGTCGTTTACAAAATATTTACACGACATTTACATAACACATCCCAACCTTAGAAATTAAAGCATGTTTAGATGAGACTTGTGATACTTTCTACAGAAACCAAAAACAAGAAAACAATCAACAGAAAGAAGACAACTTCGACAATTCTATTAACATTCAACAGCCAAATTTCCCAGAAAAATTAAAAATTTATATTTTCCAAAAACATCTAAAAACAACTTCTTAAACAATTTTTTCAAAGAATATTCTTACAAAACCACCAACAAGATTTCACAAGACAGAAAATTAAAAAAACAACCTTACAAAAAGAGACATTAATTCCATTAAATACCTAAAACAAGACAAAAACATTAAAATTCTAAAAGCAGATAAAGAAAACACTATAGTCATAATGAACACGAATGAATACATACAAAAAATGAAGAAAATTAAACCAATACACACGAAACACAACTAAACAAAATACTACAAAAATGAAAAAAGCCAACAATTTCAAACACTTTATTCCTACCTAAGCAAGACTGACTCGCGCACACCACAAATATACGACATCCCCAAACCTCATAAACCAGATTGTCCGCTACGACCAATAATGTCCACATATGAGTCGTTTTATTATAATATTGGTAAAGACATAGCATGGGCATTCTCCAAATATATGACATCAGCTACCTCGTTCGTCAAAGACTCTTTTAATTTCAAAGCTAACCTTAATTAACTTAACCATAAAACCTTAATAGTCAGTTTCGATGTCATATCTCTCTTTACAGAAATCCCAACCACCGAAGCCTGCAAGACAGCCTTAGAACTCTATATCCGAGACCCTAACCCATCAGTAGACACTACAGCAACCAAATAGCAACCCTCATAAAATTCACCACGATGAAGGCAAACTTCATGTTCAACAACCACAACTATAAACAAACAAATGGCCTATGTATGGGCAACCCAGTATCACCAGTTCTAGCCAATATTTCTTTGACACAAGTTGAAACACAAACAATTAACACAGCATTACATCCACCACTATACTGGTATAGATATGTAGATGATACGATTGTGGGATTCATATCTACAAAACTCGCACTTAATTTTTTCAATCACATTAGCTCTATAATTCTAACATTAACTTCACATGTGAACAGGAAGAAATCAATCAAATATCATTTCTTAACCTCAAAATTACAAGAACCGATACACAATTTAAAACAGAAATCCAAAAAAAATCACCCATACAGGACTATACATTCCTTGGGACTCAGCACATGAAACAAAACAAACACTCAGCATACTCAGACCTAAATAAACACAGCCATTAAACTATGGTCACCAGATAAAATTAACGATAAAACAATACTTCATCAACATCAAGTTTTTTCCACAAACCATAGAAAACATTATACACACACACACACACACCTAGACAAAAAAGCAAATTTAACTAACAAAAGTAAATCTATCCCACGAATTAAAAAAATCACGAAACCATATACTGCTGCATACCATATATTCCCGACATCAACAGAAAAATAACCAACATTTGGCAAAAACTAGTAAAAAATACGACATTTCAGTTAATACCAAATTTATTCAAAAACCAGGCACAAAACTAAGGTCTATCCTATGTAAAAAGTACAGTGGCAAACACCACACCAGCATTATTTATAAAATACAATGTGATAACTGCCACGACTTCTGTATTGGAGAAACAAATAGAAAAATGGAGACCAGAGTCAAAGAGCACAAAAAGTCATCTTCACACGTTTTCAAACACTTCATATCAAATAAAAACAACATAACCATAGAAAACACCCAAATACTAAATAAAAAACAAACAAAGAAACACAAAATTAAAGAAGCCTTACTTATACAACAACTCAAGCCCATAATAAACCAATACAAAGGAACACCTTTATACCTATATTAATATATATAATCAAACATCTAAACACGCCCTCTACATCCCTACACTCAATTACACAACCGCCTCCAAACATGTGGTCAGCTATCGGTCAATTTCCTCCTTTGTGAACCTGACGATGAATGAAGAAGGACGAAACATTGTTCGCTCCTCTATATAGTGCTTTCTCTATTCATACCAGCCGTTTTTACGTATATACTGTAACTTTGGATCATATAGCAGAGCATACATTCTGTATGTAATAGGTCGAGTAGTCGCTCTCGTGTTATCCATTTCTTATTTATTTGTTAAATGTAAAAAATGATAAAATACAATATAAAAATTATGAAAAACATGGTAAAATACAACATAAAAAATAAGAAAAACATGATAAAAGCACAACATAAGAATTATGAGAAAAAAATTCAACCAACGTCCAGTTTTAAGATATCAGTGAAATTTTGTTAACATAAAATAAAACTTTTAGAGTTGAATTTTAAGCAGAAGCTCAAAGTTAAAACAAGAGGTTCTGCTACTAGACAACGAAACTTGGAGTTCAAACCCCTGAAGAAGCTTTCATCCAAGGATAATAATACAGCAATCGTATAAAATCAGTCAATTTCCACGTCAGGTTAGGAAATATTCATTAAACAAGTACATGTTAGTTTATCACTGAAGTCTCTATTTTTAAGTACTCAATACGACGTACGAAAATACAAAAAATACCTGCGTTTTCTTCCCACAAGAAGATGAATTCACTTATATAGAAACGTAACTAGTGCATTTTGCATACACACGGACAGAACCGTTTAAACTCGATACAAGTTTGCTGTTTGTACTTGCAAATGGAAACTATTAAACGTTACAGCTCTGATTTAATTTTCTTTTCAATTTCCGGTGGTATGTTTTGTAAATTCATTTTTTCTTTAGCCTCTTTTGCAGCATCAACAGAATTAATATATTCTTCTACTGATATAAAGGTGTCTGTTCAAATCGTGGATTTTCATGTACATGTCTAAAAGTGCTCTTTCATTTTTCGGAATAAACTGCAAGGTTGACTTAGACAACATTCTGACCAGAGTGGCAGCCTAAAAATAACACTGTTCTTATATTATTCTAAGATCGCTGTAGTTTCGAACACTTCATTCAATTTATATACATACCTTAATGTAAGAAACTGTGTGTCATTTCATTACTTATACACACTAAATATTTCTTTGATAACGTTGAAATTTATTAAATAAACTAATTATCCCTGTAGTAAGCAAACGTATTGTACTAATATTAATATCACTCGGAAATGCAAGTAGTTAACATTTCTAGACCTAGGAAGATACATTTATACCTGAACATTAAAAAATAACCCGTTCTCGGAATTTATACACTTACTATTACACTACACTACGTGATTAAATAGGGTAAAATATTATTGATATGACGTAACTGAAACACGATAAAGAATGTTATAGTACCGATATCTTTTGGTCGTTATTGAAGTCAAGCCAGCGAAATCCGTTTATTAAAGCTATTTCAGAAATATGAAGAACTTCCACAAATACATACGACGCTGGTTCGAAATAAGCCTTACAAAATTTAGGTAAATCTATTACATTTATTTTAAACATTTTTCAGTTACTTATAGAAACTAATTAGTTACTGTTGAAGAATAAAAAATGCTATAAACCACAAACTAAAACTCACTAGTCAAGACCGATTACTGTTTCAGAACTATTGTAACAATCAATGAAAAAACAACACTTATGAAACCAATAACACTAACTAGTAATAATCGAGATTCTGTTTTAAAACTACAATAATTACTAAAGAACGTTATGCTTTTTATTCATTTCTAGTACAGAACGAATATCGTTTGTGTTGTTGTAAAACCACTAAAACTAACCAGTAAAGACCACTTACTGTTTAAAAACTATAATTATTAGCTAAGAACAAACATTGTTATAAAACAACTAAAATCACTAGTAAAGATCACTTTCTGTTTTAAAACTGCAATAAATATTTGTGAAAAACGAATATTCTTGTAAAACAACTAAACTCACAAGTGAAGTCCACCTTCTGTTTTAAAAGTACAATAATTACTTGTGAAGAACCAATAAAACTAACTAATAAAGAACGATTACTGTTTTAAAACTATAATTATTAGCTAAGAACGAATATTGTTGTCAGACAATTAAACTCACTAGTAAAGACCACGTACCGTTTTAAAACTACTTGGAAACACTGAAACACTATTCGAATGATCAACTGATTAGATACTGATCCATTTATAAAGATCTGATGATAAACCGATTTCCGTTCCGACTGCTTGAGCATGTATAGTTACGTTTATGAACACTTTAATGTCACGTTGAATACTAGTTTACAAAAACGAACTAGCTATCCTCACTCAAACAACAAACTGGTGTGGTAACAATTTATTTAGTAACCACCTTACATGTAGCGAGTCGTATATGACTTAAAACCTATAAGAAATAAACCTAAAATTATTACATTGTCAAATTGTTTTTAAACTATTGTAATAAATACCTTTTCTTCTCGCTTTATCATCTGAAACCAGAATCTTCCGTTTTTCACCAACACACATTCCGAGAACTCCCTCCTCAAACTCTTTCGATAGCATACCAAATCCCAGTTGTACTTCTATTGGCACACCTCGGTCATACCTTAATTGGAAATAAATTTTACTTACTTCATAAAAAAATCACAATTTTAAATCCCAACCCACACCCATAGATATAAACCTAAGTCTGTCTCTAAATCAAAATAACCAAGGATATAACACAAATTTTTCTAAACAAAATATAACTATAAATATAACTTAAGTTCGACTCGAAACGAAACTTAATTATGAATGTTGTCCAAACTCAGTCATTTAATAAAATATAACTTTGGATATAGCCCTATATATCCCTTATAACTCCGTATTTAGCCAAACTATAGTTGTGGATATAGACCTAGCTCCACATTTATCCAAAACATAGCTATGGATATAGACCTAACTCCACATTTAACCACAATACAGCTATGGATATAGACCTGAATCCACATTTAACCACAATACAGCTATGGATATAGACCTGAACCCACATTTAACCACAATACAGCTATGGATATAGACCTAACTCCACATTTAACCAAAATATAGCTATGGATATAGGCCTAGCTCCACATTTAACCACAATACAGCTATGGATATAGGCCTAACTCCACATTTAACCACAATACAGCTATGGATATAGGCCTAACTCCACATTTAACCAAAACATTGCTATGGATATAGACCTAACTCCACATTTAACCAAAATATAGCTATGGATGTAAATTTAGCGGCAAGTGCAGAAAGTCCTGCAGGACTAACATTGATCCTTTAGTTACTGAAAGTGAATACACCCTAAGCCATGTCTAGCCAATAATTGGAGGGTGAGTTTGTTTATTATGATGTATTTAGTTTATGTATTTATTTATTGTTTGTTTGCTGTCAAGCATAAAACTACTCAATGGGCTATATGTACTATGCCCACCACGGGGTTTTTAACGTTAAACCTGCAGAGTTACTGCAGTGCATTAATTTAGTAATTATTTGATGATTTTATGTATCTGGAGTGTATGTTTCTGTTAATCCTGACGCATTCTAATTGGGTTATTTTTATTTTTAGCTGGTCGGGATCGAACCACCTGGTGGCTCTGCCTTTCTGTTCTAGATTCTGAAACTAAATTTAGGCTGATTAAAGTTAACAATGAATAGGTTTGAAATTATAAATAATTAGTTAGGCCAATTGTTTTCAACAGTAAAGAAATTCACAGTTCATGTAGTTTAAGATTCATAGCATAACTAAAATTTCATAAAAAATAGACTGATTGCTAATATTTTAAAACAACATTATGGCAACTTTGCCTCAGTTCAAGAATGTTAAAATTACAATTGAAATATCCTAAAATTAAATTACACATATATTTTATGAATATAAATGTTTGAAAATATTTTTTTTCCACTTTTGAATTCTAAAGCTACTGTTTTTCAGTTCTATTATTCGGTATAACGTCGTCAAGTCAAAAGTAAATTGATAAATTTTGAAATTAAATAAAATGATTATTCATTCAGATATTTAACAGAAGAATTTACGAATGCATTCAAATTGTTGAAGAACCAAGTAAGATGTTTAGATCTGTTATAATTTGAATACTTTGTTGCAACACACACAAACAAAATTATTATACGATGTCGAAAATAAACAGTTGTCTAAATTTACCAATCTTAGGTGACATTTAGGCAAGTGTAAATACAGATAGCAGTTTAAAATATAAATTGACAGAAAACCTTTCGGTAATGTCATGTTTCTATACCAAGACGTAGTTAATGACTGTCTAATACATAATTACAGCATGTATTAACAGTTCGATGTTAGTTAAACATAGTGTGTTAAAATCTGTTCATGAAGAACTAATAATAAAACTTTAAAGTCAGTTATTTAATGTTACAAGAAACAATGGTTTCGTTCAATATTTTAAACCCCTAATTGTTAGGAAATGCCAAAGGTAAAATAGAGCTAAAAGATAAATGTGTAATTTATGAGATAAAATGTAATTGTGGTTATATTCAACTAGCAGTAACCTGATACATATGCTAAAAAAATATAAAGAGTACCTAAAACAATGTAAAAGGAATTTCAGCTATAGCAGGTCAGATATAAAAAACATAACGTACGTTTCTACGAGACAAAGCAACAATTTTAGCTCGACCAATTAGTTATTGGTTTTATAAGTGTTGTTTTTTCATTGGTTGTTACTATAGTTCTGAAACAGTAATCGGTCTTGACTAGTGAGTTTTAGTTTGTGGTTTACAGGATTTTTTTATTCTTCAACAGTAACTAATTAGTTTGAAGATAAAATATAAAAAAAGAGAGAATAATTAAACCGAGACGAATGGCGAGTAGGTCACTGCATTGATATATCGTGTAATATACTGCAAAGGTTACCGGTGGTTTTTGTGAAAAACACTGGATAACAGAGAAGGTGTTTCTTTAATTGTGCGCAAAGCTAGCTATTCTAGAGCTACCTATGATAGCTGTCCCTAATTTAAAACAGAAAGATTAGAGGGAAGGCAGCTAATCAACGTTACCCACTGCCAATTCTTGAGCTAATTTTTACCAATAAAAAGTGGGATTGGTCATCACGTTATAACATCAGCATGACTGAAAATAAAAGATCAAAACATTAAAAGTATTTTTAAAAGAAAGACTTCACATTTTTAAGAAACATATTTTAATTACACAAATGTAACACATCGTATTTTAATCATTTGTTAGATTTATAGACTTTACACAAGTATCAATCATTCATGCTTGAAAACCGAAATATACTGTTGAACATCAACAAAACCATAGTCATTTCTGGACACACTAATTTTTAACAATATTGGTCACTTTCAATGTTTAGTATAACATGAAAATACATTTACTGGCTGGTATTCTATTGAACATCAACAAGACCATGAAGTCATTTCTGGACACACTAATTTTTAACAACATTGGTCACTTTCAATGTTTAGTATAACATGAAAATACATTTACTGACTGGTATTCTATTGAACATCAACAAGACCATGAAGTCATTTCTGGACACTAACCTCTAACAGTATTGGCCGCTTTCAATGTGAAGTATCACATAAAAAAAACAATTTATAGCTGGTATTCTATTGAATATCAACAAGACCATAAAGTGATATCTGAACACACTAATTTCTAAAAATGGGGGGTTAACCCCCCTTGGACCCAAACATTTAAGACAAGTTCAATTGCTACCTGCGAAGTTTTATAAAGATCCGTGATTGCATGGCAGATAATTTCACACAAACAAATGGTTAAAAGCAAACTTCTAATTGAGCACTTTTAATGCAGCAATCTTTGTCAGAACTAGAGAAATACAATTGAATATCTATGAAAGGCTCAAACGCCTGTTCTTTCTTGCCAGGACATCTACAACACAGTTTTGTTCAACTTTAATATCACGGTGAATGTATAATGAGGCCAGGCTACTCAATCGATCTTCAGTGGTGGTACTTCTCAAATACGTTTAGTCTTCTGAGAGTCGAAAACGAACGATCCACTGAGCTCGTTGACACAGGCAGCGTGGCAAAAACTTTCAACAGTCTAGAAATGACTAGGAACATTTCGACATTGCATATGCATCTATGACTTTTTTTGGTCTGTTGTTCGCAAGTGATTTGTACCAAACCCTAAGTTCACCTACTGCAGCTAGTGAAGTGCTGTCGATGTCAGCATTTTATATATTGACCAACTTTTTAATTTGGTCACGTTGTTGTGCTATAGGTTCTAACCGTTCTATGGTAGATCCTGATCGTAGTAGACACACGAAGTTTGTAAGGAGAGTTTTGTGACTGGACAGACTGTTACACATTTGTAAAAGAAAGTGATCAACAAATGGTACAAATATAACAATACAAAAATACTCTTCAGGGCTAGTGGTTTGTGGGTAAGCAAGGTGCATCTGTCTTTTAGCCTGACTTGGCATTATGATGTCAATTTGAAGTTCACTACACAGAGTTTGAGCCTCACAGAAAATGTTGTTAAATTCATTCACAGTATTATTCCTGAGTGAATGGATTAAATCTTCCACTATTTCTGCGTGATGCATCGCAGCACCTAAATCAATGATCTGTTGCTGCATTAAGGTTGCACAGAGGTAAACTAAAGGGAAACAATTTAACAATAGTAAGTAGAGTGATGGTGAATTCTGGCTGTGTTATAAAACACAACGATTGGCTTGCGTGGCAGAATCTCTGTCTTGCCAATCTGATATGGTCTCAAGGGCATCTGCAACTGCATGGATTAATTCTAGAAAGACAATAACTGAGTCATGCCTCTCAACCCATCGGGTAGGGCAGAGACCTCTCAAACTGTTTTTTTTTCGATTCACTGAAAGAGTCAAAACGTGGTTTTGTTTGGGTGTTTTAAGAAAGTTTTCAATGCTAGAAATTACTCACATGCAATTTCACACAGAAACTTTTTACAAGCATCAGAAATTGCCAAGTTTAGGGAATGGGTACTGCAGTGTACATAGGGTGCAAGTAGGAATTTATCAGTTATGTGTCTCTGGACACCACTGAATTTCCCACTCATAGAGGCAGCACCGTCGTACCCTTGTCCTCGCAGGTAAGCCATGTCAGTACCATACTTTGTTAAATTGATTATGATAACATCAGCCAAGTTTCTGCCTGTCACATCTTAAACAGGTATAAATTGCAAAAAATCTTCTCTCATTGTCATTGGCATGCAAATATCTAATACACAGCAAAAACTGTTCAATGCTTGAAATATCTGTTGTTTCATCAGCTTATATTGAGAAACACTTTGCAGCATTAACTCTGTTGGCCTATATATTTATTTATGATTAAAAAAGAAGACAAACACCTCAGTGTGTTATCCTGAAATTTGCCCAAAAGGTGGTCTCACAATGCAGAATTCAGTCTTTTCTTTTATGTTTTTATTAAAAAAATTTCCCGGTGGGGAGCATGTCTGCGGACCCTTATAGCATCAAGCACTCAAACAACCCCCCCCTCAAATGGACATTTCTGGCTACATCCCTGATTTCGGCCATCCCATCCTCTAAATCAAACTAAAACTATTAAAAAATAAAGCCAGCACTTATCATTCATATATCTATTAAGCTTTGTTTTAAACCCATTCAAATTTATTGCCTCCGCAACATCCGAAAGCAAACCATTAGTAGTCCAACTGTCTTATTTGAAAATAAAACTGTCTTAGCTAAATACAGCTTATACCTTGTATAAATCTATACTTGTTTCCTACTACTATAATTCTCGCTGTTTAGTACGAAAAATATTGCCGTTTCAACATTATTAATTCTATTTACAATCTTAAACACTTAAATCAGATCCCCTCTAATTCTTCTTCTTTCAAGAAAAAATGACAAGGATATTAGTCTCTCCTCATATGACAACTCTTTCATCTCAAGCACCATTTTAGCAACTCTCCTCTGAACCCTTCCCAACAATTCAATGTCTTTCTTAAAGTAAGGAGCTCAAGACTGAAAACTATGTTCCAAATATGGACTAATCATGACCTATACAATGACATTACAACCTTTTAGACTTGTATGCAATATTTATGTAGATACAACCTAAAATTATGTTTTCCCTACCATCAGCAACAGCACACCACTTGGATGGTTTAAGAGATTGATTGACTACTACACCAAAATCCCTTTCTTTCATGACACAGTTAAAGTTATTCCCATCAAAATTATACCAACGTTTCAAATTGTAATAATCATATGCATCATATTGCATTTATTACAATTCAAACTCATCTGCTATTTATTTGCCCAACTCATTAAATGATCTAAATCCTTTTGTAAGTCAGCAGCATTCTTTTCACAGCTAGCAACACCCAAAACCTTGATATAATCTATAAATATAAGTAATTTATTGACTATTCTTTCATTTGTCATTAATGTAAATAAAAAAGAACAAAAGTCCTAAGTTTAAGTTCTGAGGTACATCACTTGTAATATTAATCCAGTTTGACTGAACTCTATTTATAACAACCATCTGTTTGTTTTGTTTTACATCAGGCCATTCTTCTATCTAATTAATTAACTTATCCTCCAGACTTATAAAGATAAGTTTCTTTAAAAGACCTTTATTTGGTACTTTGTCAAATGCTTTCTGAGTATCCAGATACACCAAATCTACATCCTTATCCTAATCTATATAAGCAGTAACATTTTCAAAGCATTTCAAAAGATTTATAAGGCAACACTTTTTCCTTAGTTAAAGCATGTTAATTATCCAATAAAATTCTAAACTTTGTTAAATGACTTTCCAAAGTAGGTTTTATCAGAGTTTCCAAAACTTTTCCACAACTTATGTAATACTAATATGCCTATAATTACTGGAACAAGTTCTATTACCTCCATTGAATGTAAGAGTGACATTAGCTAGTTTTCAACCTGTTGGTACCTGTCCACTATTCAAGGACTTACAAAAAGTTATGGCAAGTTATTCACATAAAAACAAACAAAAAATCGTTGGAGGTATTTAGTTTTTAAAGGAAGGATCTTACATTTTCCTAAACTGGGGTATTCGGAGTTATATTGTCCCTCTTCACCCCGCTCGCACAGATGTTAAGTTTTTGACGGATATCTAGTGGATTCAGAGGCAGAGAAAAGGTCAAGGTCAGTGATGAGGATGACGTTGATGAAAATAAACAAGACGACAGTGTTCGTACAAAGTTTGTCACAACGGACGCCCTTTTAGTACAGTCACCTAGTATTTGGGATTACAAAATAAAAGAGTGCTGGGAAATCTGTTGTGGGTGGAAACGGGAGATCCCCGAAGAAACCCACTCCACAGGAAAGACGCCTCTGTACCCAGGGCTGAAAATGAAATATAAACAGATTAGTAAAACTTTACGAGTGTTTTTAGATTTCTTTCTTTGCTGAGTATTCATTGTACAGAAATATTGTTTTGCATTATGTGCTTGTAAGTGTGTGGAAAACAGCAATTAATAGGTTTCTTTTTTGTGCTTTATTGTAGTATTTAAACGCAATGGATGTTAGTTTTTCGTTTATTGTTTGAATGTTACATGCTTTGTATAAATAACAACTTGTTGGGATACATTTTGGAAGTCTTAGAGCTAGTTTGAGAACTCTGTTCTGTTATAGCTGTAATTTATTTTTTTCATACGTTGAAGGTGACTAGATCCCCATATTCTATTAGGGAACGTTTTTTGGCTGACTAGATTAATGTTTAATTAATTAAACATTAGATCAATTGATTAATAATGTTTCTGGTTTACAGCCTTTGCTTCATTCTGTAATTAACCTTAAATGTTTACTGATGAATTTGTGTATGTGTCTGAAGTGTTCAGCCCATGAAAGACGGCTGTCAAAAGTTACACCTAGAAACTTTCTTGTGAGACATATTTTCATTTTGGCATTGTTTAAATTGATATTAACTTTTTGACATTTTAGAAATGTTTGTTTCGGCTCATCGAAATATAATTCCTGTCATTTTAAGCAGGTTGAGAGTTACTCTACAATTATTACACCAGCTGACTGTGGCGTATAGGGATTTTTTTAATTCTACTGTCATATGCGAAAGCTAAGTTTTTAGTGTTCTAATGTTCATTTTAAGTACCCATTCAGAGCATTTTCTGTTAAAACGTCGTGGCTATAGAGTGATGATTCTGTTTCAACAGAAATTATAAATGTCGGAAAAAACAATTGGTGAAGAATGTCATCCTGAACAGTTTCTAGAAATCTTTCTCCTCTCATGGTTTGAATCAAGAATTTCCCAATCAATATGTCTGAAGTTAAAATCACCCATAATTATGATTTCATTAGCAGATGAAATCTTAATCTCACTGTAAAGTTTCTCATTAATAGCCTCAGTTTCATCTGGTAGTCTGTAACGAATTCCTACTAAGTGCCTATTTTCTTGATATTGGCTAATAGAAACCCAGACGGGTTCAATCTCCTTGCCATTATAATCAATATTCTCAACTTAAAGATGTAACTCACACTTTACATGAAGAACCTCCCTTTAGTATGTCCCTATTAAATAGCCTATAACCAATGCAGATGACTTTGATGACAAATGTTTCGAACAAATTTCTGTCGTCAAAATCATCTACATTTAACCATGTTTCAGTTACTCCCATTACATCAAAATATTCTATTCCTACCACCACCATAAAATACATCTATTACATTTGCTATACTTTTACCATTACAACAGTAACAATTAAGCCGATTATTATAACTACTCTTATACTGATATTCTTTCCTTCACATCTAAATTTTCTTGCAGTTAGTTTATCTTTGCCCTAACTATTGTCTAGTTCCAGTTTAAAACGTTTCTTACAGTTGAGTTACTAGCCCTTGCAAACATGCCAGACCCATTTTTTTGTACTTAAGTGTAAATCGTTTAATCTAAAAAGTTCCCTCCTTCCACTGAACTTATCTCATTAGTCCAATCAGCTAGCCTGCTCATCCTCACGTATTAATTTAAGCCTAGCATTTAGCCCTGGTAACCTTATCAAAATTGTATCTCCACGACCATTTCTCGGCAGTGTCGTTGTCACAATTAATTTATAGCCTTTATCTTTCAATACTTTTATCAACCCCTTGTACTTATTCATTAGCTCCTCTGGCTTATATCTTCCTTATATCGTTAGCTCCATTCATTATTTTTCTTGCTCTGTCAGTTATATCTTCCACCTGTGCCCCGGGATAACATAATCTAACTCTTTGATCCATATTTACATCATAGATTATTCTATCCACATGTCGTATGAAGGAATCAGCTATAACTATAACCTATTTACGTTCATAATGCATATTCATCTGTATTTCTTTTGCTTTTCCTCCCTCCAATAGCTCCTTGTCTACACAAGCCAAGGGCTGATATCTGTTGCTCAAAAGAATATGTACTTTAAATTAAGTTCACTACTTTTAACCCTAAATCTAACTTCTTTAATGTCATTGTTAATCTTAGCTGATATCTCCCTTGCGTGTAAAAGCTTAAGCTCCTCTTGAAGTCCACAGTTTATACTTTTCTTTATCTACTTCCTCAACTTTAGTTAGAATAGCCTCCAACTTTTCCTCCAGATTCCTTCCCCCCCAAAAAAACGAGCCATTCATTGCATCTATCGCGCATAACAATCTGAGAAAGCTTAACTCACACGAAAAAGTATTAACCATTGTATTATTTGTAAAAATAAAATAAACACTTATGCACTGTACTAGGCTAAACACCAGAAGCCAGTTGTTAACACTGTTAAGCCTAAGTTTAACAATTAACTCGTCTTAGAATATATTTTTAGATTAAATATTGTATTTTATTTGCCTTAAAATTTCACTACACTACTGCAAGTTAAATTATAACTAAGCCTAAAGAACCGTGACACATACTACGTTACCATACACTACTAAAATTTAAATTAATAGCTTATATCTACAATTTTAATCTCAAATCTTAATAAATCTACTTATTTCTGTTTTACAACTCTAAATTATAAAAATAAAACCAAATAACATTAAAAAATACACAATATTATAAGAACTTAGCGTTCTAACGTTGAATTATAACTAACCCTAATATAACGTTATACTACATGTTACACTACAAATTCTAAATTAAAAGCTTACTTATACCTACTATTTTATTTCCCAATGTTACTAAATCTAGTTATTTTTGTTATGCAATTTTAATTTCTAAAAACAAAAATACTAGATCTAAGTGAGATTAAAAATTTATAATATTATCAGCACTTAGCTTTTTAACGTTTTCTCTTTTCAAATAGTGCCCTTTATATTAACAAAAGCCAATGTGGAACCCCACACAAATATTTTCGGGGTGAGAGGCGAAACATGCATATATTGGATCAGTTTTAACAGTGCGAAGGTAAATGCCCCCTCTTGCCCCTTCCTGCGGGTGCTTAAGAGCCCCAGTAATGAACAAAGCCTTAAAATAAAAGACGGCATATTCATACACAAACTGAGGCCTAAAATAGAAGGCTATGTATATAGGTTACCTTTAATACTGTCTCATTAACTATATGCACTTCACTTTATGAACCCAAAGTGTTAAGTGTGGTGAAGACTTGCACTTTACTCTAATCAAATCCCTGTAAATTGTTTTGGCAGAGTTGGTAATACAGACTATCAAGAACATGCTTGAAAGGACTGTTAAACCTGGTTGAATCAACAGGCAATAAACATTTGAAGTATGTTATGATGGTTTGGGCCAATTAGAGGATAAAATCTAGGAGCCTCTAGCTCAAAGGGTTCCTCAAATTTAGACACTTATTTTTTACATTTGTTAAGTTTCACGACTTGTTTTTATGTACTTCCTAATAAGACACAAATGTGGCACATACTCTGAGGTTAGAGCTGAAAATTAAATATTCAAATTATGTTTTACTTTTATTTTGGGTTAGTTATTATCTTATCTTGTTTTACGTGTCATAATTTTATACTTATTTCAACTGAGAACCTCTCTAAACCATTGAGAGAGCCTGATGATGGCATATTATGCAACACAGATTAACTTGATGTCTTCTCAAAATTCACGTTTGATAGGATATGATATCCCCTGTTGATATGGTGTATTGTTCATCACCTGGTAAAGAGGTGCCACAGTATCCACAAGCATATGTGGAGTAGCTAAGATCTGCATTAGCTAATGTGCACAAGTTTGCACGCCAGGAGCTACGAAATGATGTCATACAGCAGAAGGGATGCTGCGACAAACCGTTTCAGCATAGATACCGGGTATGGCTTTGGCACATGTAGTGGTATGAAGGTAGCTCAGTTTTAGCTGGACAGATTCACACCTACTTGTTATGTCTCAATATGAAATACACCATTCATGTGGCACGTGCAAACACAGCATGTTTATAAACTACAACCTTATATTGCAAATATAAATCTTGTGCCTTGCTTTGGCCAAACTGAAAAGCTCTAGTGATCAGTCGAAACACTGATGGTGACTTCCTATTCCAGTTTGTGATTTCTACTTCATTACAAGTAGCTTGTTAGCCATTTGATCGAGAAACTTGTTTGTTTGTTTTTGAATTTCGCGCAAAGCTACTCGAGGGCTATCTGCGCTCGCTGTCCCTAATTTAGTAGTGTGAGATTAGAGGAAAGGCAGCTAGTCATCACTACCCACCGCCAACTCTTGAGATACTCTTTTACCACCGAAAAATGTGATTTACCGTCACATTATAACGCCCCCACAGCTGAAAAGGCGAGCATGTTTGGTGCGACAGGGATTCGAACCCGTGACCCTCAGAATGCAAACATAAGATTTCCAAGTAAATTTTGATTACTGTAAAAATGTTTCGATCATGGCATACTTTACAAATATAGAAATATTTTAGACTAATATATGTTTTATTATTGTGTAACTTTCTTATTCTTGTACAAGTTCGATAAATCTCATTTTACTTTCTTGTTCACTCATCAAACCATATTGGAGTAGATCGTATTTCGTATACATAAAATCATAGGTTTATACCAGTATTTGCAGTTGTGAAACCTTTTAGATAATTATATATAGTTATAACAAATGCAAAATTTGCACAAATTAAACTCAGTTACTCTCTAGAATTAACTCGATATCCCTCTTATCTTCTAATGAAATACTAACTCCCTGTTTTAAAATACGTCTAGTAACGTATTAATGTAAATCACAGACTTCCCTTCACTTACGTGGAGTCAATAACTATTTCGTCTTCTGTCTGACTAACAAAATGCACCGTAACGAAATAATTCTTCTTCGCTGTTTCTGTGCATTTGATAGACTTTTCAAGTATTTGTACTTCAACCTTTTCTCCGCGACTTAATGTGCTTAATAAAACTAGCAAAAGAACGTAGCCTAATTCAAAGTTTACACTTTTCTTGAGAAACATTTTTCTATTTTATTGAATTCTCATTGTCGTTCATCAAAACTAGTCAAGAGAACTGATTCGAGACTTCACGCCCTTGACTCTATCTAACACTATTAAGAAGTTTTCCAAGGTTAGCCTGTAGGTAGCATTGTTTCCCTCCAATCAAAAGTGCTAGTTTGTAGACTTACGGATTGGAAACAAAAGTATCTTATTACCACGTGATAAATGTTTGTTCAGATAAATTTTTTTAAAAATTCGCTAACTTTATTATTAGTAAAGTGTCACATACGCTATAGAAAATTTATCATAAAATATTCGATCGGTTCATAATACTTAATTCGGGAATAAATCTCATAACTAACTAACAATCTGATGATTCTGTGTATAAAAATTAAAAACTCTAGATGTTCAGTGAGATAGTGAGTCAAATGTAAATTCAAAACAAGGTCTTGTTCATTCCCAGTAGCAACTTTGTGTTTAATTAATATCATGAGAAATATACCATCATTACTTATAACAAATTTTAATGTTGTTGTTGTTGTTGTTGTTGTTGTTTTGAATTAAGCACAAAGCTACACAATGGGCTATCTGTGCTCTGCCCACCACGGGTATCGAAACCCGGATTTTAGCGTGTAAGTCCGCAGACATACCGCTGAGCCACTGGGGGGCACAAATTTTAATTGAAACTTTATAAAACAAAACTCGCATTTACCCTATACAAAATCATGTTTCGATAATAAGATTAAATTTCAAAACATATTTATCGGTCTTTAATTTCATTGGTTGTTCGAAATAAACGCATGAATATAATTAATTACAGATTTTGTGGAAATAATAAAAACAACGTGTCATACTCATAATTTCTCATAATCGACAAATATTGACGACGTCCTTTCCGTTAACCCAGAGCCGCCTGTTAGAACCCTTTCTCTCTCTTCGGATCGGGATTTAGGTCATTGACGAAATAGGAGAGTCAGGTGCTGCTTACACATCTTCCTCCCTCTTCTACTCACTCATGTTATGTTTTCTCTTGAATATTGTGATGCTACACGAGAGTTGGAGTAGATCGTACTTACTCCGAACCCTCTCAGGGCGGTGTCCATGCAGATATCACCATTATTATTATTCTAGTATGTTCATTCGTTTCTCTTCAATATGGCAATCTGTATTGACACGAACACATAGCACCAACTAAGAACGTTTTACATAAATAACATTTTAAATAATTTTAGGTCAGTGCTGAACTAGCGTTGATTTGATAGTTTAGCAGAACATGACCTTATGAAATGTTTACTCATAAAGTACATATTCATTGGTGAGAGGTGCTTAGGTCTATTATTCTCATGTATGCGGAAGCATGCTTAACAAATCGCTATTTTTGCCGTAATGTTCGCGCGGGTAGTTAAGCGGATATTGTAGGAGTCTATCGGTTATGACCTGTATATTTGCATAATTGTGTAGATATTTTACATTGACTGAAGACTTTTTAAATTTTTACTTGATTTATCCATGCCAAACTTGAATATTCTATTAGTGGTCGTATTTAGGTGTTGTATACTTCAATTATGTGAATGTCGTCGGTGTTTGGGTAAAATAAGTTCATACCCTGGAGGGTCAGGTTCTCTATAACATCTTCCTCCTCCCCATACTAATATTCTTGGCTGATTGTTATTTTGACTGTGAACTGGATTTTTTTTTTATTTGGTCCTTTTCAGGGCAATGTCCATGTATTTTGGCTCGTATGCAGTTTTTATTCTATTAGCAGAATGTTAAGTTTGCTGGTGACATTTTAATAGATAAATAAATAAACTAAAAATAATTTGTTTAATTATTATTATTATTTAAAGTTTTTATATATTTTTTATTACTATTGTTATTATTTTTTATATTTTAAATATAAATTAACTGGGGAGAGATGCTTAGGACCAGCTTCATCATGTTGAGGTACCGGTCGAGTTCGCACATTAATTCGTTTTTCATCCAATTCTTATTAAAGTACATTGTTATATTAAGTAGGAGTCTATCTGGTACGGTTGGTATGTTCGAGTATTTGTGAATGAATTGAGATGATATTGTTCTTGGAACTCTGTATGCAGTTGTGAAGGGTGTGTTTTGGATTGTTTGTAGTTTAGTTTTAATTATTTTATTGCTTTAAGTTATCCATGCTGGAGCTGCATAGTCCATTACGGGTCTAATATATGTTTTATAGATTTTTAGTATGTTATCTGCAGATGCTCCACTGTTTTTACCAGTTAGACTCCTAGCATGGTTAGTTCTTCGCCAAACTTTGTTTTTAATTTCGTTGACATGATTGATCCAAGTTAGTTTTGAATCATAGGTCAGACCTAAAAATTTTGCCGATGGGGCAATCTGGAGTAGAGTGCCATTCATATATAGTTCTGGCTGTTGTTTTTTGTGTTTTGTCGATTTCGTAAAGACTACAAGTTGTGTATTTCAATTATGTTTTGTGGTTTGTTTGTTTTTGAATTTCGCGCAAAGCTACACGAGAGTTATCTGTATTAGCTGTCCCTAATTTAGCAGTGTAAGACAAGAGGGAAGACAGCTAGTAATCACCACCCACCGCATGCTTGGTACGACTGGGATTCGAACCGCAACCCTCAGATTACGAGTCGAACGTCTTAACTCACCTGGCCATGCCGGGATATGTTTTGTGGTGGAGTACCGTAGTTTCTTCCGCTAAGACTCCTCACATAATTCACTATTTTCTAGATTCTTTGTTTAATTTTTTTTTGATTTATTCATGTTAATTTAGAATCATAGGTTAATTCTAGGAACTTAGCTAATGTTGTGGTCGAATATTTTTAATTGATCTTTCGCATGTTTAATTCGTTTTACAGATACTATTAGTTGATTTTAGACGATGTTAATTTAAATTCTATATATTTTTTACAGTATTCTTAGACATTGTTTAATTTTGGGTGTAAGTTTGTGGCTGCTATTAAGAAGGTGGGAGCACTTTTCCAGACCGCTACATGAATTGCGAATTGTGATGAATACTTGAAGTTTTGGTTTTGAATGAAGCATATCGCTTACATGCATGATCAATAGTATATGGCTAACTACCTCTCCTTGGAAGACACCCGCCTCAATAGTAAAGTCTCAGAGGATGTCCTTTACATTTCCTATTTCCGAAAAGTTAGACAGTGAATCATACCATGCGGCAGTTCCGTTTCTAACATGCAAAACCCCAAACCGTTGTGCCATAACATGGTTGGATACTTTCTCAATACTGAAAAAGCACACCACAATGCATTCACCTTTGTTACAACTATTCACTACTAAGAACCACAAAACAGCATTTCGAGACTTCAGTTCAAATCGGCGCCTGCAGTGCCATCTGTTGATAGTCAGATGTTCTGATTTTGTATGCAATTGAGTTGCATTGCTTTTTATGCTTGTTTAATTTACTCATAGCCTGGCATGGCCGAGCGTGTTAAGGCGTGCGACTCGTAATCCGAGGCTTGCCCTTTTATCCGTGGGGGCATTATAATATTACGGTCAATCTAACTATTAATTGGTAAAAGAGTAGCCCAAGAGTTGGTGGTGATGACTAGTTGCCTTCCCTCTAGTCTTACACTGCAAAATTAGGGACGGCTAAGGTTTCTCCTCCTGGTTGGGGGTTGTGCAGTAGGCTAACAATTTACTCACTTAAAAAACTAGCCTGTTAATGAATCCGCAAGCGATTGCGGCCCTATGTTCCTTCATGGAATCGAGAGGCACAATAATAATAATTTACTCATGAATCGCCCTGTGTTAAAAATATAAAATACTTAAAACTGTATTATGTAAAAACAGCAAAAAATATTACTATATGTTTAAAAAAGTAGAGAAAATGTAAAAATCTCGAAGATGTTTGAACGTTTTCATACAATAGAAACAAAAACTGGCCAGTAAAGTTTGCTCAATTAAAGTATCTTCCTTATTCAGCCTCAAACTCAACTTTAAGATGTAAACTGTCTCGTCTAACATGGCCAGGTGGTTAAGGCACTCGACTCATCAGCTAAGGATCGCGGGTTCGAATCCCCGTCATATCAAACATGCTCGCCCTTTCAGCGGTGGAGGCGTTATAATGTGACGGTCAATCCCACTATTCGTTGGTAAAAGAGTTGGCGGTGGGTGGTGATGACTAGCTTCCTTTCCTCTTATCTTACACTGCTAAATTAGGGACGGCTAGCGCAGATAGCCCTTCTGTAGCTTTGCATGAAATTAAAAAACAAACAACCAAACTACTTCCATAAATTATTAAAAATTGAGATAACACTTACAACCTCACAACTGAACAACAAATATTTCATCTTTATTTGTGAAGTAACAACAAAACGACAAGAAACACACTTAACGCCAAAGCTTTAAATATTCTGCTCAACAATAAATTTATATACAGATTACCATACTATATTCTACTCAATATTAATTCGTTTCTTTGCTATAGGAAGCAGGAATACCAAACCAGCCTTGAACACCTGAATGACTCCAGCAGGTTTGATGTCAACTTTTCTCGTATATTTAATGGTATATTATCAGTACGAGTTGATAGTGTGAGTAACTCAGTGTTTCTGTTTTTAGTATTGTATTTGCACCTGCGCTAACCATCGCTCAAAATGAATACTTTGTTTTGTTTTGAATTTCGCGCGACGCTACCCGAGGGCTCTCTGCGTTAGCCGTTCCTAATTTAGATGAGTAAGACTATACAAAAGGCAGTTAGTCATCACCACCCGCCGCAAATTCTTGTGCTACTTTTTACCAACGAATAGTGGGATTGACCGTAATATTATAACTATGTGGCCATGCCGGGCCTAATTTTTACAAGTTTATTATTTATATTACTGTATTACAGTGAGATAACAGTGTACAAGTGAAATTACATGGTAGCTTTGTTAGCTGAGAATAATTAAACCAATTTAACTTATGGATAAAATTTTGTTATTGCTTTGACTCATAAACTGTAAACATCACACATTAATTACAAAACTGAAATTTAAATACAAATATTATCTACAAACTCCATTCAACACTACTCGAGCAGTGAAAACACGATTAGCCAAAAAATACTGCTTGAAGAAAAAAAGAAAGAAATCTTTCTTATTAATGTGAATACGTTGGCTATAAAGACGTGAAGTCAGTCTTTTTAGCCTGAATGTGTTAAGTGCAATTAATCAGACTAGTTATTATCTTGGGTCAGTTTTACTAGCTCAAACCTGTTATTTGTAAGGATATGCAGTCAGTCCTACTAGTTCACACCTGTTATGTGCAAAGACGTGGAACCTCCCCTCCCACCAATAATCTAATTTAAAAATCAAACAAACTACCTAATCAATACAACTTGCCACAGGATGATATGAGGAAGGTTGTGAAGATGATCCCTCCCTGTCTAATTTCACATTGATATAATTCTTTAAAACAGTACATCTTTCTCTTCATCATTGGTACCATTATGTATACTTATTGCACATTTTATTTTGTTTAAAAAAGAAATTCCTATCTTTCCTTTCAAGTTTTTACTAGACCTGTCCAAGGAACAGGTACTCCAGATAATACTAAGTATGAATGAGATAACTGTCCTTTTACATACTGAAAACTGACAAATTCCTTTGGATCTGCAAAGTTAAAAAAATAACTGACTGAGAAGTTTTTGTTCTTTTATTCTTCAGAAATTTTATATTTTCTAAAACTTATAATAATAGCAGTGTGTAAATACATTTCCCTTAAACTGATAAAACATTTCTCCTCAGAAGAGAATGATATGAAACATACACTACCCTTTCAATTGCACCTGATTCTGTAACAGACAACATAGATTACTTAGTGTTACCATAAATCTATAACAAATTTATTTGATTTTCAGTCCTGTGATCATATATTCAGAACTGTTTTGAAAATTTTACTTAGGGGCAGTATAACAACTATGAGCTTTCAATGCTAGTTATGTTACATTAATAACTGTTAGCTGGTGGTGAGAAATACTGAACACTCCACTTCATACGTACAGCAGTATAACAATCTTCTAAATATTAAACTTCTAAAATTTTCAGTCTCAGTTTCAAAGCTCATTGGTTAACTTTTTAAAGTAATTTTAACTGAATGTACTTTGTGGATATTGTTATAAGCTCTTCCCCATGCTTTGTATATTGGTTTCAAGCTTTTTGAAAGTTTAGTATGAACAACCAGTAATTTATTTATGAATGATAGCAACACAATAGTATTGGAAAATCCAACAACTTACATTATGCTTTTATAAAAATTTGGAAAATGTTTACTACATTTCAGATGGTGCATGTTTTAAAACAACTATAATGTCTTGGTATCCCAACCATAATCTTTTACATTTTTCTTTCCATCTGCTTCATTATAAACCCTTTCAATTATAAGTATGACATGATTCTGAAAATCATCAAATGGCTAGTTGTAAATTATGTGGTAACCATTACCCTGCATTTGTTAACTGCAGTTATACAATAATTGTTACTGTACAACCATTTTATTAGTCTCAAGGAACACAATTACGTAACCCCTATTAATAGAAGTTATAAATTGCAATTACATGGTAACCTTTATGATAATAAAAATGACTGCTTAATGTAGTTATGATATCACCACTGTTAAGTCATGTGGTAATCGTTATAATAATACAGCAACTTACTACAGTCTTGTTACACTATAACCACTGTTAACCACAGTCATGTTATCACTACTAACTAATCATGTCATAACCCTTATAATATCACCATTGTTAACTATAGTCATGTGGTAACCCTAATGATATTAACTACATTAATTATAGTCATCTGGTAATCTTTATGATATTACCAATGTTAACTGTACTCAACTGGTAATGCCTACAATACCACCACCATGACTACAGTTAACATAGTAATATCATAGGGGTTACCACATATCTGTTCTTTACAGTGGTGGTGGTAACAGCTAGTTACATTAATTAAAAAATAATTGGTGTTTATTCTAAAAGAAATGAATCAGAAAATAAAGTATTATTTGTACACATAATTTCTTTCAGAATGTTTCTTTAATATTAAGAGTTTCGAAAACTTATCAGCACAAAGAATGTCTTTCGAGTACACTGTATAAAATGATACAAAGTTTGTAGACAAATCACTAAAGCCATTCTATATGGGTCTCTCACATTTAGAATGAAAGTTTGCTACTCAAATGGCACATTTTAGTGTTTAAAGTTAAGTATTCTGAAATGCATACATAACTTTTTATTTATTTGTTGCATGTGTAAGCTTAAGACAAAAACTGACTTCTATGTTAAAAACAAACCTGAAGAACATTGGTTACATTCAACAACTTTCACTCCATTCATATCAAGCTGCTGTGAAATTAATACATTCAAAATTAAAAACAGCAAAACACACTAATTGATTTTAAAATGTTACACTACATATCAAGTAGATTTCATATTAAATAACTGTTGAAACATTTCACAGAATCCCAAGTACTACTTCTACTAATTGGAACTAGAACCATACAAAATAAAAAAAAACACACTGTTTTCACTGTATACCAGATTCTCAAAACAGTATGAACTATTTGAGAAAATTACTTGTGTTTTCATAAAACATGGTACTACAAATATATGTATATATACCACATGTACACGTATCATTTGGCTTGAAATAAAAGTGTAATCTAAAGACATTAATAAATATATATATATATACTCTCAACAAATATAAAATAATTACTTGGTGTACAATCCAAGCATGCACACAAGTTTAAAACAACAGTTTGTTGTTAACGAATATTTTTAAGCAAAAGGAAAAATTCTCTATCACAGACTGAAAACAAGTATTTAACTTAGAATTGTATAAATATATATTTGAAAAAAAAAGATTAAACTTAAATTTCTATATCTATATTTATAAAACAAAACAATCAGACAAAATCCATTGAATAATTCTGCAGGAGATGAAATCATTTAATGACAGCACCCTTACTCAGGGAAACCTAAAAACTCATTGATCCCCACATTTTTGGACACTTTCATAAAATGTCACGTTGTCTACACAACGTTCTGGTGAGAGTTGCATCAGGTCTTCTGATGACTGGTGTTAAGTAACGACTAGACTCTTCAAACCGTGAGGTCATTAAGTTCTTTTTGCTCTGCAGAGACAAGCTGGCCAATTCCTCCGAGTAATAATGAGGAGTATTGAGGTAGTCTTTTAGTCTCCGTGGCAAAGGCAACTGGTCAATAAGATCTCTTCTAACTGTCTTCAGAATAACAAACCTGAAACAACAAATCACTGAATAAAAATTTCCTTTCACATCTGGATTGGATGAAACTTGTCCAACCTGAACCTCAGCTATAAATGTGTTACCTTACATAGAAGTTAAATTATGATTACAAATTAACATCATTTGTTTTAAATCCATACAGTATTTAGGACACAACTCACCACTAACACACTAGCAGAAAAGATATTTCTACACAAAGAATAGTACAAAACTAACTCCTTTAAAAACTTGGAGTTCTACAAAACTAACACTTTTGAAAACGTGGAATCATACAAACTAACACATTTAAAAACATGGAATTGTACAAAATGAACACATTTGAAAACATGGAATTGTACAAAACTAACAACTTTCAACACACCATACTTGTTTAAGACACTCATAAAGAAGTAAGGGGCTTAGCTACACAAATGTTGTAAGGACTGTACTTGTTTGATTTGAGACACTCATAAAGAAGTAAGGGACTTGTCTATGCAAATGTTGCAAGGGCTGTCTGTACTTGTTTGAATTCAGACATGTATAGAAATAAGAGACTTACCTACACAAATATTGCAAGGACAGTACTTGTTTGAATTGAGACATGTATAGAAGTAAGGGACTTACCTACACAAATGTTGCAAGGACTGAACTTGTTTAAATCTTGATACTGGGTGAAGAAGCTGAACCCTCATGGGTCCAAGCACAGGACGACGATGAAGGAAGAACAGGTAGCGGCCACTACGGGAATGTTCAACAGCATTTTCAATAAAGTCGACAATTGTGTTACTTGTGAATCTCTGAAGACAGCCAAAACTGAAATTACCTAAATAAATAGATAACAAAATCACTGTATGTTTATTTCATCTATTGTGTTACTGTGGCGGTTAGAGCAATACTTAGAATACAACTATCTGGAAAAGGAAGGCTTAAAGTCAGTCCATTAGGTTCATTTCTATCTTAAAATGACATATTCAGCAGTTCTGTAGATACTGCTCTCTGGTATAAGACCATAAAAGGTACAGAAATATGTACAGCTATGGATAGTAAGCAACATTTAAAAACTCCAAATACGCGCTTGATAAAAACAAATAAACAAAATTGATAAACTATGATTGAGTCTGCTAACTGAAGTTAGGTTAGTTAAAGTAATGTGAAAAACTAGTAATATAAAGTTTCACAGTTTGCTTTATTTTTAATTAATAAGTAGATTTGGGTGTCTAAATCTACATACTGAAAATGAATACTGAATATATAATAAAAACAATGAAGCATCAGTTAATGTGGTTAATATCTTACTATAACTTTAAATATATTATAGCAATCCTACAGACAGTACAGCAGAAACAAAACATCTTATCAGCATTCAAGGTACTGTCTGGTATTACTACAGTCTGTACTGCATTGACAGAACAGCCATATCTTACCATAACTCCAGACACTGTCTGGTATCACTACAGTCTATACTGCATGGATAGAACAGCTGTACCTTACCATAAATTTACATGCATTCTAGCATTACTATTGTCTGTACAGCATGGATAGGGTAAGTAAATCTTACCATGATCTTGTTCGATTCTGACATGCCTCACCAATCCATTCAATTTAAAAGTAAGGCTAAATATATAGTGCTCATCAGAGCTGTCTCGCACCACAAAAGATCCATCGGGCTCATTGGCTAGCAACCTCTCAGCCATCTCCCCACTGATAGGACCCCAGTACCAGCCACACTAGAAAAAAAATAGAGTAATGTCTACAGATACTGTCTGAGACTAATATTTAATGTATTATTATTTGTAAACTTTAGCTTATACGGAATTGTAAATGTATAAACTGATATACCAAAGTGCTTTATAAGTGAAAAGTTATAGGCTTTAGTTTGCTGGTGTATAAATAGAAAACTAGTAATATAATGAAGAACCGTTTAATTAAATACAAGAAAACGACTGATATTGATGTGTTCTGTGTGTAATAACTTACTTTTAGTTGCTGATGTATAAACAGAAAATAGCTGACAAGTGAGTAATGTAAGTAATAACAAATAGGTTTTAGTTTGTTGATGAATGAACAAAACACTACTGGCATAATGATGTTTGGTAACATAAAAAAATTATAGGTTTTAGTTTGTTGATACATAAAGAGAAAACATCTGATATATTGAAGTGTTCTGCAAGAAATAACAAACAGGTTTTAGTTTATAAGCATATAAACAGAAAACAACAGACAGTTATGTATTCTCTATGAAATAACTCACAAGTTTTAGTTTGCTGATGCATTTTACACAAATTAACAAATTCAAAACCACAAAAGTGTTTAAAAAACCTAATCACTTTCACTATCTCATATATAAATTGTATTAGTACACCTTCATCAGAAATTTTAAAAATACTAGCATATAAATAAAAACCTTTACATGGAGACTAAGCCCATTTTCATGCCTGGAATGAAAGTTAAGCATCCTTAAAAAATTATATAATGCAATTCATCACTCTAGGACCTAAGCTCTCAAGACATGCTAGGCCGAATACAGAGGTTGTAAGTCAAGGATGGTTATAATAATAAATATAGGATGATTCAAATTCACACAATTACACCAAAAATGGAACTCAGTGAAAACATCTTTCACACAGCTATATTCAAGAAGCAAAGTCTAATTCAAGGAAACAGAGGCCCAAGAGCAAGTGCTTCCCTGATGCTGGATGGAAGAAATGACAATGAGTGAATTATGATAACATCAAATAGATAAGACATAAGATAATTTGAAAAGAAACCATTCCTCTGGAGACCAAACTCTGAAAACAGATTAGGCATAAAGAACTGCATTCCAACTGAACAGAAGCATTTGCTGGCATGTTATGTTTGTACATTTGGTTATTACCAATTACAAAGATATACAATGTAAAATCTATTGCATATTTACTGCAGGTAATAATTTATGGAAGCTTCAAACAAACACAAGTCCAGATGAGATGTAAACAGTGTCATGAGAGATCAAGTAAACCATCAAAACAGGTAAAGATGAAACGAAGAGAGTGGATCTGTGGACATATTTGCAATGATAGATTAGAATCTATTGAAGGAGATATCAATGGTGGATTTAGAAGGAACAAAGAATTCAAGAGAAGAAAGTTTCTAAAACAGACAAATCTTTATGTGTATAAATTTAAGACATTGAGAACTTTGATATCAGGAGCTTGATGTGTCAAAGATATAAAGGTGTAAACTAAGCTTTTCTCAAATATAAATAGAGAAATACCTCCAAAGGAATAAAAAAAATCTAAACTAGACAGCAAAACCAGCTATTCTCAAATATGATGATTCTCAATACTGAATAGTATTTAACAAAACCTGAACACAACAGGAATTAGTACTGTTAAAAAACTTACTGCAGACAATAGGACATAAGTAGAGGTGTGATTAACAGAAGAAATCACACTGAAAATAATTCTAACAAAACTTCTCAATGAAATGTTTAAAACCTAACTGTTTTTTTTCTCAAAATTAAGAATGTGTACACCATGAATGCTGCTAAGTGTTAAACATAATAAGCACAGAAATTATATTAATTCCCAAGAAAAACCAAAACACAAAGCATGTCAAAATGAAGCAATGTAGGGAAAAGAATGAATCTTTGTTTAGATCCTATAATTCTTAGGGATGGTCATCATGGTGAATGAGTCACCCTCCTATTGGTGGAGAGTCGTAATGATTACATAACAGCCTGGCAAAATACATGTAGATGTAGAGATGAGAGCTTCATTTAACCCTTAAACAGCAGGAATGTTGTAGGTAACAGCATCAACTGATGATGGCTGCCATTTAAAGGTAAAGCTTTGTGTTGTGCACAAAACCATTCATAGTCTTGCACACAGTAATAGATCTCTGTTGTACAGAGGTGAGTAAACATTTCAGAAAAAAATGTGGTAACATACAAACTATTGGTGCATTGTATAACTTATTCCTTTTTCTGCAGGATTTCCTATAATACTGTTTTGTGTTTTAATAAACTCACCATCTATTTGCCATTATTGTAGTTAATGATTCTTGTACATGCACCACTCGTGTGTTTCCATAATTATTTACACTCTGTACATCAAAAGCAGAAAATACACAAAGTGTTTAAAGTGCAATATTAAATTATTATCATACTTACATCTTTAACTTTCTGAATACTGGATGCATAATCCATTTTACTGTTTGATGGCTCATCTCCAAACTCTTCACTGAAACAACCAGGAAAAAATTCTCCCCTGATCTGGTGAGATGAAGATATTCTTACTAGATTCTCATCAGGAGTGGGAGGGAGAGCTCTGTGTTTGAATGGACTTGAAACATTATTTTTACCAATGCTGTAGAACTCAGCAGAACTTTTTCTATCACCATCATTTTGTTTACTAGAAATGTTTACATTATCAGAATTTTTTGGTAGTCCAAACAAACGTAAAAATGCTGCTTTGATAGATGCTGAGATACTTCGTTGGCAAGATTTTTCAGAGAATGGTTTTTTGGACTTTGTAGGAGTGTTATTCTTACTGTTTTTTTGTACTTTTCTCCGGCGAAAATATGCTATAACTGAACACTTATCCACCTCATTATCTGACTGAAGAGATTCAGTTCGACATGGCACTTCAGGTTCAATGACAGTTCTATCACCTGAGGAAGGATCAAAAGTCAAGAGTGATGAGCCAACTTCTTTCAAAGTCTGCTGAATTCTAAGAGACTGTTCATGGTTACATTTTGCACCATGTTGACAATACACACATTGTTTTTTATAATTTCTAGCCCATATAATATCCCATTCTATACTATGGTTCTTAGCTCTTACTTCTGTAAAGCAATTCTCTGCTGTTGCACCTTTCTCTCCTGACACTAAAGTTGCAATATTGTTTGAAGACATAATTTTGTTATTAGCAGATGAGCTACTTACAGGTATTTGACATTTATGTGTTTTGTCAATCAAATTACATTTCCTTTCGCTAGACTTACGAGATTTTCCTCTATTGTTCTCTGGTCTTAAAGAGTTTGAATCAGTACGCTTATGCCTTGTATGACCCACTCTTGTGCTAAATGATGACGTTGAAGCAATAGAATCATTTGGTTTAAGGGAGAAAGAACACCTTGGAGGAGGTGGTGGAGGAATAGTATCTCCAAGAAAAATATTATTCTCTTGAGTATTAGTTGTGTGTTCTTGGAATGCTGACCTTCTGCTCTGATGCTGTCTGAAGGCAACAGATCCTCCAGGGAATGAGTCTATACTGCTTCTATATTCATCTCTATTTATGTTAACAATGGGTGGTCTTACTGCTTTAGGCTTCAATACCGTAGTATACTGAGCTGAGGGCTCGCTTCGAGAACGCAAAGACTTGAATTGTCTCTGACTACTAGAAGAACCCAAAATGTTGTAATTGCCCTCACTATGAGCCATTCGAGAGATTTCATATCCTGTATCACTACATTCAGTGGTGGTAGTATCATAATTTGCTTCACTGCATGTTTCATCTATTTTGAATCTCAAAGGATGCATCCTTCGTGATGGGCGGAGAGACGGAGAACGTTGTATACTTTCTCCTGTTTCACTCTTTGCTGTAGCTCCTAAAAGAGATATAGAATCTTCCAAATCAGTGTCTTCATCTGTTCTAAAACCTGGTAAGTCTGAGCAGAAAGGGATAGCATCTATAGGTGTTGCATAATCTCCATCATCAAGCCTAACAGATAACAAAGCTTGGGCAACAACAAGGTTTGGAGAAGTATGAACAGGAGAGCCACAAAGCTGGACAGCATCATACATACAAGAGTTGAAGTTTACACTGCCATCAGTATTGTAACTTTCATTACATGATTCAGCATATTCACCATCTTCATCTAAATCTTCATCAAAATGTTCTGATGACATACCAGTTTCTGCACAGCTGTTTTCCTCTCTTGTTGTTGATTCTTCCTTCTTTGACTGAATATCATTACTACACACATAACTACAAAGGTTTTCTAAAATGGGGTTTTCACTAACACTAACTGATGATTTGGGGTTATAAAGGCAGCTTCCAACAGGTTTTCCTGTACCTAAAAGATGTTTATCCCAAGATTCAACATCTTTTGAACATTTTAAGCACTTCTGGGAACAAGACTTTTCTCCTCCAAAACACCCTGAAACATTCAAACTTGGAGACCTAGACATAATGCTACCCTGTACAGGTGATTTCTTTCTGCTTGAGGTTGATGCTTGCTCCAACTGCACAATCTCCTCCTGTCTCTGCTTGTCTGATGACTTTACCAGAAGACGAATGTGTTGTCTATCGCTGGCCATTTCATCTTGCTCCTCTACTGATATGTAACGGTAGCAAAGAATGCAATGCCATGAGCAAAATGTAAGACCTAAAGTCTTACTAAACATCATGATGATTTAATGCCATGGAAACCTGAATGGAAGAGCTCAGAATACAAGAAAGAAACACAGAGAACATACAAATTAATATGTTACCATACATCTTATCCAATAGGAATGTCAGCTGCCAACAAAGTCCACCTTCTCAATTTCTTCCATGGCTCTTTAATTTACCAAACTTTTCACATGTCTACCTACAGTGAAAAAAGGAATTTTAAATAAGTCTATTTATTAAAATATATAGCAATAAAGAAAAGCATGAATTTCAGTGAAGAAAAGACAACACAGATGTTTGATATACATTTCTTTTAACTTCATAATAAACATACATTGTTTAAATATTAGAATATATTTTCATATGAAGAAATTGTTCATTTTTTATCTATAAATTAACTTAAAAATGAAAGATTTTAAGTGAAGGCATATAGGCTGTGAAATGTACAACTCAAATTATGTGAGAGAAACAAGGTTTTAGACACTGTTCCTGTAATATGGCTTTCTTTAACAATTGTTTTAGGCTCCTACTAAGAAACTTGATACAACTATTTTGAATTTATTGTTAACTTTAAATAAATAAATGGTTGATAGGGTAAACATTATGCAACACCTGGGTGCAAGTTGTCATTTTTCAGTTATATTCGATGTTTTGATGCATGTGAATATAAAAAAAATAATTCGATTTAGGTTCCAATTTTCAATAAGCAAATGTTGAAGGAGTGCAATGAGAATTATCTGCTAGGAACTTGGCAAATGAATCAATTGGAAAAATAGTTTAAACACATACTTAAATATTGAAGTGAAGTAAAATGTTACAATGGGTGTTTGATCTTTGAGGGATGACACAGGAAGGCCAATTATGAGATGGGTAAGTTGTTAAATTATACTTTTTCTTCAGTGTTTTACTACTGAAGCTTTCACCAGTATTCCTCTTCCTACAGAGTTGTTAGATAGAACAAAATAATCATATTGATTCTCAGCTTATAAAAGATTTGGAAAGTTTAAAAAATGATAACACACCTGGTCCAGATAATATTTACCCAAGGATTTTGAAAGAACCTTTTGATGGAATAAGTGTCACTTGCTACCATTTTTTCTAACTCCTTGAACAGTGGATTGGTACCAAACATTAGCTAATGCTACTCCTGATCTCAAAAGAGTGATAAAAACTGTCCCAGTAATTATAAGTGTATTAGTCTCACATCAATTGCAAGAAAAGTTTTTGAAAGTTTGATAAAAGAACTTTGTAAAATCATTTAACAAAGTTCATAATTTTATTAAATAGTCAACATGGTTTCACACTGGAAAAATCTTGCCTTAAAATATTTTGACATTCTTTGAAAAGGATACTGTTTATGTAGATGAGGGTAAGGATGTAGATTTAGTGTACCTAGATATAATAAACTGATAGATACAAGACTTAAAAATAAGTTATTCCTACAGGGGCAGGATATAGATTGACTGATTGAATAAAAATGGCTGAAGAGAAGAAAGAATGGGGTTGTTATAAATTATCAGTCAAACTAAATTAATGTAACAAGTGGTGTATTTCAGGGCTCTGTCTAAGGACCATTGCTATTTTTGATTCACATTAATAACACAGGTGAAGGTAATCATATAAAAATGGAGCTTGTGATGCACACATCCAAAACCCAAATCTTAGAAACTACCATACTGATCATAACCAATCATAACTAAGTAATATTTTTATAGGTGAGCAATAAATAAAATAATTTAAATATCCACAAAAATTATATGTTTCAGATTTAATCAACACAAATACAAAAAAGGAATAAGTTAAGAAATAAAACAATTAAAAATAAACAACAAATAAACTCAAAAATTTGTTTTGTTTTTCTTTAATGAAAATCTCATGGGTGTTGCAGCATGAAAGCAAGGCACTTTCATTGATAACTGAGTCTACAAAAAAATACTTCAATAAACTCTACTCGGTAATGTAATGCTGTGATGATAACTCATTTTTAACATAAAATTTCAATAAAATTATTTTTCTCATGGGTGGTGAACATTACTGAATATCAAATATAAGTACATAGTTGTAGGTCTGTCGGACAATTCCAGAAAAAGCCACAGGTCCAGCAGTTTTCTCCAGGAACTGACAGTTATATTTGCCAGAAGAGCAGATATTTCTGCTATCTTACTTAAATTTGATGATTATATTAAAGTTTTTGAGTGATGCTGGCTGTGAGGAAGATGTTGCTTCTTTACAAAAGGGTTTGGATTCCCTTGCTAGGTCAATAAAGTAAAATAACTTGTGGTCATAATAAATGCAAAGCATTGCATGTGAGTTATTATAATTCAAATTATATGATTAGTTTTAATGAAAATAACTGCAATAGTGTACTGTTGCTGGTAGTAAAGCAAATAAAGTTTTAGGTTGTATCTACAAAAATATTGAATACAGATTAAAAGACGTTTTAATACTGTTGTGCAAGTCACTGGTTAGGTGACATTTGGAGCATTGTTTTTTGTTTTGTGCTCCATACCTTAAAAGGATATGAATTATTGGAAAGAAGGTTTTGTTCATTTTAGAATAAAGCCACACTGATTGCGCAATCTGCTGTGTCCTCTGCAGAGAATCAAATCTCCAATATAAACACTGCAGGCCTATACACTTACTGTTATCCTACTGGGGTACTTTAAATGAGGGCTACATTATGTTTTCAGAAAACATGAGATAAATTGGTTCATCTTGGCTCTCCCATCCTCTAAACAAAATTAAAACCAGTCCTTATCATTCATATACTTATCAATCATAAATTTACTCTCTCTACAATATCAAAAAGCAACCCATTCCAAAGGATAACCAACCTGTTAGAAAAATAAGACTGTCTTAACTGAAGATGTATCTCACCCTGCCATAATTTATATTTGTCTCCTAATCCAACTGCTCTTGCCATTAAGTATGAAAAAAGACAATGCATCAACACTATCAATTTCCTTCAGAATCTTAAACAAAATCCTCAAATTTCCTTTCTTTTTTTCAAGGGAGAACAATTTCAGGTCTTAAGCTCTCCTCATATGACAACTCCTCCATCCCAGACACCATTCTAGTAACCTTGTTTGCAAAGGTTATTGTACAAAAATAACCTATGATCTCTAATCTTGCTTTTTCTTAAAAAAGTGTGCATGGGAAGAGGTATGATTAAGGTATTCAAGTTTTTTCACACTGAATGGTGAAAATGATAATACTAGGTGGCAAAAATACAAATTTTGGCAGGGTAAGTCATTTTTAGCTAAAATTATTTTATTTTTCTAACAGAGAATTGGATATGTTGCTTTCATATATGGTGGATATAATTAATCTGAGGGAAGTTTATGAGGAAGCTTTAAAAATACTTGAACAATAACAGTAGGTTAACCACCTAACTATGCCAGGCAAATCATAATGGAGAATGTTGTAAGAACAATCATAAAGTGATAGAGAAGTATATTTTGAAAATAGTTAGGAAATAGTTGTAAATAATAACCAAAACAAAATTACAACACCTTAGACCAAATGAAGGTTTACTATCAAAAGATAAAAAAAATTGTAGATTACTCCAAACTTATATAAGGCTTTAAAAACACATCAAAAGTAGCATTAGCCTTTTTCATGACTTACTCAAAATAACTCATACTCCATTTTTCAAAAATTATTTGCCTAAGTTAATTGAGGCAATCAATTTAACATTTATCTATTATTTTCCCAAATTTATTCATATACCATCATGTATTACAAAGCATTGTCAAAAAGCAAAAAAACAAAATGGCACAGAAGGTGTTAAAAAACAACAAAACTTGTGTTTTCTTACCACAACTAAATTATTAAGGCTCTTAAAACACTTTAAACATGTTTTGTACTAAAAGTTCAAAACACCTTAAATAAAGCTTAAGGTTTCATATCTCAATAAATTTACTAAGATTTTTAAGTCACATTACATCTATATTTGCATTTATGATTATCTATCCTGCAAGGCTTAGCATCTCTATGTCTTCCTAATCATGTGATTTAGAATGTATTGTTTTGACAAATAATCTTTACAAACAGCCAAATTTAGTATTAAAAAGAAACAAAATTAAACCAATAATTTTTCTCCAATCTGTTAACTCAAACTTAAAATGTGCTATACACTAGTCCAATTAGAATTTTACAAAGTAACAATTTAACTTACTATTTTGCAAGTGTATATCACTACTAGATGGCATTTCATATCTTCCACCTCCCCATAAACAATAAATAAACTGGAATGTTAAATTTCTATTAAATTTTATGACTGAAGCAGGTATATGGTCTTGTCATTTGACAAAGTGTAAACTAGTCTAGAAAAAAGGACACTTGCAACTAGTTTATTAAATTATTTCATTTTGTCACATTTTAAAAATAAACAAGTTTAAAACAGTATATGGCAAAAATAAAAAAAAATATCTTCTACAACTTATTTTGTTAGATAGAAAATCAATTAAAATTTCCTAACACATTTCGGAAAATTATGGTATCTTTATAAATAAATATAATGGTATCTTTAATTTTAAAATATACTGATTGTTTTAATATGCTACCCAAGCCTATTTTCAAGCAAAATAAATCAGTAACATCTTATATTGGCAGCGTTGTTTTTACCACTTTTTTTTTGTACTTCAGATGTAGTGTATGCAGTATTGCACACTTATCTTTTACCAAGCATTAAACTAAAAATATCATATTATATACTAACATGTATTATTAAGTAATTTAGATATAACTATAATTTCTACCTAAGCATAATCTTCAAGCAATCAAGTCAAATAAATTTTATAACTGTAAACCAGGCTAGAAGAGTCGATAATCAGCAAGTTGTCAGACATGGTATAAATGAAGAATTTGTACTTCAAATATAACTACGGTATAGCCTAATCAGCCTCGCCTTCATTGACAAGTAGAACAGTTTATGCCGAGTTATAACTTATTGTACCATTACTAAGCACTGTCAGTTTAGCAGTAGTCCTAAGAATACCGATGTAACTTAGTCCAGGTATTATGATATTAATCTATTAATATGTTCACGATTATAATATTAATATTTTTGTGAATAGTACTACTTAGTAGTATTCATAATAGCAGCCTTAATATGTTTATTTTTAATTTAATATCAAAAACAAGAAAAGGCTAAATATTAAACAACGCTTATATTTAATATAAATAACGTCCTCTATACATCCAAAACAGATATATAAAATCTTTATAAATGAGTAAAATAATTACCACATCGACAAATTTTACATCCTACCTACTTCTTTCTCCACCACTAGAGTACGCCAAAATATTCTCAGCGCCATCTCTAAAGAAATTGACTACATTTTATTATTGGTAAGAAAATTGTAATACATAATTCACAAAACTTCATGCAGTCTTATATAGTCCATTATCAATTTGTCGCTAATCATCGAATGTATTGCTTATGAATAAGCAATAGCAAAATACCGCAGAGGTAATTAATAGTTATTGTTTTGTTTTTATTATCACAAAAGGGTCGAATGGGGCTAAAGTACTTAGCGTGTTTAGACAGTAAATCTGAGGATTCTTGGTCCTCGGCCCGTTGTTACGAAAATACACACCGCAATATTGAGTTGTTGACGAGCTATAAGAGTAATGGTCAAATTTCTCAATTCAGTCAGATAAGAGCGAAATAGACAGTGATGAATGCTGTTAATTACCTTTATTCCCTTGAATTTACTTTATTCCCTTAAAATTCCGTCAGTGCGACAGCGGTAAGTCTACAGAGTTAAATGTTAAAATCCAGGATTCAAATCTGCAAGATAAACACAGCAGATAGCTAAATGTGGCTTTGCTGTAAAAAAACAAACAGATCTAAAGATGTCTGTTCATACATATCTTTTTGTGTGAGTTTGCGCAAAAATTCCTCAAATAATTAAAGAGAAGTTGAAAATAATCCAAGTGACGGATGTATTATAATAATAACATTCACGAACTTATGTACTTTATTTAAATGAACACAAAGTTCTTCAGTGTATCAGAAGTGAGTTTACGAACTTACAGTGCTAAAATTCGGAGTTCAGTTTTCAGCGGTGGGCAAAACACACTAGCCTCTTGAGTAGCTTTGCACTCAAACAAACAATAACATAATAAAAAGAAAGAGAGAAACATTTATGGACTTCAAGAGTGTTATCTAATCGAACAAAACAACGCAGCAACAGTTGTTTATCAATCCCAGGTATATATGTAGCCATCTCGGCATAGCCAGATAGTTAAAGCGTTCGACTCGTAATTCGAGGGTTGCGAGTTCGAATCCCCGTAACACTAAACATGCTCGCCATTTCAGCCATGTATGTGTTATAATGTGACGGTCATTCCCACTATTCGTTGGAAGAAGAGTAGCCCAAGAGTTGGCAGTGCGTGGTGATGACTAGCTGTCTTCCCTCTAGTCTTACACTGCTAAATTAGGGATGGCTAGCACAAACAGCCCAAGTGTTGCTTTGAGCAAAATTAAAAAACAAACAAATATATGTTTAGTCTGGTAATATTTTCCTTAAAACTTTATCTGTTATTCATAAAAAGTTTGAAATAAATATTAACTTATTCTCAATAAAAGCAAATAATTATCAAAATATCGTTAAATACAAGTACAGGGCGATAAAATTAGTTTTTATCATAAAATTTGGATAGCAGAAGCTATAAAATAAATGCTTACTTTATTTTTATTGTGATTTTAAATACCTCTGCATCATGTTCTGTTGTTAGATGTGATATTTTGGTCTTTTTGAAAACATAATGCAAAGTTGAGATCAAGTAACAATGACGAACTCTTTTATTTCTTCAATAATGTTTCTGTCGGCCGTGTTTACTGGTAGGCCTATCTTTGCAAACAGCGTTTCAACAGAGAAGAGATAACGGTATTTATGTCTAAATTATTCATAAACCTACTTTCGAATTTGCTCGCTAATCAATTGAAAACAATCACGCTGAGTAACCAACTTAACAAACTAACTAGTTGAGGAGCAGATACATTAACTCTTACTGTCTTACTGCGTGTGTGTTTGTTTGTGTGTGTGTATGATTTTCTTATAGCGAAGCCACGTCAGGCTATCTGTTGATCCCACCGTGGGGAATCAAATCCCTGATTTTAAGGTTGTAAATCTGTAGACTTACCGCTGTACTAGTGGGGGACTGCCTAACTCACATTGAACTGATTAACTATTTAACTAACTAGGTTTGATATATTTACATTATTACTAATTTTCTACATATTATAAGCAACTTCAAAATGTTGCAGCATCATTTCTTCATTACAAGTTCCATTTAGCAAACAAACACTAATCGAAAGTATTAGAAATATAACATATAACACATACCTTCTTAAATAGTCAGAAATCTTGAATAATCCTAATACGCAAATAGAACATTTCACAAACCTTCAAACTTTATAGTAAGCAATTAAGTTATTATTTACA
Organism: Carcinoscorpius rotundicauda; assembly: GCA_011833715.1. NCBI lineage: Eukaryota > Metazoa > Arthropoda > Merostomata > Xiphosura > Limulidae > Carcinoscorpius > Carcinoscorpius rotundicauda. Next base: position 34,593,454 of record CM022402.1, read on the forward strand.
ATAAGAAAACAAGATAAAACACCTAATACTTTTTCCTTGTGTGTAACCTGTTGAATTACCTAGTATATTTGTTGACTATCTCTTATGAGCTTTGTGGTATAGAGATTAAGGCATGGACGTACCGGGCTAAAGCCCAGGGCCTCAAGCTATGACTATAAATGTATTGCACGTAAAGGATCTGTCTCGAGGGGGCCTCTTTAAGTTGAAAAGCATAGGGCCAATAAACCCCTTAATTCGGCCTTATCTACACATATATTGGTTTCTTGTCATTATTTGCAATCTTGTCATTGTATGGGTGAATTAATAATAATTTCAATAATCATCTGTTTTTCTCCTAACAAAGTAATTCCATCGGTGATTACACGCCTTGTACCATTCGATTCTGTAAGCAATATGTATCCTCTCTACATATGCTTAACTTTGGAGTTCGTCCACTAAGTAATCACACTTAACAAATTTAATGAGGCCATTATTAACGAATGGACAACACATCATTAACTGTCTTATTGTATAAAGTATCAACTCACAGAATACTCATGGTAAACTGATTTACTGTAAACTGTATGAACCTAAGGAACATTCTTATTTAAATGTCTTATAGCAGCTGGTATCAAGCCATTCAATACTCATAATTAAGTGTCACACTGTAGCTGGAAAAAATTCACAGAATATTCGTACTTAAATGTCTTATTGTATCAACCCACGGAATACTGATACCTAAATTTCTTAATCCACACAAACACCATGGCCAAACATGGCTGGTGGGTTAAGGCGTTCGATTTGTAATCTGAGGGTCGCGGGTTCGAATCCCCGTCACACTAAACGTGCTCTCCCTTACAGCCATGGGGGCGTTATAATGTTATTGTCAATCCCACAATTTGTTGGTAGAAGAGTAGCCCAAGAGTTGGCGGTGGGTGGTGATGACTAGCTGCCTTCCCCCTAGTCTTACACTCCTAAATTAGGGACGGCTAGCACAGATAGCCCTCGAGTAGCTTTGTGCGAAATTCCAAAACAAACAAACAAAACAGTCAAGACATTATTTAATACAAGGTTTGTTGACACGTGATGCAAATTTTTGCTGCGTCTGATAAACTAGTTTTTTTTTTTATGTTTTGGCTTCGGTTTTCATACTGTACCTGAAGTCATACCGGATAGTAAACAATGTTATCGCGAAAAACAAATGTTATTCAATTCATAGATCTACGACAGTTAAACGTTTCAGAGATAGTAGAAAATAACGGCCTCACTATGTCTCTTGTGAGATGGTAGAGAGTACAATAGCGACAGTACATCTCTTGTTTTACAAAAGTAATAATGGTGGCATGAAGAAATATTTTTTTGCGTTGTTTGTAGAGAAACGAAACATATAATATGTGTTTAAATATAAGATCCAACGTCTGTCTTCGAAGTTTAACACTACATATATATCCATTTAATGGATTAATCAATGGCTTGTTTTGTTTGTGTGTTTGTTTGTTTTGGAATTTCGCACAAAGCTACTTCGAGAGCTATCTGTGCTAGCCGTCCCTAATTTAGCAGTGTAAGACTAGAGGGAAGGCAGCTAGTCATCACCACCCACCGCCAACTCTTGGGCTACTCTTTTAGCAACGAATAGTGGGATTGACCGTCACATTATACACCCTCACGGCTGGGAGGGCGAGCATGTTTAGCGCGACGTGGACGCGAACCCGCGACCCTCGGATTACGAGTCGCACGCCTTACGCGCTTGGCCATGCCAGGCCTATTCAAAGGCACTTGTGATGTAAGACAATTGTACATTTTTTTCTAATGTATTCTTTTTCGTATAAATCGTTTGTGTCGTTTCGCTTATTTAAATTAATTCATCAATTAAAATTACATTTTTGTAGAGTTTTTTATTTATGTTTGCGATATTTTCAGTAAATAAAATTGTATATTTTACAGTTTCCGCATCTACGAAGCAACGATAAGTGTACGTTTTGTAACCCTTAAATACAGATTTATCCTTCAACAAAATCGTATAAAACCAAAGACATGGCGTACTTGTTGAGTGTGACGAGCTAAAATCACAGCTGGATTTATCGCCCTGGTTGTTTGTGTTGACGAGAAACCTTCTTTCACCTTGATTTTTGTTATGGCTGGATGATCATAACAATCAGAGAAAGTTGTTGTTGTTTTCAATTAAGCACAAAGCTACACAATGGGCTATCTGTGCCCTGCTCACCACGGGTATCGAAACCCGGATTTTAGCGTGTAACTCCGCAGACATACCGCTGAGCCACTGGGGGGCATCAGAGAAAGAAAACGTTTACTGAGATTTAGGTAATCCCTTTATACTGTAATAACAACATTATTAAATTGTAGCTGCCTGACATTAGCCAAAGCACGCGCGACCTAATTTCAACGTTCTTCTGGTCAAACAACGAATCACATAGAAGTTGTCTGACATTGGCCAGATGATCTCCCACTTGCTGATCGCAACGCCCCTGTAGCAGTCATCTAGTCGAACAGGTGGCCTATAATATCTTTTCATTCCCAGGTGGATCAACAGCGAGGAAATGGACATACAATACTAAATTTTGGTTTCCATTCCCTGTGGGCCCGGCATGGCCAAGCGCGTTTAGGTGTGCGACTCGTAATCTGAAGGTTGTAGGTTCGCATCTCCGTCGTGCCAAACATTCTCGCCCTTTCAGCCGTGGGGGGGGCGTTATAATGTGACGGTCAGTCCCACTATTCGTTTGTAAAAGAGTAGCCCAAGAGTTGGCGATGGGTGGTGATGACTAGCAGCCTTTTCTCTAGTCTTACACTACTAAATTAGGGACGGCTAGCACAAATAGCCCTCGAAAAGCTTTGTGCGAAATTCAAAAACAAAATAAAACAATCCACTCCCTGCGATGGGTAGCACCTATAATGTAGCTTTGAACTAAAACAAACGAAAATCTACATACACTATGTATCTAAACATCATTTTTTTCCATTCTGATTTTCAGTTAAGATACTGCACAAAATAAGAATAACTAAGTCAACTTGCAAGATATTTTTCAGTTTTCCAAGACAAAAAATTCCAGTTTTAAATGTGGGATTTGTGTCTTAAAAACGAAATTTAAGATAAAATTTACTAACTGACCAATAAATATGATTTATAAGAGCTACTCATTAATTAATTAATGGCTTTAAGTCTGTTTTAATTATAATGTAAGAGACTTTCTAAAATAAACCCCAAGTGGCTTAACCGAAAGTTTCAATACTTGTTGTAAGCGAAAAAAAAATCCTTCGTACTTGATATTAAACGAACAACAGTGCAAAATATTAGAAAATAACAAGTGGCTCATCAGGTTGCCTAGCGCACATTTGGTTATATACATATGTAAGCATTATTAGAAATCTATTATCGGGTTGGAGTTGTTATCTTACCTTTTACCTATTTATCAGTAGAACTTTGTACAATTTCTTTGTTGTTGGTTTAATGTTACTCGCAGCTCTTCAACTGCAGCTCTTGGTTGTGTATTACGAAAGTTTTATCGGTTAGTACTGTAAGTGTGTTGGAAGAAATAAGTGGCCAATAATTGTTAATCACATTTAAATTAGAAAGGATTTTATATGAATTACTTAGTGTTATGTTGAGGTTATGTGTGAAGGTTTGTCGTGGTATTTGAAGAAATTGTGCATAGAGTGAAATAGGACGTGGTACAGCATTTCTATTAAATGACGAGCCATAGAGATTCGTGTAGTCTATCTGATTTGTGATTTTTCTTTTATAATCACAATTTAACTTGAAAATACCGACTCAGCAGATTTTATTTTCTCTCCACTAAGCTGATATCTGTTTCTCGTGAATTAACCTAACTTCCTGTGTAAGTCGAATTATTCATGTTAAAATTTGTCTTTTTATAATTTCATATCTTCTCCAGTGACCGTGAATAACTATGAAGATTTCATTGTCATGGTTACTAGATCATTGTGTCTAATTAGTCTCTTATTCAAACTTGTCAATAAGAATTTGTCAGCATTTTAAGTTTCAAATATTTTTGTATTTTACAACATAAGTAATAAAATAGCTTAGAGCAAATAATTTTATAGCCAGTAACCAGTCTTTATATAAGATTATTTGACGACACATGAACTGACATTGTTAGAAAAAACCTGTTTGTAGTCTTATCTGATGACACTTTTAGAGTGGTGTCATTACAAAAGTATAACGCGGTGGCGAGTGGTCAGTTGAATAATATATTGAGTTTCACCATTATTTTTGGTGCTTTCTCAAAAATACATTAATGGCATCATTGCTGTACATTCTTTGAATTCCTGTGTAAGATGGAATTATTGTATGAGAAAAGGACATTTCAAAAGACCATACATTGAACATCGTTTGCTATAGCCTTACAATGAGCGCCACAAGCCATTAGTTACTTGGCTTGTTTAATGAATATCTAACATTTCAAAAATAAAATGTTATTGTTTGCTAGATATATCTATGAAAAAATAAAGATGTCAGTGCATTACAAATCCCTTGATAACTCATCTTAGAAATCTGTACAGTATCACGAGTCCCTTAGCAATCCAGGTAAGGTGCCTTAGCTTTGCTTTGCGTCCCTTGCCAACCTATGCAAGTTTTCTTTATTGTGTTATGTGCAAACAAAGTTGAAGTTTTTTTCATGTTCAGCTTGTTTAATAAAGTTAAATTTTATTACATCATAGGTCTCATCAACGGACACCATTTTGTTCACTGTGGAAGCCTTCAAAATGTTCTTCGTTTTGGAACTATTTGTATAACGATAAATAATTATCTGAATCAGAGTTTTCAATTGCGTTAGATTGAAATCTTCTATTCGCTGGAATATGCTCAAGAGCTCAAAAGACGATCATAGTTGTCATTTTGATGAGTAAAGTTACGAATCTTTTATTTTGCTGAAAATATGAACAAATGAAAGTAGTGAAATTTGTTATCATATACAGTGTGTTTACTTGTGTACGAAAAATAACAGTATCAGTTTATTGGAAAAATATCGTTCTTATTTGGCCGAAATAGCCATAACAGGAATTTATCAAACTACAAGTCATCACGAAGCTATTTCTATCCAAACATGATAAAGTCAGTAGAGAAAATTATATGTTTCTGTTTGATTAACAAACTAGTGCTTGTACATTCCACCACAACGAATTTTAGAGAAGATACTGTAATGAACGGAGAAAAAGGTAAAGTTTTATTATGTTTAATTCAAAACTCAGTGGTTATTTTTTATTGAAAGAACGGTCAACTCTAGATAGAAATATTTGAAGATTTAAACTTTAATTAGTGTAAGTGTAATGGTTTAGGAATTACTAGCAGGATTTTTTGGAACAGGTTTTAGTGATTACGTTGAAAGTAATGTGAAATTTAAAGTAAAATAAGCTAAAAGTTGTTGCTACGGAGCAGTTGCGGTTAACTTGGTATTTTTATAGTAACAGCACATTATTAAATAAAATATTTTTGAATAATATAAAGGAATCCTAATCGCAGACAGTGAAATATAAAAATCTACATTTCCTAGGCCTATATTCGATAAAGAGATAAATTAACACTAACTTCTATACTTTTTTTCGCTTTAGTTAGTACTAAGTACGGTAAAGTTTAGATCTGGAAATAAATAAGCGTATGATATTGTTGTGCGACTCAACGTTAGATATTTTCAAAAACTTTGATAAACTTATAATACGTTGTTGATGCACAAAATTATTTACTGAACTACAGGGTGGTCGCTAGAAAAGCGGAAAATTTGTCAAACAGCTATTTATTTTTACAAAGAATAACTTTTACAAAGTTTTTTAAAGGAATATGTTATATTACACTCATAGATGCTCAAAATGCATTTTATGATATTAAAATCATGCATTTTATTCATGATGTAAATAAATCAAAATAAAAATGAGTAAGCACGCATTTTATTCATGATCTCATCTGACCCTCAAATTTTCCGCTTTTCTAGCGACCACCCTGTATTTACCTGCCCCTTTTGTTCATATTTGTTAAGTGTTCATACATGAGCACTTAGACAGTAAGGTGCGTGAACTTTTTCAGGACAAACAAAAACTATTATTACAGCAGATAGATGCTGTATAATTCATTTTGAAAGTTTTTCATTTTGCAACTTTACTTATTTAGAAGTCAACTTGAAAGAAAATGAAAGTACTATTGTAAATTATTCTAAATTACTAATAGCATCAGAGTTTAAATAATCTACTAGTACTTTACTAGGGTCAATATTATAAAAACTGTTAACAACATTCGAAAAATGTGGTATCTAAACTCACTTAAAAATATTTAAACTTACGAAGTTATGAAAAGGTGTGTAATTTTTACATAACAAATCCTTCATTTACAGCAAATTAATTTTTTTATTAATGTGTTGTGTGATACCTTTAAATAGTATAAATAATTTATTATTTTGATATAAGATTAGAAGAAGCTACGAAAAATCCAGGAATGGTCCAATCATAACTCGCGGTCCGACAGTTTGTAGTTCACATTAAAACATGATTAATAACATTATATTATTTAAAATTTAGAAAAAAAAGTCAATAAAATAATTTCAGCATTTGTATATTTATTTTTTTTATTTAACAATTATCTTGAATACAAGCATGGATCAATAATTATTTTGATATTCATAGAGAACCAGTAAATAAATTACCTTGCAAATTTAATCAAGATAAATACATTTTTCAAACTTTCTGTTTGTATCAAAATGTATGCATGTTGCCAAAGCGTTACGACAGTAAATTTTCTTTTATCAGAACCATGAGATATGATATCTAGAGCTCTAAGTAAATAGTGTTTGGCCAACTAACCAATAATTGTCATATTGTTATCCGTTGAGAGATCTCAAGTATGTGTGTAAATCATATATCTATGGTATAAGACAAAGGTATAAGGTTCCCAAACTTTTTAGACCTACGGAACTTCGCATCAGAAAGAAAAAAACATTCCAGAGTCTTAATTTTAAAAAAAAACATACACTAAAATATAAACAATCGGTCGCTAGCACCAGAAAAAGTTTACTTCAAGTTTTTATAATATAAATTTATTTAAAATATCAATATTTAAGGAAAGCTTTTTACTTCTACTTGTTCAAAATTTTCTGCTTGCAAAATTTATGTCTGTAAAAATGTAGTGTACTTATATATTTATAAGTGGCTCGGATGGGCTTGCTTTTGTGAACAAAGTAGTTTAATATTTGAAGTTATGGTTATTACTTGTAAGCGCATATCATCTTTAATATTTAGTCTGTTTTTAGATTTGGTCTTTATAACTGTATATAGTGGAAATGCTGGCTCACAATACATGTTGGAAAACGTATCAACATTTTTAAAGCTCTGTTACTTATATCAGGACCATTTGAATCCAAAATTGCGTAATTTCTTCCTGCTGAAATTTTGTTTTTAGGATGCAATCAGTTGAAATTTATATGAACTGTTCTTTCTCTATTAAAGGCAAATCGTTAGTATCTGCAGAGTCAACAAAGGGATTTTGAATTCACAGTAATTTCTTCTAAATGAGGAAAGAAGTTATCTCCAATAATTTTACAGAAATCAGATTTGTGCTGCAAGACTGAAACTTTTGCATCTTCACTTAAGAAAATTTCATTCATAAGTAAAAAAAAAACCACAGATTTTTGAAGCAATCAAGTTTGTCCATAAGTATACATTCACCCCAAAGCTTCAGCTTACGTTGAACAGCTTCTATTTTACTCTGAGCTTTGAAGTACGTTATGCTGAAGTATTCATTTAATTAGACAGGAAAGTACGCCCCCAAAAATAAGCCACTTTCTGTACCCAGCATTTGTCCCTTAATTTCTAAGCAAGTTTAAAATGGCATTCAGATAAAAAGAAACTTATCTCCTCACGCAGTTCGTAAAACCGAGGAAGCGCTTTCCCCGAAAAAGCCATCGGACTTCAGCATGAAGCAGCAAAGTTTTTTGCAAACTTCCTATATCCTCCAAGAGTAAACTAAAAATCCTCGCATTGAATGGTCTTGATTTCATAAAGTTAACTATTTTTATGACATCACCCAATTCCTCTTTTAAGTCTTCTGGTATTTGTTTCATTGCAAATGCATGACGATGAAGACATCAGTGAATACTCTCGATGTTCTTTTTTGTGCGTGCAACTGCGCCTGAAAATTTTCCAATCATGGCTGCAGCCCATATCATTGCAAATACTTGAGCAAAGCTACCATTGGATCTCATGTTCTTTCATGAATAAATCGATCAGTTTAAATATTTTTTCGTCTGTTGTTTGAGTAATCAAAGATTTGCAAATTAGCATGTCTTCTTCAATACTAGCTTCGTGAATATAGTGAACAAACACAAGCAACATCGCATAACATGCGACACCTGTTGATTCATCCATCTGAAGCGAAAAGTTGGACTCGCTTGTACTCATCTTCTTAACTCCGGCCCCCCAGGGGCTCAGCGGTATGTCTGCGGACTTACACGCTAAAATCCGGGTTTCGATACCCGTGGTGGGCAGAGCACAGATAGCCCATTGTGTAGCTTTGTGCTTAATTCAAAACAACAACAACAACAATCTTAACTCCGTTAAGCAATTTGCTGACATATCCTTGACTATTCGAGAAACCGAGTTGTCAAACATGTGCACAGAGTTAAGGTTTTAAAAAAATTTCTCATAAATCATGCACTCTACAAAATCTTTTTTTATTAATGTTTTCATTAAATCTGCAATTATATAAGTTACACTTGCTTTTACAATACGGTAAATAACACTATGTGAAGCAATAAAAGCACCTTTGTTGTCCTGATGCTTTCCTTGCATGTAATTGAAAACATTTTCTTTTGATATACTCTGAAGTTGGATTTTTAATTGGGAGCGTTTCATATCTCGATGTCGTTTTAACTTTGCTGGCTGCAAAGTACTGTTACTCAACACTGATCCACGTTCAACACACAACCGTGTAAAAACTGTTCATGTAAAACCATATTCAATAAAACTTTCATCATACTTGGCCCGGTATGGGCAAGCGCGTAAGGCGCGCGACTCGTAATCGGAGGGTCGCGGTTCGCGCCCGCGTCGCCCCAAACATGCTCGGCCTCCCAGCCGTAGGGGCGTTATAATGTCATGGTCAATCCCACTATTCGCTGGTAAAAGAGTAGCCTAAGAGTTGGCGTGGGTGGTGATGACTAGCTGCCTTCCCCCTAGTCTTACACTGCTAAATTAGGGACGGCCAGCACAGATAGCCCTCGAGTAGCTTTGTGAGAATTTCCAAAACAAACAAAGCGTCATCTTGCGTTGAAGTGCTTGCACACGACGATAACACCGATGAATTCGTATTAGGCCTAGGAAGATTTTTACTCTATCACATTTATTACTGATATTCAGCCACTTATTCATTATAAGGGTGACAACTAATTATTGACGTACTCTAATATCTTTGGCACTTCAAAAGTATTTTCTCGGACACAAAATAGTTTCGTAATTAAAACTTGTTCAAGTACTTGAGTTTTATCATTATACAATGACATGCTGACCTAAGATCAGTGTTGCCATAACAAAATCAGAAATAAAGATTTGTGGAAAAGAAGGCTAGGCAGCTGTAATAATATATTTTTCTTAAGAAAAGGTTTAATTTATTATTTTACATTTTTTTAACATGAATTTTAAAGCCAAAAACCAAAATATTTAGACAGATCGGACATGCGTCTAAATCTTGAATGATATGAAACAAAATGAAACATGACAGCTCATTGGTACTAAGTTTGTCTAATTAACCTGCAATGAAACCAACCTCACCTGACAATTACCAATTATAATTATCATAAATATAATTGTACTTATAAATATACTTTAGCCCAAGAGTTGGCGGTGGGTGGTGATAACTAGCTGTCTTCCCTCTAGTCTTACACTGCAAAATTAGGGACGGCTAGCACAGATAGCCCTCGAGTAGCTTTGAGCGAAATTCCAAAAAACAAACAAACAATCAATACCTCGAGAATTTCCCCTAAGGTAAATAAAGTCGTCTGGCGTTTGTAAAAATATAATATTAAAAGATCCAATGCGCGATAAACGTGCTGCAATTAAATATATATTTTACTTTTTTGTACAGCATATTCTGATTCAATTTTATAGTTTTAGGAAACACTATTAATATTTTAAAATTTCCTCGCGGAGTCCCATATAACTGGCCCGGCACGGCCAGGTGGTTAAGGCACTCGGCTCGTAATCCGAGAGATGCGGTTTTGAATCTCCGTTACACTAAACATGCTCGCCCTTTCTGCCGTGGGGATGATATAATATCTATCAATCCCACTATTCGTTGGTACATGAGTAGCCCAAAAGTTGGCGGTGGGTGGTAATGAATAGATGCTTTACCTCTAGTCTTGCACTGCTAAATTAGGGACAGCTAACCCAGTTAGCCTTCGGTAGCTTTGCGCAAAATTCAAGACAGATAAACAAACAAATCCATATAACTATGGCGGAGCCCAAGGACTTAGCGGAGCACAGTTTGAAAAACTATGGTATGAGCTATTTGCACGTTATGGTTTTGTTCGCTTTAGACCTGAATTCGTTTCCGAAACAGTCTCACTTCCTTTTCTATAAAGCTTTCTTGATCGTAGATTGCTCTCTGAGCATTTGTCCCCATGAGACCACAAAGGTTTGATTGTGCTTGATCACAAATATATATCCGTTTCCACTTTTTGTGTTTGTTTTAGAAATATTTCTGTTTTCCGATTTTTAATTTGTTCACATGAATTCGAGATATAGTACAGTGGATGATGAGATTCTCGTGACAGTGGACAATGGTTCTGACACGAATACCGATATCTAAATGTCGTTGATGCCTGTTTGAGTATTACAGGCTTTAATTAGTCTTCGCCTGACGATTTTTCCTTTAACGTTGCAGTTTTTCTGGTATGAAAAATACAACCGAAGCGCATAAAATAAACAAATGCTTCGCGACTACGCTTTCACACGAGGTAACGATAGACCTATCGCCGTGTTGCTAATATTAAACAAACATTTCAACTAAGCTTTCTCACGAGCTAAACTGCCACTTTAAAATAAATACATGCTTCGACTTAGTTTTCTTATGAGCTTGGTTACTGTTACGTTTTTTATGTGGGGTGAACGCAACAGAAAGACACAGATAACAGCTCATATAATTTATTACAATAAACTATTATATATGTGACAGAGATAAAATAAATTATATAATAAGAATGACAGATGTTCAGTTTCAACCTTCAAAATTAATTACAATACAAAATGGTACTGGCCTGTATCCAACAGAATGATCCAGATTGAAAGTCCAAAAGTCCAGAACAGAAATCCAAAATTCCAGTCTAGGGGGTGAATTTGGTTCCACGAAGAAATTCCGAAGTTTGAATGGAGAAGTCCAGAAACAATTCACAGTCCAATAAATTTGACGAAGTTCTTTTTACGATGTTTTTGATGAATGTCTCAAATTTGTCGTTTTCCAACTTGCCCCGGTCTCCCCTAAACAGTCCTGTACGTGTTGACCTTCAGTATAACCAGTAATTCGAATGAATCGTAAAGATTGACGAAATAAAATCACAGCTTTTGTAGATCTAGCTCCAGTCACAAATCCAAGTTGAATAAACACACAGCAAACGTTGAAAAATTCTCAAACGACGACAACATCTCTTGAATCGAATGAAAACGAATGACTGACTGACTCTCCTCGCATCACCGTCTGTTTATATACTAGTAGGCCTACTGTATTCTCGAACAATTGCGTAACTTCCGCAGAATTCCAGATTTATCTGGATTCGTCTCGTACAGACACCAGGCCAAAATACATTTTATTTGTAGATAAATGATCGATCTACCTAATTCTAGAAATTTCTACATGAATAACAACATATTTTATTGATTTGAACTTCGAAACAATAATATAAACAGCAACAACAACAACAAAATTTTTTCGACCGATAGATATGGCATTTCAAGCGCTTTATACATAACAGTTACTAAGGTATAGACTTGTGAACATGTTGTGAAATGCTAACGAAAGACAAACGCCCCTGTCAAGAACAACTCACATTTGCTCCCCAGTGGAGCAGTGGAATGTCTGCAGACTCACACCGATAGAAATCGGGTTTCGATACTCGCGGTGGGTAGAGCACAGGTGCAGTTTTGTGCTTAATTTCAATCAAACATTATCTACGTACCAGTGACAAATGAGAGGATTCTCACGTGAGCTGTTTCTAACTAGATGGTTGTGTAAGTCTAAGCAACTGTGTTCACGGTTGTGGGGTTATCCACATAGGACCAGTAATATAACAATATATGTCACATGGTAAGAAAGATGTTCATAAAGACAGAATGAGAAATTGTATACATAGGTTACCTTTTGTATCATTTGACGTCCAGACCTGGGTCACTGGGCACTAATCACTAAAAAGAAACGAGCCCACTCTAATTGCTGAACCGATCACCTCAAAGTCTACTGCCATTCATTTTAATGGATTATGCTACAACACCGTATACAAATTTGTTTAGGTGATTGTTCCCAACACCAGAGTTTCCCGGCAGTTTATTACACTACACTTATTCCATGAAAGTTGTAATTGCTTCTGTACTTTCACTAATAATATTGACAGGTGGAAATACGCTGTATAATGCAAAATTCATTAAAGTTATATAATTAATGTTGATAGGGTTAGAAACATTATGGAATTGATATAATTTACTGAAAGTGTAAATGCTTCATTATAAACTTTCATATATTAATCAATGCAAATAAAGTGTATATTTTTTGTTGGAGAATTGCACTTGGTATCATTTATTCTTTTTTTTACTTGTACATATTCTCGAGTTGGTTAACTAGTGTACCCACTCGCCACTGCACACCATGGGTTTTGTTTTTCAATAAATTTATTGTAACTGGTGTTTTGTCACTGTACATGACGCTCTCTTATTACCACAGTAGAGCAACCTGTTGCATAACCACTGAGTAAAATTTATTTCTGCTGCCACTTATACCTGTTACTGTGCCTCCGTGTAATATCCTGGGTTAGATTGTTTTTTAATTTCCAGGAGATCTGTGGTACATTTATCAGCGTATATTCCTCACCCTCATTAGGTATATTCATGTTTAGCAAGTTTACTTGATCTTTGGGGATTAATCTTATTTCCTCGTACAATAATTTAGGTCTTTCATGTTTTTCTCTGTTCGGTATTTGATAAGTTAGAATTTATAATTCTTTTACCATCTAAGTTACTTTAGTGTAAATTTGCATTTGGAGTTTTATGCAATTGTGAGATTTGCTGTGTCGAATCCCTCACAATTTACCAAAGAGCACGATCCAGAACCTACAGAGTGACTGAAGAGATTGAGTTCACTTAACACTCTCATTTTGTCAAAATGAGAATGACTGATAATATCTTTGGTAAGCTTGGGGGTATGATATGAAACATTATTCTCTCAAAATCTACCCCTACCATCATTTCCATGGAACTAGGTATTCTTGGTGGAGTATTTAACTTTCCACACTTTAATGTTACATTGATAAAAATTACAGAAAAAGAATGCTATCAAACTCTTGACAAGATATCACTCCAGGCAGATCTACAATAGGACAAGACTTCTAGCTGTCTGCGAGATGTCACCTTGTCAAGTCATAGACGTGAAGCAATCTATGCTCTTGTGGTTACGGTATGGAGAGTGATAACAGGGGGGAAACAGACAGTAGCATACCGCTGTACTAGAAACTCTGTTAACGGAACATTTTTCAAGCCATTATCCTTTAAATCATCGAGCAAGAATTGGGAATCATATCAAACTCCATCGTATCTGACAGATAATGCTGCACACGACTCAACTTTTCGAGTTCGTCAGGATTAAAGACATTTCTTTCTTGAGTTTTTTTTTGTCTATCTTCTCTCCTTGGACAGTGTTTGATGCAGTTGGTTGATGCTGTTTTGCAATTAAGTCATTTCATTCTTGATTTACAAATTCCAAACTGCACTTGTTGAGGCATAAAACAGAGTGGTAGAATCATATGAGCTAACATTTCTGGCTTGATCTTTAACATCAAGAGAATGCTAGTCTATATCCTGAATACCTTCTCCTAATGTAAAGTAAAGTAGTGACAAAAACGTGGTTAGAAATAAGTTGGGAGAATTCATCTATCTCTGGCATTAAGTTGTTACCTAACATTGCTATTCTATTATTCATTTTTATCTTTTGATATAATGATTAATTGCACTCCAACTTTTTCCTCTATTGAAATATACCTTAACTAGAGGAAACAACGGAATCAGAGGAAATAATAAGTTAGTTTCCCTCATGTTTTAGGTAATATTTCTTAGAGTCAAGGATACATATACAAGCAAGCCAGCATTAGTCATATCTAAAGGGCATTGCAGACACTGTTTGTAAAGGAGAGAGGCAATAGTACGCAATCTTACATTTACCATAATTAGAGGAGTCTTTGAGTTATCAGTAATTTGCATCTTCACATGACTTATTATAGTCGGAAAGTTCAAACATTGTACTATTTCTTGAATTGTCTGGTTCTTCACTGACATCTCTTACGAGGTTTAGAACGCTCTACTCTCCGGGTAGAACAAAAAGTGAAGTGTATTATCTTTCTACAGCCAGATCGGTATGAACGGTAGTATACTTTTAATAGGAATTACACGAATTCCAAGTCAGATATACATATGACATTCAATAGACTGGGTAACAACATGGCGCATTTCTGTCACATCAGCGCTTTCTACGAAATCATATTCATACTCTAATAAAGCCATGTTGAACACACTTTACTTACGGCTATAAAGTATGATGATACCGAATTTCTATCAAAGTCTTTCAAGTTTCAATCCTTGTACTTGCAGTGTATTGTTCCTCGTTTTAGCAACATCGGCTTTACAAAAGCTGAAAGTGAAAGAAGAGTTAAAGAAAAGGAGGGTGCCACGTGTGGCAGAAAGAAAGAATTAGTTAAAAATAAAATATAAAAGTAAGTAATTCCTCACTCATGCTTTATGTAATAGGCCTAGAGCCTAGAGGATAGACGTACACATACACCTAATAGTTTTTTTAAAGCAGTAAAAGTTAGCAGAACCATAGGATATGAAATAATTAATATTTAATTTTCAGTATAATAAATCGTAATATGAAGGTAAAACTACTCCTTTCCGATGGTGTTTGGGTATTTGCCCTGGAGGGTCAGGTTCACTTTGACCTCTTCCTCCTTCCTTAACATATTTTCCCTAACTCGTGATGTTATGTTAGGTCCTTTTCAGGGCAATGTCCATTTATAGTCTCTTATTCACAGTAGTCAAGCTTGCTGGTGGCATTTTTTTTTTTTAATCTTATTATTATTTTAAAATACATAAGTATGCAAATTATAAATACAAGATTTAAAATTTATACACATACATATTTTAATTTAATTTATTTTTTTCTTTATATTTATTATATATGTTAATTGGGGAGAGGTATTTAGGAATATCTTCATCATGTATAAGGTACCTATCTAGTTCGCATAACAAATCATTTTTCTTCCAATTTTTGTTAAAATACCTAATTGTAATATTTAGGAGTCTATCTGATATTATTGGTATGTTCGAGTAATTATGGATGAATTTAGATGATGTTGCTCTCGGAACTCTGTATGCTTTTGTGAGAAGTGCATTTTGTATTTTTTGTAGTTTGGTTTTGATTGTTACATTACTTACAGTTACCCATGCTGGAGCTGCATAGTCTATTACTGGTCTAATATATGTTTTGTATATTTTCAAAATATTATCTGTGGATGCTCCACTGTGTTTACCAGTTAGACTCCTAACATAGTTGGTTCTTCGCCAAATTTTATTTTTAATTTCGTTGACATGTTTGATCCAAGTTAATTTTGAATCATAAGTCAGACCTAAAAATTTTGCTGATTGGGCAATCTGGAGCAGCGTGCCATTCATATATATTTCTAACTGTTGTTTTCTGTGTTTTGGCGATTTCGTAAAGAGTACGAGCTGAGTTTTTGCTGTGTTTATTTTAATTCTATATTTTTCACAGTATTCACTAATTCTATTTAATTGTGGTTGTATGTTTGTAGCTGCTATCGTGGGTGTTGCAGCACTTTTCCAGATTGCCACATCATCTGCGAACTGTGATGAGAATCCATGATTTGGATCCTTCAATGGCATATTGTTAACATACATGATGAAGAGTATAGGGCTAACCACCCCTCCCTGCGGGACACCAGCTAGTGGAGTAAAGTATTCGGAAAAAGTTCCTTCTACATTTACTCTACATTTTCTGTTTTCCAGAAAGTTAGATAACCAGCGAATAATTCCTCGCGGTAGTTCCATTTCATTCATTCGGAACCTTAGACCATCGTGCCAAACGGTGTCGAATGCTTTCTCGATATCGAGGAAACAAGCGACTGTACATTCTTTTTTGTTGAAACTATCTATGATGGTTTCGGTTAATCTTATTAAATGATCTGTCGATTGTCTAAATTTTCTGAATCCATTCTGTTCTTCTGGTAATTTTGATGTTACCTCCAGGAATGTGGAGAGTCTATTACTTATTATTCTTTCGAGAATTTTGCCTACACAGCTGGTCAGACTGATTGGTCGATAGCTATTTGGTTTATTTGCTGGTTTTCCTTCCTTATGGAACATTAAAATATTTGCTAGCTTCCAAGAAACTGGGATATATCCTGAGGATAGCGATAAGTTAAATAGAGAATTTAGATGGTCAAACAATTTCGGAGTGCCGTTTTTTAGGAGAATAGCTTGTATTTCGTCTTCTCCTGGCGCTTTGTTTTTGGTTTTTTTAATTGCTTCTAGTATTTCATGTAGGGATATTTCCTTTGTTAGTAATGTGCTTTCAAAATCAGTGTTAGAACTTGTATTTGTATCAGTTATGTTTACTGGAAATATTGGTTCATATTGATGTTTATTGTTTGCTATGTGATTAGTGACTTTATTGTAGAAGTGTGTATTCATTTCTGGATCTGTGTGAGTTTTAAATGTATTTTGGAGTTGATCCTTGAAAGCTTCGGCTATTTCTTTATTTGTACGTGCAATGGTGTTATTATGTTCAAGTGGAGGATATTTCTTTGTGTTTGTGTTTTCACTTGTGAATCTTTTAAGATGTGACCAGAATTTTTTCGGGTCAGTTATGTCGTTTAGTTTATTACAGTAATTGTCCCATTTATTTTGCTTTTGTTGTTTTATTTGAGTTCTGATGTGATTTCTAATGTTGTTTATTTGTGTTTTAGTTTCTCTGTTTCTTGTAATCATGTACTGTCTTCTTAGTTGTCTGCGCTTTTTTATTAGGTTGATTATTTCTGTGGTAGGTTTCCATGTGTTGATTGTTGTTTTGTGGTGTTGTTTTGGTATTGTTTCTTTGGCTGCTTTCTGTAGGCAATCCGTAATTGTTTGACAATAGTTGTCCATTTCGACTTGCGTTTTAACTTCTTTAATAATTTCATTTGGTAATAGATTATCTAATTCTTGTTTATAGCATTGCCAATTTGCTTTTCTGTAATTAAATTTTTCTTTCCTGTATGTTATATTTTTATAGGGGGTGAGATCGAAGACACAAAAATTGAGAGATGATCACTATCTACATCTTTTCCCACTTGAAATTTTACTAATTTCTGGCTTAAATTATATGTACACATACACAGATCTAGTATGTCACTAGAGTTAGTAGAATAGGATGTATGTGTTGGGGTAGTATCGTTTAATAGAGCTATATTATTATCATCAATAAATTTTATTAATTTTCTACCATTTGAGTTAGAGCTTCGGCATCCAAATGAAACATTTTTACTATTTAGATCTCCTATGACTATGGTGTTTAGATTATGGGAAAAGATGTTATTTAGTAAAGTTGTATCTAGTTGCTTATTGGGTGAGCAGTAAATTCCTGCTACTGTTATTTTAGTATTATTTGATTGGAGGATATCTACAGTAACATGTTCATTGTTACTGTTTAATTCTATTTCTTCTACAGATAAATCTACTTTATGAAGTAGCATAATGCCTCTGTTTTCATCGTTTTTATTTTTCCTGTCTTTTCTAATTATTGAGTAATAAGGTATTTTAAATCTATTATTATTATATGTTAAAGTTTCACTTATTATTATAATCTGGGGGTTTAATTCTTCTATTAGGTCTTCGATCTCATGTTTCTTGGAAGCTATTGCACCTTGGATGTTGATATACACTACTGTGAACATTGAGCTGTGAGCATGTAACCTGTTAGTGTAGTTATTATGTATGGTATATGAGGTGTGACGTGTTTTATCGTAATTGTGATCAGTAGTTCTATAAAATTAGTTGTTTGATTTGGTTTGGTGTATTCTGTTATAAACTCTGTTATTACGTTTTTAAACACTGTTGAGAACAGGCTTGTTTTATCTGTTGTGTTACTATTGGTTTCTTGTATTGTAGTGTTGTTTTCTTTTGGTTTTTGTGTTAATGTGTTCTTGTTTTGTGTATTAGTTTTCTGTACTTGTTGTTTATGTGTTTCTTTTCCTTTTACCATTTCTGCATATGTGGTTTTTGTTGTTTTAGTATGTTCTGTTGATGTGCTTGCTTCAGGTTGGCTGCTTGTTTTTTGTTGATTCTGTTCTGTTGGTGTGTCTGTTTTAGGTAAGCTACTTGTTTTCGATTGATTTTGTACTGTTGGTGTTCTGATTTGAAAAATGCGTTGCTTAATTTGTTTGTATTTCTCGCATCTTTTATAATTGGCTGTGTGGGTTTGACCACAGTTACAACATTTGGGAGTTTCTTTATCTTTCTTGCATTGATTAATATGGTGTTCCCCGCCACATCCGCAACACCTCAGTGATGCTAAGCAGGCTGCTGAAACATGTCCATATCTTTGGCAGTTGTAACACTGTGTTACAACAATTGCCGGTGTTTTCAATTGCTCAACTTGATATCTTTGATACCAGAGCAATATTCCATTATTAATTAAATTTTGAGTGTTATAACTGTCGTCAATGTCTATTCTTATTAAATTGGTTGGTGTTTGTGTTTTCTTTGAAATTATTCTTTCTGTTCTGGTGTGTGGTATGTTTTGTTCGTCAAGTGCCTGCTTTAGAAGGTCCAGGTCAATCGTCTGATGAACCCCTCTTACCACTATCGATTTTGGTTGCGGCTTACTTCCCGGTAGATGGATTTTAATGTTTGCTGAATTAAAGGCATCTGTTGGCCATTCTTTCAGTAGACGGTTAAAGTCGACTACATCGTGCCCTTGCACCAGTACTCCGCCTCTAGGCAAACGCTTAATGTTAACTATGTTAACATTTGGTTTGCATCTCTTCACTTCAGTGGCAAGCAGGGGTTGGTTATATTGACCTGGAATGCCTTCTATGATAATTGCATACTGTGGTGGTCTAGTTTTTGTCACAGTATTATTATTATTGTTTGTTATTTGTTTGTTGTTGTTTTTTATGTTCCTTTTAGAAATAACAGTGATAAAATCTTGGTCTTCCAATTCTTTATCACTGTCATTTTTTTTTTCACTATCATGTTTATCAACATCCATAGTGTTAATTTCTTTTACTGTTACGTTATTTGTATTTAATCCTACTTTAGATGCAGGAGTAGCTACCTCTACCTCAGTATTGGTAGCCATCACTGCTTCTTCTTCACTTTCGGAGTTTTCCGAAGAATTAATTTCTTTAATTAATTTTCTCTTAGCTTTGCTTTTTTTTTTATTACGGTTTTTGCTTTTTTTACGGTGTTTAGTTCCCTTTTTGCTAAACTACATAGAGTTAGCAATGGGGAATTAGTCATTATATTGCCACCAGTTACGCCTGACTTACCTGCGATAGTTTTTTCGTTATTCTTAACGGCTTTTCCCGCCATTTCTTTGTTTGGTCTTGTAGGACCCGTAGTTGTTGTTTATTGCGGTTTCCCGCTCTTCTGTTCTTGACTTCCGCTGTATTCCCTGTTTTCTCAAAATAATATGCCGCCTTGATAAGATATATAGTATGTTTTGATACTTCTTTTTAAATCAAAATCCCTTAAGCCTAATTACACCACGAGCCAGACAAAGTACGTCTTATTTCTCTCCTTCTCTAATCAAAAGTCCGAAAAGTAAACAAAAGTCAAAAAGTCGTAAAACTACTAATATTAGTATTGTTTATTTTTTGAATTTCGCGCAATATTTAGTAAAAATAAGTTCGTGGGATGCTACATTGTCTTTCATGAGCCATTTTTTTCTAGTTTTTCCATCTTCAACAAATTTACACATAACATATGTTGTATAAAATGTAAAAAATGAAATCCACTATTTAATTTGATACGTTTATTAATTTGTTTTGTTAAAAATTATAACTGTTTTAAAGAGTATTTGATTATGAAGGTAAAAGTTTCAGTGGAATAAGTGTAATATTTGATGAATTAATTGATTATTCTAACAACAAAACCATGGAAGGTTTACATCAGTAGTTAGATGATTTGTTATCTGTGCCATCAGAATTATTTTAGAAGGTAGGTCTTGTAGTAAATGAAGAGAAATCAGTTTACCTTGCTTTGTGCATCCAGGCATGGAACACTGAGTTGTTGACAAAATATGTGTGTTGGTGATAGTGTTACACATGTGAAGTCAGCCCTAGACAACCACATCTAGTGGAAAGTGAAGAACGTTAACTTCATTACAGTTGTTGCTGTTGTTGTTTTGAATTAAGCACAAAGCTACACAATGGGCTACCTGTACTCTGCCCACCACGGGTATCGAAACCCGGATTTTAGCGTGCAAGTCCGCAGATATACCGCTGAGCCACTGGGGGGCTAAAATAATCTATAAATTGAGCCAGATATGTTGTTGTTGTTTTTTAATTAAGTACAAAGCTACACAATGGGCTATCTATTCTCTGCCCACCACGGGTATCGAAACCCGGATTTTAGCGTGTAAGTCCACAGACATACCACTGAGCCACTGGGGAGCCTTCATTACAGAAGTGGGAGGATTATAAAATATTTATAATGAACATGTGGCTCTTGAGAACCTCTCTAAATTAAGACCACAGTTCTCACCTTGTAGTCAAGCTATTGATTTCTATAATGAACTGGACCGAGTATTGACTATAAAGTGGTCATCTTGTATCTACCACAAAAATGCCAATGTATGTACATGTAATTGTAACAATAAACCCAAAACTAGCCATGTGTAAGTTTTCTTTTTTTTTTTCCTCAGTAAATAATACGAAATAATTTGTTACTACCGAAGAGCATCTTCCTTGATCCTTCATTAGAAGTATTTTAAAGGGAAATTGCTCAGAAATGAAATTGATTAACCCGCAAAGCATATCCTTCATTTTCATGAGTTTTTTGGGAGTTTTACTTTGATAGTGCTTATAGTTGTGTATTTTCAGTGTTGTTCATCTTGTCCTCATCTGTTAAAAAGCGTTACAATAAGTAACAAAAATATAAAGAATCAATAAATATTTGCTTTTTAATGTTGGATAAAATAGTCGTAAGGAAACAGGATGTAAAAGAAAATCGTTGGCTTTGTTGACGCAGGTATGGAAGATTATATAATTTCTCTTGTCAGATGGCCCTGCATGGACAGGTGGTTAAGGCACTCGACTTAAGTTAAAACGAGGATCGCGGGTTAGAATCGCCGTCACACCAAACGTGCTCTCCCTTTTGGCCGTGGTGGTGTTATATTGTGACGACCAATCCCACTATTCGTTGGTAAAAGAGTAGCCCAAGAGTTGGCGGTGGGTGGTGATGACTAGCTGCTTTCACATTAGTTTTACACTGCTAAATTAGGGACGGCTAGCGCAGGTATCCCTCGTATAGCTTTGCGCGAAATCGAAACCAATCTTTTGTAATGTTATTATTAGGCTTATCATTTTAAGTTTTAACATGAGGTTTATTGTGCGGGTGACAACAGTAAGCTAGATATTTCATAAACTTGATGGACATGAGTTGTATAGATGATTTTATTTGTTGTTCAAATTATTTTTTTTTTCAGTTTGTACGGGTACGGAGTCTTATATGTCTGTGCCGTCCAATCGACAAAAACACTATCAAAATATACGAGATAGGTACACAAACTGTACCCACATTGATGGTAACCTAGAATTGACTTGGTTAGAGGTTAGTTTCTTTCGTTTGTAATATATAAATTGTATAACACCAGCTAATGAATTAAATCTACTAGTTAGACAGTGAGGTAACTTAAAGACATGTGTTTGATTGTTACCTTTGTATCATAAATTAAGGACTCTTTTTGATAATGTGCTGATTCTTCATTATTTCATAACATTATATAATATATAGGAACAACAATGGAACAAATGGTTTATCTATGCTGTCCTATAAACCAAACAAAACTATTAAATAACAAAACACCTCAAAGATAGCCCTTATCATTCATATACGTATCAAGCATTTTCTTAAAAATTAATGCTTCTACAACATCTGAAGGCAACCCAATCGAGAGACCAACCACCCTTTCAGAAGAATAAAATGTCTTCGTTGAAGATGACTCCTATCTTGCCAAAGTTTATATTTGTGCCCCCTAATTCTACTATTCCCACTGTTAAGTATGAAAAAATGATGCATCAAAACTATCAATTTCCTCAACAATTTAGCCATCTAAATGATATCCCCTCTAACACTTCTTTTTTAAGAGAAAACAATTTCATACATCTTAACCTCTTGTCATATGACGACCCCTCAATCCCAGATTCCATTCTAATAACTCTACTTTGAACCCTTTCCTGAAATTTATTGTATTTCCTTATATAAAGATTCCAAGACTGAATTTAGTATTTCAAATATGGCCAAATCAGTGACCTGTACAAATGATTTATAATCTATAAAGACTTTTATTCAGTATTTCTGTAGATACATCCTAAAATATTATTTGTTCTACCACAAACAAGAGTACTCTACTTGGATGGTTTTAGAGACTGATAAACTGTTACACCAGTATCTCTTTCTTTCGTAACACTGGTAAAGTTATTTCCATTTAAATTCTACCAGGGAAGGTTCTGTATTTTCAGTTTACTTCCTCCAGGTTCAGAACATCCACCCACGTATTTGCGGTGTGTTGTGACCTGTGAAGGGTAGGAGTGGATTCTGGTAGTTAAAATTGTTCAGCCCTAATACACCACTTCAATCTTTCAGGGTCAATCAGCTAGTCTCGTTGGACTAGGGTCGACGAAGTATCATTGGTTATTCTCAAAAGGTGTTGTGGACAATATGTCTGATGCTGATGTTTGGGTATAGTGCTCGTGAAACCTTGGCATTGCTGCAGTGTCCTTGTTTAGCACTGTTGTGTGTACCTTCATAGAACCCAATGAGTGGAGTCAGTGAGCACTGAATCTTCCTCTGTTTATTATGGACAGCAAAATCATTGAAAAAAGCAGAACAACAACTTATAGGTAAATTATCACATGTAGACAACTCTGGCAGGGATTGAATTATGGTGCCGACCAATGTCTTAATTTTGACATATAAATTACCATGTTTACCTGCCGGCCTGGCATGGCCAAGCGTGTTAAAGCATTCGACTTGTAATCCGAAGGTTGCAGGTTCGAGTCCCGGTCGCATCAAATATGCTCGCCCTCCCAGCCGTGGAGGCGCTTATGATGTGACAGTCAATCCCACTATTCGTTGGTAAAAGAGTAGCCCAAGAGTTGACAGTGGATGGTGACGACTAGCTCAATGGGAGGTATGCCTCACATCCTATTTCAATCTTATGTTCCAATGGCTAGGAAGTTGTGGATATATAAGACGTTGCTGATATTCTCTGTGAGAGTTTTTTTCTTTCCACACCATACTGACCATCAAATTTTGGTGGAATAATTGCCTCTTTTCTTTCAGGGTAATCCTCTCGACGAATATGAGCATCTTTTTACACTGATGAAACTCAAGCTTGCTCTTCATTAGTCTAGCAAAACTTCAGTCAGACAGGGCGATGTTCACTTTGACACACTGTACCATCTTTTTCCTGCCTTTCTTGCTATTCTTCCGATTTTTATAACAAAATCTGACAAGTGAATGTTTTTTGTGATGGTTGGCACTGAGCTACATTGTTCTCCCTTTCTTTAATCCTTTAATCATTTACTTTGACTAGCTCTTTCTGCAAGATCTTAGAGAAGATGGTTAACGATTATCTTGTGTAGTTTTTTGAATTAAACAACCTCCTTTCACCCATCCATTGTGGGATTCATCAACAATGGTGGACCACCCAATTCGACTTGAAACATTGATCACAGAAGCTTTTTTCAAGAAGGAACATTTTATTTCTCTAAATGGAGGTACGACATTTTGTAGGACCTTCTCTCCAATGAGTTGTGTGGCCATTTATCTATTTTTATCTGGAACGTTTTACTAGGTAGGCGATCCCAAGTTTGTGTGCGTTTGATACTTTCTTATTCTTTTCCAGAAGAACTTGGTGTTTCTCAGGGCTGTGTCCTGAGTGTCACACTTTTCAGTATCAAGGTTAATGCTGTTACTACACAACTTTCTTCAATTGTTGCAAATGGATTTATGATGACAACTTTTACATCTCATGCCGGTCTTTGAATATGAGGTTTATTGAGTGGCAGCTTCAGGCTGCCCTCAATCACTTGTTGAAATGAACCACAGCATGTACTTTTTTCACTAGCAAGGTATACACCTTGATCCCAAGCTCCGTCTTTGTGAGGTTGTTCTTCCTGTGGTCCCTGAGGCAAAGTCATTGGGGCTTATCAATGATTGTCATTCCTCTCATCAAGTAGCTACATGTCAAGAGTATGGGTACTGAATATCCTCTGTGTCCTCTCTTCTATATCTTAGGGATTGGATCGATATTATATGCTTAAGATCTATTGTGCAATAATTGGCTCCAAACTAGACTGTGGAGCTATTGTTCTGCCAGGACTTTGGTCTTGAAGACGCTGGACTCCATTCACCATATGAGGCTTGGGCTTTACATGGGGGCTTTCTGCACTTTTACAGGCCATAGATTCTATATTGCATCCAAAAACCTCCTCTTCATCTCCATCTTTCTTTGCAGTATACCATTAAACTTTGATTCTTACTACAGCATCCCACCTGGGGTTGTGTCTTCCTTCTTCAGTGAACTATGCTCTTTTGGAATAGATGGTCTGTTATTCTTCCATTTGACCTTCGTGTACAGACAAAACAGGTTGAATTGGGTCTTTCCCTGAATGACAATACTGTCTCCTCTGGTCAGCCCATCTCACCATGGCTTATTACTATTCCCATGTGTGATATATTTTAGTCATTGAAGAAGGCATATACTTCTGATTGGAAATTTTGTCTTCACTTTCCCAAGTATCTTGAACCATTCTTCTATTCCTGTTTACTAGGATTGTTCAAAATTATATGGCTCTATGGGATCTGCCATGTTTTGTTGTGACTCAGTGATTGTCATAGGATACACTCTACAGTTTCTGTGTTTTACATCATTCCTGTTGTCTTAGATCACATAGAAGCTATGCAGTACACCATTTGTATTATTTACACCATTTCTCTTCACTCTCTGCTAACCCTGGAATTGTTTAGCATTAGTTTCCACCCTGTTCTAATTGATATTCAAAGATAGCTGGCGTATTTTTCTCTATTTTTTGTTAGTATTCAGTTTTTTCTGGATACCCAGCTACATTTATATTTACAGGAATGAGCTACTTGACATTGCAACTAAGTCCATCTGCTCTGGTGCCTATTCTGTATATGGACTACAGTCTTGTAGTGAAAGTTCAGCTTTGTACCAATTGGTAGTCGACTTAAAGTAAGCAACGTGATAACAAGCTTTTCCACATCAAACCTTCTGTTATTCTTTGGTTATCTTGTTTTCATAAGATTGGAAGGAAGAAGTTGTCCTAGCTACACTATACATTAGTCACAGTTTTTTAACTCTTCATTTTCTTTTGTCTGGGACTGATTCACTAATATGTGGCCTTTGTGAATCTCAAGTCACAAAAGCCCACATTTCACTGTCATGCCTTTATTATGACTCTGAGCAATGGCACCATTTTAGATATGTCTTTTCCAAGGGTTTACCCCTGACCTTAGACAGTGTCATTGGCAGTGGTAACACTGTTCAATTTGTATTTTTAATATTTACAGGCCATTGCTTTTAGAACTTTATTTGGTTTTTAACTCTATTTATATTCATCTTGTATAATATTTTACTTTTGTATTTCTACAGTTTATTTGATGCAAGTAGCCTCATTTCTTTATCCAATAAACTGCCAATCAATCAATTAAACCCATCCAAATTATACTTGTAATTCAAATTATGATAACCATATGGTTATCTTGGATTATCTTGCATTTATTATAATTGAAACCAATGTGCCATTTACTTGCTCAACTCAATAAATGATCTAAATCCTTTTTTAAATCAGCAGCATCTTTTCAGAGCTAGCAACACCAAAGACCTTGATATGATCTGCAAATCTAAGTAATTTATTGACTATTCCTTCTCATATGTGATGTAAATAAAAAACGCAAAGGTTCTAACACTGAGTCATGAGGTACCAAACTTGTGACACTAATCTAGTGTGAATGAACTCATTTGTAAAAACCCTCTGCTATCTTCCATCCAGCCAGTCTTCTATATAATTTGCTAACTTATCCCCCACATCTATAGAGATAATTTTTTTAACAAACCTTTTATGTGGCATCTTATCAGATGCTTTATAAAAATCCAGATACACCATAATACACCCTTACCCTCATCAACATAAGCAGTAAACTTTTCAAAGAATGTCAAAAGATTTGTATGGCAAGATTTTCCTTTAGTAAAACCATGTTGATTATCTTTGTCAAATGACTTTGCAAAGCATTTTTACCAGACTTTAAAAAAATTTCCAACAAATGACTAGTGACTTAAGATTAAGACTAAAGGGCTGAGAAGTTTTTATTACCTCTCTATGAGAGAAGAGCCAATTTTCAAACCTCTTGTGCCTGCTCATTATTCAAGGACGTTTATATAATAGTGCAATTTCATGGGTACTCTTCAATTTTTAGAAACTTTATTTAAAAGATATTTTTAATTCAGAAAATAAAACATTTGTCACCAGTTTGCTATCTAATGTAGATAAAAGAAATAGAAAACTAAAACTTGGGTAGGAAACAACAAAGTTAACAAACAAAGTAATATTAATTAATTCACATTTAACATTTAATTTAGTCACTAAAAGAGTATATGACAATATCAATTTCTAATTAAATAGCTTAGTGTCATTACTTTTGCAATTTCAGGATGAAAATCTTGATCTAAATTTCCTGCATAACATTAGAGATGTAACAGGATATGTCCTTATCTCACATGTAAAACTGAAGAGAGTGGTTTTACCAAACCTGACAATTATCAGAGGACGAAACCAATTTAAGCTCCAGAAAAAAACAGTGGGGTTTGCATTGATAGTGTCTAACAACAACGTAAAAACTTTGGAAATGCCATCACTGAGAGGTATGTCAAACCACACAACATCATTCCCAACTGTAACAGAAATATGTTGGTACAATAATAAGTTAAAACTTTAAATGGTTGTAAAGTACAACATCATAAAACTGTATTATTGTCACCAAATTATATATTTTGACACAGTAATGAGAATCTGTACTCATAAAAAAATTATTCAAGTGTAACATCTGTTAAAATTTCCCCTTCTTTGGACTTTACAACTGCAACAGTCGAGTTTTTTTACTTATAATAACAGAGACTGACCATCAATAACTGAGTTTGTTAATTAACAGTAATAAAGACTGACCAGCACTGAGCTTATTTACTGAGAATAATGTAGACTGACCAGTACCAACAGCTTTTGTGATAACAATAATACAGACTGACCAGACCAATTGAGTTTATTTAGTAACAATAATACAGACTGATTAGCACTAATACAGTTTGTGTACTGTTAATACCTGCTAATTTCCCTTACAGTGAAATATATATATCTAGCTTTAAATATGAAAAAACTACCTGAGGTTAGTGTCAACATATAAATGTTTATTCCAGTATTATATTCAGTGTTTAATCTATGGGTCTACATTTTAAACTTTTTTCAGCTAGTGAAATATGTATGGCGAATGTAACTAACTATCAGAAGATTTAAACTTAGTGAAACTATTTTTCATACATTTGTGCATTCTCTTCAATCTCATGTGTGGTGAGAAAACATTTTTCTAAGTCAAATGACAGTTTTATAAACAACAACAAACTAAAGTGTCATATAACATAAAGTATAAACCTGAGGTTGGATGACAGTTTCTTGGTTTAGCAGAAATAAACAGTAAAGACTATGGTTTTAATAAATGTTTTAAATGTGTATAGAAAAATGTAGTGTCTTTATTTATTGTATTTTTAGTAATTTCAAATTTTGTATTGGTTTGTTGTATTTACTGTGATTTTCTTTACAGTTTTTTAACTGATTCACGCAATATTGCTCACACAAATTTTTCATTATGTGAAAAACAAAACCTTTCTTATTGGTATTATGTGCCCATTGTCAGAATTATTGTTTCTTACAAGATTGTATTTCATAATAAAGTATGTAGCTTAATCTGTTGTACATTAACTCTGAATGTTTGAAAATAAATCTTATTCAGTAAGATTTTAACCAGTTTTTCTCAGTGTTTAAAAAATGTTTTTATAATGGTTAGATTGAAAGTAATATTCAGTAGCGAAAAGGTTGTTCATTGATAAAGATTCTGTTTAATTAAAATAAATGATCTCGTAATCAGAAGTTGAATTTTATTTGTCTTATAGACATTCTTAGTGGCAGTGTAGGATTTTTTAATAACCACAACCTTTGCCACATACGTTCTATACAATGGGATGAACTTTTGTCTGGTTCCAATGCTGTATTCAGTTATGTTTACAACTTGACACTGGAAGACTGGAATTGTAAGCTTTCCTGAGATTATTATCTCTTAATCAGCAGTTAATGATAATTAATGAGTATCATGTCCGTATTTATGTACTATTTTTTAAAACATACTTTTATGTACTTAAAGTAATGAATTATAATAATTGTGCTTTTATTTAATAGTTCTTTGTTTTGTGTTGTTTTACAGACAAGGCCCTTATGTCTTTGTAATATTTGTGGGTAGTTTGATGAAAATACAACCAAATATTTTTCAATTTTTCAAATATTCATTTTAACATTTATGAAGTTATTTAAAACAGTATGCTTTATATAGTTTTAGTAAATGATACTGATATCATTTATATCATTTGCTAACAACTTCAGGCTCACATTAACTATTCTTAAAACGTTTTGCTTTTTTTATTTTATCTATAGGCCCAACTTGTCACCAATCTTGTGTTGCAGGCTGTTGGGCAGAAGGGCCACAGAATTGCCAGAAGTTTTCAAAAATTAACTGTTCACTCCAGTGCTACAAAGGTCGGTGCTTTGGCCCTAACCCGAGAGAATGCTGTCATCTATTTTGTGCTGGAGGTTGTATAGGACCTAAACAAAGTGACTGCCTGGTATGTTACAAGATAAACTAGACTTTTTTTTATACCACTCTTGGTAGTAACCATATTTTTCTCGCAGGAAGAGATATGTGGTATCATTTTACTTTATGCTATTAAAAGACAGAAAAACATAAGATGTACATCCACACATTCTATCACACAATACATAATGTTTACCTCAAGTTACAGAGGAACAAGATGCACGTATACACATTACCTACTTTAAGCTATAAAGAAACAAGAGGTATACATATATATATATAGTATCACATGGAACAATATAGGATGTATGCTGTCCACTTTTTGTCTACTTATAGAGAAACAAGATCTAAATATATATACATAACCCTATCATACAGAACACTACAGGATGTGTACTGTCCACATATTGTCCATTCTTAGTTAAAGATGACTATAATATGTACATTTATGCATCTTCTCATACAGAAAAGATAGTGAGTTTATCATCCTCTGTTGTTTCCTCTATTATTTATGGATTTAACTTTTAGTATTTAATCGGCCTTTCTTTCTGTATTGATATAGGAAGAAAGAGAAAGATAATATATGATTATTGTTACCTATTCACTTTTTCTGTAGTAATAGAATAAATGCATGACTGTTACACTATGGCAAGAGTATGAAATAAGGGTTAGAAATCTGAAAATGATTGATTACCGTAGGCTTGTCGGAACTTTAATGACAATGGAGTGTGTAAACAAGAGTGTCCACCAATGATGCGTTACAATCCATTCACTTATTTATGGGAAGTCAACCCTGATGGAAGATATGCTTATGGAGATAAATGTGTGAAAAATTGTCCAGGTAAGTTTCTTTGAAAGTTTATTATCCGAATCTTTCTTAGAACACTATATGTTTTAGTATAGCTTCAGATAAAAATAGTGATGAATTTCCTAGTTAAATAGTCAATTAATAATTTCTATTTATCTTTAGTTTGATTTTATTTTGCATATGATAATTAGCTCAATATTTACCCTAATTTGTTTTGTAATATTTGTCTTTATTGAGATATTGTTATTCACATTGTTATGTATTGCTATTTATTATGTTATGTATTATAACTTGAAATAGTCTAAAACTGAGTTAAATTGTAATATAAATTTAGAAATTAATTAAGTATAGAGATCTATCAAATTTATGATATTTGCCAACAAGATTGATAGAAACAGTTTTCTTTTTAAAGCAAATATATTTTAGCATACAAACATTAATTCAATTTATAATAGCGATTAATACAAATATTTATTACAAATAATGATTTATATACACAAGTTTTACAAACTTACAAACAATATTGAATCGTTTACATGATCCAGAACTTTCTTGATGTGTTGTAAAGGGTTCATAACGAGTGAATTAATTCTAAGTTGATATAGTAACAATTTCCTTAACGGGGAACTAGCTTGCTCTTCAGTAATTACCCATGAGTTTTTCATGCTGAAGTTATATAATGTCTTCATAAAAACACTGACATTTAATATTAATCCACTGAAGTTAAATGTTTCCCAATGTTCAAAATCTATAAACATTTCTGGTCAAATATTTATAGTTTCCAAATTGACAAACGTTTATCACAGTTATAGCTTCCAAGGTTTATAGTATACTGCCTGTAATAAAACAACAATATAAACTGTCTCTTCACATTGCACTGGTTATCTTTTAATAAGCATGAGAGGAGATTATCCTGAAATTTCAACTATGGCAACACAGTTGTTGATGCTTGAGAATTTTATACATATTTGGTGAATAGGTGGAAATTTTGCAATATAAATTTAACATTATAAGTTACATGCGTTTCTAAATATATTCTTAACTGAAATATACATCATTATTATAATAATGGTATAAAAGTAGGTCCATCACAACATAGGTTTGTGTTTTGTTTACATACTTAGTATAACATAACTGTTGAAATACTTTACATTTTGTTTATGTTTTCTACTAAAGTTTCCTAATCTTTTATAAATCAATTTTCTAAATCTTCTGAAATTAAGACAAAAACTTATAGAAAATTCTTAAATATGATTTGGTGAGGTATACATTTTTTTGCTTAAAAAAATTATTGAATTTCATTTTATTTTTTGACACAGCTGTAGTAAAGGATTGTATATAATAGAAATGCAAAATCCCACATTGCAGTTTTATTCCATTAAATTGACTTTGTCTTAACAAAACTATGTAAAAACAATTATTGACATAAACCTAGTCTTAATTACAGTGTTTCTTGCTAGAAGTAATTGGTTACTTGTGCTATTTTATATCAATCTCTTAGACCACTTGCTGAGAGACAATGGAGCCTGTGTTCGATCCTGTCTTCCTTATAAGAAAGCTGTGAATGGTGAATGTGTGCCATGTGACGGACCCTGTCCCAAAAGTAAGCTCTTTCAGTTATTTATATGATTAATGTGAGGCTGTATAAAGTCTTGAATCCTCCCCTTATAATTTAAGAAACTTGTGGGCTTTTAGTATTTAGGGAGGGAAAAAATAACTTCTTGCTTAATTTTTGAGGTGCGCTCTAGTGATGAAAGAGAATACACACAAGCACAAGCAAACAGTGTAAATGTTTTCGGTGCACAGGAAACATTGTTTCAGTAACTGTTATACCTACGTAAAATGCATGCAAATATTGCAGGTTGTATCAAGATATTTAAGGGATAACTTCTTAACAAACAATTTATCCAAATGAGAAGACAACAATCATGTATATCATTGTAGTTGATTGAACTGTTAAAAAAGGGTATACTACAAGATAATAGGAAGTTAACCTGTTAATTCATTTGATAAGTCACTTGTGTGGTAAGTGGCAGGTCTCAGATTCAAATGTGTGATGATGAATATATGTATGTATATATACAAACTAATTTTAATATTACATAGACTGTGAAAAAAAAGAAAAGAAATGATGTACTGCAGAAGTAAGACACGGATTGTGTTGAAGGTGTACCATATATCTACTTCAACCTCAGCTACAAGTGCCTCACACTCTTAATAATAAACAGAAAGAAGAGTAGATACAGGTGCTGTGAGTCTTACTTCCATAAGTTCCACAAAAACCAGGGAACATTACATAACTACCTACTTTTTGATGTGCACTCAGCTGATAAAAGTTTGTTTTGTAGCAGCAGTGTTTCTTTTCTTCTTTTTATCCATTTTCTGTGTAATATTACAATTAACCACTTTTCATCTAAGGTTTGGATACACTGTGTAAAATTTATGCTATTCTCCATTATGACATAAGTCTTTTTTAATTATTTATGTGTATATAAATATATAGTAAAAAATTAAACTATTAAAAGTAGTTAAAGGTTAAAATAGTCAAATTGGCTGCTTTTTTAATTCCTATGAAAATTACTTTTTCCCTTTCTAAATGTTTTAAATACAGACAGAAATGTAAATCACTAATACTCTAAATTTTTATTAATTTAAATAAGGGAAAAATATATTATTTATTCTTTATATTATTAACAATTAGTGCCAGGAACAAATACAATGTTTGTGTTCTGAAACTCAGCATCAAACAATTCTGTATGGACACATTTAATAATACAAAATATCAGTAATGATGTTTGGAGGAATACTTTTTGAAATTTTTATCACCAGCAGTGACATTTAAACTATATCCTTGCAGTCTAATTACTATGCAATTGTATCACTACATGTTGATTTTTTTTCATCCTACCCATGTTCATGCTAAAGTGTTGCATGTCAGTAAATTAAGGTACTAACAGGAAAAAATTAAAGATTATAGTATGTGAACAATGAAAAAAATGTTTACAGGTTTCAGTTTACAGATAAATTAAATGAAGGAAAAGAAGATTATGGAACAAATAAAAAGGAACAATTTCAGTGATTTTTTTTGTTAAGTCAGGGAATGGGAAATAGTTTTTATGGTCAAATGAGGGGAGGGGTAATATTTAACTATATGCACATACCTCAGATCTGCTACTGCTTGTTTGTACATAATGCTGAGATTATATTAGCCTACATATTTTTACTTATCAAATAATCTGTTTTTGAATTTGTAATTCCTTAATGTGTACTTTATCTCAATATTTTTTTTGCCTGCTTTTTGACTTGTTTGAGTGCATTTTAATACTATTATCATATTTGTACTTGATGCTAAGTTCCAAGTATCTTGTGTTCTGACTTATTAGTGTGTATTTTTAGTAGTGTTACGATAACTGTACTTGATGCTGAGATCTGATTGGATGTATATTTTCCCTATTAAACTGTGTTTTAAAATTTATAGTGTGTATTAGGGCGATTTGCACATTTTGATAAAAAGTTAGATGATTAAAATCACTTTTACACTCGAGATAATTATACGAAAATGTTTTGCAGTTTTTAACACTTCACTCTAATAGCTGGGAAAGTTTTTATATTTAAAACATTTTAGGCATCTTACTTACCTGATGTTGAAAAAGCATATGTATATAAACATTTTCCATCGCTTGTGGGTTTGGTTTATTTCTAGATTGTAAAGGTGTGAGTAACTTTGTCCATGCTGGAAATATAGATTCTTTCCATGGTTGTACAGTCATCGAAGGTTCTCTTACTATCCTAGACAGCACATTTACAGGTTTTCAAGACATATTTCCAAAGTAAGCATTTGAGGTTGATTCTCATGAGAAATTGATTATATTGTAGTATAATGAAGTTAAATTTATTGTCCCATTATTCATAATTCACTTTTTATCATGATTATCAGAATTTGTGTTCTATCTTGTATTTAGGAATTAAAGAGAGTTTTATTTTTCTTGCTCTTGTACTATATTAATTTTATCATATAATGTATTTTAATATATTTTCTTAGTAATACCTTTGGACCTCTCTATCCAGAAATGCATCCAAAGAAATTGGATATTTTTAATACACTTCAAGAAGTCACTGGTTTTGTCAGTATTCAGGCCAACCATCCACACTTTACAAATCTCACCTTTCTTCGTCACTTGGAAATCATCAGAGGAAGGATGGTAACTCAGTATGTATAACAATAACTCAGTTTATCAACCATGTCTCACAAGTTCATTTTCATAAAAAAGTTTTGGGGGTAACTAAGTATTTTATTACTATTGCCCATCTTTTATTGCTGCTAATTTTCTTGGACTTTACATCTAAACTGTTAAAACCTTACAAAAAGTTAGTTAGTATACTGATCTTGGAACCAACGTGGCCAGTGTTGCCACTAAATATTGCTCTGTCAATTAAATATGACATAAAATGAAATGATATTTGAAAAACAGTTTTTATCATAATGAATTTGTTTTAATATTCTGCATTTTTTATCAGGTTAAGTGTTGGCAAGTGTGTCATGTTAAATTATTAGCATGAAGTAACGTAGCACTTTAGCTAATTGTTTGGTGAAAAGTACATACAAAGAGGACTGATTACTGTTAGCAAGAAAACTTTCAAAAACATAATTCATGAATACAAATACCTGTAAGTCAATTAACATTTTAAACTGACATGGATTTGTGCTGATAATGCATATAACTGTTATAGAAATTGCCCTGAATTTAACTTTAAAGTTGAATTATATATCTAAACTTCCAACTTGTGTTAAACTAATCTAACAGTGGAAAAACAACAATGAAGTAGGTTGAAATTTCAGTAACTAAACTAGCCTTATTTTATACTTCTCCTGAGCATGATTGAAAAATTTAGAATCATCAGGTAAGATTGTTTCTGTTATTGAAAATACTGTTTGATAAGAGGGATGTAGAGTGTGAATGAAGATAATTTAGTATTGGTTTAAAACCAGTACACTACTGGGCAAAACAAGCTAACAAATAAAATTATTTAGCATTAGTACCAGATGTTATGATGAATTTTCAAATTTTCAGTTGGATACAATTATGTACAAATTATGTAAGGAAATGTTTTGTTTGAGTGTTAAATACGTAATCAAGAAAAAAACAAGAGAAATATACGTTTCATAAATATATCATTTATTATGACATGGTTTTACCAGTAAAGTTATCATCAGGTACAGAATGAAATGTTTTGTAACAGGATTTATATATATGTTTGAACAAAGATCTAGAAGTGACCTTGACATTCACCTAGAAACATATGAGATAAGAAGTTAGGAAGAGCTTAATTTGTTGTTTTAGTCGTTTAAAATGTTTTCTGGATTTGTTTCAAGACATCTGTTTATCTCTAAAATTTCCAGATTCTCCAGGTTTTTTACATTTTTCACAGATGTAACATATTTTTATTTTGATTATTTGTAGGCTTTCTGCTGCCTTGTATATTATAAAAACTTCCCTTGAGTCTCTTAACTTAAATTCATTGAAAAAGATCCATTCAGGACGTGTAGTTGTTCTAGAAAATGAAGACCTGTGTTTTGTCGAAGACATTAATTGGGAAAGAGTGACTAGTCCTTCAAGCCTGAACACAAGAGATAATCTTATTGAGAACAATGCAGATAAAGAGAACTGCCGTAAGATTTAGTTTTTATCAGAACAAGTTCAACTTTTCTTGATTATTCATGTGGCTCATTGCAACGTATTCAAATTGAATTTTGCTCTTGTGTATTTATATTTTGTTTGTGTTTGTTTAAGTATGAGCTGTAAAACCCAATTAAAAACAGGCATAGTCTGTAACTGTAAAAAATAAAATGCTACACAGCAGTGTTGGAATGTACAAAAATCTATACAGCAGTGTTGAAATATATGAAAAACTCCACAGAGTTGTGTTATAATGTACAAAACTTGACACAGCAGTGTTGGAATATATACAAAACTCTACACATTAGTGTTAGAATTTACAAAACTCAACACAGCAGTGTTGACCATTCTCTTGACAGAACTGTTATTGTTTATAATGAACACTTTTCAAACGATTATGTTCAGTAAATTTGTAAGAAAATATTTTTGTTATTTACTTGTATTAGAAGCAAGAGGGCTTGTATGTGATGGCAAATGTTCAGAGGATGGTTGTTGGGGACCAAGGGTTAATGATTGTCTTTCTTGTAAGACTTACAGACTGGATGATGAGTGTATTGAAAACTGCACCGTAAGAACAGGGTAAGTTTAGTATTAGAAAAATTGGAAGGTTTATATAAATAGATAGTGAGTATTTAGAGTTTTGATGTTTGACATAGCTGAATAAATGTATTAATGAAGTTCAGGAATTAAAATTATTAACATAATTTGTCTTGTACTTTAAGTCAGATTTCACTTTATTTATTCAAGATATTTGTGTGGTTGTTATATAGTTATCATTGTTTAAATCCCATTATTTTGATTTGCAGGATTTATTATGCAAGTGAAAAAATGTGCAACTATTGCCATGAAGAATGTGATGGAGAATGTTTTGGTCCAGTAAGATAATATCATACCTTAAAATTTCTTTGGTTTTGTACTAGTCCTATTAGTTGATTAGTAATATTTTACCTGAATTAAGATTTCTTAAGCTTCCTACAAGTTCTGTCAGTTATTAATATTTTTAACTGAATTAAGGTTTTTTTTTGTTTCTTACTAAACCTGCAGGCTTTTATTTAGTAATGGACTAAAATAAAATGCAGCTACAACCAGGACTTAACAAAAAACAAGTTACTAAAATATAACAGAAATAGAAAATAAAACCTTCAAACAATTACATATTAATCATGTAGAAAAAAATTCAGTAATCTCACACTTTGCCAGAACATGACACAAATATTTATAAATAGTACAACATGAATCAATAATAATATCGACAGAAAGATTCTAATTGATAAGTACAAAGAATTGGTGAAGGCATTTGAAGAAAAGGGTCACAAATCATTTATTTCAAGGTTACTGCAGAGAATTAACTGTGGGGATGAAATTATAAATAGACCGTTAGATCTGAATCCTTAGCTTAGGATAGTATGTAAGAATGTTTGGATAAGTTGAATGAAAGAAGGTTTCTTAAATTTCTCCTAGTCTTTGAAAAACTACTTCTGAACCAAAAGCCTTCCACTATTGTTACGTTTTTTCCCTCGAATAAGAGGTCGCCATTTCCACACATTTATTCTCTGGTATTTGATGCACATAAAAAGATCTTTGCAAACTTTAAATACCATAAAATTCAATTTACCATTAATCTTCTCAACAGACTTAGTTGTTGTAAGTCGATGAATTTTACACAGGGCTACTGGTTGAATGAACTCTTAAGCTTTGAAATGGAAGACAAGAAAATTTGGTTTCTCTCACTAGAAGATTTATCATCATGCGTATTAATATTTATACCTCTTTCATTAATACTACCACAAGCTGCTTCATACTTGCTATATCAGCTTTCTATTCCATAATAACACACTTTTTTTCTGCTACTAAATAATTTAATTTGTACTCCACTGAACTTAAATTGTTGCTGAATTAATCATTCAACATTGAACTGAAGAACAAACAAACAACCAACTCAAAGTTAAAACTCAAGTAACCTCTTTGAAATAGCCTGTTCAGGCACCAACATAATGAATTAAAACAAAATATTGCTGGAACCTGTGTTGTACAAAAAAAATTATCAAAACGTAACAGAAATCCAAATAACACTTTAAAACAACTGGAATACAGATCTCATCATTTAGAGACATAGTTAATAGATATGTATGTGGCCAGGACAAGATAAAAATATTAATAAACAATGTAACATAAATCTCAAGGTTATACCTGTGTCTGGCCAGGACTGCATACAAATGTTAATAAGACATATAACATAAATGTCAAGGTCTATATCTGTGTCTGGCCAGGACTAGACACAAACATTAATGAACACCGTAACATAAATGTCAAAAATATTAATAACAACAAATAAAAAAAAAACAGAAGAAGAGAAATCTAATTCCAAAAACACACTATTCTAAATTTAATCCACTTCTCAATATCAAGTAAAATCAGCAATAAATGTTTTTAATTATATCTGGAAAATAATATATGTAGTGTCTCACAACATTAATCTGTGTTCATTGTCACTATGGTTAGCTTGCATTAGTTTCATTATACAAGTAAACTCAAAATCAATGTGCTACTGCTGAAAGTTGAGTTGGTGTTTTAGTATAATTAGAAATTTATAGTTGAACTAAATAACAAAAGGAATAGTAAATGAATGGTGAACAAAACCATAACAAAATTAAAGTAGAATTCACTATCCTACAACCTTGTTTTATTATGTTACCTGTAATAGTATCTATTTAGTACCTAACTTATCCTGAGAGATATTATTATCTTAATTTCTGTTTTATACTGAAAATTATCATATATACATAGTAAAATGTAATAACTAGGTTTTTAATTAATGTTGCAAGTAATATGTTCATTTATTTATCAACTAAATATGAAGTTTAGTCATTGATATATTATAAATAATATCACAAATATGAAGGATATAATCAACGAGATAACTAGAAATGGTTAATTAATATATGTACTAATTTTTCTTTAGGATAAGTTGATGTCCATACTAATCTGTCTTGAGGGTTAGTTTGTATCTGTAATTATCAATCTTTCCAAACCTACAGGGTTCTGGTAACTGTACTCAGTGTCGAAATGTGAGAGATGGACCATACTGTGTTGCGAAGTGTCCACACATGAAGTATAGTCACAATGGAGGAGAGTGTAAACTATGTCATCAGAACTGTCTTAATGGGTAAAACAAGCTGTATAGCTTTTTATATTTATAGCAGCTCTATACATTATTGAAAGTTTAGAAGTGGTGCTACTTTTTCTAACTGTTAGTTCTAGTAAGTTATAAGTTGATTCTGTGAAATGACTGTAATTAGAAATGTGAGAGACAGTGTTAAACTCCATTAGCATCCAAGTTATGACAGTAATTAACATTGATCATTTTAAAGTTTAACAAAGATTCAGTTATTCATGATTTAAAATATGCTTTAAAATTACTGTTTCCATACGGTTTTTAGGTGTACAGGGCCAAAGAATACTGTTGGTCCTAATGGATGTGTTTCATGTGAAAAAGCTGTACTTAGTGGACATAATCGAAATGTTGTAGTAAGTATTTTCCACAAAACATTTTGTTTATTTAACCTTTCAGTGCACATAAAACTTAAGTATTTTGATTCAGTTTATAGAAGGAGTCAACAAAACCTCAAATTTTGAAACTTTTCAACTTTTGGCATGAGGCCCTTTTCAGGGATATAAGTAAGGTTTAATAACAAAATAACGATTGCCCTCATAACATTCATTTTTCATAGTATGATCTATTACCTTCACTAAGATTGTAATATAACTTTGATTAGCCTTATTTACCTCATATTCATTTTAATTTATATACATTTTACTTCCATGTTCTCAAGTTTTTAGATTTCATAGATGCTGAACTGAGTTCAAATTTCTGTGATACTTCAGAAAGTTTCTCACAATTTAAGGTGTGAGACTACTAATAACAGTACAAGTTAAACCTCTTAGCATGGTTAGTTGCCGGTTGAATGCCTTCCTTCTTTCTGATCAGCTTTTCAAAAAAAGAAATGGTCTTAGATAATCTTAGTAGCTAAACATAAAGGACAAATTACCCATAATAGCATAAAATACATAAAATCAATTATTATTATGTAAATGGTCATTAGGGGTTAAGTAGATATTATATCAGCTTATGAATATTAAAATGTTTCGTTTCATGAGTTACATTTTAATACAAGCAAATGCAGAATATGCTAATTCTTTTGAAAATGTGCCATCAATAGTAAATACATTCTTTCATCTTTTTCTTTTAACATTATGCAATAAATACCAATAACATCTTCAATAAATGTATATAAATATGAATTTGTATGACTTTATAAAATTGCAATTCTTTCCTCAGGAATACTGTTTAAAAGGTGAAGAACCATGCCCTGATGGATATTATATTGAATATGTAAGCCCTCAAGAAGAGGGGCCTCTTAAAAGCTTGGCTGGAAAATTGGTTAGTTTTACTCATTCTATATATTTTTTATAATTGTGAATAAAACAGAACTGCAGTGAATTTTTTGTGTTATTTATCAAGACACATAGTACTGTGTGATATGGCCGAAACAACCTGCTGCAGGTCACTTTGAATGTTCTTAACACAAGTGATAGTTTAGTAATTTTCCACTTTCTGTATCTCATACTGTAGTAGTCCAAACTATCATATATTTTCAGCAGATGTGCTCTATTGGACTCTTTGATTTTTTGGATTAAAAGTACAGAAACTTTATTTGATAGAAAACATAGTTACCTTTCATGAATTCTTTTAAAAATATGGTACACTGATAGGTATTTACAACCTACAATTAGGAGCCTTATTTGAAATAAATATGAGCTACATGTGAAAATTATTCACAAAAACACTTGCACTTAATGCAAATATTTGCACACACCTGTACAAAAAGTGATATGAGCTATCAGTATAACACATTTACTAAAGCTTTATCTAAAAATAAAATTGGACTGGCTTTTGTCATTTGGATTAAATATTATTGACTTAGAGCATTTTTAGTTTTTAAATAATATAAAATGTATACATCATTGATAAAATAAATGTTTTCATGATGTAATTATTAACAAGTAAATTAATATAAGCCTTTATTTTAGCTTTCTAACTTCATTTAAACTATTAAAAATGTTTTCTCTTATTAGATTTATTCATTACACTTAACAAGTTGTATTGATTGTTACACTTCTCAGCTGTTAAAATAATAAATTATGTACTTCCTATAAGGTGTGCCAAAAGTGTCATAAACTATGCAAGACTTGTACAAGTTATGGAGTTCACATTTCAATGTGTGAGTGTATAAACTACAGCTCAGGGAAGCAGTGCACAGCAGAATGCCCCAAGGACAGTTATCCAAATCACATAAGTCGACACTGTATCAAGTGTTTGAATGAATGTCGCGGATGCTATGGTCCAACAGTTGCCCATTGTCATGCTTGTCGCAATTACAGAGTGTATTTAGATGAAAACCAGACTGTGGTATGTTTAACCTTAATTTTCATCACTAGTATGTTTACATGCATGTTAAAAACTAACTTGTGTTACGCTTAAGGTTAATGTATGATTGGTAGTATGTTTGTATACACATTTAAATTCAGCCTGTAGTAAGTTTAATGTATGATCAGTAGTGTGTTTGTTTACACATTTAAAAGTAACCTGTGCTATGTTAAAGGTTAATGTATGATCAGTAGTGTGTTTTTTTACACATTTAAAAGTAACCTGTGCTATGTTAAAGGTTAATGTGTGATCAGTAGTGTGTTTGTATACATGTTTAAACCAGCCTATAGTAAGTTTAATGTGTGATCAGTAGTGTGTTTGTTTACACATTTAAAACTAGCTTGTTTTATGTTAAAAGTTAATGTATGATCAGTAGTATGTTTCAATATATGTTTAAAATTAGACTGTTGTTATATTAAGGTTAATCTATGATCAGTACAAATTTGATAGTAACGTTTTAGAGTATTCTTTAAACAAAAGAATCAAATATAATTCTGGAATACATTTGTTATTATTTGTGTTAATTTCCCATTAAACTCTATTGTTTACATTGTTTTTACTATACTGATCTTGTCTGTGATACCATTCTCATGTACTCAAGTTTATCTACAAACATCCCATTTTTGCTGTGTTATTAGAGGATAAACATCAACTTTTGTCTTCTAGTTTAATTGTACAGCATCCTGTCCACCTGACAAGCCAGTCAGAGTTTTTGCTGATGGCATGGAAGATCCCTTCTGCTCCATAGATGACCCTTCAGCGCCAGATGTACATAAAATGTAATTAGTTACTTTTATTAAATAACATAAAAATGGTTAGATTTATTCATATACATGTAAAAACCAAGAAGTTAAGATTTAAAATAACTATTATCTTTATAACAGACGTTGTGTTCACAACATGTTGTTAAATTGAATTTTATTTTTTTATCGATATAATTTGAATAATTGAATATTTTTGTTTTCACCACCAGAAATGGTGACAAAGTACAAGCATTATCTGGTGGATCTATTGGATGTACAGCACTACTTGTAGTTTTTTTGGGCATGTTTGGTTACTTCTGGTTAAAACGAACCAGAAGAAAAGAAAACGCAATGAAGTTAAGAATGGTAGGTTAACTATTATCTAGTTTTAAAGAAAAACTTCACAAATAATCTGTTTTTTCCTTAAAAATTAGTTGTCTCAATCTAAACTTTTGAACTTTTCACAAAGCTGTCTCTGTCAGAGCTATTTTAGCTACACCATTTTATTTTGTCTTTTTCAGAGCGACATTTACTCTTTCAACACATGGTTTAGTCGATTTGACCCAACACATGACTTCTTTGTAGTCGTATAACATTTTTATAGGTTTAATACTACTAACTTTTAATATGGTATATATATCTTCACAAAATTTAGTTGTCTTTC
The DNA here is from genome assembly GCA_011833715.1 of Carcinoscorpius rotundicauda. Classification (NCBI taxonomy): domain Eukaryota; kingdom Metazoa; phylum Arthropoda; class Merostomata; order Xiphosura; family Limulidae; genus Carcinoscorpius; species Carcinoscorpius rotundicauda. The sequence continues at coordinate 34,636,238 of CM022402.1, forward strand.
AGTTAACATTATAAGTCTTTCACATACAGAAAGTCATATTTCTTTCATTACATATTTAAAATAAACTAAAAAAATTGTCTGTGAATATATCAGGTATTTGTTTTGAATAGTCTTTGTGCAAAGCGATTTTTATGTTAATGTTCAAAATACTATTCTGCATCTAAAAAATCTCAGATTTGATTTCTATAATTTCTCAAACCTCTAAAATACATTTAAGATGTTTGTTTTCAGTAAAACTTTATATTTTATCAGTTATTTTTACAATTTTGACTTTATAAAACATTTATAAATTTGAGTGGCCTTGTAAACATCAAAAGAAAATTGAAATAAATCTAAATTACCATTTTTTAATTTCTCGGATGACTTCAAATTGTAACCTGAAACTACATTCGTTTATCCTAAGTAGCTTTAAACTTCTAACAGTATAAATATATTTATAATTACATTTTATTATTTAATTACTCTTTGAACCATGTCTAACTACTATTTGTGTCACTATGTGTTGTAAACCACTTTGGAAACATGCAGGTTATGATACACTACTGAATTACATTACCTACAAGTTACTTACATGAATGTCTCATAAAACATTTTTGTTGTTATTTATTTTACAAAATCTAACCTAATAAGATTCATATTTTTACATTTTAGTTACTTTTATAATAATAATTACAGAATAAACATGAAAAACCAAGTTCTTACCTGAATCGCCGTTTTCCTTGCTGCCAGTTATCAATGACACTTAACCCTATTTTTTATACTAATGGTAATAATTCACTAAATAATTTTTATTTAATTAAATAATTCTGCAAAGAACATAGAATAATAACATGTCAAACGTAGACAAATTATTCTGACTATCATAATTTTTCTAGCTTTTTAACTATTCAACAAGAGCCATTACAAAATCATTCAAGGAAATTGACAAGTGTTTGGTCAGAAACTAAAGTTATATAATATATCCGTTGATTGATGAAAAGCTTGGCTTTCTGCTGGTTATATATAGCATAGAATTAAATATAAGAAATTACCCTTAACAAATCCCAAAAGAGAGGATGGAAATGGTGGGTCAGGCAAGAAGGGTCTAATTTTCTATTTGATGGCTCTGTAACCAAACAAAATTGATGGCTATAAAAGTTATGGTTTGGTTGAGTAATAAAAATTTATGGTGAGTATTTGAACTTGGATTTTGTAGTTATTAGAGGGTAAAAAAGAGAAGAGAAGAGAATTAGAGAAATTGTGTTACACTCGGGGAAATTCAAGATTTTTCTTTAATATTGCATGACAAATTCAAGAACTTAAAACTTATATACTGTTGGAATATGGATTGTTAGCTATGACTTTTTGCTATTTTGATTGGTATAAAATGGGATTAAAAGTACTTATGTGTCAAACACAGCTACATTAACTACATATTTTCAGTATGCATCAAACAGAGCTGCATAAACTATATCTTTTCAGTATATATCAAACAGAGTTACATTGTCTGCATATTTACATTATGCATCAAACAGAGCTACATAAATTATATCTTTTTAGTATATGTCAAGCAGAAATACATTAACTACATATTTTCAGTATGTGCAAGACAGAGCTACATGAACTAAACCATTTTATCATTTTCATTATTCTTCTTGGTTTCTGTAATGTTCTCTGTTGTTATGTCATCTTTCGGTCTTTTTTTCCCTGGGCATCACTTTTAAACAATCATATTTTATAAATTATTAGTTTTAATAACTTTCTGTGAACAGCAGATGAATGGATCAGAAGAGGAAGAGCCCTTTAGGCTGTCCAACATTGAACATAACCTAACAAAGTTGATAATTGTGAAAGAAGTTGAGCTAACAAAGGGAGAAATTCTGGGATATGGAACCTTTGGCATTGTATACAAGGTATAATATTTGTAAAGACTGTCATTGTATTATCATTTGAATAATGTGTTTGTTTTCTTTACTATTTTCTTAAGCATTTTAAGGAACTGCAAGCAAAAACATAGAACCTTGGAACAACATGGAACCTATCAGTCTATCTAAGTTGTTAAATTAAAATAATTTTAAAAAATATGAAAAATTTTAAAGCCAATCCTTATTTTTCACATATTTATCAAGCATTTTCTTAAACTAACTTAAATTTACTATGTTTACAACATCTGAAGATAATCCATTCTAGAAGCCAACCACCATGTTATAAAAATGAAACTTTCTTAACATTGTAAATTCATGTTGGTGTTTATAGTAATATTACTATTTTTTAATAATTAATATCAAGTATACTACTTGAGAAACTCAGAAACAAAAAGTGACTCTGTAACCAGGGCTTCAACCTAGGTTCTCTGCCTAATGGTGATGTTTTCACAGAGCTATCAGAGAATACATGTACCTATCAACTATTTGTAGAACAAGACTTCATAAGTGAAGGTGATGGGAAGAAGTTGTACTCTTGGATAACTCAATGAGTATAGCACTTGTCGTGAAAGCCAGGAATTCAGGTCTGGTCTTCCAATCACTTTCTGCTTAGCAGTTTTTTTCAAATAAAATATTTAATACTAATTATGGTGATCTACTAATGTGACCATTTAACTGGTTTCTGTTGAATTTAAATAAGTAATTGTAGGTTTATAATTTGATATTTTACAGGAAAGACTTATGCTGTTTGATATTTTGTTGTAGAACACTGGTCTTGTTAACTAGAGATCTGAGATTTATTTCCTCTAGTTACCTTTCCCTTGTCAGTTTCTCAAATAAAATATTCAATATGAAACTTAGCATTACATGATTCATAGTATTATTATCTTGTTATATTCACCTGGGAAATTGTCTTAGTTTTCATGAGATTTCTATTTTTTTCTTTCTTATTGTATGTTTCATCATCTTTGACATAATCATAATCACCATTTTATTTACAGGGATTCTGGGTTCCTGAAGGTGAAAACATCAAACTTCCAGTTGCCATCCGAGTCCTAAGAGAAGGTAGAGGTTCATTAACAAATGAAGAATTTTTGGAAGTAAGATTTGTATTTTCTCTTCTATAGAAGCTGAAAACATGTACTTTTATACTATGTTCACCTATCAAAGAAGTATGTTAACATTTTGTACTTGGGAAAAGAAAAAATATCATAACAAGTTATACTTAGGAGAAGCAAATAATGGAGTACTTATTTAAAGAAAAAATATAATAACTTCTTTGTAAAAGTAAAGGATTGAATACAGGACTAAACATTTCAAAATTTGAGGAATAATTGATTTGTAAGAGTGATGTAGTGGTTGAAATATCAAAGTTTATTTTATAATATCCATTATGGTTGAATAAATTCACCAAAAGCTTTATCTGGAGAAAAATTGTAAATATTCTTCATTAGTAATTCTTACTCTTACTGTTTTCATTAATATTAAAACAAAGTCTGAAATCACTCCAGTACAATTACAAGAATATTAAAACATTATCTCTATTGTTTCCAGTAGATTTACAAGTATAGTAAAAGACACATAGACATTGTCTGTATTTTTTCTAGGAGGCTTATGTTATAGCTGCTGTGAACCACCCTAACCTTCTTAAGCTTCTAGCAGTTTGTGTAACATCCCAGTTAATGCTTATTACTCAGTTTATGCCTTTTGGTTGTTTGCTCACCTACGTAAGGAACAACAAAGATAAGATTAGCTCCAAGCCTCTTCTCAACTGGTGTACACAAATTGCACGAGTAAGAACTCTTATGATTTATGTAATTTTTAACATTAAAACTGAAAATCTCTTACTTTTAAAAGTTGGAATGATTTTGGGTCATAACACAATATTAAAGCATAATATAAAACATTTGTATGTTAGTAATCTTATCCAGCTAGTGTTTATGGTTGTACTAGGTTTAAATAGTCACAATTTTAAGTTATAAATCCACATCTCAGATTAAATGGGACATATAAAGTTCTACTACTGAATATTTACCACATATATGTATATTAACTCACAATATCAGGTGGAGAGTTAGTGCATGCTTCATTATATTATAGTGTAATAACACTTAATACACACCACTGTCAAGTCATGGAACTAATTATAATCAATTCAAGACATAGTTTTCAATGTTTGTATTGCCCCATAGCTGTACACGTAATTCAGGGCTTATGTGAAGATTTTTTAAAGTTTCAGACATAAACTTTTGTTCTTTCTGTGGGCAAGCTGTTTTAATAATAAAAATAGTTTAGAGACATATTCCAAGATATGATTCAGATTCTACTTTGTAGTAATATAAACCAAACCTAAATATCATGTTCATGAAGACATGTTCTCAAGTATCATTCAGATTCTACTTTGTAGTAATATAAACCAAACCTAAATAATGTACAGATGTGTTCTCAAGTATAATTCAGATTCTACTTTGTAGTAATATAAACCAAATCTAAGTAATGTAAAGACATTATCTCAAGTATTATTCAGATTTTCCTTTGTAGTAATGTAAATAAAACTTAAATACTGTACAGATATGCTGTCAGGTATCATTCAGATAGTACTTACTTTGTACTAATATACACTAAACCTAAATAACGTTCAGACATGTTCTCAGGTATCATTCAAATTCTACTTTGTATTTTTTTATGCCAAACCAAAATAATGTACAGACATGTTTTTGAGTATCATTTAGATAGTACTTGTTTTATACCAATATATATATATACATCAAACCTGAGTAATGTTCAGACATGTTCTCAGGTATCTTTCAGATTCTACTTAATACCAAACTGAAACAATAATATTCTCAAATATCCTTTCTATACTTTACCATATTCATTGATGATACATTCCAAAATATTCACTTCATGTAAATGTCTTTCATAATGATAGCCGTCTGTATTTCACTCCCAACTATGTTATTATGTAATGTTATTGTTTTGTAAATGTTAAATTTGCCCCAAAGTGTCGCAGTGATAAATTAATGCTAAAAATCAGATTTTGTTACCCTTTGTTGGCTCAGCACAATTAGCCCATTGTGTAACTTTGTGTTCAACTATAAATAAATAAAAAATATTGAATTTACTTCTTATATTTTTAATCTAATGTTAAAGTATTCCAAACCATAATTATTATATATATTACATATGGAGATGCATGATGACACATTCAACACCAGTATTATTATGTTATTTATCCTACATGTACAAATATCTTAAACACATTCGACACCAGACTTATTGTGATATTTATCACACTTATAGAAATATCAACATATTCAACACCAGACATACTGTGGTATTTATCACACTTATAGAAATATCTTAAACACATCCAACACCACACCTACTGTGGTATTTATCTCACTTATAGAAATATCAACACATTCAACACCAGACTTATTGTGGTATTTATCTCACTTATAGAAATATCTTATACACATCCAACACCAGAATTATTGTGGTACGTATTCTACCTGTAGAAATATCTTAAACACATCCAACACCAGACTTATTGTGGTATTTATCTCACTTATAGAAATATCAACACATTCAACAAAAGACGTATTGTGGTATTTATCCTACCTGTAGAAATATCTTAAACACATTCAACATCAGACTTGTTGTGGTATTTTTAACATTAGTGGATTTTTTAAAGTGTAGAATAATGTGCAAGAAAAATTTCTTAAAGAAATTATTAAAAGATAGCTACATTTTTTTGCCAAATTCAGTTCTATAAAAATAAATTAAGTTGTATTTTTGTTTTTAAAAGTAAATGAATTTAATTTATGACTTTAGTGTGAATATATAAAAACTATTTCATGTTTGCATTATTGTTCTTCTGATCATTGTTTATATTTGCCCAGGCTATGGCATATCTTGAAGAGAAGAGATTGGTTCATCGTAATTTGGCTTTGAGGAATGTGTTGTGTAGGTGATTATATTTCAAATGTTAGTAATTATTATGAGAAATGTAGTCAAATTTCTTAATGATTCTTTTAAAAGTAAAATAAAAATTTGTACCCTTCCATTGGCTTGTAACACAAAAAACTGAGTTACAGTACCATGATAGACACAGCACAGATAGCCCATTGTGTGGCTTTGTGCTTAACTCTAGACAAGAGTTTAGAAAGATGAACTATCGAGTACCACACTCATTATAGAGAATTACTGATACACACAGATGACATACAGATGTAAAGCTAATCTTCAGGTTAATTTGCCCAACACTTGTGAATCATACAAGAATGTTCAGTAGCTGAAAAGAAATAACCAGGTTCTGATGGTGGTGTAAAGGTAAAATGTTAGTTAGTTCACTCAAAGGCAAAATGAATGTTGTATGTGTAAGAGGTATGTTTAATGAATGTGAACATTGCTTAATTAGATATGTTCATCAAACTAGTAGCACTCTATAGAGATTCAGTACAAAGCACTAAGTGTTTCAATCAACCACATTCATCAAACTACTAATACTCCAAAAAGCCAGTACAAAACATTTCACCATGTGTTTCTAGCAAACACGTCCATCAAACAAGTATCTTCAAGAAATGAAGTGAGTTAAAATTCTAATCAAATTTCAAAACGACATATTCAGTAGGCAAAGAAAATTTGAAAAGTGAATTCATCAACCATATCTACAAAGCTGAGGTTTAGAAGAGGTGAAGAGGGGAAATACAAAATTTAATGTTGCAGAATAACTTCTTGTTAATTTATTGCATATGTGAAATTATGTATATCATAATAATAATAATAATAATAATAATTTATTTTCCAACTCTGTACAATAAATTTAGAAAAATCTTTCTAAGGAGCAAATTGCTCGTAATAAGAAAGATTCAAAAATTCAAAAATCCAAAAGCATGAGGAAACAAATAACAGAAAATATAAAAATACTTAAAGTAAGAAAGAAAAATCTTTGTACATATCTGAAAACAAAAGCCATTTTTTCAATTGTTTCTTATTTTTAACCAAATTTGGTTCACAAATTATATAGGAGGGTAAAAAATTAATTAAGTGTTTAGAAATTAAAGGAAATTGATGATACATAAATGTATATTTTGTATTAGGAATTTCAAAACTTGAGCAAAGAGAAGATCGCGTAGTGTAATCAATTTGTTTTTTAGGAAAATTATTTAAATTTTTTAAACAAAAACAACCAAGTTTATACATATACAATTGTTGAAAAGACAAAATTTTAAAATTAATTATACAATTTTTATCACGGAAAATATTATAAATAACTTTAGAATGCAATTTTTTTATCCGAAGCAGGTGAGATTTGTATGCACCACCCCAAACAATCAAACAATATTGTAACACAGATTGGAATAAACTATTAAAAACAATACTTAAAAAATGTATAGGTAAATAATGTTTCAACTCTCGTAAGTATAAACTAATGAACTGCAGCTTCTTAGTAATACTCAAAATATGCTCGGCCCAGGCTAACCGAGAATCTAAAATTACACCGAGATACTTAAAAGAATTAACAAAATGAAAACATGGGCAGTTACAATTTCTTTTGGAACAATTAAACTCATGATATTTAAGATAATTCAAATTAAAATATGGTTTGGTAAATCCAAATCTCATACAGAAAGTTTTCTTTGCATTAACAATAAGCAAATTTGCATCAAACCACTTCCGAAGGATTCCCAAATCAGACTCAGCATCACTTACATTTTCAGAATCAGAATTTGAGTAAATCAATGCTAGATCATCAGCATAACCAATGAGTCTACCTTTCAGAGGCAAAGAGAAAATATCATTTATATAAATCAAAAAAAGTATCGGCATAAGAATCGAACCTTGAGGAACACCAAATTTAACAAAAGCCTCCGAAGATTTGTTTTCTTTAATCCTAACAAACTGCCTTCTATTTAACAAATAAGAACGAAACCAATCTAAAACAACACCCCTAATTCCACAGTGCTCAAGCTTAGCAAGTAAAAGAGTATGAGAAACAGAATCAAATGCTTTTTTCAAATCAAAGAAAATAACTAAAGGACACATCTGTTGATCCATTGTTTGGGCAATATGGGAGACAAGCACACAAATTGCTTGCTCAGTACTTTTACCACAACGGAAACCAAATTGCATTGTATGAAAAAAATTATGTTTTGTTAAAAAAGCCATAAGCCTAGATTTCATGGCAGATTCAAAAAGTTTTGAAAAGGTACATAACATAGAAATAGGCCTATAATTTTCAACATTTTCTCTATCACCACCTTTAAAGATCGGAATGACAGTAACAAGCTTTAGTAAATTTGGAAATTTGCCCTGAATAAAAGATATTTCAATTAAATTTGCCAAGAAAACAGAGAAAAAATCAACATGTTTCTTAACAAAAGCAGACCTGATACCATCCCATCCAGGACAACAATCCTTAAGTAAAAGAATATAAGACCGAATTTCAGTGATAGAAGGCGGATATAGAAACATACAGCTTGAATTTACATAGCTAAAAGAATTTAAACTTATACTAGTATCAGGAAACAGAGTGGCACAACAATTAATAAAATAGTCATTAAAAACCATAGGTAAATCAGGTAAGGAAGGCAAAATGCTTTGTTTGGTTTTAGAACCAGTCAAATCATTAACCAAAGACCATCTTTGTCTTAAATTACTACTTTTAGAAAACTGAAAAGAAAAATAATAAATCTTCTGATTTCGAATCTTCGTAACTACAAGATTTCGAATTTTCTTATACTTCTGCTTTAAAGACAGATTTAAAGGATTTTTTCGAGATCTATTTGCGAACCTATCACGTTTTTTTATTAAACCTATTATTTCATTTGTAATCCAAGGTTTTAGCTTCCTATATTTCTTAGAAGTAATTAAAGTGCTTGATTGACTAATCACCAATTGAATGGAAGAGACAAATCTCTGAAAAGATAAATCAATAGGAATATTAATATCTAAATAAGAAACATCAAAAAGTTCAAACTTCTCAGCAACCAAATGATTATTAATTTGAGTACGTGAAGACAAAGAAGAAGTTGGACCACAATAACTAGAAGAGAAACTGACCAAAAGTGGAAAATGGTCCGTAATTGCAGAATCCAAAACAAAAGATCTAAAAAACCTCCGAGCCTCAAAGGGTATAATAGCATGATCAATACAAGTTGAAGAGGTCGAAGTTATTCTAGTAGGGACATTAATAAGATGGAACAGCTTATGATCAAACAAAACATCTAAATAATGCAAATGGTAAATAGCAAATGAATGACTAATCAGTAAATAGTTTGCTCATGATATAATTTGGATTTTATAGTACAAACCCCAGGCTGTGTGAAAATAACTGACTATGGACTAGCAAAGCTTTTGGATGTTAATGAAGAAGAGTTTAATAAAGCTAATGAAAAAGTAAGATTTGTTTTCGTTATTGTATTTTTCTAAAAGTAAAAAAGTAGGGTTTGTTTTCACTACTCTATTTTCTGAAAGTGAAAAAGTGAGGATTGTTTTCATTATTGTATTTTCTGAAAGTAAAAAGTGAGGTTTGTTTTTTTTATTGTTTTTTTGAAAGTGAAAAAGTGACGTTTGTTTTCATTATTGTATTTCTGAAAGTGAAAAAGTGACGTTTGTTTTCATTATTGTATTTTCTGAAAGTAAAAAGTGAGGTTTGTTTTTACTATTGTATTTTCTGAAAGTGAAAGAGTGAGGTTTGTTTTCATTATTGTATTTCTGAAAGTGAAAAAGTGAGGTTTGTTTTCATTATTGTATTTTCTGAAAGTAAAAAGTGAGGTTTGTTTTTACTATTGTATTTTCTGAAAGTGAAAGAGTGAGGTTTGTTTTCATTATTGTATTTCTGAAAGTGAAAAAGTGAGGTTTGTTTTCATTATTGTATTTTCTGAAAGTAAAAAGTGAGGTTTGTTTTTACTATTGTATTTTCTGAAAGTGAAAGAGTGAGGTTTGTTTTCATTATTGTATTTCTGAAAGTGAAAAAGTGAGGTTTGTTTTCATTATTGTATTTTCTGAAAGTAAAAAGTGAGGTTTGTTTTTACTATTGTATTTTCTGAAAGTGAAAAAGTGAGGTTTGTTTTCATTATTGTATTTCTGAAAGTGAAAAAGTAAGGTTTGTTTTCATTATTGTATTTTTGAAAGTGAAAAAGTGAGGTTTGTTTTCATTATTGTATTTTCTGAAAGTAAAAAAGTAAGGTTTGTTTTCACTACTCTATTTTCTGAAAGGGAAAAGTGAGGTTTGTTTTTAATACTCTATTTTCTGAAAGTGAAAAAGTGATGTTTGTTTACATTATTGTATTTTCTGAAAGTAAAAAGCGAGGTTTGTTTTTACTATTGTATTTTCTGAAAGTGAAAAAGTGAGGTTTGTTGTCATTATTGTATTTTTGAAAGTGAAAAGTGAGTTTTATTTTCACTGCTGTATTTTCTGAAAGTGAAAAAGTAAGATTTGTTTCCATTACTGTATTTTCTGAAAGTGAAAAATTATGATTTTCTTTCATTACTGTATTTTCTGAAAGTGAAGAATTATGATTTTCTTTCATTACTGTATTTTCTGAAAGTGAAGAATTATGATTTCCTTTCATTACTGTATTGTCTGAGAGGAAAGTAAAATTTGTTTTTGCTTCTGTATTTTCTGAAAGTGAAAAAGTAAGATTTGTTTCCATTACTGTATTTTCTGAAAACAAAGAACTGTGATTTCCTTTCATTACTGTATTTTCTGAAAGTGAAGAAGTATGATAGTATGATTTCCTTTCATTACTGTATTTTCTAAGAGAAAAGTAAAATTTGTTTTTTCCACTGTATTTTCTGAAAGTAAAAAAATGAGGTGGTTTGTTTTTACTACTGTATTTTCTGAAAGTGAAAAAGAAAGATTTGTTTTCATTACTGTATTTTTTGAAAGTGAGGTTTGTTTTCATTATTATGTTTTTTGAAAGTAAAAATGTTTGGTTTGTTTTCATTACTGTATTTTCTGAAAGTGAAAAAGTGAGGTTTGTTTTTATTACTATATTTTATGAGAGTGAAAAAGTATGATTGGCTTTAGCTACTGTATTTTCTGAGAGTGAAAAAGTATGTTTTCCTTTCATGATTGTATTTTCATAGAGAAAAGTAAAATTTATTTTTGCTACTGTATTTTCTAAAAGTGAAAAAGTACAATTAGTTTTCATTAGTGTATTTTCTGAAAGAAAAAGTGAAATTAACTTTTGCCACTGTAATTTTTTCAAATATTTTTCACTATTTTAATGTATATGATCATAACATGTTGAAAGCAGTAACTGAAGTAAGCATGTACGGTAGAGTGTTGAAGACAGAAACTGAAGAAAACATGTACAGTAAAATGCCGAGGACCGTAACTTAAGTAAGTGTGTACAGTAGAATGTTGAGGATAGTTACTTAAGAAAGAATGTACAGTAGAATGTTGAGGACTGTAAATGAAGTAAGAGTGTTGAAGACAGTTACTGAAGTAAGAAGGTAAAATGTTGAGAACAGTAAATGAAATTAAAATGTAAGTAGAGTATTTAGGACAGTAAGTAAGGTAAGAATGTACAGTAGAATGTTGTGGATAGTAATTGAAGTGAGAATATAGAGTGTTGAGGACAGTATATGAAGTAAGAATGTACAGTAGAGTGTTGGGGATAGTAACTGAAAGCACAGTCTGAGACAATCTTCAGATTTCTAAAGTCGTTGTGACTAACCTAATTATGTCTCATTATACCATTTACAAGTTCATGAATGAGGATAGTCATTCTTATAAAGGAAAATTTAATGTGTTGTCATTATCAGTTGTTTTATTATGTTGGCTGTGTTGTATTAATATATGTTTTTAATTTCCAGGTGCTGATCAAGTGGTTAGCCTTAGAAACGATTCAACAACGAATATTTTCCCACAAAAGTGATGTGTGGGCTTTTGGTATGTACTTCATCATATCTCAGTTATAGATACTTCTTCATGTTGTAGTCATATCTCTTCTTTAGATTGTTTACTATGTGTCACAAGTTATACCAATGTTACATGTCATTTATTTCTGTGATAAAAAAGCACCAGAAATGACAAAATTTTGAATTCTTTTTCAGGAATGTATTATATCTTTAGTACTGTACTGGTGATTAAGCAGAGCATTGAAACAATATTTTATGGTTACAGGTGTTACTGTATGGGAACTGTTAACATTTGGTGGTCGTCCTTATGAGGATATTACATCCCGTGATATTCCAGATCTACTGGATAAAGGAGGAAGACTGTCACAGCCCAATATATGTACAATTGATGTCTACTTTATCTTAATAAAATGTAAGAGCTGAGTTTTTCCTTTAGAAGTATACCTCATGCATTTACCATTACTAAAGATTTTCAATATTTTATTATAACTGTATGTTTTTGTTAATTTCCTAGTTCTGTTTATATGTTTCCTTTCTTCACAGGCTGGTTAGCAGATGCTGAATCTCGGCCATCTTTCAAAGAATTAGCCAAGGAGTTTGGTAAGATGGCACAAGATCCTGGACGGTACCTTTATGTAGCTGGAGATAAACTGAGTAGAGGTTTGAGCTCTACTGCACAGGGTCAGGGAACAGCATTTACTGACATTAGCATGGTGAGTTTCCCAAAATATCTGCAGCCAAGCTGTGAAAAAAAGAGCTTGAATAGTTCTACTAAAGAGTATGATATTCCACAGTTCTGTTTGGTAACAACAAAGACTATACAGTACCTTGGTGGTTATGAGATACACTATATACAACAGACATTACTTTAATTATAAAAGTGGTGCATTACATTAGATAAAATTGTAATGCATTCTCTACAAATATGTTTCTCTGGACTCCAAATCTGAATTGATTATTATAAAAGTAGTGTTTATAATGTATTAAAACACAAACAAACAACTGAAACACAAAAAATGAATTGGCTGAACTTTAACAACCTTAAAAGTAAAAACTTTAAACTTTTGAACAATTAGAATACAAGATATATATCTTTCTAAAGTATAATTCCTACATATGCACTTGGCTTGGACTTGCCACTAACATTAATGAACAATATAATATAAATATCAATGATAACAGTGATTTCATTAAATACAGAAATCAGGAAAAAGAACCAGACACAGAAAAAAATCTGATTCCAAAATAACAATATTTCATTTTTAAACAACTACAAAATTGCTAACAACATCAAGTGTTAATTAGCAATAATACTTTTCAGATATATGTCATGAACTAACTTCGTGAAGCTCGTGTTAGGACTTTTATATATTCCTTAGACCACGAGATAATATTTCATGTGACTGTAAATTTACACAATCTATTGCAATATTAATAAATTAGCCTATCAATACTAGGGAAATAAAAAAATACCGTGCTCAGCTGGAAGGTTGGTTAGCACTTTAATACAACCGAACTAAATGATAAAAAAGATAATAAATGAATAGTAAACAATTCTGTAACACTTAGTAATATTAACCTCAGTTTAACACCATAATTATATAATTAGAAAATATGGTAATGAAATAACACATGACACTCCAATGACAACATTGGACCTTCACTGTCTTTTGAAATGTTAATAACATAACACTTAAACATTGACAAAATAGAAAACCAAGCTCACTGACAATAGACGTTGACTGTCTGTTGCAACTAATAGTTTTGTACCATGAGAAGTTTAAATTTGTAATGTTATTTTAATTAGTTTTGGAACCTATTTGTATTTTGTTACATATTTGTATAACAGAATTTTCTTAAAAGATGATATTTTTACGAGTTTATTATACTAAAACAGTAAGAATTTGTTTTTCTTCTATCTTAAGTTTGCTATCATTGCTAATATCTATGGACCAGAATTTGTTTTCAAGATAAAACACAATCTGAGTTAATCTCCTTCTATTATAGCTTATGCTACAAGGCATTTGGCAAGCATTCAATACATTTGCCATTTGATAGATATTGTCACAATCTGGCTGGTAAATTAAATCTTTTGGAACAAGCTTCAGTTAATGTACAGAAAGTGTAGGCCTCACTGTGAATAAACACTTATTGTTTGGTTGAAATGACCACATACACCTTAACTGGTAAGCTTTCTAATAATGAGTTCTATTTAATTTATGAAAACTTTTACCATTTGACAAGTATGAAACATTTAAGTTAAAATATAGAAAATATAATACCTGCTGTTTAACTATTAACATGGACCCCCATTATGAATACAAACATTTGGACCTGCAATATGAATATAAACATCTGGACCCACCATCTTAATACAAATGTTTGGACACAAATAAGCATATCATGTGAATATAAAAATTTGGACATACCATATGAATATAAACAACATTTAGATCCATCATATGAATATATAAATCTGCACAGACCATTTGAATACAAATATTTGGACATACCATGTTAATACAAATATCATTTGGACCTGGCATGTTAATACAAGCACTTGAACACATCATATTTATACAACATCTGGACACAATATGTGAATATAAACATTTTGACACACCATGCATATACATTTGAGTTCATGGATAACACAATAATTTTATGTATATTAAATTTAGCTGTTTACTGGAACGATATATATATATATATATATATATATCATAACATATATGGCCAGCTCTGATGTTGGCCTCTTTACCCTTATATATATATATATATATATATATATATAAGGGTAAAGAATAAAGTTGAAGAATAAATGACACTGGTTAGGTTCAGTACTTTGTAATTAACTTTTGATAAATATTATTTAAGCACATTAATTTATTTGTTGAAGTTTTTCTAATCCAGCAGTGATGTAGTTAACGCTGTGCAAATATATATATATATATATATATCACTGTTGTTTTTATATTTGTTAGAAGTCTGACATAGAAGGTCAAGACTATGATAGTAATACAGAGGACGACATGATTAAACCTTCACTGGAAATCAGAGCTAAGAGACCAGATAGAATATGTTGTAACTTGGAAGCATCTTCTTCAAACTATCGTGCAAGAAAAAATAGTGACCGGTACTGTTCAGATCCTCTTGCAGTTCTTCAAAGAGGTAAAGTTGAAGAATAAATGACACTGGTTAGGTCCAGTACTTTGTAATTAACTTTTGATAAATATTATTTAAGCACATTAATTTATTTGTTGAAGTTTTTCTATTCCAGCAGTGATGTAGTTAACGCTGTGCAAATCTTGCTATTAAAATGCTATATTTCACATACTGTAGCACTAAACCAATGAAAAACTTACTTTTTCAGACATTCTTCAGAATTATACGTAGAAGATATCATATTTGTACAATTTCATTATAGATAAAAAGGAAACTAGGAGCACTTCGTTAAAAGACATTATCCAGCTGGTAGATGAGGACGATTATTTGGTACCTACACCTCAGCAATGCAGTCATTCAGCCGTTTATGTGGATCTTAATGCAGGCACTAACTTATCAGGTTAGACTTTTCATAAAATATAAGCTCACAAAACATGAGACCACTTTAAAAGTGTTTGTAAATTAATAAGAAAATTTTGAAGTAAAATATATTTTTACATCAGCTCGTGCTTTACTTGGAGGTAAATTTATTTCATTGTTACTGAAAAACTGATTAATTGTTTGGAATTAAGCACCAAGTTACACAATGAGTTGTCTGAGCTCTGCCCATCATGGGTACTGAAACCTGGTTTCTAGCATTGTAAGTTTGCAGACATACCACTGTGCCACTGGGGTGCTACTGAAAAATAACACTTTATCCTGACAAACAATATAAGAATTTTAATATCTTTGTTTAAAATATTTTATTTTGAGAGAAACTGAACAGTTTATCTTGTTATTAAAACTAGGTCATGAAGCTACAAGTTTGCAGGGTTATTCTTCCTGTGTGCCAGAAATCAGAGTTGATAAACTGATGAACCAAAAGTGTGATTACGTCAACATAAGAAAAACATTGCAGGAAAATAGAGACAGTGAGGAAGACACTGATGACCAAGATGGTTATACTGATTTTGATCAATGGAGACAAGAGCTTCAGCCTTTGAATGAGTAAAGAAACAAAACAGTAGCTTGATTCTTTTTGATGTGACCACCAACATTTGATAATGGTTCAAGCTTTTGCCAGAGCTCCTGTGAGTCATGCGATCAAACTGTTTGCAGTAAAACAGACTTATAGTGCAATACCTACTGGTGTCTTCAGAGAAGTCAAACATTCATAAGACCATGAAACTCAAAAATTCAAGTCATCATGATATTCATACATAGTTAATGTGTCTTTAATTTCTGTGTCTCTACAGTTTTTAATTCTGTGCACGTATGAGAGTTTTTATTTCACCTCTGTTTTTTTTGTTTATTTGTAAAAGATACATCCGGTTGTAAAACATGCTAACATAGGATGTTTCCCCAAATGTATTTCAAGTACTAATTTAAAACACAGTTGAACAAGTGACTATTCACTCCTCATTTATACGCAGAGAAAAAAGGTGTTTTAGTAATTATGATGTTCGTGTTTTTAAAATAATTACAAAACAGCATTTTTGTCTAGCATACACCCATGGGTGTTTTTAATTCCAACAGTTTAAATTAGCTATCAGTTTTGAATTTATATCATGTAATAATAATTATTTTGATTGCATATTGTTGTTTTTTAGCTTCTTCTTGCTGTTTTCTTTGTATCTGAAATTAAATTGTGTTCTGCCACCCTGCACTTGTGAATGTTATCAATAAAATTTGTAGAAAATGTAACGATTAGCTGAACAGGATTTTAAATCAGACAGGTGGCATAATCTCTGTGAAACCAATCATTGTTGAAAACCTCTGTTATTATGAGTAACATACAACTAATGAAGAAAACACAGTAGTTTAGACTAAGTAACACCATAGGTATGACATGTTTCACATATAATTAATGAAAAAATACAGTAGTTTAATGTATTTAACATCAGGATTGTGACATCCCTTCCATACAACTAAAGAAAAAATACAGTAGTTTAGTTTAGCTAAAACCAGTGATATGATAACTATTTTTCTTATCAAAACACTATATTATTATTTATGTTTATTGTTTTTATGGTTTTGTCACTTAATTTTTTGTATATGCTGTAGCTATCATTGATGTTTTGATCAACAATAAACAACTTGATTCCAAATTCTAATTTCTTTCATGAGTATGTAACTGTAACATTGAAAATATGAATTATAAAAGTAAAGTTATGTGAGAGTACCTTCTTTCAGTTGTCTTAAATTGTTGTTGTTTTTTGTTGACCTGTAACCTTATTATTATTCAGTGAATAATTCCATAAAGTTTTATATAACCGAACTGTTACAGATACTAAACACTGTTCTTTTATGTTAGTACTTTACTAAATTAATCTAAGTAACAAACATAATTATTATATTATTGATTTTTAAAATCACAAGCTAAACCACTAATAGAAGACTTACGTATGTGCAGAATCATTTTTATTAAAACCTTTAATGTTTACCACAATTGTGTCTCTCCTCTAAGTATTTCCATCTACCCCATGGGGTTTGTTTATTTAAAGTTAAGGACAAACTAAACCATCTGTATTGTGCCAACCACAGGTATCAAAACTCAATTCTTAACGTAAAAAAGTCTGGTCATACCATTGTGCCACTGGATGACCCCCTCCACAAGGAGGGAAGGAAACATATTTTTTCAAAGTTACATTTGTGTGCAACTCCATTATTTCGTTACAAATTGTCATGAAAGATGAAAAATGTATACTTCAATCCAAT
Organism: Carcinoscorpius rotundicauda; assembly: GCA_011833715.1. Classification (NCBI taxonomy): domain Eukaryota; kingdom Metazoa; phylum Arthropoda; class Merostomata; order Xiphosura; family Limulidae; genus Carcinoscorpius; species Carcinoscorpius rotundicauda. The sequence continues at coordinate 34,653,880 of CM022402.1, forward strand.
ACACGTTTTTTTCTGTTTTGGTTATTTAGACACCCGTTCCGATTTTAGAGGATCGAAGGTCAAACATTACAAAGCATATTTTGACCTCAGTTCTCTTATATTTCTATCAATCCAGAGATTCCATGTAACATGTTAAACCATAAATTTTAAGATTTGTACCTTTCTTTTAATCTTGCAGGAGTCAAATGTAAAAATATTTCTCATAATATTTGATCTGTCATTTCACTGCATTTCGACCAGTCTAGATTAGACTGCACGAGGATATCTCACAGACAATCCTCACTAACTAAAGCAGACATGTTTAGATTTATCAAATTCTTTTGATTTTGCTGGGGCCAAAGGAGAAAAGGTTTTGCAATGTATGTCATGGAAAGTTCTCAACTCAGAGCCTTTACCTGCATATGTAAGGGGTTGTTGTTACAAGTGTTTTGATTTGTTAAATGAATGAAATATTTTATTATGTACTCAAAGATTTTACATAAAGGTTTAGTTTTTTATTAATGTGAACAAATGTAACTAAACAAAAACTGTCCTATGTATTATAAGGTCATCATTTAGTGTATATACCTTTTTCACAAAGTATACGTTGCTGCAACATGTTCATTGGAAAACAGTTTTGGTATATTTGGTAAAAATATGTCAAGTCAATGTAATAGTCATGGATAAATTTGTTTCTTTCAATAACGTGCATTACAGAGCAGCTACGCTAACTCTCATTCGCAATCACTAGATGACTCACTGACCACCAATTAACTGATTAACTAAAGTATTATCCATTTGTTTTGTTTATGTTGTTTATATTGTCTACTAATTACAAGAAATTTGGCCCCCCGCTAGTGCAGCGGTATGTCTCCGGACTTATAACTCTAAAATCAGGGGTTCGATTCCCCTCGGTGGGATGAGTAGATAGCCCTTTGTGGCTTTGCTATACGAAAAAACACAAGAAATTTCTTTATGATTGTGATCAGCAACCTTTTGTTAATAAACGTCTAAACCAGAGTATTGATACCGATTACTCTAAAAGTCTTGTGTCCTATGAATTTTATGAATAGCGTATCATAGATTTACTTAGCATTCTCAAATGGTAAGTTTTGTTAGAATTATACAATTCAAATTGTCACGTCTTACAATATCAGTTATGATATCACGTCATTAAACAATGTAATATAGAGAAGCTAAGTAAGTGAAAGAATAGAATGAATGTAAATGTGCACCAGTATACTTATTAAAGTAAAGATTTTTTTTTCTTAAAAATAAAAAGTAAATAGTTTGTTCAGCATGATAATCTGAATTAATAACAAAACGTTCCTTCTCCCCAGAATGTGTAGGTTAAGGTCAACTAGCCTTAAATTATTTATCAACTAAATATGAAGTTTAGTCATTGATATATTATAAATAATATCACAAATATGAAGGATATAATCAACGAGATAACTAGAAATGGTTAATTAATATATGTACTAATTTTTCTTTAGGATAAGTTGATGTCCATACTAATCTGTCTTGAGGGTTAGTTTGTATCTGTAATTATCAATCTTTCCAAACCTACAGGGTTCTGGTAACTGTACTCAGTGTCGAAATGTGAGAGATGGACCATACTGTGTTGCGAAGTGTCCACACATGAAGTATAGTCACAATGGAGGAGAGTGTAAACTATGTCATCAGAACTGTCTTAATGGGTAAAACAAGCTGTATAGCTTTTTATATTTATAGCAGCTCTATACATTATTGAAAGTTTAGAAGTGGTGCTACTTTTTCTAACTGTTAGTTCTAGTAAGTTATAAGTTGATTCTGTGAAATGACTGTAATTAGAAATGTGAGAGACAGTGTTAAACTCCATTAGCATCCAAGTTATGACAGTAATTAACATTGATCATTTTAAAGTTTAACAAAGATTCAGTTATTCATGATTTAAAATATGCTTTAAAATTACTGTTTCCATACGGTTTTTAGGTGTACAGGGCCAAAGAATACTGTTGGTCCTAATGGATGTGTTTCATGTGAAAAAGCTGTACTTAGTGGACATAATCGAAATGTTGTAGTAAGTATTTTCCACAAAACATTTTGTTTATTTAACCTTTCAGTGCACATAAAACTTAAGTATTTTGATTCAGTTTATAGAAGGAGTCAACAAAACCTCAAATTTTGAAACTTTTCAACTTTTGGCATGAGGCCCTTTTCAGGGATATAAGTAAGGTTTAATAACAAAATAACGATTGCCCTCATAACATTCATTTTTCATAGTATGATCTATTACCTTCACTAAGATTGTAATATAACTTTGATTAGCCTTATTTACCTCATATTCATTTTAATTTATATACATTTTACTTCCATGTTCTCAAGTTTTTAGATTTCATAGATGCTGAACTGAGTTCAAATTTCTGTGATACTTCAGAAAGTTTCTCACAATTTAAGGTGTGAGACTACTAATAACAGTACAAGTTAAACCTCTTAGCATGGTTAGTTGCCGGTTGAATGCCTTCCTTCTTTCTGATCAGCTTTTCAAAAAAAGAAATGGTCTTAGATAATCTTAGTAGCTAAACATAAAGGACAAATTACCCATAATAGCATAAAATACATAAAATCAATTATTATTATGTAAATGGTCATTAGGGGTTAAGTAGATATTATATCAGCTTATGAATATTAAAATGTTTCGTTTCATGAGTTACATTTTAATACAAGCAAATGCAGAATATGCTAATTCTTTTGAAAATGTGCCATCAATAGTAAATACATTCTTTCATCTTTTTCTTTTAACATTATGCAATAAATACCAATAACATCTTCAATAAATGTATATAAATATGAATTTGTATGACTTTATAAAATTGCAATTCTTTCCTCAGGAATACTGTTTAAAAGGTGAAGAACCATGCCCTGATGGATATTATATTGAATATGTAAGCCCTCAAGAAGAGGGGCCTCTTAAAAGCTTGGCTGGAAAATTGGTTAGTTTTACTCATTCTATATATTTTTTATAATTGTGAATAAAACAGAACTGCAGTGAATTTTTTGTGTTATTTATCAAGACACATAGTACTGTGTGATATGGCCGAAACAACCTGCTGCAGGTCACTTTGAATGTTCTTAACACAAGTGATAGTTTAGTAATTTTCCACTTTCTGTATCTCATACTGTAGTAGTCCAAACTATCATATATTTTCAGCAGATGTGCTCTATTGGACTCTTTGATTTTTTGGATTAAAAGTACAGAAACTTTATTTGATAGAAAACATAGTTACCTTTCATGAATTCTTTTAAAAATATGGTACACTGATAGGTATTTACAACCTACAATTAGGAGCCTTATTTGAAATAAATATGAGCTACATGTGAAAATTATTCACAAAAACACTTGCACTTAATGCAAATATTTGCACACACCTGTACAAAAAGTGATATGAGCTATCAGTATAACACATTTACTAAAGCTTTATCTAAAAATAAAATTGGACTGGCTTTTGTCATTTGGATTAAATATTATTGACTTAGAGCATTTTTAGTTTTTAAATAATATAAAATGTATACATCATTGATAAAATAAATGTTTTCATGATGTAATTATTAACAAGTAAATTAATATAAGCCTTTATTTTAGCTTTCTAACTTCATTTAAACTATTAAAAATGTTTTCTCTTATTAGATTTATTCATTACACTTAACAAGTTGTATTGATTGTTACACTTCTCAGCTGTTAAAATAATAAATTATGTACTTCCTATAAGGTGTGCCAAAAGTGTCATAAACTATGCAAGACTTGTACAAGTTATGGAGTTCACATTTCAATGTGTGAGTGTATAAACTACAGCTCAGGGAAGCAGTGCACAGCAGAATGCCCCAAGGACAGTTATCCAAATCACATAAGTCGACACTGTATCAAGTGTTTGAATGAATGTCGCGGATGCTATGGTCCAACAGTTGCCCATTGTCATGCTTGTCGCAATTACAGAGTGTATTTAGATGAAAACCAGACTGTGGTATGTTTAACCTTAATTTTCATCACTAGTATGTTTACATGCATGTTAAAAACTAACTTGTGTTACGCTTAAGGTTAATGTATGATTGGTAGTATGTTTGTATACACATTTAAATTCAGCCTGTAGTAAGTTTAATGTATGATCAGTAGTGTGTTTGTTTACACATTTAAAAGTAACCTGTGCTATGTTAAAGGTTAATGTATGATCAGTAGTGTGTTTTTTTACACATTTAAAAGTAACCTGTGCTATGTTAAAGGTTAATGTGTGATCAGTAGTGTGTTTGTATACATGTTTAAACCAGCCTATAGTAAGTTTAATGTGTGATCAGTAGTGTGTTTGTTTACACATTTAAAACTAGCTTGTTTTATGTTAAAAGTTAATGTATGATCAGTAGTATGTTTCAATATATGTTTAAAATTAGACTGTTGTTATATTAAGGTTAATCTATGATCAGTACAAATTTGATAGTAACGTTTTAGAGTATTCTTTAAACAAAAGAATCAAATATAATTCTGGAATACATTTGTTATTATTTGTGTTAATTTCCCATTAAACTCTATTGTTTACATTGTTTTTACTATACTGATCTTGTCTGTGATACCATTCTCATGTACTCAAGTTTATCTACAAACATCCCATTTTTGCTGTGTTATTAGAGGATAAACATCAACTTTTGTCTTCTAGTTTAATTGTACAGCATCCTGTCCACCTGACAAGCCAGTCAGAGTTTTTGCTGATGGCATGGAAGATCCCTTCTGCTCCATAGATGACCCTTCAGCGCCAGATGTACATAAAATGTAATTAGTTACTTTTATTAAATAACATAAAAATGGTTAGATTTATTCATATACATGTAAAAACCAAGAAGTTAAGATTTAAAATAACTATTATCTTTATAACAGACGTTGTGTTCACAACATGTTGTTAAATTGAATTTTATTTTTTTATCGATATAATTTGAATAATTGAATATTTTTGTTTTCACCACCAGAAATGGTGACAAAGTACAAGCATTATCTGGTGGATCTATTGGATGTACAGCACTACTTGTAGTTTTTTTGGGCATGTTTGGTTACTTCTGGTTAAAACGAACCAGAAGAAAAGAAAACGCAATGAAGTTAAGAATGGTAGGTTAACTATTATCTAGTTTTAAAGAAAAACTTCACAAATAATCTGTTTTTTCCTTAAAAATTAGTTGTCTCAATCTAAACTTTTGAACTTTTCACAAAGCTGTCTCTGTCAGAGCTATTTTAGCTACACCATTTTATTTTGTCTTTTTCAGAGCGACATTTACTCTTTCAACACATGGTTTAGTCGATTTGACCCAACACATGACTTCTTTGTAGTCGTATAACATTTTTATAGGTTTAATACTACTAACTTTTAATATGGTATATATATCTTCACAAAATTTAGTTGTCTTTCAGTTAACATTATAAGTCTTTCACATACAGAAAGTCATATTTCTTTCATTACATATTTAAAATAAACTAAAAAAATTGTCTGTGAATATATCAGGTATTTGTTTTGAATAGTCTTTGTGCAAAGCGATTTTTATGTTAATGTTCAAAATACTATTCTGCATCTAAAAAATCTCAGATTTGATTTCTATAATTTCTCAAACCTCTAAAATACATTTAAGATGTTTGTTTTCAGTAAAACTTTATATTTTATCAGTTATTTTTACAATTTTGACTTTATAAAACATTTATAAATTTGAGTGGCCTTGTAAACATCAAAAGAAAATTGAAATAAATCTAAATTACCATTTTTTAATTTCTCGGATGACTTCAAATTGTAACCTGAAACTACATTCGTTTATCCTAAGTAGCTTTAAACTTCTAACAGTATAAATATATTTATAATTACATTTTATTATTTAATTACTCTTTGAACCATGTCTAACTACTATTTGTGTCACTATGTGTTGTAAACCACTTTGGAAACATGCAGGTTATGATACACTACTGAATTACATTACCTACAAGTTACTTACATGAATGTCTCATAAAACATTTTTGTTGTTATTTATTTTACAAAATCTAACCTAATAAGATTCATATTTTTACATTTTAGTTACTTTTATAATAATAATTACAGAATAAACATGAAAAACCAAGTTCTTACCTGAATCGCCGTTTTCCTTGCTGCCAGTTATCAATGACACTTAACCCTATTTTTTATACTAATGGTAATAATTCACTAAATAATTTTTATTTAATTAAATAATTCTGCAAAGAACATAGAATAATAACATGTCAAACGTAGACAAATTATTCTGACTATCATAATTTTTCTAGCTTTTTAACTATTCAACAAGAGCCATTACAAAATCATTCAAGGAAATTGACAAGTGTTTGGTCAGAAACTAAAGTTATATAATATATCCGTTGATTGATGAAAAGCTTGGCTTTCTGCTGGTTATATATAGCATAGAATTAAATATAAGAAATTACCCTTAACAAATCCCAAAAGAGAGGATGGAAATGGTGGGTCAGGCAAGAAGGGTCTAATTTTCTATTTGATGGCTCTGTAACCAAACAAAATTGATGGCTATAAAAGTTATGGTTTGGTTGAGTAATAAAAATTTATGGTGAGTATTTGAACTTGGATTTTGTAGTTATTAGAGGGTAAAAAAGAGAAGAGAAGAGAATTAGAGAAATTGTGTTACACTCGGGGAAATTCAAGATTTTTCTTTAATATTGCATGACAAATTCAAGAACTTAAAACTTATATACTGTTGGAATATGGATTGTTAGCTATGACTTTTTGCTATTTTGATTGGTATAAAATGGGATTAAAAGTACTTATGTGTCAAACACAGCTACATTAACTACATATTTTCAGTATGCATCAAACAGAGCTGCATAAACTATATCTTTTCAGTATATATCAAACAGAGTTACATTGTCTGCATATTTACATTATGCATCAAACAGAGCTACATAAATTATATCTTTTTAGTATATGTCAAGCAGAAATACATTAACTACATATTTTCAGTATGTGCAAGACAGAGCTACATGAACTAAACCATTTTATCATTTTCATTATTCTTCTTGGTTTCTGTAATGTTCTCTGTTGTTATGTCATCTTTCGGTCTTTTTTTCCCTGGGCATCACTTTTAAACAATCATATTTTATAAATTATTAGTTTTAATAACTTTCTGTGAACAGCAGATGAATGGATCAGAAGAGGAAGAGCCCTTTAGGCTGTCCAACATTGAACATAACCTAACAAAGTTGATAATTGTGAAAGAAGTTGAGCTAACAAAGGGAGAAATTCTGGGATATGGAACCTTTGGCATTGTATACAAGGTATAATATTTGTAAAGACTGTCATTGTATTATCATTTGAATAATGTGTTTGTTTTCTTTACTATTTTCTTAAGCATTTTAAGGAACTGCAAGCAAAAACATAGAACCTTGGAACAACATGGAACCTATCAGTCTATCTAAGTTGTTAAATTAAAATAATTTTAAAAAATATGAAAAATTTTAAAGCCAATCCTTATTTTTCACATATTTATCAAGCATTTTCTTAAACTAACTTAAATTTACTATGTTTACAACATCTGAAGATAATCCATTCTAGAAGCCAACCACCATGTTATAAAAATGAAACTTTCTTAACATTGTAAATTCATGTTGGTGTTTATAGTAATATTACTATTTTTTAATAATTAATATCAAGTATACTACTTGAGAAACTCAGAAACAAAAAGTGACTCTGTAACCAGGGCTTCAACCTAGGTTCTCTGCCTAATGGTGATGTTTTCACAGAGCTATCAGAGAATACATGTACCTATCAACTATTTGTAGAACAAGACTTCATAAGTGAAGGTGATGGGAAGAAGTTGTACTCTTGGATAACTCAATGAGTATAGCACTTGTCGTGAAAGCCAGGAATTCAGGTCTGGTCTTCCAATCACTTTCTGCTTAGCAGTTTTTTTCAAATAAAATATTTAATACTAATTATGGTGATCTACTAATGTGACCATTTAACTGGTTTCTGTTGAATTTAAATAAGTAATTGTAGGTTTATAATTTGATATTTTACAGGAAAGACTTATGCTGTTTGATATTTTGTTGTAGAACACTGGTCTTGTTAACTAGAGATCTGAGATTTATTTCCTCTAGTTACCTTTCCCTTGTCAGTTTCTCAAATAAAATATTCAATATGAAACTTAGCATTACATGATTCATAGTATTATTATCTTGTTATATTCACCTGGGAAATTGTCTTAGTTTTCATGAGATTTCTATTTTTTTCTTTCTTATTGTATGTTTCATCATCTTTGACATAATCATAATCACCATTTTATTTACAGGGATTCTGGGTTCCTGAAGGTGAAAACATCAAACTTCCAGTTGCCATCCGAGTCCTAAGAGAAGGTAGAGGTTCATTAACAAATGAAGAATTTTTGGAAGTAAGATTTGTATTTTCTCTTCTATAGAAGCTGAAAACATGTACTTTTATACTATGTTCACCTATCAAAGAAGTATGTTAACATTTTGTACTTGGGAAAAGAAAAAATATCATAACAAGTTATACTTAGGAGAAGCAAATAATGGAGTACTTATTTAAAGAAAAAATATAATAACTTCTTTGTAAAAGTAAAGGATTGAATACAGGACTAAACATTTCAAAATTTGAGGAATAATTGATTTGTAAGAGTGATGTAGTGGTTGAAATATCAAAGTTTATTTTATAATATCCATTATGGTTGAATAAATTCACCAAAAGCTTTATCTGGAGAAAAATTGTAAATATTCTTCATTAGTAATTCTTACTCTTACTGTTTTCATTAATATTAAAACAAAGTCTGAAATCACTCCAGTACAATTACAAGAATATTAAAACATTATCTCTATTGTTTCCAGTAGATTTACAAGTATAGTAAAAGACACATAGACATTGTCTGTATTTTTTCTAGGAGGCTTATGTTATAGCTGCTGTGAACCACCCTAACCTTCTTAAGCTTCTAGCAGTTTGTGTAACATCCCAGTTAATGCTTATTACTCAGTTTATGCCTTTTGGTTGTTTGCTCACCTACGTAAGGAACAACAAAGATAAGATTAGCTCCAAGCCTCTTCTCAACTGGTGTACACAAATTGCACGAGTAAGAACTCTTATGATTTATGTAATTTTTAACATTAAAACTGAAAATCTCTTACTTTTAAAAGTTGGAATGATTTTGGGTCATAACACAATATTAAAGCATAATATAAAACATTTGTATGTTAGTAATCTTATCCAGCTAGTGTTTATGGTTGTACTAGGTTTAAATAGTCACAATTTTAAGTTATAAATCCACATCTCAGATTAAATGGGACATATAAAGTTCTACTACTGAATATTTACCACATATATGTATATTAACTCACAATATCAGGTGGAGAGTTAGTGCATGCTTCATTATATTATAGTGTAATAACACTTAATACACACCACTGTCAAGTCATGGAACTAATTATAATCAATTCAAGACATAGTTTTCAATGTTTGTATTGCCCCATAGCTGTACACGTAATTCAGGGCTTATGTGAAGATTTTTTAAAGTTTCAGACATAAACTTTTGTTCTTTCTGTGGGCAAGCTGTTTTAATAATAAAAATAGTTTAGAGACATATTCCAAGATATGATTCAGATTCTACTTTGTAGTAATATAAACCAAACCTAAATATCATGTTCATGAAGACATGTTCTCAAGTATCATTCAGATTCTACTTTGTAGTAATATAAACCAAACCTAAATAATGTACAGATGTGTTCTCAAGTATAATTCAGATTCTACTTTGTAGTAATATAAACCAAATCTAAGTAATGTAAAGACATTATCTCAAGTATTATTCAGATTTTCCTTTGTAGTAATGTAAATAAAACTTAAATACTGTACAGATATGCTGTCAGGTATCATTCAGATAGTACTTACTTTGTACTAATATACACTAAACCTAAATAACGTTCAGACATGTTCTCAGGTATCATTCAAATTCTACTTTGTATTTTTTTATGCCAAACCAAAATAATGTACAGACATGTTTTTGAGTATCATTTAGATAGTACTTGTTTTATACCAATATATATATATACATCAAACCTGAGTAATGTTCAGACATGTTCTCAGGTATCTTTCAGATTCTACTTAATACCAAACTGAAACAATAATATTCTCAAATATCCTTTCTATACTTTACCATATTCATTGATGATACATTCCAAAATATTCACTTCATGTAAATGTCTTTCATAATGATAGCCGTCTGTATTTCACTCCCAACTATGTTATTATGTAATGTTATTGTTTTGTAAATGTTAAATTTGCCCCAAAGTGTCGCAGTGATAAATTAATGCTAAAAATCAGATTTTGTTACCCTTTGTTGGCTCAGCACAATTAGCCCATTGTGTAACTTTGTGTTCAACTATAAATAAATAAAAAATATTGAATTTACTTCTTATATTTTTAATCTAATGTTAAAGTATTCCAAACCATAATTATTATATATATTACATATGGAGATGCATGATGACACATTCAACACCAGTATTATTATGTTATTTATCCTACATGTACAAATATCTTAAACACATTCGACACCAGACTTATTGTGATATTTATCACACTTATAGAAATATCAACATATTCAACACCAGACATACTGTGGTATTTATCACACTTATAGAAATATCTTAAACACATCCAACACCACACCTACTGTGGTATTTATCTCACTTATAGAAATATCAACACATTCAACACCAGACTTATTGTGGTATTTATCTCACTTATAGAAATATCTTATACACATCCAACACCAGAATTATTGTGGTACGTATTCTACCTGTAGAAATATCTTAAACACATCCAACACCAGACTTATTGTGGTATTTATCTCACTTATAGAAATATCAACACATTCAACAAAAGACGTATTGTGGTATTTATCCTACCTGTAGAAATATCTTAAACACATTCAACATCAGACTTGTTGTGGTATTTTTAACATTAGTGGATTTTTTAAAGTGTAGAATAATGTGCAAGAAAAATTTCTTAAAGAAATTATTAAAAGATAGCTACATTTTTTTGCCAAATTCAGTTCTATAAAAATAAATTAAGTTGTATTTTTGTTTTTAAAAGTAAATGAATTTAATTTATGACTTTAGTGTGAATATATAAAAACTATTTCATGTTTGCATTATTGTTCTTCTGATCATTGTTTATATTTGCCCAGGCTATGGCATATCTTGAAGAGAAGAGATTGGTTCATCGTAATTTGGCTTTGAGGAATGTGTTGTGTAGGTGATTATATTTCAAATGTTAGTAATTATTATGAGAAATGTAGTCAAATTTCTTAATGATTCTTTTAAAAGTAAAATAAAAATTTGTACCCTTCCATTGGCTTGTAACACAAAAAACTGAGTTACAGTACCATGATAGACACAGCACAGATAGCCCATTGTGTGGCTTTGTGCTTAACTCTAGACAAGAGTTTAGAAAGATGAACTATCGAGTACCACACTCATTATAGAGAATTACTGATACACACAGATGACATACAGATGTAAAGCTAATCTTCAGGTTAATTTGCCCAACACTTGTGAATCATACAAGAATGTTCAGTAGCTGAAAAGAAATAACCAGGTTCTGATGGTGGTGTAAAGGTAAAATGTTAGTTAGTTCACTCAAAGGCAAAATGAATGTTGTATGTGTAAGAGGTATGTTTAATGAATGTGAACATTGCTTAATTAGATATGTTCATCAAACTAGTAGCACTCTATAGAGATTCAGTACAAAGCACTAAGTGTTTCAATCAACCACATTCATCAAACTACTAATACTCCAAAAAGCCAGTACAAAACATTTCACCATGTGTTTCTAGCAAACACGTCCATCAAACAAGTATCTTCAAGAAATGAAGTGAGTTAAAATTCTAATCAAATTTCAAAACGACATATTCAGTAGGCAAAGAAAATTTGAAAAGTGAATTCATCAACCATATCTACAAAGCTGAGGTTTAGAAGAGGTGAAGAGGGGAAATACAAAATTTAATGTTGCAGAATAACTTCTTGTTAATTTATTGCATATGTGAAATTATGTATATCATAATAATAATAATAATAATAATAATTTATTTTCCAACTCTGTACAATAAATTTAGAAAAATCTTTCTAAGGAGCAAATTGCTCGTAATAAGAAAGATTCAAAAATTCAAAAATCCAAAAGCATGAGGAAACAAATAACAGAAAATATAAAAATACTTAAAGTAAGAAAGAAAAATCTTTGTACATATCTGAAAACAAAAGCCATTTTTTCAATTGTTTCTTATTTTTAACCAAATTTGGTTCACAAATTATATAGGAGGGTAAAAAATTAATTAAGTGTTTAGAAATTAAAGGAAATTGATGATACATAAATGTATATTTTGTATTAGGAATTTCAAAACTTGAGCAAAGAGAAGATCGCGTAGTGTAATCAATTTGTTTTTTAGGAAAATTATTTAAATTTTTTAAACAAAAACAACCAAGTTTATACATATACAATTGTTGAAAAGACAAAATTTTAAAATTAATTATACAATTTTTATCACGGAAAATATTATAAATAACTTTAGAATGCAATTTTTTTATCCGAAGCAGGTGAGATTTGTATGCACCACCCCAAACAATCAAACAATATTGTAACACAGATTGGAATAAACTATTAAAAACAATACTTAAAAAATGTATAGGTAAATAATGTTTCAACTCTCGTAAGTATAAACTAATGAACTGCAGCTTCTTAGTAATACTCAAAATATGCTCGGCCCAGGCTAACCGAGAATCTAAAATTACACCGAGATACTTAAAAGAATTAACAAAATGAAAACATGGGCAGTTACAATTTCTTTTGGAACAATTAAACTCATGATATTTAAGATAATTCAAATTAAAATATGGTTTGGTAAATCCAAATCTCATACAGAAAGTTTTCTTTGCATTAACAATAAGCAAATTTGCATCAAACCACTTCCGAAGGATTCCCAAATCAGACTCAGCATCACTTACATTTTCAGAATCAGAATTTGAGTAAATCAATGCTAGATCATCAGCATAACCAATGAGTCTACCTTTCAGAGGCAAAGAGAAAATATCATTTATATAAATCAAAAAAAGTATCGGCATAAGAATCGAACCTTGAGGAACACCAAATTTAACAAAAGCCTCCGAAGATTTGTTTTCTTTAATCCTAACAAACTGCCTTCTATTTAACAAATAAGAACGAAACCAATCTAAAACAACACCCCTAATTCCACAGTGCTCAAGCTTAGCAAGTAAAAGAGTATGAGAAACAGAATCAAATGCTTTTTTCAAATCAAAGAAAATAACTAAAGGACACATCTGTTGATCCATTGTTTGGGCAATATGGGAGACAAGCACACAAATTGCTTGCTCAGTACTTTTACCACAACGGAAACCAAATTGCATTGTATGAAAAAAATTATGTTTTGTTAAAAAAGCCATAAGCCTAGATTTCATGGCAGATTCAAAAAGTTTTGAAAAGGTACATAACATAGAAATAGGCCTATAATTTTCAACATTTTCTCTATCACCACCTTTAAAGATCGGAATGACAGTAACAAGCTTTAGTAAATTTGGAAATTTGCCCTGAATAAAAGATATTTCAATTAAATTTGCCAAGAAAACAGAGAAAAAATCAACATGTTTCTTAACAAAAGCAGACCTGATACCATCCCATCCAGGACAACAATCCTTAAGTAAAAGAATATAAGACCGAATTTCAGTGATAGAAGGCGGATATAGAAACATACAGCTTGAATTTACATAGCTAAAAGAATTTAAACTTATACTAGTATCAGGAAACAGAGTGGCACAACAATTAATAAAATAGTCATTAAAAACCATAGGTAAATCAGGTAAGGAAGGCAAAATGCTTTGTTTGGTTTTAGAACCAGTCAAATCATTAACCAAAGACCATCTTTGTCTTAAATTACTACTTTTAGAAAACTGAAAAGAAAAATAATAAATCTTCTGATTTCGAATCTTCGTAACTACAAGATTTCGAATTTTCTTATACTTCTGCTTTAAAGACAGATTTAAAGGATTTTTTCGAGATCTATTTGCGAACCTATCACGTTTTTTTATTAAACCTATTATTTCATTTGTAATCCAAGGTTTTAGCTTCCTATATTTCTTAGAAGTAATTAAAGTGCTTGATTGACTAATCACCAATTGAATGGAAGAGACAAATCTCTGAAAAGATAAATCAATAGGAATATTAATATCTAAATAAGAAACATCAAAAAGTTCAAACTTCTCAGCAACCAAATGATTATTAATTTGAGTACGTGAAGACAAAGAAGAAGTTGGACCACAATAACTAGAAGAGAAACTGACCAAAAGTGGAAAATGGTCCGTAATTGCAGAATCCAAAACAAAAGATCTAAAAAACCTCCGAGCCTCAAAGGGTATAATAGCATGATCAATACAAGTTGAAGAGGTCGAAGTTATTCTAGTAGGGACATTAATAAGATGGAACAGCTTATGATCAAACAAAACATCTAAATAATGCAAATGGTAAATAGCAAATGAATGACTAATCAGTAAATAGTTTGCTCATGATATAATTTGGATTTTATAGTACAAACCCCAGGCTGTGTGAAAATAACTGACTATGGACTAGCAAAGCTTTTGGATGTTAATGAAGAAGAGTTTAATAAAGCTAATGAAAAAGTAAGATTTGTTTTCGTTATTGTATTTTTCTAAAAGTAAAAAAGTAGGGTTTGTTTTCACTACTCTATTTTCTGAAAGTGAAAAAGTGAGGATTGTTTTCATTATTGTATTTTCTGAAAGTAAAAAGTGAGGTTTGTTTTTTTTATTGTTTTTTTGAAAGTGAAAAAGTGACGTTTGTTTTCATTATTGTATTTCTGAAAGTGAAAAAGTGACGTTTGTTTTCATTATTGTATTTTCTGAAAGTAAAAAGTGAGGTTTGTTTTTACTATTGTATTTTCTGAAAGTGAAAGAGTGAGGTTTGTTTTCATTATTGTATTTCTGAAAGTGAAAAAGTGAGGTTTGTTTTCATTATTGTATTTTCTGAAAGTAAAAAGTGAGGTTTGTTTTTACTATTGTATTTTCTGAAAGTGAAAGAGTGAGGTTTGTTTTCATTATTGTATTTCTGAAAGTGAAAAAGTGAGGTTTGTTTTCATTATTGTATTTTCTGAAAGTAAAAAGTGAGGTTTGTTTTTACTATTGTATTTTCTGAAAGTGAAAGAGTGAGGTTTGTTTTCATTATTGTATTTCTGAAAGTGAAAAAGTGAGGTTTGTTTTCATTATTGTATTTTCTGAAAGTAAAAAGTGAGGTTTGTTTTTACTATTGTATTTTCTGAAAGTGAAAAAGTGAGGTTTGTTTTCATTATTGTATTTCTGAAAGTGAAAAAGTAAGGTTTGTTTTCATTATTGTATTTTTGAAAGTGAAAAAGTGAGGTTTGTTTTCATTATTGTATTTTCTGAAAGTAAAAAAGTAAGGTTTGTTTTCACTACTCTATTTTCTGAAAGGGAAAAGTGAGGTTTGTTTTTAATACTCTATTTTCTGAAAGTGAAAAAGTGATGTTTGTTTACATTATTGTATTTTCTGAAAGTAAAAAGCGAGGTTTGTTTTTACTATTGTATTTTCTGAAAGTGAAAAAGTGAGGTTTGTTGTCATTATTGTATTTTTGAAAGTGAAAAGTGAGTTTTATTTTCACTGCTGTATTTTCTGAAAGTGAAAAAGTAAGATTTGTTTCCATTACTGTATTTTCTGAAAGTGAAAAATTATGATTTTCTTTCATTACTGTATTTTCTGAAAGTGAAGAATTATGATTTTCTTTCATTACTGTATTTTCTGAAAGTGAAGAATTATGATTTCCTTTCATTACTGTATTGTCTGAGAGGAAAGTAAAATTTGTTTTTGCTTCTGTATTTTCTGAAAGTGAAAAAGTAAGATTTGTTTCCATTACTGTATTTTCTGAAACTGAAAAAAATATGATTTCCTCTTATTACTGTATTTTCTGAAAACAAAGAACTGTGATTTCCTTTCATTACTGTATTTTCTGAAAGTGAAGAAGTATGATAGTATGATTTCCTTTCATTACTGTATTTTCTAAGAGAAAAGTAAAATTTGTTTTTTCCACTGTATTTTCTGAAAGTAAAAAAATGAGGTGGTTTGTTTTTACTACTGTATTTTCTGAAAGTGAAAAAGAAAGATTTGTTTTCATTACTGTATTTTTTGAAAGTGAGGTTTGTTTTCATTATTATGTTTTTTGAAAGTAAAAATGTTTGGTTTGTTTTCATTACTGTATTTTCTGAAAGTGAAAAAGTATGATTGGCTTTAGCTACTGTATTTTCTGAGAGTGAAAAAGTATGTTTTCCTTTCATGATTGTATTTTCATAGAGAAAAGTAAAATTTATTTTTGCTACTGTATTTTCTAAAAGTGAAAAAGTACAATTAGTTTTCATTAGTGTATTTTCTGAAAGAAAAAGTGAAATTAACTTTTGCCACTGTAATTTTTTCAAATATTTTTCACTATTTTAATGTATATGATCATAACATGTTGAAAGCAGTAACTGAAGTAAGCATGTACAGTAAAATGCCGAGGACCGTAACTTAAGTAAGTGTGTACAGTAGAATGTTGAGGATAGTTACTTAAGAAAGAATGTACAGTAGAATGTTGAGGACTGTAAATGAAGTAAGAGTGTTGAAGACAGTTACTGAAGTAAGAAGGTAAAATGTTGAGAACAGTAAATGAAATTAAAATGTAAGTAGAGTATTTAGGACAGTAAGTAAGGTAAGAATGTACAGTAGAATGTTGTGGATAGTAATTGAAGTGAGAATATAGAGTGTTGAGGACAGTATATGAAGTAAGAATGTACAGTAGAGTGTTGGGGATAGTAACTGAAAGCACAGTCTGAGACAATCTTCAGATTTCTAAAGTCGTTGTGACTAACCTAATTATGTCTCATTATACCATTTACAAGTTCATGAATGAGGATAGTCATTCTTATAAAGGAAAATTTAATGTGTTGTCATTATCAGTTGTTTTATTATGTTGGCTGTGTTGTATTAATATATGTTTTTAATTTCCAGGTGCTGATCAAGTGGTTAGCCTTAGAAACGATTCAACAACGAATATTTTCCCACAAAAGTGATGTGTGGGCTTTTGGTATGTACTTCATCATATCTCAGTTATAGATACTTCTTCATGTTGTAGTCATATCTCTTCTTTAGATTGTTTACTATGTGTCACAAGTTATACCAATGTTACATGTCATTTATTTCTGTGATAAAAAAGCACCAGAAATGACAAAATTTTGAATTCTTTTTCAGGAATGTATTATATCTTTAGTACTGTACTGGTGATTAAGCAGAGCATTGAAACAATATTTTATGGTTACAGGTGTTACTGTATGGGAACTGTTAACATTTGGTGGTCGTCCTTATGAGGATATTACATCCCGTGATATTCCAGATCTACTGGATAAAGGAGGAAGACTGTCACAGCCCAATATATGTACAATTGATGTCTACTTTATCTTAATAAAATGTAAGAGCTGAGTTTTTCCTTTAGAAGTATACCTCATGCATTTACCATTACTAAAGATTTTCAATATTTTATTATAACTGTATGTTTTTGTTAATTTCCTAGTTCTGTTTATATGTTTCCTTTCTTCACAGGCTGGTTAGCAGATGCTGAATCTCGGCCATCTTTCAAAGAATTAGCCAAGGAGTTTGGTAAGATGGCACAAGATCCTGGACGGTACCTTTATGTAGCTGGAGATAAACTGAGTAGAGGTTTGAGCTCTACTGCACAGGGTCAGGGAACAGCATTTACTGACATTAGCATGGTGAGTTTCCCAAAATATCTGCAGCCAAGCTGTGAAAAAAAGAGCTTGAATAGTTCTACTAAAGAGTATGATATTCCACAGTTCTGTTTGGTAACAACAAAGACTATACAGTACCTTGGTGGTTATGAGATACACTATATACAACAGACATTACTTTAATTATAAAAGTGGTGCATTACATTAGATAAAATTGTAATGCATTCTCTACAAATATGTTTCTCTGGACTCCAAATCTGAATTGATTATTATAAAAGTAGTGTTTATAATGTATTAAAACACAAACAAACAACTGAAACACAAAAAATGAATTGGCTGAACTTTAACAACCTTAAAAGTAAAAACTTTAAACTTTTGAACAATTAGAATACAAGATATATATCTTTCTAAAGTATAATTCCTACATATGCACTTGGCTTGGACTTGCCACTAACATTAATGAACAATATAATATAAATATCAATGATAACAGTGATTTCATTAAATACAGAAATCAGGAAAAAGAACCAGACACAGAAAAAAATCTGATTCCAAAATAACAATATTTCATTTTTAAACAACTACAAAATTGCTAACAACATCAAGTGTTAATTAGCAATAATACTTTTCAGATATATGTCATGAACTAACTTCGTGAAGCTCGTGTTAGGACTTTTATATATTCCTTAGACCACGAGATAATATTTCATGTGACTGTAAATTTACACAATCTATTGCAATATTAATAAATTAGCCTATCAATACTAGGGAAATAAAAAAATACCGTGCTCAGCTGGAAGGTTGGTTAGCACTTTAATACAACCGAACTAAATGATAAAAAAGATAATAAATGAATAGTAAACAATTCTGTAACACTTAGTAATATTAACCTCAGTTTAACACCATAATTATATAATTAGAAAATATGGTAATGAAATAACACATGACACTCCAATGACAACATTGGACCTTCACTGTCTTTTGAAATGTTAATAACATAACACTTAAACATTGACAAAATAGAAAACCAAGCTCACTGACAATAGACGTTGACTGTCTGTTGCAACTAATAGTTTTGTACCATGAGAAGTTTAAATTTGTAATGTTATTTTAATTAGTTTTGGAACCTATTTGTATTTTGTTACATATTTGTATAACAGAATTTTCTTAAAAGATGATATTTTTACGAGTTTATTATACTAAAACAGTAAGAATTTGTTTTTCTTCTATCTTAAGTTTGCTATCATTGCTAATATCTATGGACCAGAATTTGTTTTCAAGATAAAACACAATCTGAGTTAATCTCCTTCTATTATAGCTTATGCTACAAGGCATTTGGCAAGCATTCAATACATTTGCCATTTGATAGATATTGTCACAATCTGGCTGGTAAATTAAATCTTTTGGAACAAGCTTCAGTTAATGTACAGAAAGTGTAGGCCTCACTGTGAATAAACACTTATTGTTTGGTTGAAATGACCACATACACCTTAACTGGTAAGCTTTCTAATAATGAGTTCTATTTAATTTATGAAAACTTTTACCATTTGACAAGTATGAAACATTTAAGTTAAAATATAGAAAATATAATACCTGCTGTTTAACTATTAACATGGACCCCCATTATGAATACAAACATTTGGACCTGCAATATGAATATAAACATCTGGACCCACCATCTTAATACAAATGTTTGGACACAAATAAGCATATCATGTGAATATAAAAATTTGGACATACCATATGAATATAAACAACATTTAGATCCATCATATGAATATATAAATCTGCACAGACCATTTGAATACAAATATTTGGACATACCATGTTAATACAAATATCATTTGGACCTGGCATGTTAATTCAAGCACTTGAACACATCATATTTATACAACATCTGGACACAATATGTGAATATAAACATTTTGACACACCATGCATATACATTTGAGTTCATGGATAACACAATAATTTTATGTATATTAAATTTAGCTGTTTACTGGAACGATATATATATATATATATATCATAACATATATGGCCAGCTCTGATGTTGGCCTCTTTACCCTTATATATATATATATATATAAGGGTAAAGAATAAAGTTGAAGAATAAATGACACTGGTTAGGTTCAGTACTTTGTAATTAACTTTTGATAAATATTATTTAAGCACATTAATTTATTTGTTGAAGTTTTTCTAATCCAGCAGTGATGTAGTTAACGCTGTGCAAATATATATATATATATATATCACTGTTGTTTTTATATTTGTTAGAAGTCTGACATAGAAGGTCAAGACTATGATAGTAATACAGAGGACGACATGATTAAACCTTCACTGGAAATCAGAGCTAAGAGACCAGATAGAATATGTTGTAACTTGGAAGCATCTTCTTCAAACTATCGTGCAAGAAAAAATAGTGACCGGTACTGTTCAGATCCTCTTGCAGTTCTTCAAAGAGGTAAAGTTGAAGAATAAATGACACTGGTTAGGTCCAGTACTTTGTAATTAACTTTTGATAAATATTATTTAAGCACATTAATTTATTTGTTGAAGTTTTTCTATTCCAGCAGTGATGTAGTTAACGCTGTGCAAATCTTGCTATTAAAATGCTATATTTCACATACTGTAGCACTAAACCAATGAAAAACTTACTTTTTCAGACATTCTTCAGAATTATACGTAGAAGATATCATATTTGTACAATTTCATTATAGATAAAAAGGAAACTAGGAGCACTTCGTTAAAAGACATTATCCAGCTGGTAGATGAGGACGATTATTTGGTACCTACACCTCAGCAATGCAGTCATTCAGCCGTTTATGTGGATCTTAATGCAGGCACTAACTTATCAGGTTAGACTTTTCATAAAATATAAGCTCACAAAACATGAGACCACTTTAAAAGTGTTTGTAAATTAATAAGAAAATTTTGAAGTAAAATATATTTTTACATCAGCTCGTGCTTTACTTGGAGGTAAATTTATTTCATTGTTACTGAAAAACTGATTAATTGTTTGGAATTAAGCACCAAGTTACACAATGAGTTGTCTGAGCTCTGCCCATCATGGGTACTGAAACCTGGTTTCTAGCATTGTAAGTTTGCAGACATACCACTGTGCCACTGGGGTGCTACTGAAAAATAACACTTTATCCTGACAAACAATATAAGAATTTTAATATCTTTGTTTAAAATATTTTATTTTGAGAGAAACTGAACAGTTTATCTTGTTATTAAAACTAGGTCATGAAGCTACAAGTTTGCAGGGTTATTCTTCCTGTGTGCCAGAAATCAGAGTTGATAAACTGATGAACCAAAAGTGTGATTACGTCAACATAAGAAAAACATTGCAGGAAAATAGAGACAGTGAGGAAGACACTGATGACCAAGATGGTTATACTGATTTTGATCAATGGAGACAAGAGCTTCAGCCTTTGAATGAGTAAAGAAACAAAACAGTAGCTTGATTCTTTTTGATGTGACCACCAACATTTGATAATGGTTCAAGCTTTTGCCAGAGCTCCTGTGAGTCATGCGATCAAACTGTTTGCAGTAAAACAGACTTATAGTGCAATACCTACTGGTGTCTTCAGAGAAGTCAAACATTCATAAGACCATGAAACTCAAAAATTCAAGTCATCATGATATTCATACATAGTTAATGTGTCTTTAATTTCTGTGTCTCTACAGTTTTTAATTCTGTGCACGTATGAGAGTTTTTATTTCACCTCTGTTTTTTTTGTTTATTTGTAAAAGATACATCCGGTTGTAAAACATGCTAACATAGGATGTTTCCCCAAATGTATTTCAAGTACTAATTTAAAACACAGTTGAACAAGTGACTATTCACTCCTCATTTATACGCAGAGAAAAAAGGTGTTTTAGTAATTATGATGTTCGTGTTTTTAAAATAATTACAAAACAGCATTTTTGTCTAGCATACACCCATGGGTGTTTTTAATTCCAACAGTTTAAATTAGCTATCAGTTTTGAATTTATATCATGTAATAATAATTATTTTGATTGCATATTGTTGTTTTTTAGCTTCTTCTTGCTGTTTTCTTTGTATCTGAAATTAAATTGTGTTCTGCCACCCTGCACTTGTGAATGTTATCAATAAAATTTGTAGAAAATGTAACGATTAGCTGAACAGGATTTTAAATCAGACAGGTGGCATAATCTCTGTGAAACCAATCATTGTTGAAAACCTCTGTTATTATGAGTAACATACAACTAATGAAGAAAACACAGTAGTTTAGACTAAGTAACACCATAGGTATGACATGTTTCACATATAATTAATGAAAAAATACAGTAGTTTAATGTATTTAACATCAGGATTGTGACATCCCTTCCATACAACTAAAGAAAAAATACAGTAGTTTAGTTTAGCTAAAACCAGTGATATGATAACTATTTTTCTTATCAAAACACTATATTATTATTTATGTTTATTGTTTTTATGGTTTTGTCACTTAATTTTTTGTATATGCTGTAGCTATCATTGATGTTTTGATCAACAATAAACAACTTGATTCCAAATTCTAATTTCTTTCATGAGTATGTAACTGTAACATTGAAAATATGAATTATAAAAGTAAAGTTATGTGAGAGTACCTTCTTTCAGTTGTCTTAAATTGTTGTTGTTTTTTGTTGACCTGTAACCTTATTATTATTCAGTGAATAATTCCATAAAGTTTTATATAACCGAACTGTTACAGATACTAAACACTGTTCTTTTATGTTAGTACTTTACTAAATTAATCTAAGTAACAAACATAATTATTATATTATTGATTTTTAAAATCACAAGCTAAACCACTAATAGAAGACTTACGTATGTGCAGAATCATTTTTATTAAAACCTTTAATGTTTACCACAATTGTGTCTCTCCTCTAAGTATTTCCATCTACCCCATGGGGTTTGTTTATTTAAAGTTAAGGACAAACTAAACCATCTGTATTGTGCCAACCACAGGTATCAAAACTCAATTCTTAACGTAAAAAAGTCTGGTCATACCATTGTGCCACTGGATGACCCCCTCCACAAGGAGGGAAGGAAACATATTTTTTCAAAGTTACATTTGTGTGCAACTCCATTATTTCGTTACAAATTGTCATGAAAGATGAAAAATGTATACTTCAATCCAATACACGTTTTTTTCTGTTTTGGTTATTTAGACACCCGTTCCGATTTTAGAGGATCGAAGGTCAAACATTACAAAGCATATTTTGACCTCAGTTCTCTTATATTTCTATCAATCCAGAGATTCCATGTAACATGTTAAACCATAAATTTTAAGATTTGTACCTTTCTTTTAATCTTGCAGGAGTCAAATGTAAAAATATTTCTCATAATATTTGATCTGTCATTTCACTGCATTTCGACCAGTCTAGATTAGACTGCACGAGGATATCTCACAGACAATCCTCACTAACTAAAGCAGACATGTTTAGATTTATCAAATTCTTTTGATTTTGCTGGGGCCAAAGGAGAAAAGGTTTTGCAATGTATGTCATGGAAAGTTCTCAACTCAGAGCCTTTACCTGCATATGTAAGGGGTTGTTGTTACAAGTGTTTTGATTTGTTAAATGAATGAAATATTTTATTATGTACTCAAAGATTTTACATAAAGGTTTAGTTTTTTATTAATGTGAACAAATGTAACTAAACAAAAACTGTCCTATGTATTATAAGGTCATCATTTAGTGTATATACCTTTTTCACAAAGTATACGTTGCTGCAACATGTTCATTGGAAAACAGTTTTGGTATATTTGGTAAAAATATGTCAAGTCAATGTAATAGTCATGGATAAATTTGTTTCTTTCAATAACGTGCATTACAGAGCAGCTACGCTAACTCTCATTCGCAATCACTAGATGACTCACTGACCACCAATTAACTGATTAACTAAAGTATTATCCATTTGTTTTGTTTATGTTGTTTATATTGTCTACTAATTACAAGAAATTTGGCCCCCCGCTAGTGCAGCGGTATGTCTCCGGACTTATAACTCTAAAATCAGGGGTTCGATTCCCCTCGGTGGGATGAGTAGATAGCCCTTTGTGGCTTTGCTATACGAAAAAACACAAGAAATTTCTTTATGATTGTGATCAGCAACCTTTTGTTAATAAACGTCTAAACCAGAGTATTGATACCGATTACTCTAAAAGTCTTGTGTCCTATGAATTTTATGAATAGCGTATCATAGATTTACTTAGCATTCTCAAATGGTAAGTTTTGTTAGAATTATACAATTCAAATTGTCACGTCTTACAATATCAGTTATGATATCACGTCATTAAACAATGTAATATAGAGAAGCTAAGTAAGTGAAAGAATAGAATGAATGTAAATGTGCACCAGTATACTTATTAAAGTAAAGATTTTTTTTTCTTAAAAATAAAAAGTAAATAGTTTGTTCAGCATGATAATCTGAATTAATAACAAAACGTTCCTTCTCCCCAGAATGTGTAGGTTAAGGTCAACTAGCCTTAAATATTGTTCTTACACTACAGAGTGAATGAATGTGTAGATGAAGGTCTACTAGCCTTAAATGTTGTTCTTACAATACAGAGTAAATGAATGTGCAGATGAAGGTCTACTAGCCTTAAATGTTGTTCTTACCTTATATACACAATAAATGCCGTTGACATACTGTGGTTTATACAACCTGAAATTACTAATTTATGTAATTATTTGTTTTATATAAAGTGGAATTACATTTATGGGTTAAGAACCTGAAGTAACGAATCAAGATTTAAGATTATGGAATATATATATACATAAGTGCAAATCTGCAGTGTGGTTTAAACGAACTATACAAATATATATCAAACCACATCTGACTCTGGGAAGCTGTCTATTCTCTTGAATGTAATGGCAAACTTTGAGGCGTCCGTTGTACCATTGATGTTAGCTTCACATCGTCATCCTGCTCGGTAACATTTTATCGGGCTTCCATTATGTTGAGTTATTACAATAAATGAATAGTTATTATTGTTGCTTGTTTGTTTTTTTAATTTCGTGCAAAGCTACACGAGGACTATCTGCGCTAGCCGTTCCCACTCTAACAGTGTACGACTAAAAAGAAGGTAGCTAGTCATCACCATTCACCGCCAGCTCTTGGGCTACTCTTTTACCAACGAATAGTGGGATTGACTGTAACATTATAATACCCACGCAGCTGAAGGAGCAAGCATGTTTGGTGTGACGTTGATCCGAACTCGCGACCCTTCAATTACGAGTCGAGTGTCCTAACCACCTGGCTATGCTGAGCCTGTTATTATTGTTATGGAATATTCAGGTCAAAGTAAATTAACTTTAATGCAATAGATAGTTACGCTTGAATGTAAGTTCATCTGGCATTAGTTTTGTTACTGAATCTCCAAGTCTTCAGAAGAAACGTTAGATACACAAGGTAATGTACCAAATGCTTGCTGTAATTAAGAAAGGGATGTCGTTTCTACTGATTATTATATCTTCAAATAAGCAGGTTTAAATCATCTACCAGATTCTTTAAATTGAATGTTCTTTACTTTAAAAGAAATGTTGCACTTATCCAGAACGATTAGCACTTCCACATGACTGGTCATTCTCAGTCAAACATAAATAAATGTCTCAAACAGAAAACACTACCTGTTTTATCACTAAAGGACGCTAATATCGACATTTTTACACGAAGTAGAGCAATACCTTTTAGAAATAATACAGGCATTACCCTCCAGAAAATGAAAAGAAACCTTTTGATCAATCTAGGCTTCTTCTCCACTGTGTTTAACTAAACCGAAACACATTTTAAAAGTTAGTCTTTATCATTCAAATATTTAAAAGCTTTCCTTTAAATTGACGGAATCCACCACATATGAAGAGATCACGTTTCAGAGGCTAACTACTATGTTGGGAAAATAATGTTGTCTTAGCTAAAGATGACTAATTCTCTACAAAAATGTATGTTTGTGTCTCATAGTTCTACTATTAAGTATCAATTCCCTGTGACAATCTTAAACACTTCAATAAGATTTCCTCTAACAATTCTCTTTTCAAGAGAAAACAATTTCGTAGATTCTGACCTATCCTCGTATAACAACATTTCTACCCTAATAGCCCTCTCAACTATTTTTTTTTTCAAGAATTCAGTGTCCTTTCTGAAGTGAAGAACTTAACGCAATATTCCAAATGTGGCCTGACGAGTAACGTATAAAATGACATGATAACATGTTTGGGCTTGTATTCAATAATAAAGATATCTAGAACAAAATAAGTTTCTCCACCACGTTATATGTAATACCTGCACATATGAAGAATGAATTGTATATTCAGATTAATACGATATCAATAGAAGTTCGAAACGAACACCACATTATTTTCATATTTTACGACATTGGCGCTGAATACGTTTGTCTTACGCAATTTCAGAATTACGTTGAACGCGTAATTGTAAACCTATAGTTGTGTTTTGTTGTTTTTGAATTAAGCACAAAGCTACACAATGGGCTATCTGTGCTCTGCCCACGACGGGTATCGAAACCCGGATTCTAGCGTGTAAGTCCGCAGACATACCGCTGAGCCACTGGGGGGCCCTATAGTTGTGATAGATATAGAATGTAAAAAAGAACAAGAAAGACCTAAATGTTGCAACTGTGAAGAAACACAGTGAGCTACAAATATTGCGAGAAATACAAAAAAATAAAACAACGCATTTATGAAATAAAAACAGCAAAACCGACTGTAAACGATTCAACAAATACAAATATACAACAAACACAGCTACAACATTAGGTACAATGACATATGCACAAAAACTGAAGAAAATCATCACACAACAAAAATCACAAACAAAAGAACAATAAAAACCAACCAATACAGCAAACAGCAATACACAAGAACTTAACAAAACCCACACACAACAAACCCTCAAGAAAACAACACTCATACAGAAAAAGAAAGCGCAAATGAGAAACAAGTTTAATAGTAAATAAAATTTAAAACATCTTCACAGATTTCGTTGTAGAATATAAAAAACCAATCCTAACCAATAACTGTATTGATCTTATCATAAGTATTGCAAAAATATATATCATACCGTACATACCGCAATTAATAACAACCATCACTGGATCCTTACTAAAAACATAAACTTGCAATTCTTACGTAAGTATCAACGCCCAAGGTAAACTCACAGTTCTTACGTAAGTATCAACGCCCAAGGTAAACTCGCAGTTCTTACGTAAGTATCAACGCCCAAGGTGCGCTGGCTTCCAAAAAATACGAGATCGAAGACATAATACAAGATACTACCCCTGATAACAATAGATTTAAAATATACAATCAATTAGGAAGGATAGAACAAACAACCATGACATTAACAGAAGAATAATGTTGCTACACAAAAACATCATTTCAGCAACTGAAATTAAAAAAACAGCGATAATGAAAACATAATTACTGATATCCTGTTGGATAACCACTCAATTATAATAGTAGCAGGAATTTATTGTTCACCAACTAAATGCATTGATATCAACCTCTTCCACAACATATTTTCCCACAACCAAATTACAATTGTAATAGGTGATCTGAATAGTGAACATAAGAACTTTGGATGTAAATTCACCAATACAAACGGATGACACCCATTACAATCAATAGATGAAAATAATATAACCCTAATAAACAACAATTTGCCTACGCGTATTACATATGCCACAAATACAAGGGACATCCTGGACATCTGCTTCATCTCTTTAACATAAGTTAGAAGTTAGTGAAATTTAATGTGGGAAAAGATGTTGACAGTGATCGTCTACCAATATGATGAGTCATAGATATCGCCATCCATAAAGATGTAACCTTTAAACAAGATAAATTCGACCACAAAAGAGCAAATTGGCAATAATATAAAAAAGAATTAGATAACACGTTACCAGTCAATATTAAGCATAAAGTCAACAACCAATCAGAAATTGGCAGATACAGTCAAATAATCGCGAAGTGCCTCCTAAAAGCAGCAAATGACAGAATATCAGATCAACAACAGAAAACCATAAATAACACATGGAAACCAAACAAACAACTAATAACACTAACTAAACAACGAAAACAATTAAGAAGACAGTTTATGGCAACAAGGGATAAAGAAATAAAAACACAAGTTAATAGTATTAGAAATAAAATTAGAGTAGAAATTAAATTGCTAAAACAGGTGTCCCCCAGTGGCACAGCGGTGTGTCTGCGAACTTACAACGTTAAAAAGCGGGTTTTGATACCCGTGGTGGGCAGAGCACAAATAGCCCATTTTGTAGCTTTGTGCTTAATTCAAAACACCAACAGCTAAAACAGGAAAAAGGGATGATTTCTGCTCCCAACTAAATAAAAAATAGACCCTAGAAAATGTTGGATTGGTCACATCTAAAAAGACTCACCAACAAGAAAATACCCAACACTAGAACACAACAACACTTCAGCGCATACCAACAAAGAAACAGCTGAAGCCTTCAGACAACAACTACAGAACTCTTTCAAAACACATAACGACCCAAACATGAACAACTATTTTTACGGTAAACATTCATGTAGCAAATAATAAAAAACTAAACAAACCACATTTCCCAATCAATATCATCAGCAATTACACTACTAACGCAAACGAATATAATAATACATTATTAACCAAAAAACAGAACTCAAACAAGTAGTTTGTTTGTTTGTTTTGAAATTTCGCACAAAGCTACTCGAGGGCAATCTGTGCTAGCCGTCCTTAATTTAGCAGTGTAAGACTAGAGGGAAGGCAGCTAGTCATCACCACCCACCGCCAACTCTTGGGCTACTCTTTTACCAACGAATAGTGGGATTGACCGTCACATTATACACCCCCACGGCTGGGAGGGCGAGCATGTTTAGCGCGACACGGGCGCGAACCCGCAACCCTCGGATTACGAGTCGCACGCCTTACGCGCTTGGCCATGCAAACAAGTAGTAAGAAAACGCAAACGAATATAATAATTGTATATTATTAACCAAAAAATAAAACTCAAACAAATAGTAAAAAGCTTAAACAAACATGATGATATATTGCTAACAAAAAAACTCAAACGAATATAATAATATATTACTAACCAAGAAACAGAACTCAAACAAGTAGTAAAAAACTCAAACGAATATAATAATATATTAATAACCAAAAAAAACAAAACTCAAACAAGTAGTAAAAAACTCAAAATCAAATCACCAAAAAATAATAGCATACAAACAATTTTTATCAAAGAGGCACTCCGACAGTGGCGACGCCAAGGGGGAGACTTAATGGGGGGCTTGTCTCATTTGTCTCAGTCCCCTAATATTGTTACCTACACATATTATAAAATATAGAAAACACAATCGTCATTGTTGCTTAATAATTAACATCAAAGAGACATAGATCTGTAGAACTCAACCTCTTCATTAAGACGGAAGTATGTGTCATGTGTCCCATAACAACGTACTGAATGCACTGAAACGCATGCACTGTATTGCCGCTCCCTGTGTAGTGCCATTCTATCTTGAACTTTGACGAAGATTAGACAACCACGTTAATTTCAAGTTACAACAGAACAAGCGCATTGTTTTGAAGTAATATTGACTATAAACACAACATGATGAAAGATAATTTGCCTTACTTTTCTTCAGAGTTTATTAACTTCACATGGGACAACTCGTTTCTGCTATGTAAACTATGTCTTTATGTTATATTTCTTTTGATTTGTAGCTTTACTCTTAATGGTATATTAAATGTTTAATCCAAGCTAATCTTGATTTTCTTTATTATTGTGTATTACCTTGGTGAGCTTCCTCTTTTACATATACGCATATTTTCATAAGCAGATTATTTCTAATTTGTAATAATGAATTATTAATCAGAGTATGAGTTTCCAATGAAAACTGCATTGAAAACGTAGTTCAAAATAGCGCACCTTTCTGAAATGTACCTTGGTATTTACATTATTATAATTTACCATCTATACTTCATATTGATGGCATTTTGGGAAGCCCCCTCCCAACGAAAATATGCTGGCGCCGCCACTGCACTCCGAAATTATTTGACCATTTACTAGCAATTTTTAACTCATCATTTTACTCTGGCTACATCCCAGTTTCTTGGAAGCAAGCAAATATAACAATGTTCCATAAAGAAGGAAAGCCAGCCAATAAACCAAACTGTTATCGACCAATCAGCCTGACGAGCTGTGTAGGCAAAATTCGTGAACGTATAATAAGCAATAGACTCTCCACATTTTTCTTGAGATAACATCAAAATTATCTGGGAAAAATTAAGAAAATTTAGATAAACAACAAATCATTTAGTTAGATTAGCTGAAATAATAATAGATAGCTTTAATAAAGGAGAATGCACTGTCTCTTGCTTCCTCGACATTGAGAAGATATTCAACACTGTATGGCATAAAGATCTCCAGTTCCGAATGAATGCAATGGGACTATCGCGTGGAATTATTCACTGGCTCTCTGACGTTTTGGAAAACAGACAATACTGAGTAAATGTAGAGGGAGCTTTCTCAGAGTCCTTCAAGCAAAGAAGAATTGAATACCAAATTCCAGACATTACAAAATACACTACTTAAACAGCATATAGAGTACCTAAAATCCTCTCTTCAAAGTTTATGCATAAATATTCAAACACACCAACTATAGCAGATAGACTTCTACATCGTATAATAAAATGTTTTGACAAAAATTGTAAAAAAAATAAACTATTTTGTGAACTCGACAGGTACCTCATACATGATGAAGACAGACCTCTCCGCGATTAACTCATACATTGGATCATTAACAAAAAAATATTAAACAATTAAAAAAAAGGTAATAATAATAATTATAATAGAAAATATACATAGAGAGGATAAAAACCTGTTTAAGGCGGAATCGCACGGGACCTAGTAAAATTTCCGATTTCAGCAGGTTTTTGCGACTTAGATACAGTGAACATACATTTCCTAAATTATGTATAATTTTTGAGCGGAACGTTATACTTGCTTGACTCAAAGGAAGTAAAACGTTTGTGAATAAAGTTATTATACTGCTCATGCTACATTTATTAGATAAAGAACAAAAACAGACATTCAAAATATACAAAAGTACACAAAAACTTAATCAAATTTATTTGTAGAAAGTGTCCAATTTCAACTGTTTCGTTTTTTTAATGAGCTCACGCGGTTAAAACAGAACGCCAATTCTTCGGCCTTTTCATGAAGTTCATTTTCCCCCTTCATTTTTGCATACAGTTTGATAACATTAATATAACTTAACACTTGCGATGAAGTAAGAATTTCTATTTCCTCACAATCTTTTCCATTTTGAGCATCTTCTAAATCTCTCACACAGCTACCATTTTGCGATTCTATTATAGATTTTAAATCACTTTCATCAATTTCTGTTAAAACGTTCTTATCAACGTTCACAGAATCATCTGTATCAATCTTCTCAATCAGAGTTTGGATTTAACTAGAATTGTCATAACAAACAACTTCTCCACAACCTTCGCCATTACCAAGAATAAATCCACAGTTTTGAAAGCACTTTATAACGCATTTAATTGAATGACTTAAAAATGCAGTTGCATCTAACACGTCAGTTTTCATGGTCATTTCAGATGCTCTCTTGCAGTCTTTCATGTTTACAATAATATGCTGAAGCATCAGTTTTCTGTATTTCAATTTTATACACTGTATAATTCCATTATCTAGTGGCTGTAGAGCTGATGTTGGACATGAAGGTAGGGAAATTAAATGAACATTTGAAAGTTGAATTTTTGGTGGGCCCAGCAAGGCCAGGTGGTTGATGCACTTGACTTTTAATCTGAGGGTCGCTAGTTCGAATCTCCGTCACACCAAACGTGCTCGCTCTTTTAGCTGTGAGAATGTTATAATGTGACGATCAATCCAATTACTCGTTGGTAAAAGAGTAGCTCAAGAGTTGGCGGTGGGTGGTGATGACTAGCTGCCTTGCTTCTTATCTTATACCGCAAAATTAGGGACGGCTAGCGCAGATAGCCCTCGAGTAGCTTTGCGCGAAATTTCAAAAACTACGACAACACGAAAAACAAACAAACCGTTCCACAGGAATTTGGTTCTTCTTTACATTTTTGAAATAGTACGGATTTTCACTTTTACCTATTACACATGGTCTATCTAGTGCTCCGTCAGCAACTGCGACCAAAAGTACAGTCAATCGTTCTTTCGAATAGCGACCTCTGGAATAATAATGGCAGAAAAAAGAATAGAATATATTTAACCAATACTTACTGTAGAAAAATGTTAGATAATTTATTAATATTGGAACAAATTATTAATTAAACAAGAATCTATTAATATTTAAACAAATGTTTAATTAAACAAGAATTTGTTGATAATTAAAGAAATTAATATTTAATCAAAAAACATCTTTTCCGCCTTACTCAGGTTCTAATCCTACTTGTTGATAGATGAGGTTGATGAAAGGTAGTTTTCCGTCTGCGTTCCGCAGGTTCCGCCATATAGAGGGCCTTTTATAAGAGAAATTTAAGATAATGCTGAAAGATTTTGATATTCCTGGCTTGTATAGATTTTCGTTCTATGCAGTTTCCTGCTTAGACAGGATTTACTGTAATAATAATTAAGTAATAAAATAAAAACAGGCCACCTATGAACAAAACATTAGTGAGAACAGGAGCCCTGAGTAAATGTGGGTTAATCTGGCCCTCATATAATAATTATTAATATGCTAAACAGTCTGCATGAACAAAGGAAAGAAAGGAGGAAGAGGTCAAGTTCATCTGACCTTCCTGGGTATACACATAAGTACCCAATCAATAAGAGTTAGAGAATGTAAATAATATTGATAATTATCATAGAGTCGGCATAGCCAAGCGTGCGGCTCGTAATCTGTTGTTGTTGTTTTGAATTAAGCACAAAGCTACACAATGGGCTATCTGTGCACTGCCCACCACGGGTATCGAAACCCGGATTTTAACGTGTAAGTCCGCAGACATACCGCTGAGCCACTAGGGGTGGTCTCGTAATCTGAGGGTCGTGGGTTCGCATCCTGGTCGCGCCGAACATGCTCGCCCTCTCAGCCGTGGGGTCGTTATAATGTTACGGTCAATCTCACTGTTCGTTGGTAAAAGAGTAGCCCAAGAGTTGGCGGTGGGTGGTGATGACTAGCTGCCTTTCCTCTAGTCTTACACTGTTAAATTAGGGACGGCTAGCACAGATAGCCCTCGAGTAGCTTTATGCGAAATTCTAAAACAAACAAACAAAACAAGACAAAACCTTAAATCAGAAATATTGATAAATTAGTTTCATATATTTCAAAATATTTATCAAAGTATTAACAATGGCGGCACAACAGAGAAAAGGGGGAGAGAGTTTTCCTAACCAATGTTTTTTACCTTCTCCTGTGTAATCCTACGTCCGTCGGGCAAACATAACATATTTTACAAGAAAACATATTCACACGCGCACTATCATTTTACTGAATGTTTTGTTTTTTACGTGTATTTCTTTTAACCATATTTTTATACTGATGGTACTACTGCAGTAAATAATTATTTATTTATATATTTTCGAAGTAACACAAAATAAAAACATACAAAAACAAAATATGTCCATAACTACCACAGTTTTTTGACTTTCTAGCTACCACAAAAACGTCGTCAGAAATTAACTAAAACACGTCGATATATTTCCAGTGGGAACAAAATTAAAACTGAAACAAAAATTACACAAAAATGAAAGTAAAATAATATGTCATTTTAAAGAAGGGACCCTTGGTTTTCTGTTGCTTATAATAATATAGGATTAAAAGTAGAAAAAACCAACAAAAACTATTGGTAAGTTTTTTTTTGTTTTTGTTTTTTGAATTTCGCACAAAGCTACTCCAGGGCTATCTGTGCTAACCGTTCCTAATTTTGCAGTTTAAGACTAGAGGGAAGACAGCTAGTCATCACCACCCACCACCAACTCTTCAGCTACTCTTTTATCAACGAATTGTGGGATTGACCATACATTATAATGCCCCCATAGCTGAAAGGGCGAGCATGTTTAGTGTGAGGGGGATTTGAACCCGCGACCCTCAGATTACAAATCGAACGCCTTACCCATCTGGCCATACCGATCCACCTACTGGTAAGTTTTGAAAAGGAAGATTGACAGGTTAGCGTGGAAAAAGAAGTGTTTCTTTTTACTTGATAGCTCAGTAAATAGTTAAGATTGATGGCTATACATATCATGCTTTGCCTGAGAGATATCAAAATTACATTGTCCCTTGCAAAAAAGTTTAAAAGAGACTCAGGCCTGCCTTTCTCAGAACGTTAATAAATAAGTCTTCAGATTGGTTTTGTGGAAAGTAATTATGAAAAACATAAGTTTTTTGTGCATATACCAAGTTATCTTCGGGACCTTCACTTTGGGTCTCATTATTTGTTGCGAGATTGCTATTCAAGCGAGCTTGGCATGGCCTAGCACTGCTAAATTAGGGACGGCTAGCACAGATAGCCCTCGAGTAGCTTTGTGCGAAATTCCAAAACAAACAAACAAGTTCTTCAAGTTGGAAGGTCAAGATCTCGCAAATATCTTTTGAACGATACATTTTACTGTTGTAAATTGTAACATGGAGTTGGTGCTCAACATACATGTGTAGAACATGTGAAGTCTCGCTATTTTCAAAACTGATTGATTATTTGGAATTAAGTTCAAAGCTATACTGTGGGCTTTCTGTGTTCTACTCATCATGAGTATTGAAAACCAGGTTCTGGCAGTGCGAGTCCGCAAAAATAGCGCTGTGCCACTGGTGGGATATTGAAAAAAATAGATATAAGAAAATTTTGCAAAACATACGCATAAATCACAGAACTCCCGGAAAGGTGAACCTATCAAAGAGACAGACTGACCAAGCGAGAAGCACCGACGGACTGAGGATGGAATAGTCGTACCTGAAGACTCCACAGAAGATACACTACTGAACCAAAAAGACAGTGTTCACCCTTCTGATCAAGAACAGTTTACTATAATTTATTAAAAAACAAGATGAGCAAGCTTTTGTGTCTGAAGGGTTCAATACATTGTTTATTTGTTTTGGAATTTCGCACAAAGTTGCTCGAGGGCTATCTGTGCTAGCCGTCCATAATTTAGCAGTGTAAGACTAGAGGGAAGGCAGCTAGTTATCACCACCCACCCCCAACTCTTGGGCTACTCTTTTACCAACGAATAGAGGGATTGACCGTAACATTATAACGCCCCCACGGCTAGGAGGGCGAGCATGTTTGGCGCGACGCGGGCGCGAATCCTCGACCCTCGGATTACGAGTCGCGCGCCTTACGCGCTTGGCCATGCCGGGCCGTAGGTTCAATACATAAAAAAAATGTACGGGTGAATCTAAAAAACAATAAATTTGTCAAACACAAGCAGTCTAATTCACATTTTAACGTCGCATGTAGGTGTAATGCTTTTTAGAATAAAATATTTTTGATTAAACAATGAGTTGCAGACTGATTGTGGAAAAAACACGGGGAATATATCAAAATAGCTACAGGTGTCCACAATGTAGTTCAGAGGAATAATTGTGAAGGAGGTACAGTTAAAAATGAAGGAAATTTCCTGAAATATCGAACTTTTCAAAGACTTATTCCCAGATCCTAAATGAGTGACTGGATGAAGGGCCTAAAAATGACAAATATATACATCACAACGCAGCGTACAAGATGTCATTTTTGATGCCCTCGGTGATAAGATTTTGGAGGAAATAAAGAAAGCTCGGTAGTTTTCTATCCGAGTGAATGAAACTAAGACATACTTAAAAAGAACAGATATGTTTGGTACTTCCGTACTTTAATAATTCAGAAGTTCATGCAGAATTATTAGTTTTGAAGTTACTGATGACTTGATACGGAATCATTGGCCAAACGATTTGGTTAAGGATACGAGGGCACTGCCATCATGAGCTGCAAGTGCTCTGGAGTTAAACATAAAAAAGACAAGTTATACTTTAGTCCCTCTACATTACCCCTGGGACTGACATTTTGTTAATGATACATACTTGCCACAGTTTTTAAGTGGTTCTAATGCTCACACAGAGTGAATTACTTTCCAAAGAAGAAAATACGTGCACCCTAATAAAACAATTTCGAAAACGCGATGGGCTTAAGTGGTGCAATGCTTTAAGTGTAACTGTAACTGTGTTTAACTGCTTCATTACATTTCTGTGACATGGTGACATATGACAGAAATCGAGATCATGCCTTAAATACCACATGCATTTTGGCGCAATTTAACTATATACTTTTCTAAATGGCATCTTACGTGAAACAAAACAAAACAAAACACGTCAGATATGTTGTAAAGTTTTTTGTGTTTTTTTTAAACAACAGATTGCACTGAAAATCTTCTAACAGAGATGCAAACACACGGACGTTATGAGGAAGCTACACATTACTTAAACGTTCTTGTAACCTTGTTATCTTGTATGCATCAGTTACAAAACTCCACGCCTTCAAACATGGGCGAATTTATTGTTTTAATCACAGCGGACACGTGGGACGCCATATGAGATTCATCTGATATGAAATGTTCCATATTGTTCGTAACCATTAATACTTCCATCTTCCCTATCACAATATAATGATACAAAATCAATTACATTATCATTTGGAATGGTTATAATTGGAAGTAGAATATTCCTAAAAATTTAATTCCTATGTAAGTTATTAATAGTCTATTAATGTTTAATCTATTTAAATCATAGAAAGTGTCAAAAGTGCTCAACAGCTGGCACAGATGACTTACATGTTTAATAAAATTTGTTATCATTTACGAGGTATTTTTATAAATTACTTCAATGCTTTATTTTAATAACTTTTTATAACGGCAGTATTCTGTTAATCCTGATATAAATTTGCAATTGCTTGAGACTGCATTTTAAACTTTTGTAATATATAAACACTAGAGAGTGATAAACTAACTATAAAACCATGTTTCAGTGTTTTTCAAAGATGAGTTTTCTTTAGTATCTATTCTTATATTAATAAATTACACAACATCATTGCACTTCGGATATCTCTCAAAATGCAATCTATTTCAAGCAGTTAATCTGATAAACAAAATTGTTTTTATTTTAATGTTTAGTACAAGTTGTCATCTAAAAATAATCATTGTTTAGAAAAACATTTTACTATAAGTAATTGCTGATATAAAACAGTAAGAAAATGTTAATTTTGCCGTGACCAGGATTCGAACCTGGGTTATTGCGGCCACAACGCAATGTCCTAACCACTAGACGATCACGGCTTGGTGGACAAACTCTCCAAAATTACTTTATAAAATAATTATTATTGTTTTTTTTTTACCATATATAATAATTCTTTTACGAAAAATTATTTACTTTAGTTTATTATCAACAATTA
Organism: Carcinoscorpius rotundicauda; assembly: GCA_011833715.1. NCBI lineage: Eukaryota > Metazoa > Arthropoda > Merostomata > Xiphosura > Limulidae > Carcinoscorpius > Carcinoscorpius rotundicauda. Next base: position 34,691,154 of record CM022402.1, read on the forward strand.
TGTAAATTTAATATTGCATTTCATATTTACTACAAATTAATATTTTGCAGAAAATTAGTTGATATATTTTATAATAACAATTTTATCCAATAAAATGTTCATTTTGATGATGTGGCTTACTCAATTGCTTCAACGCGGCCGAAGTTGCAAGTCGTCAAATGCTGTCCATTAATTGTAATCATTTAACCAGAATTTATAGATTTATTAAGAATTTCAATAACTGTTCCTGACAAAAGTCAACTTTAGATCAATCTAAAAGTACTGTTAAAGGTATTTAAGTACAAGAAACACATTAGAAATATTTCTTTAAGTAGAAGCAGAGGCACTCATTCATTGTTTCAGCACGAGAAAGGTACGAAACGCTCATGGGTGGGTCTATAAGTTGTGCAAGTCTTCCAAATCGGTTCATGCGCATGTGTGTGATTTCGCGCGATATTTATGAACAGCGTTACTTAAAACACTTTGTTTTTAAATTTAACAATGCTTGTTTTATATTTTACCCACACAGGTTCACGGTGATTTAAGCATTTCGAAATGGAGCAGACAGCTATACAGGACCTAAAACCTGGAATGAAAAATTTGAATATTACCTTTATTATATTGGAAATAGGTAAGTTAAACTAATATCCCAATGTTCCATAGGTTCGGTAGTACAACATAACTACATCTTGTACAATATTGTAAACGTAATATTAACAGATAAATAAACCACTGCCCCATGTCCTTTCAAAGTTTATGCAGCATACTACTACATTTCGTTGGGGTTACACTCCGGAGCTCCATATTATTACCATGCTTAAGACACTATAGCCCCCCTCAAATAATTGCCCTACAATTTTCTTGTGTCTAAAGGTAACGAAAGTTAGTTATTAACCAATATACAGATGGATTATGTCTTAAATCAATATTCAGTCAGAAAATGAGCTGACGTTAATAGTTTAATACGTTTAAAGTTTTATTTATTAATATAACAGCTTCGAATATTGCTAGTTTAACTGGGATATTGAAGCTATTTCTTCACAAATACGTGTAATAATTAATTGTCATCATTTTTAAATTAAATTATTAGTAACAACTTAATGATTTAATAAAAATTTAATGAATGATTATCAATACATATATACAAGTATTTGATACATTATAAAAGGTTACAGCAGTTGAGCCTTCAAAACATTGTAATTAGTCATAATTCGTCTTAGTAGTATTTAAATTATTATAAGTGTTTTTGAAGTATTTCTACAGTGTTTTTTTTTTCCTAAAAGTATAAGCATATATAGTGAGTACTTTGTGCTACAAAATATGATAGGAGAGAAGCCCTGTTCAGTCATGGACAACATTATGTAACTAGGTGTATTTATGCAGAGCTCCTGAATGTGTTCTGATTCAGGAGTAACTAAAACCAAAATTAAGAGTAACGAATGATTTTATTTCTTACAGAAGTTCATATGCTGTGTTGTAGCCTACAAAATACATAATTGTTTTCATGATTTGTGGGATGCCCATGTTTTACTGATGTTTCAATAGTATATATTACAATAATAAGTGTCCCTTATGTGACATCATTGTAGTGTCTACTTACTGGCTAGCAGAGAACACACTACTATATTGTGGTGTGAGTGGTTAAAACAGGTGACCCTTCCAGGTAACTTTTTATCCCATTTCAGGTAAACTAGTTGCTTTTTTTTAAATCTCAAATAATAACCATTCAGCAGAGAAATGAAAAATATAGATCCAGAAATATGGTTATGTGTCATATCAGAGAATGAAAATGATCTAGTTTTTGTGTTTTTTTTATTAAAAAGTTTTCTCTTATTGTTAGAATTCAAAACCACCTTGGTCACTGTTTGTTGTGAACACACTCCGTCTCAGTAGTTTGAGTAACTACGAATTATTTAAGTAGAAATATTATCTTATGTGAGCTATACACAGAGAACATAAAGCAATAATTTTGTTGTGCTACAGGTCAGCCAATAACAACCAAAGAAGGGCACGTGGTCCGGACGTGTAAAGTGGCAGATAGGTCAGCTTCTATCAATATTTCAGTGTGGGATGAACCTGGCCTCCACATACAACCTGGTGATATCTGCAAGCTAACGAAAGGGTCAGTCATCAGAAACTTCTTATGATAATGTGTTTTTCAAATAGAGCAGGCTAGTCAATTTACCATCTTTAAGAAACCACTTAATTAGTGTCAACTCTTCTCAAAGGCTTTGATATTGGACAAAAACTTTGTTAGCATGGGATATGGGTTCTTAAAACACCTAGCAAGGTTTGAAGACTTAAAATTCAGCTTTACTTTGACAAGAGTAAAAGCATAAATCAAAACACTTTATTAAGAACATCTACAATTATGATACGGGAAGACAATTTTTCTTAAAACTATCCTTGTATTTATATATATAATAAAGTTGTGTGTCAACACACTTAGTACTGTTTTGTAGGTGATGGTGTAAAACATATAGTACCATGTATTGGTGGTGATATGTCAAACATTTAGTACCATGCTGTAGATAGTAGTTTGTTAATATATTCAGTACAATTCTGTAAGTGGTAATGTGTTGGATTATTTAGTACAATTCTGTATAAGGTGATGTGTACACACATTTGATACCTTTTTGTATGTGGTGATGGTATGTTGAAATATTTAGCACCATTCAGTAAATGATATGTTAAAATAGTAATGTGATGCTTTGTTGAAATTAGTAAGGTACTTGGATTAAAGAATTGAAGAATTTATAGTTTGATAAGTAGCCAAGCTTGGTTTAACAGTAAAATATCTTTTAAACCTGAAATATAGTCTAACTAAATCTTTCTCTAATAAAAGTGTTTTAATCACTGGTTAATTGTGTGAAGGCTAAGGTGTTACCACCAGTATTGGTTGCATTTGTGTGAAAGCTAAGTTTTTGCCATGTGTATTAATACATGTTGGTCCAGCATGACCAGGTGGTTAAGGCATTCAACTCATAATGTGATGGTCATTGATTTAAATCCCTGTCACACCAAATGTGTTTGCAGTTTCAGCCATGAGGGTGTTACAAAGTGATAGTCAATCCAACTGTTCATTGGATAGTGATGATTAGCTGCCTTCCCTCTAGTCTTACTCTGCTAATTTAGGGACAGCCAGTGCAGATAGCCTATATTTGAAGTTTAGAAAACAAACAAACAACTTGTGTCAGTAAAACATTATGGTTGAACATTGTTTGTTGCAACAATAACTCATTGGTTTCATTATTTACCTTGTTCAAACTGTTCTTTTCATAGTGTAATCTACAGTTCCACACTTTAAGGACATTATTGTAGCTGTAATATGTAGTCATTTAATTTTAAACATATTTTTAATATATATTTACAAATTCTTTGCTTTTTTTTTGAACCAGTTATGCATCTTTATGGAAAGGCTGTTTAACACTATACACAGGGAAAGGAGGAGAGATTCAGAAGATTGGAGAGTAAGATAACTGATATATTTTCAGAACTAAAGCTTGAAGAATCAAGTCTATGTCATAACAAGTATATATAAATGTGGTTAATGTGTGTGTTTATTAAAAAGTTGTGACAGCTTGGTGATAGTTTTATGAGATAATTCACACCTTATTGATATAAAAACTGTGTAATATGACCTCATGTTTTATATTTTTATAAATTAAAATTTTTAAAACTATTTTCAGTTAGAGAAATTGTTCTGAACAAGTGGGAAAAAATGTTATTGGTTTCCAAGATACTTTTATTTTCATTGATTTTGTCAACAAAAATGATAAACTAATCAGCAAATCCATTAGAGTTGATAAAGTATTTTGATGTTTGTGACAAAAATGTTATTAAATGGTTTAGGTTTTTATTTTGTAGGTTCTGTATGTTGTTCTCCGAAACTCCTAACATGAGTGAACCTAATCCGGAATACATGCAACAGATTCAAGTAAAACTGGTGAGAAGTACTAACTTATTGACTTTTTGTTCATGAATTATTTATTACTTGTGAAATAATATAAGAGTTAGACTGGTTTGTAAAATTAGACCTAGTCTTTTTTTTTTTGTGTGTGTTGAAGGACTTAATTCACTGTTAATTACCATAACACGCATGGACATCTTCAAACAACTTTGTTATTAGTTTTCTAGTATTTAGTTTTTCTGTATTAGATAGTTGATTCTTAGAAAGGTTTCAGCCCAAACTGTTTAGAAGAGGATCTGATTGAAATGTTTGAGATTGTTAAGAGAATTGATGCAATATATATTTTTTCTTTTCTTTTTTTTTCTTTGTTCTAAATGATGAGAGTAATAGGATTAGGAAATGCAAGTATACATTTTGACAGGGTAGGAGTCATCTTCAGCTAAGACTTGTTTTAATTTGCTAGCAGCACAGTTTGTCATTGGAATATGCAACCTTTGGATGTTGTGGATGCAGTTCATTTTAAGGGAAAGCATAATAGATATTTGAATGATAAGGAATGGCTTTGAATATTTTAGTAGGTGAGATTTCTTATAAGTTTCAACAAATATCTTTATTTTTTAATTGTTTTATGTACATGTGTTGTTGTGTAAAGAAATATTTCCACAACGTTTTCCATTTTCCTCAATGTATCATTTGCCAAACCTTTTTCATTTTTGGCGATACAGGTCAATAGTTTTGTTTGAAGAACTTTAAGGTTGAAACCTCTGGAGTTAGTAACAACTGCATTTTGAAAGTTACTACAGTTAGTAACCACTATCATTGGCACCACTTGTTCTCTTATGTGTGTGATAATTGTTTTGCTTAACACCCTTCACTTGTAAAGTATTAATATTGTTAAAGATTTTGAAACTTTTCTTTCTGGTTTTCTTCAGTAAAGTAATACTTTTTAAAGCTGACTAAGTCTGAAAGTTCTTTTGTAATTTCCATAAAACTACTAATTTTGGGGTATGCAACAGCAAGGAGGAGAACAGCGTAGGTCACCAACTCTACAACAACCAATCACAACAACACAGACAGTTATAACACAAGGGATGACACCAACAGGTAATTTTCAGCTTTTATCTAACAAGTATTACTTTATCAATAGTTAGAACCACATCAATGAGTAGAACCACATTTTTGTAGAGTAGTTGGGAAGGGGTCTTAAAAGAGTTTTTACCCTAAGAGAGGGAAGTTTGGTCTTATTGGGTTCTTTATATTTTAAAAGTTTTAATTGGTTACAAACATGGAAACAAAATCTACCTATTCTTAATTATTTGAAAAAATTGTCATTAACTAGAACAGAAAATGAAATATCTTTAAATACAGTAAATTAATAAATGTAAATTTTGTGTGTATATGAAGGAAACATTTATTGCAAGCTAAGAGCAGAAATGTGATGAGTATTAAGTTTATATTAGAAAAAATGAAATGCTTTGATTAAGTTAATGTTAATTCTTGTTTAATGTATTTCAGATTCTAAACTTGGTTTCAGTGAATGAGACTTCATGTTATAAAAATATTAACAAAATATTATACATTGTAAATGGTAATAATGCATGTGTCTTTAATTTATTTAATTTACTTTCGTTTTGTTTATTTAATCATAGGTAATGGGCTAGCGGGTCAACCATCTTTCAACCAGCGTGGACCTCGACCGTCAGTTTTTCACAACAATCAGCCTGCAAGGACACAAGTCTTCATTGTTAACCATAACAATGGTACTAACAGTAAACCTCGCCCTAGCAGGAGATAGTTAGATAGCTGTATAAATCAGCTGATATCATATAGTTTATGTGAAGAAGTTGACAGAAGAACAAAAAGAATTAGTGGGTTGAATGGTTTTTGTTTGTCTTCCAAACAATGGGCTGTGATTTAGAACACTCCCTTTAGAATGAGGAAACTTATATAACTGGAAAACACTCAAGAATCACTTTAATTTTTGTTTCAAAATGTACAGATATATTTTTATGTTTTTACATGGATACATACCTTAACACACTTTAAGACAACTATATGCATGGCACATGTAAAGAAACCTTAGAAGACCAATTTGGACTAAGCCTCATCCTAAGAATTTCAGTTCGCAGTAATGTCATGAAAATAAATTGATAGTTTGTCTGAGTTCTACAGAATAAAACTTCCATTTTTCATACTTTGAGATCTTCAGTGACAGCCAGAACTTAGGACTCGATCTGTGATGTTTTTTGTTTTTTTTTATTACTTGTACTTTTCATCTGAATTTTGCTTTAGAAATTTATGAAACAATTTAGTTTAAAGAGAAGAAATTATTTGAACTACTGATCATGGCTATTTTACAGTTTCTTATGACATTTGTTTCAGAGGAAAAACAAAATGGAAAATCAAGATTCAGGAAATTTCTCTTTTTATGTTTGTAAGAATCATTGCAATTCCTATATCATTTTCAAGTTGTAATGGTTTAAAAATTTATGTCAGAAACTAGTTTCCTATTTTGGTGTCAACTGTTCTGATGCAAGACAATTAGGTTCTTAGAAAATCTGTTTGGACTCAGTTTACTGTTGGTTTAGACGAGACGTTCAGAAGAACACACAAGAATATGATATATTTCATGTGACTGTATATGTGCAGATGAAATTAAAAACTTGGAGTAAACTTGTAATCATGAAATTAGTCTCAGATTAATATGGAGAATAAAGTTCAAGTGTTTCATACAGCTCTTCAGAAAAGAGACTGTTTGCCATTTTAATAAAATAAAATATCCACTAATGCTCGAATACAGTAGGTTTTTGTTTTGGATATTTGAAATTTCATTTCCCGTTTATTGTGATTAAAACTGTGCTTGGATTTCATCATTGTCTTGTTAACAAGATGAGACAGGCATCAATTAACTGCCAGAGGTTTCATCGATATCCTGTTAACCAAGTGAGATGGGCATACACTAGCTGCCATGAGTTTCATTGATGTCTTGTTAACAGGATGAGACAAGCATCCATTAGCTGCCATGGCTTTCATCAACATCTTGTAAAGAAGATGAAATGGGCATCTACCATCTGCCATGGGTTTCATTGATGTGTTGTTGATAAGATAAATTTTAACTATTAGGTTTTCATCATCTGTGTCATGAAAGTCACTAATGGTGTGTATTTAAATAAATTATTACTTTTTTTAATATTACATACTTGGTTGGCATTACAACTGTGAGTGACAATTTTATCATAATAGAAATTATGCTAACTCAGTTTTGAAACCTGTGTTAACAGCTTGTTGGATATAAAGTGTGTAGTTGTTTATAATTACAAAAACATAACTGAGAACAAATAATTTCCTGAGTCTTCACTGTGTTATGACACACTTAATGTGATGAAAACAACCATGCTCTTGTTTGGATAGATGTTTTCAATAATGACATTTTTCAGACTACACACATGTGTCATAACTATTTTAGCTCATATTTATTTTTAGATATCACTAATTTACCTTTCCTGTGAATATTACTTCCTTTTACAAAACTTTTTTATCAGTGTAAAGTGGAACTGGCTTGTTCACATACATTTTTGCCAGAATAATTAGCAGTTGTTTCTAACACTATAACTTCTAGGCTGTTTGTTCTTCTGATAGAATTTCAATATTAGACTAAACATAAATACTCTCCTGCCCCTTTACGTTGTGTTGTAAAAAGAGTTGGCACTAGTGGCATCAACGAAAGACAGTGACATTTATAAAACGTGTGAAACGTTTTGACAAATGCAAATTTAATTTTAAACATACATATTCTAACAAAGAGAAAACTAAAGCAACAAGCAAGAAATATTTGTTATTGGCCACAAAGTGTGGTCTGTTTAGTATATTTTCTTTGTTTTCATCACCTTTGGCCTCTGGTTAAAAGAGAATATCGGTATTTAAATTCACCGCATCACAAGGTCATTTCCTTTCTTTAAATTCCAAGCAGGTCAATGGAAATTTATGGATTTTCAACACCAAAATCCCGAGCTTGATTCCCCATTCTATAGTTTTCAGCTGAAAACAACCAACCCTTTATTTAATAACTTAAAATATAACAAGTGACATTTCTGAGATTCTGAATGAACACTTGCATCATTTATGGCTAAAACGTCAGTGCACATGTTTTACTTTTCGCAAAGTTAGGTTTGAGAAAGATCTAGCAAAACTTCAATTATTTTCCATTAATTTGAAAATTATTTCTTGACTAACTGCTTTATTGAGAGCTGTGATGTATCGTTCAAACTAAATGTGATTGTAAGACGATTTTATCTAATGTTTTTAGAAGTAATTGTTCATTTTGTTAATTATGTATCTAAGATTTTGTTCCAGTTGTATAAGATTTGTTGATATTATTCTCTATAAAAGAAATTATTATCCAGTGTTTCATGTTAAGTAACAACTTTAAGTGATGTTTGTACCTTTGAGGGTGTGAGTGGGAACAAGTAACGCTTGAAATCAATGTTGTAAACACGGGCCATTACACCAAACTTTTTTGTATTAGCACATAAATCATGGGATAGCACAATTTACGTTCTCTGCATGAAACAAATGTTTTAAATAAGAATAGAAATAGTGGCATAAGTATTAATTTTATAATTACGTTACACGAATAATTTTTACGTTGACGTGTGTTAATACATATATATTAGTAAAATTGAATAAATACATTTAAATGAAGATAAGTAAACAATCATGGACGAAACTGCGTTACAAACAGGAAATTCCAACCTATGATCAATTAGACTACGTAACAAATTTTGTTCCTGGATAGTATGTGATATTTCTTAATTGCTTATGTTCTAAAAGTACAAAAAATGGTCCTTATTCCTGTCAAATTTTGCTTTTGTGATCTGGATAATGAAATTGAGAAATTAACCTATTTTTTATGTGAAAACGGGCAAATTTGCACATTTTCATTGACATAAGGTCTGAGTTTGTTTGTTTTTTGGAATTTCGCACAAAGCTACTCGAGGACTATCTGTGCTAGCCGTCCTTAATTTAGCAGTGCAAGACTAGAGGGAAGGCAGCTAGTCATCACCACCCACCGCCAACTCTTGGGCTACTCTTTTACCAACGAATAGTGGGATTGACCGTCGCATTATACACCCCCACGGCTGGGAGGGCGAGCATGTTTTAGCGCGAACCCGCGACCCTCGGATTACGAGTGCCCGCCTTAACGCGCTCGGCCATGCCAGGCCTAAGGTTAGAGTAAAACAAGATATGAATCAAGATTTACATGCATTTACACTAAAATTATACAAAAATGCCCCCAAACAGTCCCACATTATGTTTTCGTTATGAAGAGAAAAATGTCTCCCCCCCCCCATTTACTTTAGGCATAAGCAATTGGGAAATAACACTTTCTGCCCAGGAACAAGAAAAAGTAAAAATTTTGTCTCATATATAACCGTACTCTTTTAAGCCAAAACAAAACCGTTGAAATTAAACAAAGTACGCTGCGTATTTTAAGAAAGATCCCAGGGTACAATCTACGATGTGGGATAAAATGTATCCTAGGTTATCGGTCACCTCCAAAACCTAAGACACATTGTATAATCCAACGTTCTAGCTTGTACCATAGGGTCTTTTTTTTTTTTTTTAATGCAGCGTATTTTGTTTAATATTATTGCGTCTTGTTTTGGCTTTAAAAATTATGATTATAATATATTTATATGTATATTATGGATTCCTGTTGGAACTGTTATTCGTGTGGAAACTGACCGAAGAAATCCTTTAAAAATAATTTTCCAAATCTCGGCTTTTAAAACTTAAGTTATTTGTCTCGGTTAAAAAAAATGGATGTTTCAATTGAGATTTGAAGCTGTAAATACCAGTTTTTTTTATTTACTATACTTGTAAATATGCTTAAAATATTTGTAATTTGCAAGAAAATAAAATGTTTCTGGTTAGGTTTCTCAAGTTTGTTATAGCGAGTTGGTTTCGCTTTGGCGAGGTCGATGACTTTCAAGAAATTGTGCCGTTGTTTTAATTTTTATTATTCGTATATTTGGTTGCAATAATATTAAATATTAGCAATGTGATTTGAGTGATAAAATAAGCACTAAGAATTGTACCGACGTTAATGTAATTTTACTGAATAGAGAAATGCAATTTTGATTTGCAGATAATATGAAACTACTTATAAACAGTAAATTATTATTCACAAGTTCTTAATTAACACTGTTGGCCTATCCTATTTTTGTCTCATAGCCTTTCTCCGTATTTTGGTGTGTGTCAGTGATATCTGGAACAAGACTTTTTTTGTGACTAAAGTTGTTAATATAAGTTTATAAGTATTTAAGCTTTTGTGTGATCATAAGTTCAGCTAATCTCATATTGTCAAAAGATTGCCGGATTGTCTATCGATAGTATTTTTATCACGGACGTTGGCCGAGGGCGTTAAGGTGTGCGCTCGTAATCCGAGGGTCGCGGGTTCGCGCCCGCTAAACATGCTCGCCCTCCCAGCCGTGGGGGTGTATAATGTGACGGTCAATCCCACTGTTCGTTGGTAAAAGAGTAGCCCAAGAGTTGGCGGGGGGTGGTGATGACTAGCTGCCTTCCCTCTAGTCTTACACTGCAAAATTAGGGACGGCTAGCACAGATAGCCCTCGAGTAGCTTTGTGCGAATTTCCAAAACAAACAAACAAACAAATTGTCACGGACGTTACTGTATAAGAATCGTTTTTTGTTGTAATCTCAGAATAGTTCCTTAAAGCCAAGTAACAAGTGTGAATTAAATAGTTAAGATGTGATATTTATTTTTTGAACATCAGATTTTTCTAAACCTAGCGTCACCTGCTGACGGACACCAGAATTTTTATAACAATCGGGAATGTTTTTCGTGGCTAGGTAAAATTAATTTCCGATTGTTAGTTTGATAAATAGTTTTCGATCTTTATGGGCTACCCAGAAGCAATACGCTTTCACACAATTTAACATTTTTCAAATCAGGCTAATACAGAATAAGTAAATACAGTTCCAAAAAATCTAATTTAGCCCTTAAAGATAATTAGGACTTTGGCACAGCATCAAAGCTTTTTATTTTTAGTATTTAACAAGACAAACGTATTAAATTTCACGGAAATAAACGATCACTGGCAGTGATAAAATAATTCATTTCTTTGTTTTTTTGAGAAATAAATACATATAAGCATGGTAAATCAAATCCTAATAAGGTCCGAGTCATTCTCGTGTTCGAGTAGATTGTTTTACCTCGTAGCATTAGTTTAATCTTATTGCTATATATATTTTATAAGTTTTAATATTATATGTATTTCAATCTTACTTTATACAGTATTTGTTTTTTGTAAATTATAAAAGCTCGTTTTTGGTGGCGACGCGATGGTTTTGCAGAGTAATTAGTCCTCTGTTGTAATTTTAACTTCAATAAAAAAAATTATAATAGACTATTTCCAGCTTATTTCAATATCTAAATTTTTTAAATCTGAGTTTATGCACAGTCACTATTTTTGTTTTCCGATGTTATAACTGGTGTCTAATATTTAAAAATTTGTCTCTCTCTCTCTCTCTCGTTTTTAATAACTTTGACACGAAAGCAGTCCTTATACCGCTAAGCCTGTGGGGGGTTAATTTTATACATAAGATGCTTCTTTTCAAATTACCAATTTTTAATTTCGTCTAAACGTGTCCTTTGAACTAAAATATTAGTTTGTGATCTTTTAAAAAGTGTAATGATACCTATATTCTCCGGTCCCGCGGGGATTCAACGATAAGCCTGAGGGTTTATAAACTTAAAAATCGGGTTTCGACACTTGAAATGATCAAACAAAAATAGTTCGTTATGTAGCTTCACGCTCGAGAACGAACACAGCTTCCGCAGAGAGAAAAGGAAAAAAATTCGAGTCTGTTAAATATTATTAATCTAGCTTTCCATTTAAATTATAATGTTAAACTTTGGCCAACACCAAAAATGAACTATCAAATAGTTGTTTTTTTGTCCAAGACTAAAGTGTTCTGGTGTAATTATGTGCATCTCTTGCTCATTCATACCAGCTTTTGTTTTATATTTGCAGAGTATAAAATGAACTTAGTGTTAGTCTTTAAAACTTTTGTCATCTCTAAGGTCCAAACAGTTTATAAAAACATTTTAATATATCGTATTATTATTAAATATTTTCAGCTTTGATGTGATCTCAATTAACATTTAACTACATTTTTAATATAATTAACAAGTAGCTGGTGGTTTTTTTTCTGAAAACTAGAGGTCTAGTTAGCAGGACTAAAGTCCTTAGTTTATACTATGAAAGTGTAAATCTGACCAAACAAACTCAGCTGTATTCTTAGTTTTAAGAGTTGATTAAAGCCGATTACGAATTTCTGTAATCTTTCATATTAGATATCTTTTCAGAAAGAATCAGAAAAACATCCGATGTTAGTTTTTGTAATAACCTTCAGTTTAACTGATTTTCAGTGTCAAAAGAAAATTATGATGAAAATAAACAGCTGCCGCATGAACATAAAACTTTTGTCTCACCAGTAAAATAATCTGCAAATACTAGTATCACCAGTTCACACAATTTTCACTTTCTTTTGAGCTAAAACAAGTACAAGGCTTAAATTATTTACACAGTTCCTGTTATCACACTTACACTGGAGATATGAAGAAAGGTATAAGCAAGTTATATTTCTGTTCAGTTACAGAAATACAGCAAAATTTCAGTAAACTGCACACAGTTCTGAATTAACTGCTTCTCCTGTTCACAAATACTTCCATTTGTATCTTTTTATCACGCGGTAGAACAATACACTGCAAACAACAGTCTTCAGAATCACAGATATTTGAAGTGTTAAATTATGGTATATGTTTTCAGTGTACCAGATTAACAAATATCAAACCACAAGCTCCAGAAACAGTTTTGTTTTTGCATATATTAAGACTCAGTTTCTCTTTGAATTTCATCAAGTACTTTGAACAGGGCTGCAACTGTTCTTAACATTATCATCAATAGCATTAATTTTAATGCAAACAAGTGACCAGATTAATTCTTTAATTTCTAAAAGTGCCATTTAATACACAACAAAGATTGTAAAGTGACACTCACCTATACTCTTAAGGTATTATTTACTACTGAACATAAAGACACAGTCTCACCAGTATTGATTATGTCTATTATTTACAATAAAAGTTTGTTTCACAAGTAAAAAAAATAATATCAGTTTCCTTCTACTTATTTTGTTGCCTTCAGTTCTTTCTCCACAACTAAGAACAACTAACAATTCACCTATTGATTGTTAAACAGTTAAAGCTGAACTAAGACTTGTACTTTAATATTCTTGTGGTTGTCTGAAATAATCGGTCAGGAAACCTAAGTTTTATGTTAGAAATAACAAAAACATGATCTTCTTGAATAACAAAACATGACAAAAACAGTTGTTTTCTGCAAGTTATAAACATATAACTATTTTAAAAATTAAAAAATCTAGCTGAGGTTTTAAATTTAATTTGTTAAGACTGATAATACACTTCAGTAACAACCAAGATTACTTGAAAATATGTACATTTCATAAATATTTAAAATCAATGAAGAAACAGCAAAATTCAGAGAACTGTGCACTTATTAGAGGATGGCTCCTGGTAGGACGGCTGCTTATCTGATCATGCTCTGAAATGTTTAGATTAAAATCAACTCTTGTTTCAATGACAGCATAATTACATATATTCTCAAAGCATCCTTAAATTATAAGAATTTCAGGAACACTTATTGTTTTAAATTTCTGAACTGTTCTTCATTTATGGCAAAACAATATGATAAAAAAGCTCAATCTATTCAGAAACTTGTAAACAATTAAATGAGCTGATGACTAAAATTGAAGGAACTTAAATAAAAGTAATTTTTCAATTTAAATCTACATGGTACATTGATGATAAACCAATCATACAGTGATCAACTGTATAGTGATAAAAATAAACATCCTAAACCCTTGTACACAAAATGAATCTCCATGGCATACTGATATCAGACTAACTGTATACTTTCAAACAATACAACATCCTAAACCCTTGTTGAACAAATAAAAAATTGACAATGGACAAATTTTAAACTTAGCAACAATAAAACATCTTAAGCCTTTGTTTGACAAAATTAATCTGTATGGCATATTGATGCTAGATTTATTGTATAACAATCAACAATAGAACATCTGAAACCCTTGTTCCAAAAGGTCATCCAACCACTTGAGACTGTAGTTGTCCAATGACTAAATTGTAGTCATGGATCAAATATACTAGTAACAGATTGAATGCCAGACTAACAACAGAATATAATCTTATTCTTCAGTTTGCCTCTAAATAATACAAATCAGCAGCATTATTTAATAAAAATTTTAAATTATTACATACTAGTAACTTAACCTTACAAACAAATATGATATGCTTTTGCAACATTCAAAATATACAAACACAATATATCCTAATATTGGCAAACATGAGATCTGCTACATGTTGAGAATGCCAAATATTACTACACCTTTTATATCCTTACATTGAGAAACATTAGTAGATTTGTTACATCTTAACAATACTAAACATGACTAGGCATGAAACATTCTAATACCAAACATAAGTAGACCTGATACATTATAGTAAATGCCCAAGTAAACCTTATATGTTTTCACAACACTAAAGATGACTAGATCTGATGTGTTCTAATACAGCATTTCTTAAAGTGTGGTCTAAGGACCCCTTCAGGGGTGTCTGCAAGGTCAAAACTATTTCATTATATAATTCTTTCAATGAAACGTTTTTGTACATTTTGAACCGAGCGAGAGAATGAGAGTGAAAAAAGGGAAATAATTTCTTAGTACGTTTTAAGTCTTGGATTTCATTCTCATGTTTTTGCATATATAAGCAATATTATTTTGGATCAAACTTTCATTGAATTTATCTGTGATTTAAATGAATTTTAATCTGTATGGTCAATAAATATGGACTTTCTCTATTCTAAAAATAAATACGTATAAAAATTATACTTACGCTTGAATAAATTGAAATCTAACACTAATAGAAAATTTTGGAAGGAGAGATATAAGTGCAGAGGAATCAGACAGCAAATAATTGTTTGAGAAGTAAGTACACTTTGCTGTGTTATTTTGCAATAGTATTTAAAAAAATGTTTTAGAAACACTTCTAAATTTTTAAACTGTATCTAAATATTTTATAATCTAATTATATTTTATTCTAAAATAAAAATTTATAAAATATTTTTCTTATATTTAAGGATGGATTATTGGCTTAAAAAAGGGAGATCAGAAGACTCGCTTTCTCAACACAGCTGCACCATCTACGTCCAAAGATGCTGAAAAAGATGAAACTGACACAGAGTCTCTGACTCATAGAAGGGAGAAATCTACTCCAAAGAAACTGGGCAAAGCTGTAAATAAGAAACGAAAATATGATTAAAGCTATCTTTCCCTCAGCTTTATAGATGTTAATAAATTACCTTGCTATGTATTATGTAACAGAACATTTTAAAATAGTATTATGGTGCCAGTTAAGTTGCAGCATCCTTTTAAGACCGATCGTTCAGAGTTTAAAGAAAAAGGAACTGAATATTTTAAATACAGACGTAATCAGCTTTTTAAAAACTAAAAATTATTTATTACAGCTTTTCACACTAGAAATAAAAAAAGTCACTGAAGCATCTTACAGGGTAAGTTATCGTATTTCATTGGCTGGAGAAGCGCACACAATAGCTGAGAGACTAATAAAGTATTGTACAGTTGACATTGCTGAATGTATGATGGATGAAAAGTCAGTAAAATAAATCACAGCAGTGCCACTTTCTAACAGTACAGTAACTCACTGAATTAAAGAATTAGCTGCAAACATGAAGACTGAATTAATAGCTCGTCTGCAGAATTGTACTTTTGCCTTAAAATTAGATGCATCTACAGACTTTGTTGGACTTGCCATTTTGCTTGTATTCGTCTGGTTTCAGTACCAAATAATAATCAAAGAAGATTTTTTCTGTAAATTTTTGCCAACAAACACACCTGGTGCTGAGATATTCAATGTGTTGAATAACGTTTTTAATCTCTTGGTTTATCCTGGAACAACTGTGTTGACATTTTCACTGATGGTGGGTAAAACTGCTGGATCCTTAGCACAAATCAAAGCAGTGGCACCAAAGTCTACTAGTAGTTTTTGCATTCTTTGCTGCCATGCACTTGTGGTTAAAAAAAAATCTCGGCCCTTGAGTGCACGTCTTTTTAATAATCTGTGTGACGAAATGGGAAGCTTGCACAGAGCATTACTGCTGCATACAGAAGTACGATGGTTATCTCAAGGAAAAACACTTATGTGATTGTTTGAGTTGTGAGCTGAATTAGCTGATTGTTTTCATATAACACTATTTTTACTTGAAAGAATGTCTGACAGCTTCTCGAAAATGAACAAAGTGAGCCTGTCACTCCAAGGAAAACAATTGACAGTATTTGTTGCCAATGTTGAAATTTGAGCTTTTAAGCAAAAGTCAGAATTTTGAACAACTTGTATCTCTCATCATGAGCTTAACAGCTTCCCAATACTTACAGATTTTTTTGACGAGATTAGTGGTGGTATTAACAAATGTAATTTTTTGATATTATATAATGAAATTCGTCAACATTTGGAAGATCTGCACAACTCAGTGAACCAATATTTTCCAAATGACCAATGCATGATGCTACAAAATCATACATGGGTAAAAGATCCATTTAAAGTACAGGACAGACCAATGGATTTTAATGTAAGAGTACAAAATGTTCAGTTGTAGGGTTTCAGATTCCACATTGCAGCTAACATTTGAGAACTACCACATGTTGAGTTTTAGTGTATTATCAAAGAAGAATATCTACAATTACCTGAAAAAGTTGTTAAATTACTCCTCCCTTTTCCAACTACATATCTGTGAGGCCGGATTTTCTTCATATGCTTCAACCAAAACAACATATCACAACAGATTGAATACAAAAGCAGATCTGAGATTCCAGTTGTCTTCTATTAAGACAGACATTAAAGAGATTTGCAAAAATGTAAAAAAGTGCCACTCCACTCACTAAAGATGTTTTTTGTTTGGGAAAATATAGTTATTTTTCATAAAAATACGTTATGATTAATGTGTAATGGGTTTATTATTGTTATTTTTAAATGAATTAATAAATAAATATTTAAAAAAGCTCCCAGTTTTAATTTTTAATAAGATAAATATCAATACATGTAACCCCCATATATACAAATGCTATTTGGGGGTCCTCAATCATTTTTAGGAGAGTAAAGGGGTCCTGAGACCAAAAAGTTTGAGAACCACTGTTCTAACAATATCCAACATGAGTAGATCTGATACATTCTCACAATACTAAACATGACTAGATCTGATACACTCTAATAATACTAAATATGACTAGATCTAATACATTCTCACAATACTAAATACGACTAAACCTGATACATTCTAATAAAACCCAACATTAATAGATCTTGTATGTTTTCACACTACTAAACAGGACTGGACCCAATACATAATAACAACACAAAACATGAACAGATATGGTATGTGCTCACAATACTAAATATGACTAGACCCAACACATTCTAACAATATTAAATATGACTAAACTTTATAATTCTAACAATACTTAAGAGTAGACATGATATGTTCAAACAATATTAAACATCACTATATCTGATATGTGACACCCTATGTGCTAACAGACCATAATGGTGTCAAATAAGAGTACTTCTGATATACCAGAAACATTGTAACACTCTAGAATTAGACAGGATTAGTCTACTAAGGCCAAAACTTGCTAGGAAAGTAACAGCTTTCTCAATAAAGATTTATAAAACAATCTTTTCTTTAAATTATATATTAAAAAACTAGAATTTTCATAAGATAAGCATTTTTCTTACCCCATTCTATAAACATGTTTACAACCAGAAAATCTTTTTCACTGATGATACCATAACCCACTTACACTTGCTGTGATGCACAGTTTGAAAACCACAAGCTACTAGGCTTATAAGCACACAGTAAAAAGACTGTTTCATATCTTTACAAATAAATATAATTTTATGTATATAAAAAGACACCTAGTTCAGAATTAAGTTCCTGACAGTAAACACATTCTATAATACAGTGGCTAACTTAGTATGTGTGTTTGGTTATACAGTGGCTAACTTACATAAAGTTTCTTGGAGTTTCTTATTTATACAAGAACCAATCAATAAATTTAAATGAAAAAACTCGAAGCAAAATTTGACAAAACAGCCAACCAGTCAACTAAGCAATGAAGTTCTTGTGATGGAAAGTTCAAATTTCAATGAGTGCTACAAATAATGTTTTGTAACTGTCATGTTTTATGATTGTTGCTTAAGACACCAGACTTTTAATTTATAAAGAAACAACTTTGTACCAGTTAGTACACTTTTGCTTTACTATATAAATGTGATGCTTTTACCAGACTGTGTGAGTGTTTGTCAGAAAGATTACTTAAAAACAGTTGAATGGATTTAGATGAAAGTTAGCATACATTTGGAATGTGATCTAACTCAGAAGTGATTCCCTTTGAAGGGTCAAAGTCACATGAAGATCATATAAATAATAAAAGAAAACCTCTATTAACATAAGAATTGATTTTTTACAATAATTTTTCTCTTAGAACTCAGTTAAAAATATTGGACTTTGATGAAACTTGGTGGGCATATATAGAATATTATTCCTCACTGTTCTGCCAAAAATGGCCTGTGTCCATTGTTATCAATGGACATATAAACATATTTTCATATCTCTTGAGAGCTGAATATAATTAACACTGTGATGGAGGTATGTGCTCAACTGAATGATCCTCAAGTTTAATGTGTTATACCTTTTGAAATATTTTTTTTCTATGCAGGAAAAGTTGCTTATCTGTATGATAAATAATGTAGGCATAAACATAAACTACAGTTTAAAAATCAGAATGAAGGAGGTTTCCGTGGTACATGAATGTAATGCCACACACCTTTAACTGAACTCAAAAGAAAGAATCATCATCAATATCATCCTCATTTTTAGGTCCTTCAATAACAGCTTTACCTGTATCTTCAGAACTATTAGTTGGTGTGTTTTCTGGGAAAAAAAAATTCATTAGCACATACACTCAGAATAATACATTTCCAAGAAATAAAGTAATATAAAGATAGCTATCACTTCAACAAATATTAATCATTTGATTTCAAGATAGTCTACTTTGTTTAAAGCACTAATTTGACTTGTTTTTCAGAAGTAATTCCAGATTAATTTTCTCTAATATCAGATACTTTAATACATCAATCACAGAAATATCTGCATTACCCATCGAACCGGAGATGGCCAAAATAAAAAAAAGTTTAGACTTATAATTATTCAAGTTAGGTCACAACAATTTGTATAAAAATAAATTTACAGAGCATCACACACACTAGATATTAAATCAAACACCAGAAAAAACAACAACACAAAATCCTTGTACAAACAAGTACCAATAAATTTCACTTCCAAAAGTCTTCTGACATGCAGCATTCTGCAGTTTCTCCAGTTCTAAACAAATTATTCATCTCATGTCAGCAGAGTCCCTTTAAAACAAATTGTAAAATATCTGCTATTTAGAATTAGGAAACTTATCTGGTAGAATTAGTACACTTACAATTATAAACCAGTCACATCTAGAAAACAAAAGCATTTTTTTTTAAACACAGACAGTGAAAACTGAGGTATAATGGCTTTACCTATCACAGCTGCAAGAGTTAATTCATTTACATTCCTTTCTCTTAATGCAGAATGACGAGCTCTGTCTCCAGAAGCACTTTTCCTCTCTCCAAATCTGCTTCCCAGAGGAGTATCTGTATCCTCCTCCTGTATCTCTGTATTAGTTCCTTGGAGCTGGTCCTCAACTACAGAAAAAAAAGTTATGTTTCACCAACAATAATACATTATAGCCCTATACTGGTACAATCAACAGAAAACTATCCATTTCTTCAACTGGTATATGCTCATGTTAACAGAATCAAAAAATTCTTGCAAATTTAATATTTTTGCTTCAGAATGGAGAGCACATAAAGGTTTTACAATAAGTTGTAAACTTTACAAATAACTGGTAAATAATTTTTTCTCTATGAAAGAAAATCATGTCAGCTCACAGGCAGGAAACAAGTAAAATCCATTAAGCTATTCAGGTAAGCAATTACAGAAAACATCATACCTCATTCTCTGGATATTTAAGAAGCATTATTGCATATAAATACAAATATACTGAGAGAGTTTAATAAAATATTATGTTGTTAAATACAGATAGATCAACTACTCTGTCTTCCACATGAAATTACTATATAAACTTTGTTGTTAAACACAGATAGGACAACTGCTCTGTCCTTCACTTGAAGATACTGAGTATACCATGTTGTTAAATATAGATAAGTGAACTACCCTGTCATTCACTTGAAGATACTGAGTATACCATGTTGTTAGATATAGATAAGTGAACTACCCTGTCATTCACTTGAAGATACTGAGTATACCATGTTGTTAAATATAGATAAGTGAACTACCCTGTCATTCCCTTGAAGATACTATGTATACCATGTTGTTAAATATAGATAAGTGAACTACCCTGTCATTCCCTTGAAGATACCGAGTATACCATGTTGTTAAATATAGATAAGTGAACTACCCTGTCATTCACTTGAAGATACTAAGTATACCATGTTGTTAAATTTATATACAAATACAAAATATCTCAACTATTTTCAAAAATTTCTTGACTCATGCATTTTAACAAACATTCATACTTTAAATGTTATATGAGAGATGATATTTGTAATATGATAGTTTAATAGCACTCACTCTCGACCTTAGTTGCAGGCTTAAGACTAAGATGTCCTCCTTTATTAACTCGATCCACTAAGGTCGAAATGTGTTTTTTCAACTTTACAATATCCTTGGGAATAGTAAGGGATGGAGTAGATGCATGCATTTCTTTTCCTGGACGAGCTAAACAAGTTCGTAGAAGATAACTCACTGCTACATCTGTCTTTTCCTCCCATCCCTACCAAGTAAAGTAGATTTATGTAAGACATCCAATAAACCATCCACATTTCCACAGCACATATGAAAAGATGTTCTCAAAACATAGACATACAAATTGAACAAGTAGTTCTTACAATCATCAGACTAAAAACTACATTTATTACAATAATGACTTCATGTAATTAATCACAAGAAACATGTTCGTTTAGCTTTTCAAATAAAATTATTAAAAATGCTCTAAAACGTAGAAAAACTAACAATTAAAGTCAAAAGTTTTGAGAACTTCATAAATTCCTTCAAACACAAAAACATCACTTTCAGAATTACCAACTGTTGGAAGTTTAAAATAACTTGTTAGTTGAGAAGTAAGCAAAGTTTTTTACATTTGTAGAGCACATAAATCTTAGCATGTTAAAGCAAAACAGTGTCTAAGCTTATGTAAACATCTACAGTTTGTAATGTCTGAGCACGTGCAAACAAGAAATTCTCCAACATGATATTACAATATCAAGTTTGTGATGTCTGAGTATGCAAAACAACAGTAAAATTTTCAATTTTACGTTAGCATTTGAAGTTTGGAACATCTGAGTATATGAAACAACAATAGTTTTTTCTTTTCTGATGCAAGTATTTGGTGTTTTACAATTGAAGACTTCTAAAGATTTCTCTTTGAGAAAACAGAATCACCTACGAGGAAATTAAAGTCTAAAGAGAAAGAAACAACCAACAGAATGTTGGTGAACTATAGAATTCTTGAAAAAAAGATTTGAGAAAAAAAAAGCCTTTTTATGAAAATCAATCACCAATAATTCAAATCCAGATTTTTTTATATTAAAACTGTAAATACTACATACACTTGATTTCAGTATAGAACGTTTTATCTTACTTCATCACAGTCAGCATGAGCATTAGGGGTCAGGGCAGCCTGAAGTACACTGAACTCTTCATCAGACATATGAATGGTAAGTCGAAATAATGTCAGGACTAGGAAAGTGCTACAGCTGAGACTACAGCTTGAGGCTTCAAGAGATCGTAGGTTATCTTCTGCTGTCTCAGTTAATGACAATATCTATAAAGAAAAGAAATTATTAACTTAGCTAAATCACAATGACAAAAACACTATTACAGATATATCCAATTACTGGATCTGTTCAAAACCACACCACTACTGACTTAGCTGCACCAGAGGTTATGGGAATATTACAAAGATTTGGCCAATAACAGCATCTGGGAATTTGTTACATACCACCAAAATATGCCAAGGAAAATAGTGAGAAACTTTATAGTGAAATTTAGATTTCAGCTCTTAATGAAATCATAATTATGGATGATTTTTATTTCAAGCATATTGATTGAGAAATGTTAAGAGTCAAACCATGATGGAGAAATATTTTTGGAAACAGTTCAAGATGGTTTTCTTCACCAATTAGTCAAGGAACCTACCAGAGACAATACTAGTTTAGATTTACTGTTAACTTCAAATACAGAAATGATTGAGATGATGGAAATTAGGGAATGTCTGGGTGCAAGTGACCATTGCTGTATTAGATTTGATGTCTTGCTACATGTGGAGATAAGGAATAATGATATATTGGTTATAAATTGCAAAAAAATACATTTTGAAGGAACATGATAAAAATTATCTGTTATGAATTGGGCAATTGAGTTATTAAGAAACACTGAACAGATGTGGAAAATGTTTCAATGTAAACATGCTCCTTATAGAAAGAAAATGGTAGCTCAAGTAAAAACCAAGTTGGCTCAAAGAGAGTTTAAGAGATAAATTCCATGTAGACCCACTACCATATTATCCCACGCAGACCGATTACTGTATTAACAGCAGTAGACCCACTACTGCACAATCCCAAGTGGACCCACTACTGCACAATCCCACGTGGACCCACTACTGCACAATCCCACGTGGACCCACTACTGCACAATCCCACGTGGACCCAATGCTGTATAATCCCATGTAGACCTACTACTCTGTAATATATATGAATAAATAATTTACACAACATAATTTTGTCAACAGTTTACATCATACTTCCTGATAACTTATGTTATTCAACATTCAGTTGTCCATTAGACTGTGATTCATGAATAAATAAACACTTACAAAAATGTCAAAATGAAAAAGAATCTGTAACCTAGTTGATTATTTTCATTTACCTGTCTGTGAGTGGCTTCTAGAAGGGAGTCAATATTATTTAAAGGTGTGGGTGTTTTATCCTTCATTTTCGTAAGTAGTCGTTTCTGCACGGCTCGATACTGAGCTGCTTGTTGACCTAATAGTTCTTGTGATTTTTGCAACGAATATCGACACTGAGAAAAGAAAACAAATATCTTAGGAACAGTTTTGAAGATACTAAAAACTGAGTATAACTTAAGTTAATAAGCAGCACATAGTTACAAAGAACAAGATATTGTGTGTTGGTGACCAGTAATTAAGAACCAGTTCTTTATTAACTGGACACTTTCTAAAATAATACCTAGGCCTACACCCAAAATTAACAACAGTTTTTTCTGTTATGTTTTTCTTTCCTGACAAAAAGTTTTCAGGTATGTTAAATTTACAAAAATAATATGGAATTAAAATATTAAACTGTAGAATCCACAGTAATTAGTTTGTGAATATCATAAACATAACGAAGCAATTAATCAAAATATTTCAAAAATTTTACCTCCAAGTGTTCTTTTATAACTTCAAAATACTCTTGCAGTGGAATATTTGAAGAATATGACAACTTAACATCACTTCCACTACCACGTTTGAAATGTCTGTTTAGCCGTTTCATTAACTCAGAAATTAAAAGCCACAAAGCAGGAAAGCTGTCACTCTGTAATCTATAACGCTCTGAAAAACAACAGTTCTTTACACATGTTTCTTAACTTAATGATAACACAGAACTCTCAAAATCATTATCACTATTCCTCAGCTTTTCTTTACAAAAGCAAAATACTATGGGCAAGTACAAACCTTTTTGGTCATGACACAAAATGTTCAACACACACTAAAACTTCACATTGAAAAATCTGAGCTATATCATAAAATTAAGTAAATTTTTACAAATAAGTCATCTTGGCAAAAAAATATATCACCAAAGAAAATGTTAACATTTAATAAATATGTTATGCAATAAAACGAGATATTCGGTCTTAATGATATTTAATAATTATGTATATCTTAAAACATTATACTTACGAGAAGTTTTTGAAGCAAGTACTGTGACTTGCTGACCACCAAAAAATTCAAATCCCATGGCATTACTGGTAGTGGTTGAAGAATCACCCATAACATCTAACAAAGAGACAAACAGAGCATTACTGTTACTGGTTCAAAAATCACCCACAACATATAATAAAGAAACACATAGAGAAAGCATTACAAGTATTGGTTGAAGAATCACCCATAGCATCTGAAAAAAAAAAGACACACAGTACAGTATATATTTTTCTGTTATTTCAAAATATGTAATACAAACAGAATCAGAGAGAGACCAAAACTGTATTCATTAAACTTACATCCATTTAAAAATTTACAGTACAAAAACAATTTCATGAGATAAGTAACCATCATGGTTAACCAAACAACAAGTTATATTCCTCACAGCCTAAGAGGTATGTATGTAAAAGTGATTTTTCACCTGGAAATAAATCGTTGATGGCAACAGCTGGTTTGTTGGTGTCAACTGTTAACTTGTGTGTGGCACTCTTCTCTGGTGGACAAGGCTTAACAACCAATCGAAGAGGAAGGTCCGCAGAACTTTCAGTGATTCTCGGAGCTCCTGGATATAACAATTGATAAGTGTTCTTTTATTAGAGGCTGAAAAAGTTTGATATAAGTGGGGCAATTAAAGAATAGTACAAAAAAACAAAATACTATATCAAGTACTTTTAAGATGTAGTTTCTGATGGGATGACAAGTGAGAAATGTCTGTAAAATCAACAAACATTGAACTTGTTTAGGAATTAATCCTTTACCTCCACTGTTAATGTATGCAACCAACACTCTTAACTTCAAGCTGGCAGGTATGTGAAAATCTTCCATTCTTACTGAAACCATGGTTTGAAAGAATTCTGATACTGATCCAAAGCTGAAGACTTTCTGTGAAACAACCAGAGGCCTTTGAACATCAAACATTAGTCTCACATCTCTTACTGTTGTTGTTGTCTTTATCTGCACCTAAGTTAAACATTATATACACTTAAGTTTTGGATAGAGGCCTTTGCACAATTTAAAAAAAAACACAATAAAATTAATCTAAAAATGAGTAAATATAATTTATCTGCAAACTGTTTATTATTCCAATATCAATTGGTAAACAATGTCTATTTTGCTGGATATTTCTTGTAAAACTGCACTGACTTCAGTGTTTACATACACATCAGTTACGGACCACATAAAACTAGCTGTGTTTACATACATGTCCATCACTGAGCACAGAAAACTAGTTGTTTATATATGCATCTGTCATTATTCATAAAAACCTAGCAGTATTTACATAAACATCAGTAACTTACCATAAAGAACTAGCTTTATTTACACAAATCAGTCACTGACCACAAAAAAATATGTTTACATACACATCACTCACTGACCACAGACAAATAGCTTTATTTACTTGCATTAATTAGTCACTAATCAAGAACTAGCTGTATTTACACATACAGCAGCCACTGGCCATATAGAACACGTATACACTACACTTTCAACATGTTGTTCAGTCTTCTGATATGGTGAACAGAGTAATATTTTGTTTTGTTTTTACTGTTTACAGAACCAAATTACTTCCTACTGTTAATTAAACCATATCATAGCTTAGAGAAGAGAAAACATTTATTCTTTATTCCATGCTAGAAATTGTTATTAAAGAAAAATTTATCACCATACCTTTACTGTTACTACTGGTGCATTCTCTTGTTCATCTGATTCATAATTTTCATCCACTGGCTACACCATTAAAAGAAAACATTGTTATGTTTCTTGGGTTCCTGTTCCAACATACTTAGTACAGCTAGATGCTGACATTCTATTACCACATTTGCATGTATACTTTATAATAGTCTTGTTAGGTTACTGCTAAACATTTCTGTAACTATACCAGTTTAATCTTATTCACATCATGACAGCTGTTGTTCAAATAGTTCCATTACATAAATAACACCTCATCCAGTTATGGCAATGTGCAGAAAGTCGTGACATCAGTGGATATTGATGATATAGTGGTAGTTCACATTATTTTACATTCTTATTTGCTTTAAATCATAAGTTCTTAAAACATAATGAAAAATTATAAAAAACATTTCCATGAATAACAACCAAAGATACATCAAACAGTTTCATTACACTAACCTTCACCTACACATGGATATACTGTTACAAGTGTCCAATACAAACATCCCATTTTAACCCTAACTTAGACATGGTTATTCTGTTACACATACCTATTATAAATGTCCTATTAACTCTCACCAACATAGGTAACACTTTTTGCACATTACTAACTGACTGACTAGACCTAAGTTATCTCAAAACAAAATCTCAATGTTCTTCATCTTCCCCCATTAGAGTTTTGACTCTCACTGTCTACTGCAAAAAACTGTTAATTAAATGATTATAAACAACACAATGAAATGTAAAGTAAATAAAGATTCTATGAAGTGTTTAAAAGGTTTGAAACAGCTTATTTGACTCTCACTACAGGCTTGTTAAAATTACCCAAGTTCAGGACTCAATATTGATATTCAGTGTGTCCATATTATAACTTTTAATAAGTTTTGTGTATCTTCATAAAAGTTTAAAAGCTTTCAGTAGCCATTACAATTCTTTCATACACAAAAAATTTAAATTTTTAATGAAATATTTTCACAATTTTCTCCAATTGTTGCCTGCTCAAAATATAAAGTAGTTTTTATGTTAAGATTAAAAATACCCTTCTTTGCATGAAAATTGTCAAATTTCAAATATTTTTTTCAGTAAACTTTTACATCTTATCTATCATTTACTCTACCCTAACTCTATGAAGTGTCCAAATTGACCAACCTTGTAACCACTATAAAAATATGAAATAAATGCAAATTATTCTCTTTTTCATCGTGGAATTATTTCAAGTTGTGTCATGAAACTACATCTGTTTATTGTAAATAGCTTAAAACTTGTAACAGTATACATGTTTCTACTTAAGTTTTGTTTCGTTGTCCTTTAGATCATGACTGACTAATAACCCCACCACAAAGGTTGGAAATCACTTAGCTAATATGTGGCTCACATTTCAAATGACAAAATGCACGAGCATACATTGTGAAATATTTTATTATTATTTTGTCTTTATTTTATCAAATCAAACCTCTTGCATTTCTAATTCTTACATTTTAGATACTTTTATCATAATAAATAAAGAAAACACATGAAAAACAAGAAATATAGTACTTACCTGGGTGTTGCTGTTGTCAATGAAATTTAACACCACTTTTTTATACTAATGCTACTGTTACACTAAACAATGTTTTATTTAATTCAATAATACACCTAAGAAATAATAATACACACAAAACAGACAGTATTCTTTACTCATCATAAATTTTCTAGTTTTATAACTGTGGTATGAGTCATAAAACTTCAGCTGAGCTCGACAATGCATTTCCTATGGGAATAAAACAATCTGGTATAATATGTCATTTGATATATTAAAACTGTGCTTTCCCTTGATTATAAATAATACAGTAGTTAGCATAAAAAAACTTTGCAATTTCTGAAAGAGAGGATGTGACAGATGGGCATGACAAGAGTGGTCTGATTTTTTTTAATTTAAGGGTTTGTAACCAAATAAGATTGAAGACTATAAACTTTATGCTATGCCTGCATAATAAATATATTATAAAGCACAATTTACCTCAAATCCTGTACTTCTTTGAAGTCTAGTAAATAAATTAGAGAAGAGATCAAGAGAACAAATGTCACAGCTCTCATAATAGAGGGAAAGAGTATTTTTTAAAAATATTTTCATGTAAAATAAGGAACCCAAAGCTTATATAATATAAAAATTGATATATTAGCTACATTTTGACACTAAGTATATTTCACATACAATATAAAGCAGTTTAATCAAATTTTGAAAGTGACACACACAGAAAAAAGTACCTATATGGAGGAAATTAAAGAACTTACAACAATGTCCACCTGAGAAGCTACAGCAATGTGTACAGTGAGTTCTTGTTCTAACCGTGTACTTCCAGGGAAATCTGTACAAACAGAACACAATAAAACATCACTTTGTACTGAACAAATGATTCAATCAAGAGTTTACTAGTCAGTGAGGTACCTTGTAAGTTCTAAGTGCATAAAGATTAATCTATATTGTAGAAGAACAAACAAAAGACAACTTAATTTACTTTAACTTAGTGTACTTGAGATGAAGAAAACGTACAAGTTCAAATATTTTTAGTTAATCATATTGTAGCAAAACATCAGTTCCGACTGTTTCATGGGAAGCTTACTTTGACTAGAATTTTTTATAATCTTCTTTAGTTCTTGCATTTCTTGTTCTGCTTCTTCAAAATCAATTTCTCGAGATTCGGTTGATGGAGCAATAAAGAGTGAAGGATCAGTACCAAGGTAGCAACACAGTAAATCTCCAGACTCTGACAGAATAACCACCACACCTTTGATATCACTGAAGAGAAGCATAACATTCACATCATGATCTATTTCATGCTGTACAAAAGCTCACCAAACATGAACACCACCCTTCCCACCTTGTAGTCTTCAAAGAGGAATGCAGGACATTGTTATCACAACATATTTTAAACAAAAAAAACTCCAAGCCTTGACAGAATAACAACCATGAAGGATAAACACATAACTATCTAATTTTTATAAACAGCAAACTTCAAAATTCAAATTATATTAAATTCCTTAGAGAAAACTTCTGGCATTGTTAAGATTTTACACCTCCTTAAGTCACACAGTCATATACTCTACTTATCACTCTCAAGATTACTGTAGTAAATACATTAACACTGACAATATCTACTCGGCACAAAGCAACATGTTTATCTTCTTTACATTTATGGTGCTGATTTATTTTATACAACACAACAATTCACACAGTCAGAGAGTCTTTTATCACACTTAAAGACATCTGGAGTAAATACATAATTAAATATCTGTTCTATAAAATGGAACAAGTTTACACTGTTTACCTTGTCAATTAAAAAACTTAGTTTTTTGTTTACTCACATAAAATTTGCCCGTTGAATACAAACTGGTATGAACGGTACTTGGGCAGCCCAACGTAAGGTCATGTCTTCGTATACCAGCAATGTTTTGGTATGTGTTGCTACTAAGTTAAAAATACTATCTTCCTTGGCTGAAATCACAACACAAACTTAATTCAATTTGACAGATTAATAAAAAACAAAACTGTTAAATTAGTTCATTTGTTTAAGAACATTTAAATATGAACAACAAAGTTAAACAGTTTAACAATCCCTTTAATGGAAAGGAAAGCTCTTAATAATACACTTTTATGACATTACTTCATTAGG
The DNA here is from genome assembly GCA_011833715.1 of Carcinoscorpius rotundicauda. Classification (NCBI taxonomy): domain Eukaryota; kingdom Metazoa; phylum Arthropoda; class Merostomata; order Xiphosura; family Limulidae; genus Carcinoscorpius; species Carcinoscorpius rotundicauda. The sequence continues at coordinate 34,720,659 of CM022402.1, forward strand.
GAAATCAGAAAAGAAAACAACATGAATAACCAAGGCAGATGCTACTGAGTCTGACATCTGAGAAAGATGCCCTACATGCTTCAAGCAAAGTACAAGGAACTTACTGAAACTCAAATGATAAACTGTCTGCTCAATTACAAAATGAATAAACTTAATTTAAATTCAACATTACATTTGTAGTTGCATAACAAACATGTCTTGTTGAAAACACTGTAGACCTAAGTTATTCTTGATGACAAGAAACCCACTTAAAATAAAAATACATCTCAGAATGGCTGGTGTGGGTATTAATACTTATTGATAAGGAGAGAAAACATTGTTACTTGTTTAATTACAAAATAAACATGTCTAGTTGACATATTTTACACGGTAAAATCATGAACAATGTAGATGAGGTATTAATGTGTAATTTAGCTATTCCACTATTAAATTTGTACTCCATAACTTCTCAACCTGAATAAAATGATTTATGAAAAAACAAAAATAAATTAGAAGGAATCAGTAGCAAAAAATACTTCTATTCTTACAGAAATAAAAACAAAACTTACAGCTCTCATAGGGAAGAAAGCAGCTTGGATTATAATCAACCTTTTTCATGTAGCGCAAAATTCCACTTTCTTTAAAAGCATATACATTTCTTTCTCCTAAAAAAAAGTAAAGAAACCCAATAAAAATATAGAAACTTCTACCAAAGTACAAAACATTATCTGTATTTTTTCTCTTCAAAATCAAACTATACATTTCAGATTCAGTTTGGTTTAAATTTTATTAATGTGTGTACTTTGGATAAAATAAAAAATAAGAATAAAATTTTCTAACTTCAATTTTGATTTATTTTATCTACAAACTAAAAATCTTGTTTCTTCCATTTGCATACATAAGGTATAGATAGCTCAAAGTTTTAAAATAGAATATTTTAAAGCTTGCAAAACAAAATTCAAACAAACTAGAACTTTATAATATCAGTTATAATATAACTTTATATATTATCTAGAAGGTGAGGTTGTTTTCAGTTGAGTTTCCTTCCTTTCTTCCATGAATTGAGTTTCAAAATGTTTAGTTATTAAACCATAAACTATTTTAATTGAAACTAAGCTTCAGTTTAAATAGTAGTGTGTGTGTGTGTGTGTGTGTGTGTGTGTGCACGCGCAAGTTCTTTGAAACAGCTTTACCCTACAAGGAGATAAGCAAGATAAAGTAGAATAAATACAGCAGTTTATGTTATAAAGTAGGCATTAACTCATTAGGACTGTTACCATATCACTGCTTGTAAGAACTTGTGAAACCTAGTTTCAAGTCCATTGGCTTTCTGCATTTTGCATAATGATTAGATATATAGTGTTGTAAGCTACATTTTCAATGGTTTAATTTAGATGTTTGAAGATGAATGACATCAGTATCAAACAAGTTTATAAAAGTAGCCCTAGAGTATTTAAATGTTAGTGATTGAAGGACTGTTTGCAAAGTGTCTAGAAACAAAGCTAAATTATAAATATAGGAATTAGTGAGACATTAGTTCAGTTTATCAGTGCAAGTATTTTGATCAGTGTTAGGTACTGTATACATTCAACAACTTGTGTTCAACCCATACAATATAAGCATCAATATGCATGTTTACATTTGTTCATCATTTTTTAAATTACACATCACCAGACATGACAAAGCAATAGAAGATGGCATGTCTTGACCCCTATCAAATTTTGAAAAACTATCAATATTGGATGTCTCTAAAATGTTAAAAATTTTTGAAAACAGTTTGTCTTTCTTTTCAGTATTGGTAACTTTATGTATTTTTGTTGCACTTTTAATGCTTATTTTTGTTAAGAAAAAAAGAACAACAAAAGCACAATTTCCTGTCCTTTCTTACAAATAATTTATTTCACCCATCCAATAGACATGTACTCCCAGACTATACTAAAACTGTCATAACATTATTAGAGTATATCCCTGCTGAATTTGAAAGTGAAAACTATGTATGTGAAGTAAGTGCTACAACTGTGTATAATATACAGTAGTCTGTACCCAACATTAAGGAACAGATAAGCTAAGTTGCTATCATTTAAGTGCTTTAGATGTATCCTTATTTTCACAACATACTCCAAAAGTACCCATCCAATTTTAAAAACAACAGCAGCTACATCTGGTGGTTGTTTTTATTTCATTACAAAATATAAATATACTAAAAAAATCAAAAAAGTTTACAAAAACATTCTCTTGTTACACATTTATGTTTTATATATGAGAAAGCACTAGTGAAGTACCAAGCACTAAAGCTATACTGCTACCAGGACATAAAAAGTCAGGTAAATACCAAGTGATTAAGCTGTATGGTCACCATGATAGAAAGGATTAGTCAAGAACCCCATTTATGAAGATGTACAACCAACAGAATAGAAAAGACAAGTCAAGTATCAAGTTCTGATGCTATACTGCCATCAGGATAGAAAGGGTTAGTCAAGTACAAAGACCTGAAGATGTATTGTCACCAGCATAGAAAGGGTTATTTTAGTAGAAAGTTATAAAGTTGTATTACCATCAGAATACAAAGGATTAGTTAAGTATGAAGTTCTGAAGCTGTAGTGCCACCGGAATAGAAAGGGTTAGTCAAGTACCAAGCTCTGAAGCTTTACTGGCACTAGGATAGAAAGGGTTACTCAAGTACAAAGTTCTAAAGATGTACAATCACTAGGATAGAAAGGGTTAGTCAAGTACCAAGTAACAAAGCTTTACTGGCACCAGGTTAAAAATGGTTAGTCAAGTACAAAGTTCAGAAGCTGTACTGCTACTGATATAGAAAGAGTTAGTGAACTACCAAGTCTGAAGATATAGAAAGTCAAGTTCCAAGTTCAGAAGCTGTACAACCAGCAAGATAAAAAGGGTTAGTCAAGGACCAAGTTCTGAAACTGAAAATGTTAGAGAAAGCAAGTTACACAGCTGTTACTACTGGGGTTAAAATAATTCAAACTTATCACTTACCCAAAGGGCAAGTGAACCATCATAACTGACTTGCCCACTGCTGGTAAAGCTTGCCCTAAATATTCAAGAGGAAATAGCTTACTTTGCACCATATTTTAAGGGTATTATAAGGATTTTAGTGAAGAAATCAATATTTGTTACTACTTTTAGGTGATTATTTCTTTATTAGACATTACACACTTGATCAGAAGAAATCAAACCATGTAAAAATCTTCAAGAATGAGAGAGAAAACAAATTTTAAGCATAAGATAATTACTGTTCTACTTTTAACATAGTCCAGGGTTAAGAGCTTTTGTGAGTTATTCATTGTCTACTGAACCTGAAGTCAAAGCAACTTCTTCTGTCAGAATCAGATGAAATCAAAGCTATCTTGTATTTCTCTGAGACTCGTATGGTCTTACACTTTGCTTCCTAACTTGTTTTCCAGCTGACAGCCACATTAGTGTTGCAAAATCAGAGTTCTAGTTCACTGCGACGTAATTTGTCAACTGAAGATACACAAGATTACTGACTGCACTTGGTAGACCAGTCTCATCTTATTCATCAGGACTGCATTTAAACTTTTCAGTACTGATTGGCAGCACTAGAATCAAAGAGCATATCTAGCCACCTGTTTTTGACATTCCTTAGAATCCTTTCTCATAAACATTGGTAAAGTACAGTGGGTACTATTCTTATTGGAAGTTCTCCAGCACTTTTTTTTGTGCAATATTTCTGCTCCTCTCACACATAGTGACAATTTCTCACTTCCAGGATCTGCATGAAATGTGTGGTAAGTTGTTCCTGACCACAGAACCTAAATGCTTCTATATCCACAAGACAACTGGATGGGTCAAGAATTCTGGTTGTTATAAAAACATTATCATTGATGCCTGAAAATCTGCCATTATAAGCATACAGTATTTTTTGAGCTGAATATGGTTGGTTGTTGGTAAAATTATTAAAATTTGTAAAAAGGTGCATTAGTTCCAGATAATAGAAAATGACCAGCAAAAAACCTGTGACCAAACTTTAGTCTAGTTAGAACTTCTTTCCAATCCTTATGGAAACAAGATGCCCAAAGTCCAACAGAGCTTTATCTGGTAAAGCTTGTTTTCATGTTGCTCACTTCAAGTTGATGGCCAACCAGCATAGAGCTAAGTCTTGAACATTAGACCACAGCCCATGTATGGAACAGGTAGAGCTGTGACAGTACCAGAGAAGACAGACTTAGCTGAGGTATCTGCGAGCTCATTCTCACAAATTCCAATGTGGTCTGGTATCCAGAAGGACAGGAAAGAAGTGGAAAAGAAATGCAACAGTCAGTTTTGAAAATTGGCAAGAACAGGGTGAAAACTAATATGAAGCAATTCCAGGGCCAGTAGAGAACTGAGTCGGTATAAATAGTGCAATTCAAGTATTTCTAACCTTCTATGTGATCAAGAGCAAGGGAAATGGTATACAATTTGGCAGTGAACACAGAAGCTGCAGAGAGGATTCTGCACTCAACTACCGAACTACAACAAACCATGGCAGAGCCTACACAGTAACCTGATTTCAAGCTATCCGTATATATGGGAAAGAAAGGATGGTTCGAAAAATGTTTGGTAAATAAAAGACAGTATTTCCAATCGGGAATATCTGCTTTTCTTATATGACTCAAAGAATGGTCACATTTGGGGATGGTAATAAGCCATGGTGGGATGGGCTGACCAGTGGATACAGCAATATTATCCAAGCACAGACCTAATTCATCCAATTGTACCTGGATACGAAGGCCAAAAGGAACAATGGCAGATCGTCTGTTCTAATAAAAACATGGCCCACCGAGGAATGAAAACAGTATTAAAGGTGGATGTTGTGGTAAGGATCGAAGTTTTGAAGCATACAGTAAAGACAGTTGCAAATGGTGGAGGTGAAGAGGCAGTTCATGAGAATCTGCATACAAACTCTGAATTGGGTAAGTACAGAAAGCCTCTGTGCAGAACTGAAGCTCATAATAATAAATGGAGTCCAGCATCTACAAGGTTGAGGTCCCAGTAGACACACAGTCCAATGATCCATAGTCTAATTTAGATTGAATGAGAGCATGATATAGTTGTTGCATAGAACATCAATCTGCACCCCAAGAGGTGGAAGAGAAGACATGGAGGATGCTCAGTGCCCATGATCATGACATGTAGCTAACTGATGTGAGGAATGACATTCAGCTTACACTCAAAGATAAGCCCCAACAACTTCGCCTCAGGGACCACAAGAACAAGAACATTACAAAGATGGAGTTTGGGATCAGGGTGTATACCTTGTTGGTGGCAAAAGTACATGCAAATGGTTTCAGAGAGAGAGAAGTTAAAATTGTTTGCTATATTCCTTTTCAGTAAATAACTGAGGGCAGTCTGTAGCTGCCACTCAATAAATATCATGTTTGAAGACTAACATGATATGTGGAAGTTACCAACATAAAGCCCATTTGCAACAGTAAGAGGGGGTTGTTCAGTAATGGCATTACTCTTTATACCAAAAAATGCGACACTCTAGACACAGCCCTGAGTGAATCCAAGTTCCTGGAGGAAAGAACAGGAAAGTGTCAAACCCACACAAACTTGGAGTTGCCCGCACATTAAAAATCTTTTAATAAAAATGGGAACATGGCTATGGAACTCATATAAGTGGAAATCTTGCAAAATGCCATACCTCCACACATTATTATAAGCCTTCTGAAGGTCAGAGAATACTGACACAAGATGTTGTCGCTTCAGAGAAAGACTTCTCTGATTGACGTTTCAAGTCAAATCAGATGGTCCACTGTAGAGTGCTGTCATTAAAACCCACACTGGGTGGGCAAGAGGAGATTGTTTGATTTGAGGAACCAAACAAGACCAGCATTAACCATCCTCTTTTAGGTCTTACAGAAACAGCTTATCAAAGTAACTGGATGGTAGTTTGAAGGAATCTTGGAGTCTTTCCAAGGCTTCAAGAAAAGTAGGATGACAGCCTGGTGCCATGCATCATGAAAAATTTTATCTTGCCAGATCCAGTTAAAAACAACCAGAAGAATAGCAAGAGAAGCAGGAGAGAGATGGCACAGCATCTCATAGTGTACATCATCAGGTGTGACTGATGTAATGCCAGACCAATGAAGAGCCAGCATGAATTCCACGAGTGTAAAGGGGCGATTATTAAAGAGGTGATTATAGTCATAGAGGCAACCAGCCTAAAAGAAAAGAAGCAATCACTCTGCCTGAGTCTTGATGGCTAAAAAGTTAGAAAATGAAACAGAAGTGCTAAATACCTGGTAAAAGCTTTCATCAAGAGTATTGGTGATTGTCTGTGCCTCGGCAACTTTCTGGCCATGAAAGAGCAAGATCAAGAGGGGGCAGAATTATACTGCCCACTGACCTTCCAAATTTTGTCCCATATAACTTTGGAACTGGTGGTAGAAGAGATGCTGGTTGTGAACTTAAATCAAAACTCCTTCTGGCTCTGAGGTCTTACCTGCTGAGAAGGTGCATGGAACTGCTGAAAAAAGATGCAGTCTGAAAGTGTGGGTATTCCAGGCCTGTTTTTGAGGTTTCTGTGCCACATGTCAGACAGGGTTCTACCATGGAAAACGTTTTGAGAATTTGGGAAAACAATGAACAGCTGCCAATATAATATAGTCAGTCACTGCTACCATGCAGTCGTCTATTGATGACTTACAGATGATGGCAAGATCAAGTTCTGTGGGAGCAGTGAAAGGGGGCCAGTTTGTTTGATCCAGCTTCTACCAGGGCATGCAGATTGGGTGGCACTGATCACAGCCAGTCTCTCTCAAAACAATAGGAACATGATCATAACTCAGAGGGTTACTGTCAACCTTCCATGAAAAGTAGGAGAACAGTGAAGGGGAGCAGACTGAGGGATCAATAGCAGTAAAAGACTGACTAGGTGCATGAAAATAAGTACAAGAACCAATACCAAAGACAGAAAGGTTGTAATCTGAGTGCATATGCTCCACAGAGTAACCCCCTCATATCAATATCAGCACCTCTCCAGAGGGAATTATGTCCATTAAAGTCCCCCAGAATTAAAAAGGGGAACAGCAACTGTTCAACAAGAGCTTCAAGGTCTGATTGATCATAGGTCTCTCCAGGAGAGAGGTACAGAACAGTGATGGCTAAAGCCTCCAAGGGTGTATCTAATGGCAAAGACAGGGTAGACACAAGCTGTTCAACCAGCAGTGCCACCCCTCCATGCATTCGTCCATTACACAACCTGTCATTTCTGTACAAAGAAAACTGCTGAAAGGAAATTGCATCAACAGGTTTCAGAAATGTTTCCTGTAAGGAAAGACACACAAGATGGTAAAAATCAATTAGTGCTTTGATGTCATTCAGATTAGGATGTAAACCTTAACAGTTCCACTGTATCAAAGTGGCCATATTTACTTATGTATACACAAACTGGGTGAAGAGCTTTTCTGTTTTTGACTATGTTTTGTTTTCTTTATTCAAGGAGAAATATTGACCTCCGTGTATCTTGCCATGGGCTGATTGGACAGATCTTTGTTGTTGGAAAAAGATTCCAGCAACTGAGGGCATGAATGAATGATCGTTCTGCATCTTGAGGACTAGAGAAGAAGATGGACTCGAGGAAGCACCTGTACCCGAAACCAAAGAAAGTGGATCCAGGAATCTGTTGGAAGGAATGGTAAGGACAGAGATGAATGTTGACATTGATCCATCAACATTCTTTACCATGGAAAGTAAAATACTTTTTCACATGGTTTGAGAACGTTTTTTTTGGAGTCAGAGAGAGATTCACAATCCCATTGTAGCTGTGGAACAAAGAGCAACAGCGCATGTCTGATATGGATTGGTGGACAGCAACTTTTGTGCCTCAGGGTTAGAAATGTTGTGAATCATTTTCAAACACTGTACATCTTTTACTTCCACCCTCCAAGGGCATGAATGAAAGTAAGATGGGTGAGAGACATTACAACTTAGGCAATGAGGGTCTATTTCACAATCACAAGCATTGTGGTCCTTGCCACTGCAATAAAGCATCAAGGAACTATAACATGATGTCTTTGAGTGAGCGACTGAACTGCTGATACTGGATACATCTAAGAGAGTTCAGAATATATTGCCTTACCTTGTAATTAAGATAACCTACCTTGATGGTGGCAGATGGACGTGGTAATGGAAATGTCAAAATGAGGATATTTGTCAGCATCATAATTCCATCTTTGCAAATGGAGGTATGTCTCACTGGAAGAACTCCTTGGGTGGAGGAACTAGCAAGGATGTTCTTCAAATCCCTCTCAGCAATAACTCCTCGTGATGAATTCAAAGTTACATGGGGAGTAACCTTCATGGGTATATCCCCAACGGCCTTTGAATGCAAGAGGAGTTCACTGTGTTTAGGAGTTGATGCTTTCATCAATATGTCACCAGAATGAAGCTTTTTCACTGACCTAGGAGAGACAGCAAGCTCCCCTTGTCCCTTCTGAATAGAAAAAGGGCAACACTTGCCATAAAGATTTGTTTGATAGAGTGTAATATTAGAAAATGAGGTACAGGTGTTCAAGATTGTTGTTCAGAAACTTCAAGATGTGATCATTTACCAATGGTCTGTTTTTTCAGTATATTTTTTTAAAATTTGATTAGGAAGATCCATAACAAAGAAAGAATGTTTTGGTGCTCACGGAGTCCTATGAGGGGAACAATACAGTGCCAAACAAGGATACTGCACACTGCCAGGTTTTCATGAGCACTATATCCAAACACCAACATCAGATACAATGTTCACAACACCAATTAAGAACATCCAACACTGGTACTTGGTTAATCCTAGACCATGTGAACCAGCCAACTGACCCTGGTGGGTGAGACATCCCAAGGTTGCCCATCTACCTGAATTGAAGACCAAAGTGGTGTGTGGACCACTCAACCACCAGGATCCTCGTCTTCCCTTCACATGTTGCCACCCACAACAAACATGTGGGAGGATGTTTAGATCCCAGAGAAGGCAAACTGAAAAAACAGAACCTTCTCTGGCAGGTCCTCTCACCACACACAGGAATCCACACTGAGGGGGGAGCTGAATATGAGTGACCTGACTTGTGCATGGAATATCTGCTGTTGAGATTGGGTAGCATCAGTTCTTGTTTGCTACTATTGGATACTTCACTAAAAGTGTCATTTCTTTGTAGCCACATTGTTGAATTCTTCAAATACTGTTTTTAAGAAAAAAATTATTTCCTAAAAATGTTCCTCAATGAACTTACTTTTAATAGCCACATTTGTATTGAAACATCATTTTTCAGCAAAAAAAAGTAACATTCTATAAGCACTCTGTACGATGGATGTAGGAAGGTCAACTGTAGAAGACATTTAAAAGATTTCAAATCTTGAGAAACTCCTTTGTTTTAGGCTACATTGTAACTAGTGAGTTCCTGCCTTATAATTCGTCCTAATTGCATAACTAGGGCAGAAAAGGTTCTGTTCTCAACTTGTAATGATAGATCACCCATCATGTGCGATTGGCTTTAGTTGAATACAGGAGTTTCAATACCTTTTCTTCGTCTTGTAACCCACTCCATCTCAATGCTAAGTAAAGGTACAACTTTTAAAAATCCAGTAAGAGGGATGTGACAGTTTCATCAATGGCTGTCCCATGAAATGCATATTTTCAGCAAAATCTAATCTGTGTGTAAACTAGTGGGAACCAATTAAATGAAAATCATCTGTTTCAAGTTTCACAACACCACCACTTCTATAGCCAGTGTTCACCAATACACCAATGTCAATATGTTTTTATTTTTATTCCTCTACCCACCTCCCCCATCATTATTCCTTGTAGCTAAATTTAATGTGCCAATTGTATGCTCTGCATATTTTCTGTTACAAAACTACAAAACACTGCATCTTCTTTAACAGTTCTCCATGATTTCCACTCCAATACATTGCTAGTAACAGTTTAAGATCAGTAGGTGTTTCCTCATTACCAAGATGGGACGAAGTTATAAATATACCTTTAATATCTTAAGGTCAGCTAAGTTCATCACCTCTGAGCCAAAAGTGACCACTTTTCAAGAAAAATTGATACACTAATGACAGAATTTTTCTTGTATTATTCTGCCTGCTTGCCCTCAGAAATCAACAGTGAAAATTATGCTATTTATTATCAATACTTTTCACTTGAAAAACCAGCACTCAGAAGCAACAAGCTAATTAGGTTTTCAGTTCCATTTATAGCAGAGTTAAACAGCTTCGTTTTTTATAAGTTGGACTAGCAAGTGAAATCTTAACTGTGAGAAAACAATAAAAAAATAAAATAATGTAGTACCAAAATTGCTCACATAATCACATCTTTTATCACATTTTCCATCATGTGTTTCTCCAGTGCTACAAACAGTATTATCTATATTAGCCATGTGTTTCCCGTTCACGAGTACTGCTATTTTGTTATATACATTATTCCCAGCAAGAAATTTGAGATATGCACACTACGTATAGTAAACAGCACATAGGCTATACCTACCACAGCTGTACGATTCATGTATTTTGACCCTGAAATTGCGCATTAATATTCCTAGTCATTTGCTAAACAAATGTTCAAGTGAAATTAATTAATATTTACTTACTACAATTCTAACAATTTCAAAAGTGTAATTTACATATCTGAATTAATTTTGACTTTAATTTTATGACAAGGAGCTCACATTTTAGGAAATAAGCTTTTATTTGATGTGCTACTTTATACCAAGAAGCAATTCATCATTGCTAGAAAAGCAGAGAATTATAGACTCTAAACATATGGCACTTTACCAGAAGTTGTTCTCTTTTAATGGACAATGGTAGTTCAAGGCCCACATTAAAACAAAATATACCTGCTGTTATAAGGTCTACATATTCTTGAGAGATTTTCAGTTCTGCCTTTTAATAAAAGTTTGCTGTGGCCCATATTTTCCTGTAATAAGTTTACTTTTGCATAAAAATTAGAATTGCCCAATGGGCAAACTAAGCTGTACAAAGTACCTGTCCACTTAGGTTGTCATGAGCAGCCATTATGTGGTCCCACGTACAATGCCACTTAATACAAACCTAAAACTTGGAATGTTAGCAAAAGTAAGCTGCTACAATGCTACCAGTGGAAACGTTAGCAAAAGCAAGTTATATGGTCACTTTTAATAATCATACTTTACAAATATGTAGACAAACTAAACTTATTGAACTACACATCACTGTTCTAAAACTGCTCACATGACTTATACTTGCAAATATTTTCTTCCAAAAACGTTTACATAAGTGTACAAACAAATAAAGAAAACCAATTTTAACAGAAATGCTTTGCAAACTTTAAATAGCTGCATGGTTATAAATAACTGAAGTTAACATATGACAGTATTTCTTTATGACCTCACCCAAGACAAATATCGTAGATGGTGCATTACTGAACTCTGCAACAAAAATATCCAGGGCTGCTTCTCCAAGACTAAACAACCAGTCAGCCTATTGGGGGGGAAAAAAATCAAGATTACTCATATAATTATAGAATAAACATTCCTAGTTGACCATATTAAACTTCAAGGTTACTTATCAAATTACAGAATAAACATGTCTAGTTGAAATTATTTAACTTCAATAATACTTATTTAATTACAGAATGACCATGTCACATACACTTTACATCAAAGTGGTCATTAGTAATAAACAATATTTTTCAAATACACTTACTACATCAAGACCATAAAACTTCCAAAAGTGATGAAATTAGATTTGTTTATTTCAGGGAATAATGATACATACGGTGGTTTTATTAGGGAAAAAAAAATCAAGCATATAAAAATTAATTTGTGCCCAGTTCACACAATAAAATCACCAAGTTACCTGCACCAGATTCAAGTCGTCATTATCACTGGATCAACATAAGTTCTGGTAAAGAACATGTAAAGGGGGTTCACTACATCCCGTCTAAATAGCCCCTGAGAGGCACATTTATATATATGTGTGTGTGGACTTGCAATGCAAGAAACTGGATTTCAATACCTTTGATGAGCTGAACACAAGTAGCCCATTTTATATTTATTTAACTACGAAAAAAACAGCTTATACACATATGATACAACTACTAGTCTATATACACAGAGTACTACCACCAGTCTTTATACACATGGTTCCAATGCCAGTTTATACAACAGGGTTGATTCCCCTTGGTGAACTCAGCAGATAGTCCAATGTGGCTTTGCTATAAGAAAACACACATATACAAAGGGTACTACCGTCAGGGTATATATATATATAAGGTATTTACTATCAGTCTACTCACACCGGATGCTACTACCAGTCTATCCACACATGGGGTACTAGTACCAGTTTATATACAAAGGGTACTAATACCAGTCTATATACACATGGGGCACTAGTACCAAACTATATACACAGAATAATACTATCAGTCTATACACCTGGGGAACTACTACCAGACTATATACACAGAGCAATACTATCAGTCTATACACCTGGGGTACTACCACCAGACTATATACACAGAGCAATACTATCAGTCTATACACCTGGGGTACTACCACCAGACTATATACACAGAGCAATACTATCAGTCTATATACCTGGGGTACTACCACCAGACTTTATACACAGAGCAATACTATCAGTCTATACACCTGGGGTACTACCACCAGACTATATACACAGAGCAATACTATCAGTCTATACAATGCTTAAAGACATTGCAATGAACATTTTACTTTTATTTTACATACAGCAATACTACTTCAAAGCTATATGATTAACAATAGTTTAAGCCTTCTAAAAACAGAAGACATCTTGTCAATTATTCTTTATGTAGATTAATTTCACCAGGAAACCTCTAGTTAAATCGTCTTTACATGGTTTAATTTCACCATGACCCTCAAGTCATAGGCTACAGCCAAAAATTCAGGATTATTTTGAAGGAGTTGACCAGTACATTATTCAGAATGATTTTGTTCCATGCCATAGGATGGTAATACTCATGCATTCTATGATGCAGACATAATATAAAGAGGAAATTTCACTCTACTTGCATTTGAAAGACATGTACATTTTACTTAAGGTGAAGGATTATCTTTGAAAACAGAAGATGAAGTCACTATGTTGGCCAAGCAACAACACTATTGAAAAGTGCTAAAAGATAATGGGTATCACCTTGGAACTACAGGAAACTGTAATCTGGGTGTGACATCATAAGCTTAACCTTGCCGATATTCAGTCCCTCAATCAATCTTAGCCATGGTGATATAAAAAAGTATCAAAGTGGCTCTAACAAATGTTAAAACAAAAAACAGGACCCATTACCACTTTTAATCAATTACCTTGATGGCATTATCTTTAAACCTAGGTTTTCTTACTCAGAGAAAAATTTTCATATTTGCTAAGTATTTGTTGATCATCTGCTGAAATACACTTTTAATTGCAAGTTTGTTAATAAAGATGCATACATGTATATGAATGACTAGGAGTCAACTTGCACCACACAATGCCCCAAACAAGTTTGCACTAGTTATAACACTTCCATAATGCACAATCTTGTAAAAACTTACAGGGATTAGAAAAATGTTGAAAAGGTTGGGTGATGTAATAATTTTTCCCCCACTGTAATTAAATGTAATTTTCTTTAACAAGACATCTATTTAAATGTAGTTTAGTTTCAGTAGAAAACATTTAGTTAAAGAATTTAACTTCTCATTATGATATTTCTTAAGTTTTTTTTCTTTTCAAAATCTACCATTATTAGGCTTATTTTGTACAAAGGGAATACCTGCTACTAAAAGTATGGAAGAACATGTGTAATAATTAGATTTGATTTAACTCATTCAGTTTAGGTATTAAACTTGACAGAATATTTCTCACTGTTGAAATCAATACACTAGTAATAGTAAACAGCCTATTTTCTAATATAAAATTAAAAAAGCAACAGTTTAACCAACACTCACATGTTACAAAGTAATAAAAATATGTCTCAAAAAAAAGAAAAAAAAGGTTCTGGTGAGATAAGCTACTGATGTAAACAGCCTACAAATCAGCAGCTTAGAGTGTGTTATTAAAATCTGGAAATGGTTAATTAAAGTATTATTTGTATTTTTACAGTTTTACATTATGTTTTATTTTTCAGAAAATAAATTCCCATTCTCAAGTTTTCCAATCAAGCCACTCAAAAGTTCCAGTCACATATCTTTTGCATCTGAGGTCAACCCAAGCCTACATTTAGGCAATGCCATTTCATGTATAACTTATACATATGAAAATGCTATGCTACACCAATATACAATAGACATAAAATATATTGAATGTACACAAAAATGTTTATCAACATCTACATAGCATATGTAAAACAAATTGGATCTTACTCTTTGAACTTTACTAATATGAACATCAGTTAACAGTAAGAGACAACCAACTTACTACAACTCTTTTCCCTTTTGTCATGTTCTGAGATTCATCACTGGTCTCTCCATCCTTAGCCACTGCTAAAACTTGGAACCTGTATAAATATTTCAGTGTCTCCTTGTACAAAATCTATGACAGAGGTAAACCTCTGAAAAGAAGTTTCTTCAAAAACCAACTTTATTTTTGACTTATGTATGGCAAATGCAACATTCTCTAAAATCCACTTGACTAGAAAACGAGAACCCTAACAATGAAAACCACCGAGTATCTGTGAAACAAATTCCTGCAATAAAGTAAAATAAATAAAAAACACCAACTAAACAAAGAACAAATACATTTTTACCCCAGCCTTCTTTAAAAATCAGATTTCAGACATTTATGAATTTCCTTACAAATACATAGTGAAATAATCATAGACTAATGTTTAACTATTCAGTATTTTTCATTCAAACTACAAAATGATTAAGACATTTTAGAAAAAGAAGAAAATCCAAGAATTTAAGTGGCAACTTCTTTCTAAATTAATTTTTATGAATTACTACTTATTGTTTTGTACATATATATGGATGATGCGTAATTATGCACATGCTTGACATCATTAAAGTCTACAAGTAACTGTAATGTGATATATTAAGTACAAGCCAGTTCCATCAACTTCATGAGCAGCCACAATATTTTATAGCAACAGAACTGGTTAGCCTCACCTGTAGCTCTCCAGATTCAAACTAGAAGAAACAGTCACAAATGAGTCAGTCTTGGGAATATAAGTTAATGGGCCAGGTAAAAGAAAGCCAGGAAGGAAACGGCTGAAAGCAAAACTTTCTTGTTCAAAAAACGTCAAAGTTCCATCAAGTGATTGCACACACATGAAGTCTTTTCCTGCAAAAAAAAAATAAAAAAAATAATAACAAATAAACCATGTTGCTTTTACAGTTTTAACTGCCTTACATGACTGGACTATACTATAGGAAATATTAAAATGTATGCATGTTGGTGAAACATTGTAAAAAAGATGGCAACTGCCTGTTGTGAAAACACAAGTGTAGAGGATGACGTTTTGAAAGTCTTCCACCTTTATCTATGTATATTGCAGAGCATAAAAACATTTTTGATAGGTTTTGCCAATAGCATGTTTTAAAACCTGTATTTAATTATTTGAATTTTTTAATCTTTAAAAAACTTAGAAAGTGGGAATTACATATTGGTGATTCAACAAAATTCAAAAAGACACTGTGAACAATGAGGTACCCTAATGATTTTTCTAGTGTTAACAGAAACTAGATGATGGAAAATAAAAACCCTGATTTTAGAACTGTAAGTCTACAACAGTACCACCCAAGAGGAAGTGTATACCAATAACAACTGAACATGCACTTCACCACTTCTGGTTCTTACTCGTGTATTTATAGGTATATAGACTGTGTGCACAAGTACATACTGTCCAGTCAATATTGTAATGATGAAATACTAATGTTTTAAACATTTAGCCAAGTCTGGCTTTCATAAGAGTTACTCTCTTATTGTTTAATTACTGTTGACATAAAAAATTGACAAGAATAATTTTCAAATTTCAACATTTCTTTATCTTAAAATAACAAAGGGATTATTTGTCCTCATATTCAATGAGCTTATTCTCCAATTTTGTTTCAATCTTACTTTACTGAATAATTTGATTTAGAAACAACCCTCTCTGCAGCCACCTCCAATCATTCATTCATCTAAAAGTGATAGCTATACCTCACAGCAAACTTAAGCAGTTTACTTTACTTCCTTAAATACTTGAGTTTGTAATACAATAAAACTTAAGTTTTGAACCATTCAGTAAGTTAGAAATGTAACAAATATTAATAAATCATATTCTTTTAACATCCTTATGTCAGTTACTCATCATTTTCCTTTACTGTATCAAACTTCAAAAAAAGTTAATAACTACAAACAGTTAGTAATTTCAGCCCTACTATTTTACTTTGCTGGCATTTTTCTGAAGCAAAATACATCTGTCTAATAACAAAATTTTTAACAATATTTATTCCTGAGCTACATTATGAAGACCAACAATTATTAATGGAAATCCTCTAAACAATATTTAAAACCTGAGCTACATTACGGTGATCAGCTATAATTAGTGAAATCTTCCTTTAAACAATAATTAAAATCTGAGCCACATTATGGAGACCAACAATTATTAATGGAGACATTCTTCTAAACAGTGTGTAAAACCTAATGGTTACCTTTCACACCTCCAAAGTGCCCTGTGGCCATGCAGTAAGCACTTCGTTGAAGATTATGTTCATAAGTCAATGATAAATAATAGTGGGTACCATGATCCACTGCACCATTAATAACTGGAAAAGGAATAAAACAAATTAATACTATAGGACACTTGTATTTTCAGAATATAGTCATTATATATACATGTGTGATGTTACTACTTAAACCTGTAGTTACAAATCTTATTTATTATAAATATATAAATACATCATATCTAAACAGCAGGAGTTGTTTAAATTACTACCAGTAGTACAAAATGGCCTTTTAGTACAAAGAGAGGGAAAAGTAGTTTGTGAAATAAATTCACAGAAGTTATCTTATATTTGTTTGTTTGAAGTTAAGCACAAAGCTACACAATGGACTGTTTGTGTTGTTTCCACCATAAGTTTTGAAACCTTTGTTTCTACCATTAAGGTTAACTAATCTTAAATAATAGCAGTTTTAAACAGGCCTGTAAGGAGAGAGAAAGGAAAAGTAGCTTATGAAACAAAACACAAAAGTTCTCTTATATAATAATAGCTATTAAACACTTAAAGAAGTTTCTAAGTTCAAAAGAGGGAGGCATAAGGAGTTTATTCAGAAATATATGTTTTCTTACATAAAAAATAGTCATAAAAGAGCCTTTATGTCAAGAGAGGAATAGGAATTTGTGAAGAAAAACCGTTTTATATAATAACAGCTACATAAAAAGGCTTACCTTAGAAATGGAGAGAGAAGAAATGAAAATTATGTGAAGGAAGAAGTAAAAGGTTTTACCTTTGAAAGTTGAATCCATTTGCTAATTCACACAGATGTTGTTTCAATACTGTTAAAAATCTAGAAGTTTTTATCCTTCAAAATGAATGTTTCTATTACCATATGTAGCCAGTGCACTTAAAAGCAATTGGACAATTAGAAGTGTTTATGTAATCACTGTTCTCTTATTACTTATAGGTGGCACAGTTCAGAAATGCCAGACCATTAAAGATGCAACTTTATGTTAATGTGTTTTTTTTAATTAATACTTGACTACTAAAAAGGATTATCCATGAGCACATATCCTACGATTCAACAATCAAAACTTTTATTCATCCAAATAAGCATTCCCTTTTGTTGCTGGAAATCTCAACTAAAAGCCAGCTTTAACATGTACTCTTGACATCTCTAAACAAACCTGATATGGTGTATACAGATAGCTTCCTGGGGTGTAAAACTGCTAGGTGAAGCTGACTAGATGACCTGAAGGGATAAACAAGTTCTTGTTATAATTTGTCTTCATCTTATATAATCTTAAAGATACAGTGAATTAAAGGCAATTATTTGAAATAAACAGAGAGAAAAACCAGAAGTAAAACTTACGACACAAAACAACCACTTGCCACTTGGAGGATGGGGAAATGGAGCTGACTTTCTAACAGGAGTTCATCTGGCCTAAAACCACTTAGAGAACCATCTTCTTGTCTTAACGGATGAGGACTATACACTCTCAAGGCTCCTCCATGGCTTCCAACAATGATCTTATCTAATAAGTCACAATACAGCATGCTTCATTTTCAATGTATACTTCATGATTAGTTTAGTTTATCAGACAGACATTTGTTACTAAACATAATTAATATCGTTAGGTATGAAAAAAGTTCAGATGATGATGTATATTTTACTTTTGTTTAGTTGCCATTAATCATGGTGCTAAGTATGAGTTACTTGATCTGCTTGTCATTCAATAAACATGCCTAGCAAACACATGATGAAGTTTAAACAATCATTAAATATTCTTAAAAGAACTAATAAATGGCTTAACAACATAAGTTACTATTGACAACAAGATTCTGTGGAGAATTTGTTTAGCAGTTGTGACATCAGTCCTTGTTTAACCAAGCAGTAACCTCATCTAGTTGTACAACAATAAAAATTATGCATTCTTTAAATGATTTTTTGTTGTTTTTATGTTATAAAAAAAGTTTTTTTGTCTAGTATACAAAAAAATTCAAGAAATATATATCAAGATTCTAAAAATGTTGAGTACAAAACCTTCCAAACTATTCATCATTTCTTGATTCTCACCTGCTCCGTCTTTACTATTGTCAATATTTGCAACACACAAGCAACCTTTATCAAAACCTTCTTCTGAACCACATGATACTCTCCACCAATCACGAGCCTTAAAAAGAGACATCACTTGGGTTCCCTAATTTCTTTATGTGGAGAAACAAATATTCACACTTCTGCTGGCCCACATCATGTTCTAACTGAAACAAAAATTTATTCACATTTAAGTCATTTCTTTTTCCATGACAGAAATTATATTCTTCATCAGGGAACAAACTAGACTGGTTAGTTCTCTTCAAATAGCAAAGTTAAAAATGTTTTTGAGTGTTAAACATAGTCTTTTCAATAGCAAGAATTCTGAAACTTAATTCAATGGACAGCAATTGCATGTTGTAGGAGTTAAAGTATACAGAGTGATATTTTGAAATTCTTTCATCTTTCATCTTCAGACAGGGCTTTTGAAGCATCCTCAATACAACTCCTATCTATTCAACAAAGTTTCTTCATGAATGCACTGCCTAAACAATCTATCAAAGAACACAAGTTTCTTTTAGGTATATTTAAATGGGTACTTTTTTTTATTTATGTTTAAACAACTGCAATCCCTACTTTGATCTACTGTCCAGAGAGAGAGGATAGTTTGCAGCACACATTAAATGATGGACTGTCACTCTGATAACACCCAAATCTTAGAAGTAAGAAATATTTTGTAGTATCACCAGGATTCAAGTCCTGTTTGTATTTTTGTCCTTAAAAAAAGCTAATAATGCTGTGTTCTACCTATTCTAATCTCAGATATAAAGCTGTTATAGATAAAATATAAAGCTATAAGTCTTGTTTTGTGTGTTTCACATCTAAAAATTTCACCATCATTTTTAGTCAATACACCTAGAAATGGTAGTTTATATTATTATTCCCACAAGTTCAATGTTGTAAATGTTTCATCAGGTTTATATGGCACCATCATGACATATGAAAAATTAATTTAAAAAAAACAAAAAACATTTTGAAACAATCACATTTTTTATTCTTCTAAGGTAAAAATCAGCAGTGAAGTCAATAACAATAGATAAAAAATAAAACCATGTTGTAAATGTTACTTTCATGACCACTATTTGTCATTTCTCAGACTTCAGATTCCACTTGTTCACCCAAAGAGGTCCTGGCCTCTGTTTGACAATAGCTTCAACACTATATGATACTGCCAGCTTCTATTCATCTTGGACAGGATCTTTCTTTTTGGAAGAGTCTCATTTTCATGATGAAGACTTTGGAGAGCCCCCCCCTTCTATGTCATGCAATCTGTGGGTCACCTGTGGAAGATGCCAGGCCTCACTCAGCTGTTTTGGACTGGATTTCACAAATATGTTAACTTTTTGACTGCATTCCCTGTCACATAAGACTCTTCTCATTTCCTTTTACACGACTTCTTCATCACAATACCATGTTTTTACACACTGCTCACTGTGTATTATATTCCTGGTGCTTTCAGTATGGTTGTGGATTATTATGGAGTGGTACCTAGACCCTCAGTTTTTTTAGTGGTGGAGTACTTCTTATTTGGATGTTTTTGTAACTGATCACAACACTAAATTATCAATGCTGTCATCACAGGTACCTCATACCCTGGGGGTTTAGCTCTAGATGTTCTCAAGGATGAACCAACCTGTAACTGTATGCTGACCCACCAGTCCTTTTCCTATGCAGCAAATATCTATTCACTGTATTCCATGCTGAATATTTCTGATAGCATCTTTCTGGCTGGCACAGTCCTGATTCTCACCCTCCTCCAATCAACACTCTCATTACCTCTTCCCCTTACACCTTTCTGCCTCCTCCATCAAACTCCATTGCTGGTTTTTCATTCTGCACTTACCACACTCCATCTTCATATGTGACTCTTGACCAGTTTTTTGCAAGAAAATCTTTACTATCCACATATTTGGTATCATTTTAATCCCACTTAGTTTGACCCATCACAGAAATTATCCAAAAATGGAATATAACTATGTTGGATATGGTGTAGGTGAAAATTTCAAGGCAAGTTGCCAGTGAAAAGAGTTTGTGCATAGAGTAGAGCAATGAGAGATGCTGTTATGTAAATAAAAGTATGTACTTATCAGATAGATATTTTCAGTGTTATGAAACCTTTAGTTTTAGTTCACCTACAAAAATTTAACTATCATTCATCATATTTGTTTTTAATATTTCATTTATGGGCTTACTGGTATGAAAAATTATAAATTTGACTGCAAAGGTGATACTTCACCAACACATTATTGACCACTCATTTTTATTTTAAGGAAAAAATTAGTAATGAAACATTACTAATATAAACATAAGTCTATAAGTCTTTTAAAGAAGTTTTTCTCTCTTAAAAAAATCCTATTTTTATTTTCACCAATATATCTAGAAATAGTGATTTAGAGTCATAACAAAAGCAGGCTTTACAGGTATATATTTTAACTGTGATTGTTTCATTCCTGAGTTACATAAAACAAATTTGATTAGATTATTAGCATCTAGAGCACAGAAGACAAATAATACCTTTATCAGTTCAGTGAAAAAAAGAAAAAAATTAATAACAGTAAAAAGTTCTTGATAAAAAATTAGCTTGCACTATAGTTGATAAACATAATGTTAATGTTTTTGCGTTAAATAGCAACACTGTTTTCAAATGAAAAGAACATAAATTGTTCAAAACATGCAAGTACAAGTTCGGTTAATGTTAAAATATCACCACTGCCAAATTATGAAATGACTTTTCAAATAAAATGTACAAACAGATTTTACAGTTTAAACATAAGAATCCAGAATTAACATGTTGAATTAGGAATGTGAAAATTATCAAGTATTCACACATATTAAGTAAAGATGACAAACTGACAAATCAAAATTATTTTGAAGTTACTGCTGAGACTAATGATGAACTACAGTTAAGCATTAAATAAAATTAACCGTTCTACAGAATTACTTTTAATGTTATAGATGTCTATACTTATCATTTCCATTTTAAAATAACTGGTTATTTGTAACAATGATTTGCCTGATGATGAACTCCATACAATTTTAGAAACTTGAGACTGATTAAGTTGCAGATGGTTGTTTCATGGTGTATTGTGTAACTGTAATACATTTCTGCCTTTAGATTCTAATTCAATGAGTAAATGTATTCATTAATAATATAAAGAGTTCTCTATTAAACCACCGTAATAAAGTTTTAAGATAAAACTTAGGCTAAAGATTTACTTAAAATAGCTAAAGGTCAACATTTCATTTTAGGTAATAATTTGACTAGTTTTAAGGTTTTATTTATGTGTATGTATATATATATATATATATATATATATATATATATATATATATATATATATGTGTGTGTGTGTGTGTGTGTGTGTGTGTGTGTGTACTGAGCCTTTGAAAAAATTCTAATGATTAAATCTATTGGAAATAAAATGGTTGGCGTCATTTTTTTTAAAACAGTTTCTGATCATTAACTAAACTTTACAAAGAAAGTTGTTGTTTTGGACTAGTTAAGAGGCATAGATTACCTTCCATGGTAAAACTCTAACTTTCAGATTCAGAAAGATGTAATCAATTATATATTATGCCATAAAATATATTCCTGCATTTCAAGCCATGAATACATTATACGAGTTAAAAATCAATCCTTTAGAATGGGTGGTAGTTATTACCAGCTATACAGGGTGTCCCAGAAGTCACGCACCATATAAATTTTTATGTTAATACATATGAATAATAATTTTATTGATAATAATCATAACAGATGCTCAATCTGTTCACTCTCTGCTTTGATACATTCATCAATTCTCTTTATAAAACTGTCTTTTACTTTGTTGAGGGTTGCAGTGCTAATCCTTTGACATTATTATATGTACGTATGGTGCGCGACTTCTGGGACACCCTGTATATATTTCCTCTGGTTAATAATTGTTACATAAAATTAGTTATGATTTTAATACATACAGCATACAAGATAAATAGTACTTTTACTAGTTTAGTAAAAGAATATAACGACATTAAAAAACCTATTCAAAAAAACATTCGACATGAAATGAAAAATAACGTTCATTAGGATTGTGAAAACAATCAATACTCGTTCAGAGAAATAAATATAAGTTAAAAACGTAGAACCTTGTTTGAATAGTTAAAAAGTTCCTTACATGTAGTTTCTAATAATTTAACCCGTTAGTTAATGAAACGTGGTCTTACTATAAGCAATCCCAAGTTATGTACATAAGAAACACAAAGATGGGACTACTAAACTAAATTGTGTTCCACTCACTCTACAAACCATGAAGTTTAACTACAAAAGAAAAAAAAATTAAAGGCTAAGTATAGTAAATATGCTCTCGACGTTTCGTCCAAAAATTCAAACCGAATAAGTTACATACCTCTACAATCTTAGTATTATTGAAAGTAATATCTAAAAAAACATGTTTTCACTTCTCTCTCCAACACAAATATAAATTTTCAAGTATTGATTTTAGCGCCATCTAGTTAAATACCATTCATTTGAAATGAATGAATCAATAAATGACTTTAAATTTAATAGAAAAAAAATATATCAACGCGTTGTTTATGATACTAACATCAGAATTTCTTTTTCATTGTCCTCTTCTTTTGTAAGTAATGTCGCCTTCTGTTATCTGTATCAATAAATAAAAACAAACCGTGAAAACGTCTTATTATTTGAAATTTAGTTTCTAAGGAAATACTCTATTTTCCTACATGTGTGTCTCAATAGGTACATGAGACATCTATGGGCATATATTTTTTACATAAATTAAGTGGCTGTGACTGCTTTGCTCTGGTTGCGAAAAAGTGATGAAATCACTAAATCGTCTTCTATCCAGAACACATAAATTTGTTCCCAATAGCACAGTATGTGAACTTACAACGTTAAAAACCGGGTTTCGATACCCTTGGTGTAGCGAGCACAGGTAGCCATTTTATAGTTTTGTGCTCAATTACAAATAAACGCATTAATTTTGAATATGTATGTATTGTGCACCTAACACAAGCTTTTCCTTTTCCTAGCGGTGACATACAGATATTAATGTTGGAAAGATTATGTAGGTATGTTGTCACATAAAATATAATCTCGTTGTGTAACAACTAAATAAAAATACTTCTTTGATCTTGAAAACGGATAAGCTTACGAGATATGATTAGAAGGAATTATCGCTCGATATTGTTCTTGATGTTGAGAATAAGTTTGATTTTAAAGCAATGTGTAATTCTATATTGAATTAGTTTCTTTTTCTTGAAGCTCTTTTTTTCTAATTCGTTTAATATTACTCAAATTAATAACATTGGAATTTATGTTGCAATTTTATTAACATTTGTACCTAATCCTGAACAAGCATGGTTTTTGTTTTTGAATTAATAAAATATGTAGTCTAGTTATTTGAATTTTTATTTTTTATTATTATTATATTTAATAAATTGTTTTTGTTTCATTTGGTTGCAGCGGCATTTTGTTTATGCCGTTATATGGCCATTGTAATTTTATCTTATCTTGTTCATGTTAAATTTTCGCATTTAACAGTTTAAATATATTTAAATGGAATAGTAGAAAGCACTCTAAGTTTTTAATTTAAAGGAGTGCGTAACTTTAGGTAAAAATTTCTCCGATTAATTAAGAATGTAGTATTGGACTACACTATATGTTTTTACTTCTGTTTTGTTTACAATTAAACTCATTAAATTTCTTTTAGTTTTAATCCCTGAAATTGGAAAAATAGCATTAATCAATAAGTTTTTAAACTTTAACTCTCCCCAAGAGCTAACTGTATCAAATGAAGACTTGTATGATTCTTTAACTGAAATAACAACATACTTTGATTAACATGTCAAGTTAATAAAATCATTCTTATCAGGAAACTGGACAACAGTTGCAGGTGCACTCGCGCATTATTTTTGCTGCTCTTTAGCCAATTAATCTAGTAGACACTGCTTTATTGTGCCAAAAACTAGTTTATTGTCATATTTAAAACAGTGAAACCTGCGACAAAGAAGATTTCTTTCAGTTTTTAAATAAAATTTTACTTAGATTTTATTTCACTAACTTTTGTTAAATTTTCACCCAGATTTTCCTAAATCTTAATTGTGATAACGTTAAAAGAGATATTTAGTAGAATATCAGTTAGACTAATTTTAGGCTTGAGCAGTGTGTTTGTAACTTTTGCATGAAAACTCTTAAATTTCTCTTTCCCATTTTCAGTTTGTATATTTTTATGTAGTTTTACTCTCCAACAAACTTTCAAGCTCTCCTGCAACTTTAAAATTAACTTTCACTTCCGTTTATGTGAGTTCCATTTCATTTTTGCTTATAACTTAGATAAGAATATAAGTTCGTTAGTGAGAAAAAAAAATTGTATAATTTGCCCCACAGGTGAGGCATAGTATTTTATTTAAAGTAAGGTTAAGGTGAGAGTTACCTTTGTGTTAATTTTTTATATTAGAACATTCTCCATTTGTAAGTCTTTTATTACGCTTACTGTAATTACAGGAAGAAACACATGCATTAGCAATAACATTATTTGACAAAGTCTTACTATACATACATAAACGCGCGTGCACGACTACTTGCTTTATACTGTGCTTTGTTGTTTTTGCGTAACTTCTCAAGGGTTCAAATGAGATTAGTTCCTTAATAGCCAGTTTTGATGTAATCTTCCTCTTCATAGAATTTCCAACAGGAAAAACTAGCCAAATAGCATTTCTTAACCTCAAGATCACAAGAACTGATACACAATTCGAAACAGAAATCTAAAGAAAAATCAACCATACTGGATTATACATTCCCTGGGACTCAGCACATGAAACAAAATAAAAGCTCAACGTATTAAGAAACCAAATAAACACAGCCACAAAACGATGCTCACTGATAAAATTAACGATGTATAGTTTTATGTACCAACTCTGATGGCGAAACCTTTTTCATTATACTTTTATTATAAGTGGCACAGCGGCCTGTCTGGGAACTCACACCGCTAAAAACCGGTTTTCGATACCAATGGTAGACAGATCACAGATAACCCATTTGTAGCTTTGTGCTTAATTTTAAGCAAACATTATATTAAAATTATCTGGATCTTAAAGGTCGTTTTTAAACTTTATTGTTGAAACCTTGCTTGGAAACAAGTTTACACTTATAAAACAAATATAAATTTAACTATGTTATGATATAATTTTAAAAATTTGTATTAATACTTTATTTTCCAGAATTGAGACTTTTCTATACATCAAATTATAACTTTAAATTGTTTCTCTTATCCAATGGCTGACGACATCTCGGTAGATACCTTTCCCATCTGTGTGTGCATGATTTTTGTGTGACAGTGGAGAATTCAATTGATGTTCCTGCTTCAATCAGGAATGTATCCATCTAAGTTTTTCATCATACAACTTAATGTTATCATTGCACTGTGTTTGCATTGTTGCAGTAGTCACTGGGACCTGTTTGGGTCTCCTTGAGTGCCTACTTAAGTGTCTGGTTGTAAATTCCTGTCCACAATAAATATAGGTGAAGAAAAAATACAGCCCCTGAATCATATCCTATAATAGTATGTGCCTGTATTGCTCCCCTGAGAGCCTTCCACCACAGGAGTAGGACACAGTATTTCGAAATTCTATTACTTGAATCCAGTTCTCGGCTCAACTGGTGATATAAACTATTATTGTGATGGCCAGAAAAGATAATGTACTGAGAATGATAATTTTATTATGGGTGTTTCCTAAGTTCTGTCTTCTTCTGCAAAACTTGCCCATTCCATCCGTTCTTCTTGGACTCTGGTTTTAAAAATTTGTTTCTTGTTTTGGATTTTATTTTAATTCTTGTTTGTAGTCATGGTAGATTATCCTCCTTCCCTGTAATCATGGTTAATCATTTCCTGCCTCTTTACAATTCGGTTATTCTGACTTTCAGATTATGTATGCGCTGTCCAAGAACACATAAGAGTAAAGTTAGGTTTAAATTCACGTTAGTGATGAAGTAGTTGTAGAATTGTCTCAACTAAAAGAAGAAGAAAGAAGAACAATATGATCGGTAAGTTTCTGGTTTGGTATCTTAGTGATGGTTTCTTGCCTTATTTTTAGGATTGTTGGGTAGAAAAAACAAATGAAAGTGAGTGTAACAATCTTTTAAAGTAAAATTTTGTCACTGTTGATTTTCTGGCGTGTATTATTGTATTATGCTTATTGAGTACCTCGGTTATCGAAACTAGTCTACAACTCTATAACTGCTCTAGCTCTATTATCATCAGTATACCTGGCTGTGGTGGTATTTACCTGGTTTAACATTAGCCACACTGACATGTTTTGTGCGGTTATTAAACTGTTGGCTAAACTACATTAAATAGTTCAGATGATTGCCACAGAACTTTTAATAAAATGTAATACATGGCCAACCAACATTGTACTTCGTGTCAATAAAATATAACTACCACGACAATCATTTATAGATTGAATATCTAGTTATTTTCTGTCCAAATAACCATTTGCAACCAAGGGCTTCACTTTCACGTATTGGTCTCATTTCAGCAAATAAAACAGACAAAAATTTTAAATTGACTCATAAACTAAACTGAATCAAATAACTAGAGTCAGTAATCTGAACTGAAAATTATATACCAATCTAAATAAAATATGGAATATAAAAACATTGACATTTGATATGTTACAATATATGTGATTAAGAAATTACTTTGTAGCATTAAAGATGTACACATCGTTCACTGCAGAAAATTTGAATTTCAAACGTAGTCGAAACTTTTCATCTTTAAAAATGATTCATAGTTATATAGCGCACCATTGATTTTTTAAAATTCATAGAAAATCAAAGATTTAAAAAGTTTAGGTCCTAAACCTGAGGGTCCGGGAGTTAAAGCACTCGACTCGTACTCCGAAGGTTGCGGGTTCTAATCTCCCTTACACCAAACATGGTCGCCCTTTCAGCCGTGGGGACATTATAATGTAAAGGTCAATTCTACTATTAATTAGTAAAAGAGTAGACCAAGAGTTGGTGGTATTACTAGCTGCCTTCCCTCTAGTCTTACACTGCTAAATTAGGGACGGCTAGTGCAGATAGCCCTTGTGTAGCTTTGCGCAAAATTCCAAAACAAATACCGAATTTTCCGGTTAATAAGCCGAATCGCCCAATAAGCCGAGGCCATTTTTAAGAAGTGACAAGTTTCTTCAAAATGATTTCTTAGTCTCGTTTCAGCGTCAGCATGCATGTTGTGTGTGATCATTGGTGTTCTGTAGTAAAGCAGAACGTGTCGTATTGAGACAGAGATGGAATCAATATGTCATTCGTTATTGGCTCCACTCACTGTAATTAGGTAACCAATGAAATTCCAGAATTTTTACTCAGTAATTAAAATCACTAACCCAGGGTATAAATACCAGGAGTATGTAGTGGGAGTTTATCATTGTACCGTCAAAAGCCAAAGATGTCTACACCTGCAAAAAAAAGTTTGTTTGTTTGTTTTTTGGAATTTCGCACAAGGCTACTCGAGGGCTATCTGTGCTAGCCGTCCCTAATTTAGCAGTGTAAGACTAGAGGGAAGGCAGCTAGTCATCACCACCCACCGCCAACTCTTGGGCTACTCTTTTACCAACGAATAGTGGGATTGACCGTCACATTATACACCCCCACGGCTGGGAGGGCGAGCATGTTTAGCGCGACGCGAGCACGAACCCGCAACCCTCGGATTACGAGCGCACGCCTTAACGCGCTTGGCCATGCCAGGCCTCACAAAAAAAAGAATGCGTTATGATGATGCTTTTAAACTGAAAGTAGTAGAGATAGCCTTACAAATCTCAAATATGAATGGTGCTCGCCATTACTGTGTGAATGAAAAACAGGTCCGTGAATGGAAGAAAGCAGAATGTGTGCTAAAAGAAATGTCGAAAGCAAGTAAATGTAACCAGAAAAATCAACCGAAGTGGCCATACTGGAAGAAGATGTAGCGACATGGGTGAATGAAAACCGGCAGAGTGGCCTGACTGTCACGCGTGCCCAGATCCGTATTTTTGCACTAAAGTGGGCTAGTCGAAATAAAGAAAATTCAAGAGATTTTTAGGCAACCAACAGCTGGTGTACCCGCTTCATGAAGCGACACAGCCTTGTACTTCGAGAGAAAACGAAGATCGCGCAGAAACTGCCAAGCGACTTGGATGATAAAATTACCTCGTTCCAGAAATTTATCATTCATCATCGTCAAAAACACAACTACCCTCTACAAATGATTGGGAATATGGACGAGACTCCGATTTTTTTCGATATGGTTGGAAACAAAACCGTTAACAAAGCTGGCGAGAAAACCGTTTGGGTTAAGACAACGGACCACGATAAACAACATTTCACTGTAGTCTTAACGTGCTTTGCTGATTGGACAAAATTACGACCTATGGTAATTTTCAAAAGAAAAACATTTTCTAAGAAGAAGAAATTTCCGAAAGGAGTGATCGTCCATGTACAAGAAAACGGATGGATGGATGACGAAGGATGCATCAAGTGGATTAACGAAGTGTGGGCGCGTCGTACTGGCGGACTGATGAAATCGAGATCTGCTCGTTTGGGATATGTTTAAGTCCCACCTGTGTGAAAACGTTAAAGCCGCGATCAAAAGATGCAATACCGATATTGCAGTTATTCCCGGTGGGCTGACATCTATGATACAGCCCTTAGATGTGTGTTTAAATAAATCTTTTAAAAGACAGGCTCCGTCAATGCTGGAATGAGTGGATGGTTTCCAGCAAACAAAGTTTTACTGCTGCCGGAAATATGCACGCTGCATCACTCGCTACCGTCTGTGAGTGGGTCGTGAAATCGTGGGACGATATTAGTGTTAAAACTGTAGAGAAGTCATTTAAAAAATGCAGCATCTCAAATACAATGGATGGAAGGGAAGATGATATGTTGTGGTTGGACGACGACGAGGAAGACAACATTCCACTCACTCAGCTAATAACACCAGAAAATGACCCGTACGACGACCAGGTCTCTGCCGAGGATTGGAATCTATAATTTGGTGCTTCTGACGATGAAGATGATGAATTTGATAGATTTTAATAAATTTCTGAGATTAAAGTGTGTATTTTTTATGAATTTTGTTATTTCTATGAATACATGTCATTCGTAATGTATAGACCTTTTTCTATTAATAAATAAAGTTTATTCAACTGAAATAACTCTACCGTAACTGTGAGATCAAAGGTATGATTTTGGGGACGATTTTGGTCTTCGGTATTTTTGGTCCAAAACTAGTGATCGGCCAATAAGCCGACCCCCAAAAATCAGGTCCAAAATTTAGGGCCAGAAATTCGGCTTATTAGGTGGAAAATACGGTTAATAGTCCTTTATACAACGCAAATATATATTAACACAGATGTGTTAAAACTTGAAAAGTCATGTGCATAGTTTGCAATTTACTACGATGCACTTACTCAAAATATTTACTAACCTTATTTTACTTTTAGTGGTTGCTTGGTGATCAAACAGTAGATCGATGGCTGGCTTCGGCAAGTCGTCAGTCAGTAGTGTATGCTGTGGTTGTTTGGAGGGTTTAGGTATTCTAGGCTTCTTTATTCAGCAATGAGAACGTTTGACACTAAAGTGGAATATGTGGTAGTAACAATCATCATGTAGAATACAGTCGGCACTGAATTTTAAGATAGTATCTGCTTTAATAAAATGGATGTCTTGATTTGTAGTTTTGGAGAAAATCCAGTGAAAGGCGTGTAACTCGATCTTGGTTTGGCTTTCAATTGCATGCTTGATTTCTTCAGAGTGAATTGATGAGTTGACGTCTCTGAGGAAGACAGAGAAGAGGTTCATGGGGCTCTCAATGGACAAGCAGTTGACACTAATTTTTGTGTTCTAGGGTATGCATAGATAAGTTAGGTCTGTGGTATAGAGGTCTGGAGAATAATTCTGAATTGATGAAGGATCTGGGACTTAGAAGGGTTGATGGTAGGTTGGTTTGGGTGACAAAGGCAGCAATTTGTAGCAGTATGAGGTGTGATGAGAATTTGTCAATGATTACTGGTGATGTTTCTGTGGGCAATACGTTTATGCAACACTACCTAAAATTTACCTATAACTTTCCTACTTCTTAAACATCATCTTCCTACATATATGTTTGCTCTAAGCACAAATGGGACTTGAGTGACATAGATAATTTTTTATCACCCAAAACTTTGTACAAGAGAAACTAGTACGTATCATTATTTTATTTATAACATTTGCCAATGACATTAATTTTTTAGCTTTATGTGTTGACTTTACCACTGGAACTTTGCCATAGTCTACATTCAATTTCTGCTCAGAATTTAAACTCTTACCTGTATTGAGTGACTTTAGATCCTTACTCCGGATAATCAAGTTTGTATGGTTGCCAGATTCTAAGTCAGAACTTGACCTTGATGACCTTTCCTTTCTCAAAGAGTCAGATTTTGTCACTGATCTGAGTATTCCGGGGTCCCCTTCATGCATCCTACACTCGCCACTGTGATGAACTATCAGCTGGGTAGCTAATCACACAAGGGTTCCTGCGTCATCCACAGCCAAGCACCGTCCATCACCTGACAAGCCCCTGTATCCTGCCTCCATCCCTTCAGCTTAGATAACACATTAGCTATTGGGTCATTCCATGTCAAATCATCCAGATTTTGGAAAATTTTCCAGGTTACCTCAACAGAATGCTTGGAAAAAGTCACGTGCTCATTTACTCATATAATGAAAAATTGTCAAAGGTTAGATCAATAAAAATAAAATAAAATAGATTGTGAAGCTTTTCCGTTCTGAATCATGGTCAGATCGTTATGAATGTTTGGCAGTCACATGACTATCCAGGAAGGCACTGATAAGGCAACATAAAAGATGAATTTTGTGAGTGTTCACAACCGTTTTTTTTTTTATATTTGATTTTTTTTTCTTAAATTAAATCTTAAATTTTTCAAAATCTTTGGGCTGTGCATTCACAGCTTTTGCCTCACTTACTTTTAAGGGGACGATGTATTTGTGTCCGATATGTTAGAAATATGACTATTGGTCACGATGTCCAGTGATAGATGGGAAAGTGCTGGTCAAAACTGATTTTTTAACGGACATGTCAGGCTTTAAATAGAAAATTTCGAACCCTGATTCTCTGAAGTTGAACCGTTCATAATGTTTGAATTCAGTAAACGTTCTTGGTCAAATTTGGTACTTTTACAATGAATAAACATCATTCACAATTACAGCTTCCAAGGCATATCGTATATTGACCATTGCAACCAACAATATAATCTATCTCATGACATGTTGGTTTAAATAGTTTCAAGTGAGAATCTCCAATGTTCAAAAACACACTGACATTTTCATAAAATGAATGCTGTTGGCTCTTACTCTCCAAAATCTTCTACAAATTTAGAGAGTAGTCAGAGCTGGCACAATACATATCCAACAACACATGGACATGTGTCATACAGAAACAAGAAAAGGTATCAAAATAAACATATAATGGTAAATACTTTACAAATACAAAGTTCACACACATAAATCATAGTGATTTAAGTTATTAGCTTATCCACTTCTTATTTTGTGAGTAAGCCAAATTACGCTATGAACTTAATACCAAGTTCAGACAAGTGACCTGTTTCTACTATTCAAACAAATTATTTTGTTATAATTTTATTCTTTGGTACCCCTGATTTTATTACATTTTTGTTTGAAACAGATGTGTGACTGGTTTTTGTTTCGATGTTTTTTATCAGTTACCTTTTAAGATTTTATTTTCTCTTTTTTGTTAGTTTTAATGTAACTACGTTATTTTTATTATCATCGTTTGTTCTTAATTTTCTCCGACTTTCCTGTTTTTTTGTTTAAAAATACGTTTATCTTTTCTAACGATCTGAATTATACGTTCTCACAATACAGGATATAAAATACAGTAGCGTATTGTTGTATTTGCAAGTTATGGCACATTAGGCCACATGCTTAGCATCTTATATCTGAATTATTACAAAAAATTTCCGAAATAAAAATATTCTTATGTGTGATGGTTAGTAACTACGTAGAAGTGAGGACAATGTTTTAAAAGGGGGCTCAGTTTTCCAATAAATCAGAAAAGACTTGAGAAGTTAGGAGTGTAAACTCTAATCTATCGTGCACAACATCATCATTTATTATGAGTACTGAAGAGAAGAAACAATTGAAAAACAACAAAGAGCATTGTGATGAAGCTGGACACATATTTCTATTGTTTACAGAGTAATAAACAATTTGAGTTGACAAAGGATTATAGGCTAAAAGTTTACAAATCAGCAACTGTTTTCATTTGAAAAATGATTGAAACAGTGGAAATCACACTATATCTTCAAAGTCTACAGTGTAAGTATACAATGGACATTTATTCATTTAGCCTTTTTAAAACAGGTATTATAATCCGATATACAATTTGAAAAGTGTAACTGGTCTAAAACTGACATAATCGGCGGCTACTAATAATGGTAATGAAACTGAGTACGATAGGAATAGCTCTTCTAGCTTGTAATACATACAATTACTTGGACAGATTTTTAATTTTAATTCAAAGAAAACTTAAACAGAAAATATAAACTCAATGGAACATAAATTGTACAGCCACATTCTGAAACATTCTTCGTACGTCTATGATTTTGGACATAAAGAACTTTAGTAAAACTCCATAAATATTTATATAAATGTTTGTACAATGATCTGTTTATATGGGATGTCTTTTCGACACATTTATTTAAAAAAAAGATACTATATATTTAATTTAATAAAAACATCTTCTGTAATTTAAGTTTCGATTAGGTTTATAACAAATAGTTTCGGTGCTTCATTCTCGTTGGTTGTCTTTATGTCTTTAGTTACAGGTATTGATATTTGTAATGAGTTGAAATTAAATATTTTTCACAGTTTAAATATTACCCAACTGGTGCGGTTTCAAAATATTTATTGAGAAAGAATATCAGTGTTAAACAATGATAACATTGATTTCATTTCAGCACCAATCATAGAAAAGATATTTACGCCTCCACTTGTTTTTGGCACGGTGGGAATACCACTTCTAATACTTTAATTACGGTAAGTATAATATTTTGCTGGTTTAATTTGTTTATTGTTAGGTGGTACAGAGGCATCCATTAGAATGGAATTCCCTCAAGTTTATAGGTAATTGGTTGGGCAGGGTAACATTTTAGATATATTTCAATATCTGTATGGTTTATTATAAATATTTTGAAATTGATATCTTATAAAGTAAATTTTAAATGGCACTTATGAGTTTTATACTGATTAAATATTTCTAACATGGAATAAGTTTACGAATAAGGAAGGTGTGGAGTTTTAGAACTATGCAATTAAACTTGAATTTTTAACTAGAACTTACAATTTCGATTTAACTGATAATTATCAGTATTCGTCAGAGATATTTAATCACCACCTAACTCATTTAATATACAATTGATATTTTTATTTTTTCTTTCCCTAATTTTCAATCTAATTTAAAATTGTTCTTTAACAACATAATTCTGCGGCGTTGATTAATGCAATTAAGAATCTTATTATGAAACGTGTCAATTGCTGGTGTACTAATATTCTACTGTAAAATTGTAATGACGTTAAAGTTATACAAATGATATTAAGATTGCTGCTACTTATTGGTTAGCTCACGTTTCTTTTGATACAAGTGTATTGATAATTATAGCTACACACATGTTTATCAAAATTGAACTGTTCTTTTTTCAGTATTATAATTCGTATACGACAGTGTCTCAAAGTATCACTGTGTTGCCAAAACAGGAATTCAGGAAGAGAGGGAAAACTCAATTATGTAAAATATTCACCAATTAGAGATTCTAGTGTAGAACGTGAGGAAGATGCAGAAAAAAATCACGGCCTGGCATGGCCGAGCGCGTAAGGCGTGCGACTCGTAAACCGAGGGTCGCGGGTTCGCGCCCGAGTCGCGCTAAACATGCTCGCCCTCTCAGCCGTCCGGGTGTATAAAATGACGGTCAATCCCACTATTCGTTGGTAAAAGAGTACCCCAAGAGTTGGCGGTGGGTGGTGATGACTAGCTGCCTTCATTCTAGTCTTACACTGCTAAATTAGGGACGGCTAGCACAGATAGCCCTCGAGTAGCTTTGTGCGAAATTCCAAAACAAACAAACAAAGATGCAGAAAAAAATACAAGAGTTCCACAACGACAAATTTATCAGAAATTAAGTAATTATTAAGTAATTATGCAATGAATGGAAAAAATGTAGGCTGCTTTTTCTTATTGTGAAGCATAAGCCTACGCAATGGGCTATCCAAACGAAATACGATTTTAGCATTGTAAGTATTCAGGTTCGACACTGAGGTACTGGAGAAAAAAACTTGAAATATACAGTGGCGAGATCGAATCTCGTCATCGAACATGACTGTCATTACAGCCTTATAGGCATTATACTTATAATAAAGTTGTTTAATACAAATCGAAAACAGTATAGATTTATATATAGGAAAGATTAATATTTACACTAAATATTACTAGGAGAAAATATGAAAAACTACACATCTGATATTTAAAATTGAAATGAGTTGTAATGTATTTTCTACATCAATGTTAATACATTTGAGTCACTTAATTACGAATGTTTTTTTCTGTTAAATAAGGATATTATTTATTTTATGTGACCGAATTTGTTTGTTGAGAGAAATATATTATTAACATATTTTTGTGTTTATTTCACAAGGATAACAAAAAGCCAATGAATTCTAGGGATCTTACAAAAAGTGAAATTGATGGATTGATGAAAACTGAAATTACCAACCACCTCTTTAAACCTGTCGATGAGAATCATTCAAAAAACATTTCTATTATCTGCAGAATCAAAGACAAAATCTCCTTCACCTCAATCTACTCTCACAGCTTTTGCAGATTTTCTTTGCCAGAATCCAAATCATAGAATTAAAAACAAACCTAACTTCAGTTGCACCTCTTCTTCAAAATAGCTACAAAGAAATTTTTCAAGTAATGTAAAACCAAAGTTGAAAATAATACAAACACCTTATCTGTAGAACAGGAGACAAAATACCCTTTCACTTTCTAAAAGTGCTCCTTGTGTTTCTCCTGTGACAAGAAAGAGAGGTGCTTTAGTTAAGAACGGAACATTGAATATTCTATTCAAATTGAACCTGAGTCGCTCTTCAAACCTGTACTTAATCAATGTATATGCAGTAATGTAAATGCTAATTTTCTTGCTTGTACACATTGTCTACAATTTCCAGTATTAAGATGGAATGAATCAACGAATAGTTTCAATCGATTTTATAGAAAACAACCATTAATCTTCCTGTTGTTATATAAAAAAAAACTTCATAAAATAAAATACATTTAAATGTCTGCTGTAATTTATTTAAAAGTAGTGCAAAAGTATGTTTAACTAAAAATAGATTTCGATAGTTGAGTAGTGCACAAGATAACAAGATGCAAGAGTCATTTAATTGGTGTATTGAAGTGAGAAAACAGACTTGTTACTCAATCATGTGCAATTATTAAATACCTATTCTGATTATTAATGTATTTAATGATGTTTGAATAAAGTAGAAGGTCATCGATTACAAGAAACTGTAATATTGTTTCAAAAGTATTTGAAGAAAACATTTGAAACGTAAAATAATTTTCTGAGCCGACAAAGCGAAATCTTATATGTTTAGTTCATTTTGAATCCATTATTCGTTTATTTGTATCGAAATATATTTAGTATGATGTATCAATATTTATTTTCTCGTATTGTTGTACGGGCCTGGCAAGGCCTAGCGCGTTAAGGCGTGCACTTCGTAATCTGAGGGTCGCGGGTTCGCGCCCGAGTCGCGCCAAACATGCTCGTCCTCACAGCCGTGGGGGCGTTATAATGGTACGGTCAATCCCACTTTTCGTTGTTAAAAGAGTAGCCCAAGAGTTAACGGTGGGTGGTGATGACTAGCTGCCTTCCCTCTAGTCTTACACTGATAAATTAGGGACGGCTAGCACAGATAGCCCTCGAGTAGCTTTGTGCGAAATTCCAAAACAAACAAACAAATCGTAGTGTTATACAAATGTAAAATATTGACTTTATCTGAAACCGTAATAAAAACATTGTGTCGAAAAGTTTAACGAAAGTTGAACCAGTATTTTATGAACTAAAATGCTTACAGGATAACAGTGTATTTAGAAGTTTTGTTAATAAATGTATCAGTTTTATTCTCAAGCCTGTAATTTCACATTGTAATTGTAAGGTGTGTTCTATAATAATAAACAAAAGTATATTGGATATATAAATTGTGGGAGAATAATAGCTTGATTTATGACTGAAGGTTCTTTTGGTATGATGACTGATAAGTCTATTTTGATTATAAGCTATATTTAAGTGCCAGCAATATTGCTGAAAGAGTTCCGAACGTTTATAGATATATTACTGATGCAGGTAATGAAGTACACAGCAACTGTTTGATTATGAAAATATTACTAAGGCAGAGTTATGTCTAAAAATGTTTGACAATGATAATTTATCGAGCTTTTAGTACAAATGCAAATAGTTTTAGTCAGCAAGAAACAAGCTCAAATGAAAGATTTCTGAAAATATCTACAGAAAGACTTTGTTTGTTTTTGAATTTCGCACAAAGCTACACGAGGGCTATCTGTGCTAGCCATCCCTAATTTAGCAATGCAAGACTAGAGGGAAGGCAGCTAATCATCATCACCCACCGCCAACTCTTGGGCTACTTTTTTACCAACGAATAGTGGTTTTGACCGTCACATTATAACGCTTCCACGGCTGAAAGGGCAAGCATGTTTGACGCGATGGGGATGCGAACCCGCGACCCTCAGATTACGAGTCGTACGCCTTAACACGTTTGGCCATGCCGGGCCCCTACAGAAAGACAAGGATATACTTTTTGTTTTATTTTATACAGTATTAATGATTAAACATAATTATTTCTTTAGATAGTTTCTTTAAACTCTAGTGTAACAAATCAACTTGTAAAGCTAAACATAAGATTTAAAAATCGTTCCCAATTAATACATTGATTGAAATATCCTCAGACATAACTTAATACCAGGCATTGTACATCCAGATTTTAACTATGTTATTGAATTGTGAGAGATAAAAATAGTTAATTATACAGGGTTTGATCGGGAAATGTGGGATATTCTCACATCTAACACCCAAAAAGATCTGACGTTTGATTGAAAGATTTTTGCACATTAATTGTAATTCTCGGAAACAATCAGCAGAGAAATGCCATTTTCTTATATTTGGTACTAAGTTAACAGTATTTCATATTTTCTTCTAATATTATAAAACTGAATTGTTTGTTTTGGAATTTCGCACAAAGCTACTCGAAGGCTATCTGTGCTAGCCGTCCCTAATTTAGAAGTGTAAGACCAGAGGGAAGGCAGCTAGTCATCACCACCCACCGCCAACTCTTGGGCTACTTTTTTACCAACGAATAGTGGGATTGACCTACACCCCCACGGCTGGGAGGGCGAGCATGTTTAGCGCGACGCGGGCGCGAACCCGCGACCCTCGGATTACGAGTCGCACGCCTTACGCGCTTGACCATGCCAGGCCTATAAAACTGAAGTAAAAACACTAAGACATTGATACTTTTCTGTTTATTTATCAATTTCTGTATTTCACTTGTTCTTGTTTTCTTTTTGGATTTCGCGCATAGCTATTTGAGGACTATTTGTACTAATTTAGCAGTGTAAGACGAGGGTCATCACCTCACCCACCGCCAAGCCTTGGGCTACACTTTTACCAACGAACAGTGGAATTGATCGTAACATTATAATGCCTATACGACTGAAAGGACGAGTATGTTTGGTGCGACGTTGATTTGAATCCGCAACTGTCGAATCACGAGTCGATTGCCTTAACCACCTGGCCATGTCGGGCTTGTCTATTTCATAAAAAAACATTTTTACTCAACGTGTACTAATAATTTATATAAACTTCATACCTTTACCACTGAAATGCGAATGTTGAATGGAAACTACTACCAACAACACACCGCTTTGATGGCTTTAGAAACTGATCGACTATTACACCAAGATCCCTTTCCTTCATAACACTGTTAATGTTATTTCCATCCAAATTATATTTAAAATTCAAATTATGATAGCCCACATGTATTTATTATAATTAAAACCCACCTGCCTTTTGTTTTCCTAACTCACTAAATGATCTAAGTCCTTTTGTAAATCAGCAGCATCCTCTTCACATCCAGCAACACCAAAGACAGTGGTATCACCTGTAAATGTAAGTACATTTTTTACTATTCCTTTGTTTGTGTGGGCGTAGCTTTTTAAAGAACATCAAAAGATTTGAAAGGCAAGAAGGTTCCTCGGATTACGATTAACCACCTGGCCACGCCGGGCCTCAGTTGAAGAGTCAAGCTTTGGTCTGTAATAAACTAAACCTATTCCGCATTTTTACCTGTCACTGTTAGTAATCTCATTGTTTGGTTATACGTAACCATTACAGGGAATAGTTAGTTAGTTAGTTTGTAGTTAAGAGCAAAGATGCACAACGGACTATCTCTGCTATGCCCACAACGATTATCGAAACCCGATTTCGAGTAAAAGTCAGAAGACATACTACTGTGGTGTTATTTGAACGGTTACATTCTGTCTCGTCATTAGTTTTTAAATCTTGGGATTTCTGACTTGACCATGCAGCCCATGTCTCACATAAAATATATTTAAGTTAAAATAACAAATGTTCTTATTACACTTACAGTTCAATTTTGTAAATGAAATACATAATTCGTTTTGTGTAATCAGCTTAACATAATACTTAGGGTAAAAACGTACTTTGTCAATTCCATTAAAAAGTATATGTTGCAGTATTTAGGTGTTATTACATTTTATATTCCGACCTTTCGGTGGTTTAACGATAAGTTTAATAAAGTATAACACCAAAGATCAGATTTCAATTCCTGCGGTGGGAAAAACACAATTTGTTTTGTGACTTACTTTGTACTTAACAACAAATATATATTTATACATTTATAGTATTAAAAACATTATAATAACTTTACGATTGAAATTCATTCTAAATATTTCTTTTTAGTCACGTGAATAGCTCCGTGTAAAGGCCCAGCATGGCCAGGTGGTTAAGGGTCGTAGGTTCGAATCCCCGTCGCACCAAACATACTTGCCCTTTCAACCATGGGGGTGTTATAATGATTCTGAAAATTCCACTATTCGTTAATAAAAAAGTAGCTCAAGATTCGGTGGTGGGTGATGATGACTAACTGCCTTAACTCTAGTCTTACACTGCTAAATTAGAGATGGCTAGCGCGGATAGCCTACGCGTAGCTTTGCGCGAAATTAAAAGAAACAAGCAAACAAAACAAAGTCCCCCATAAATATTTAAAAATTGTAATAGAAAGAGGGTTAATGATTGCATTCTGAAAAATCGTTCTAATTCTGTATTAAAAAATTCTGTGATTTTATGTGAACATTGATAATTTTGGTTAAGTTAAAACTAAAATGTCTTTATATTAGCATAGCAGACATGATAAATGCTTCATCTTTGCAATTCTATATAAAGAGTATGACTACATAAGAAGAAAAATCCACTTTGTTGTTTAATAAGTGTAAATTTTCAGTTTCCACGTTCCGATAAGATATTCCTTGTAATCACAACATGCTTTACATCTTCCATTTCTCTCTCCCTCTGACAGTTTTCCTAATTACGTAGCTTTTCTCTTAATGAAAATCGTATTATCTACATTTCCACCTGAAGAGACTGGCATTGTTCTGGTGCTGAACAAGTTGAAGTGAAGTAATCTACGTATTGATGTGATAGAATTGATCCCTTGTTACATCATCCGGATCAAAACGTTACGAGCCGTCAGTTCTCATCCTCGTCACTTCTATTGGTTTTCATCAGAAGCTCTCAAATATCACAAATTTTCTCGGTAAGTGGGCGTGTGAACTCTACAGAAAGGTAATAATGATTCATATCACGTCAAAGATATGCCCGTCACACTTAATTTAAAAATGTTTGATATAGATTTCAGTAAACGACCGATTTTAAAACACTTCCCCCTTTATCGAAAATATAATTACCGTATTTTCCGATTAATAAGCCGATGCCAATTTTCAGCTCTGAAAATGAGGGTTTTTGCTTATTACGCCCAATAAGCCGATATTAGTGTTGAAACTGTAGAGAAGTCATTTAAAAAATGCAGCATCTCAAATGCAATGAATGGAACGGAAGATGATATGTTGTGGTTGTTCGCTCTTCTATTTAAAATATTTTCTCAACCCAAATGAGCCGTTTTTGCATATAAAATTCTCAACAAGTGGGTTTCTCGACATCACTGAATGTAGTTGTAATGTACTAAAATGTTTTGTGTTTCTATGTATGTGTATAAATAGTACTTTATAAATTAGTTATAATTATAAAGACCCAATTAATCAGTTGATTTGAGTGTATATGCACTTTTGCCTGTTGTATTAAACATTTTGAGTTTTCTGTTCAATAAAATATTCAAGAAATTTGTAAGTAAGTAATAAGAAAGTGGGTCTTGTTTAAATCTGGAAAACATCTGGATATATATGTATGTATGTTGTAATAATTTACAAAAATACCAGATATCAAAATTTGCATTCAACTTTAAATATTAAATATTACTTTTTTTTTAAGCTCACCATTAATTTTATTCTGAAAATATTTTTGTTTAGAGGGATAAAGTATGAATGTAGTTTAAGAGTAAAACATGACTATTTGTGGGGGGGAGGGGGTTAATCAGAAAATATACTGAATATACAAACAATTTATTGTGAATAAAATAGAATAATTTTGTAAAATATTCCAATGTATCATTCTGTCTTTCTTCATACCAAGTTGTGTTTTTATTAAATAGATTCTGTTTTCCCAGTAGAACAACTGTACGTTTATGGATTTACAATCATAAAAAAGTGGAGTTCAATTCTTCACAGTGGATACAACAGATAGCCCAAAGTGGCTCTACTCTAAAACAAACACACAAAGTGAATTCTACAAGAACTATAAAAGTATATGACATATGTAGTAGAATATATAATTCTATGCTGTAAATACCTATTTTTATTATCTATTTGTAGAAAAAAGCTACTTTAAAATATTGGGTTGGGTTATTGCGAACATTTAGAGAAGATTTTACAATTTTAAAAATATGAAAGTTTTATA
Organism: Carcinoscorpius rotundicauda; assembly: GCA_011833715.1. Classification (NCBI taxonomy): domain Eukaryota; kingdom Metazoa; phylum Arthropoda; class Merostomata; order Xiphosura; family Limulidae; genus Carcinoscorpius; species Carcinoscorpius rotundicauda. The sequence goes on from CM022402.1 coordinate 34,762,596, forward strand.
TCGCCACCTGGTTATCAAATGAGAACTAAAGATTGGCAAGGTGATGAAAGTTGATCCACGAAACTTTCTTAAGTTCGAGACTGGCTGCAGTATGTTCGTTAGTTGGCTGTTTTTACAATTCTTCTACCAATACTTTTTTTGACATCAACAATAAGCAAAAGAGTCTTTGAGATTTTGGTTAGTCATCTTGAAGTTAAAATGATCATTGTATATTGTGCAGAAATATTGTAAATATTTTCCTTTAAGATTGGCTTATTGTTGGATAAAAATAAGGCTGTTTAGTGTTATTTTTTTATTTTGTAAACTTAATATTTAATAATTGTTTATTTATGATAGGAACAAAAAAAGCGTAAGTTGTGAAAATTTTCGATACGTAACTCTACGAATCACAAGTTGTGTTACAGTCACACTGTTTCTAGGTGTTAGAATATTGTTAATGTCAAGATGCTCGAATGTTCACTATTTTTCTTGTTGTTGTGAGTAATGTCATGCTGGTAAGTCTATCATGTAACTTATAAAAAGTTCAAGGCCTCCATTAATAAACTATAAATATAGACGATCAAGTGAGTGCAAGTAAAGCTCAGCACAGTGAATAATAATGTTCAGTCAGAAAAAAAGAAAACAGAAGTTAGCCATAATATAAGTTACTAACCATAACGGGCAATATTTTAAAGTGAGTTCTACAGTTTAATAGAGATAAGGAGAATAATTTGTCTTGTCAAAGGGTATTCTAAAGTAATTGAACTCATCTTTGCAGATTTTAATGAAAGGAGACAATTGTTTAAAATTCCAGATACAAGTGTGGTAATAACTTATTAAAGTATCATAAGTGAATTTATTGCAGTTTATACAGCAACAAAAATAATTCATCTTATCAATTTGATGCTGCTGTAATTGAAAGAAAATGAGGGCTTTTTTCAATAAAAAAAGAACTATTTAGAGTTTTAGATAAAACTGTAATGTGCTATAGTGTAAAGAATATTTTGTACATATATATCGTATTTATTTTGAATATATTACTTTGAAACAAGTGGATTGTGTTCTCTCTGATTATTCTTCAAAGTTATTGCCAATAAGCCACAGACACCTACTGTAGAGGAATCCTCAAGCCTCAATCTACATATGTAAAATTATGACAGAAATGCAGCATTGGATCAGAATGACAATCTGTTAAATTTTATTACAGTATTAGATCAAACAACAAACTGCTTTAACTTACTACAGTATTAACTGAAATGTTGAAACAATACTTATATTACAAGCTAATAAATTGTTTCCTTTTTAGTTATATAATTAAAATAGAATTTTTACAAGATAACACAGCATACAATAATAAGTTATTATTTTTAACTATAAATGTTTTCAAATAAATAAGTTAAAGGTTGAAAGATGATGATGTAGTTGTTTCAATACATTCTTCTCCTGAAACATACAACAATAAAAAACAGTAAGCTTTAACAATTCACAATATTCACTCTTTCAGTAGCTTAAAATACCTTGTAAAATGACTTAAAAGTAGGCTAAAATAAGACTGTCCCTGTTAAAGTACAATACTTCTACTATAATGAGTGAGAAAGAATGAGTCACTTTCAAAAATATGTACAAATTCCATCTCTATACTTAAAGCTTGTAACTTTTTCTATGGTCAATTTTAAGATGTGAAAACTAAATTATCTTTTGGAAATTCTCAAACATTTTTAAAAGACAAAGCAAACTTTAAAATAACTAACAATGATTCAAACACACTAAAAATGAGAAGAATCCAGATTACAGGCAGAAGTCTCAAGTAAGAAGAGCATATAACAGTATTTCAACTACATCTTGACAAAGCCATAATTTTACTTATTACTAGAGTTCATTATAATGACTGGTTATAAGACATTTACTGTTATGTAATTTTACTGCTAAGTGTCATGCTCTGTCAGTTATGGCATTCAAGGAAGAAACTATGAACTGTTAGTGAAACCCTCTCAGAATGTTCTCAGAATAAGGGGTGTGTAAGGTAAATATCTAAGGCTGTGTTTTAAACTAGTTAAATCAAACTTCTTTAGTATCCTCCACAAGAGTAAACTTTAGTGTCTCCAAATATTTAATGACAAAGCTAAAATGTGGCTAAAGGTTCAACATAAACAGCAAGTAGGTGGTTCAAGTAAAAACGAACAAACAAAATCTACATGAAATTATAAATGGTGAAATTAGAAAAACAGATTAGTGTGACATCTGCTGTTCCTACAAATTCAAATGATCCAAACTCAAGACACAAAATCATATCATAGATGCCTTCAAAAGAAACTTTCAGTGTCTAGCTGGTGAACTTTACAAGACTAAAAAGGGACTTTTCTATTATGTACCAAAGGTAAAAGAGGAGGAACACCGTGTATTAATATACAAACACAGTAGGTCTATACTAAAAAAAAACAGTTACTGTTATGCCACCCCTCCAGCAGTCATATTTTAACAAATTATATGATATAAATAATGACAAATATTTAGTTTACCTGGTTGTCAGAGTTCAGAACTTGATAGTGATAAAAAGTGAAAAAACAACTAAATTTATAAAAAAAAGTTCTTACCGTACAAACATGTAATATTTAAAATAAAAGATTTCTGGTTTTGGTTAGTCATACTTTTAAATATTATTATTTATTATAACTTACCAAAAAAATTCTATCACTCTATCATACAAAAAAAAAGAATCCTATAGCTGAAGCATACTATGAAAATATCTAGAGTGAGCAATACTTGTTTGTAAACAAACAGTTGTGTGTTTCTTGACTTGTGTTTTTCTATTGATATTTGGTCAGAAACAATGCCAGTGCTTTTAACATTTTTACTTAAATTATAATAGAGTACCATAAATATGATATTCATTTCCTATTATTTTTCTGTGCTTTTACAAATAACAAAATTGATAATATTTAATAAAAAATAAAAATTTAATAAGTGGCTCGTTTCTATTCATATTATTAGCTTGATATTTTCAAGCTAGTCACACATATTATGTACATTTGATATTTCCCAGAAAATACATCAAACTAATAATTATTAATAACATTAAAACTGTTATTAAAAAACTGCATATTTCTTGTTTTATCTTTCTGTAAGTATGAAAGCTGATGAAAGCAATTCTATACGTGATGAAACATTTTAATTTGTATTTAACAATTTAAATGGTACTACCAAGAGTTTATACTCTTTATTAGTATTTTTTACTTTTGAATCAATTATAAAGTGTCATAATATCAACTTGCAAATGAATATTACTAAACAGTAAATCTATATAAACAGAAGAGAACACAATCACTAACACTATGACACAACGGAATGGACAAGTTAAAAGTTTCTTGGTTTTCCAGAGTGAATATTTTTAAACAAACTGACTACCATCTACATTTCTTTGGCTATTGAAGAATAATTGTTGGGTATAAATAAATGATACATTTAACTGATAATTATCATTATTCTTTAGGCATGGCCGAGCGCGTTAAGGCGTGCACTCGTAATCCGAGGTTCGCGGGTTCGCGCCCGAGTCGCGCTTAACATGCTCGCCCTCCCAGCCGTGGGGGTGTATAATGTAACGGTCAATCCCACTATTCGTTGGTAAAAGAGTAGCCCAAGAGTTGGCGGTAGGTGGTGATGACTAGCTGCCTTCCCTCTAGTCTTACACTGCAAAATTAGGGACGGCTAGCACAGATAGCCCTCGAGTAGCTTTGTGCGAAATTCCAAAACAAACAAACAAAGTATTCGACAGAGATATTTAATCACCACGTAACTCATTTAATATACAATTAATATTTTTTATTTTTTATTTCCCTAATTTTCAATCTAATTTAAAATTGTTCTTTAACAACATAACTCTGCGGCGTTGATTAATGCAATTAAGAATCTTATTATGAAACGTGTCAATTGCTGGTGTACTAATATTCTACTGTAAAATTGTAATGACGTTAAAGTTATACAAATTATATTAAGATGGCTGCTACTTATTGGTTAGCTCACGTTTCTTTTGATACAAGTGTATTGATAATTATAGCTACACACATGTTTATCAAAATTAAACTGTTCTTTTTTCAGTATTATAATTCGTATACGACAGTGTCTCAAAGTATCACTGTGTTGCCAAAACAGGAATTCAGGAAGAGAGGGAAAACTCAATTATGTAAAATATTCACCAATTAGAGATTCTAGTGTAGAACGTGAAGAAGATGCAGAAAAAAATCACGGCTTGGCATGGTCGAGCGTGTAAGGCGTGCGATTCGTAATCCGAGGGTCGCGGGTTCGCGCCCGAGTCGCACTAAACATGCTCGCCCTCCCAGCCATGGGGGTGTATAAAGTGACGGTCAATCCCACTATTCGTTGTTAAAAGAGTAGCCCAAGAGTTGGCGGTGGGTGGTGATGACTAGCTGCCTTCATTCTAGTCTTACACTGCTAAATTAGGGACGGCTAGCACAGATAGCCCTCGAGTAGTTTTGTGCGAAATTCCAAAACCAAACCAAGATCTGTAGAACTCAACGTCTTCATTAAGACAGAAGTATGTGTCATGCGTCCTACAGCAACGTACTGAATGTGCTGAAACTCATGCGCTGTATTGCTATTCCCTCCCTGTGTAATGCCATTCTATCTTGAGCTTTGATGAAGATTAGACAACCATGTTGATTTCAAGTTACAACAGATCATCAGGAATTTTACTTGATAAACCAAAGGTTTCACAGGCATTTACCCATTAATTTCATTTATCTTTTATTGAAAAGAAAAGTACAGCATACATGTATAGGTGTATTGAGTACAAGTCAAAACTATGAAACATTTAGTTGGTGTTGTGTCCTCTGTGAGATCATTTTGCATTGTGTATCAGCCATCCAAAATTGTACTGATGATTGTGGCATAACTTAAAATTGTGGCTTACAATCCAACTAATGTTGCACTTATGATTAGATAATAGTCTTACATGTTAACTGACCAAATAATATTTCTAAACAATTCTAGAATGAATTTTGAAATTGTCACTAGATCTCCTCAAACTTGTATACATTGCTATGACCTTGCCTATCACTTCAGCTACCTGTGAGAGAAGTTTCTCATGTCTGAAAGCTTCTCAAAACATACTTGCGCAACAGCAGTGGTAACAACCACCACCAGCAACCTTGCTGTCACATCAGAAAACTCCAGGAGGGAAAAACAACTTCATATTGATACTGTTATAGACACTTGCTGCCAATCACCAGAACAAGGGCATTGTTTTGAAGTAATATTGACTATAAACACGACATGATGAAAAATAGTTAACCTGATAGTGATCTTACTTTTCCTCAGAGTGTATTAACTACACATGGGACAATTTGTTTCTGCTATGTAAACTATGTCTTTATGTTATATTTCTTTTGAATTGTAGCTTTACTCTTAATGGTACATTAAATGTTCAATCTAAGCTAATCTTGATTTTTTTTATTATGTATTACCTTGGGTGGAATTTAGGTGAGGTTCCTATTTTACAAATATACATATTTTCATAAACAGATTATTTCTAATTTGTAATAATGAATTATTAATCAGCGTACGAGTTTCCAATGAAAACTGCATTGAAAACGCAGTTCAAAATAGCACACCTTTCTAAAATGTACCTCGGTATTTCCATTACTATAATTTACCATCTTTTCTTCATATTGATGGCATTTTAGAAAGCCCCTCCACAGTTTACCTCAGCCTCCCAACAAAAATATTCTGGCGCCGCCACTGCATTTTTAAATATCACCTTGCTCGATAACAGTACAGACATTACAGTCCTATAGAGTCCCTATAACTGGACAATTAACGCTAGAAACACTACAGTCTCACAGAATCATTATAACTGGACATAGTGCTACATTATGCGTGATTTGTTTACTGCCTTGATAAACTGAACATTACGAGCAAAGAGAATGATGACACTCTGAAAGATGTAGCACAATTACACAAAACGTCGGTCAGATTTTTGAATCGTCGAAGATCATAGTAGTATTGAGAAAGGAGATATTTAATTATGTTTCGTACTGTCATTGCGTATAAGTGACATTTAGTTGTTTTGGAGCAAACATTTTCGAGCAAATATCACCTCATTCATCTCTAGGACCAACCCTATTTTCACATTATTACATGTAAATGGCTGGACAACTCTTCCATTTTAGTCTGGCATGGCCAAGCGTATTAAGGCATATGACTCGTAATCTGAGAGTCACGGGTTTGAATACCCCTCGCACCAAACATGCTTGTACTTTCAGCCGTGGGGGAGTTATAATATTACGGTCAATCCCATTATTCGTTGGTAAAAGAGTAGCCCAAGAGTCAGCGGTGGGTGGTGATCACTAGGTGCCTTCCCTCTTGTCTTACACTGCTAAATTAGGGACAGCTTGTGCAGATAGCCCGCGAGTAGCTTTGAACGAAATTAAAAAAAAACAAATGTCCCCTTTATTACAAACCAATATTATACAGAAGGTAAATTTTTTTGTACTATTTCACAACACTCATCACACTAAAAAATTTTAGAACACTTAAACTCACGATATCTATTTCTATACTTTAAATGTGAAATGGAAAAAAAATAACGTTCAAAATAAACAAACATGTTTGTAAACACTGATTACCGTAAGTTTTTATGGTTCATACACTTGTTTCAAGAATTTCATACTAAACTCCTACAAACGTTACCAAGTTCAAAATCTTCCAAACATAACATCTACCGTTAATCTGTTATGAATCCGGCATGTTCTGGTGGTTAGGAAACTCGACTCTTAATCTGAAGATCGTGGGTTCTATCAATGATCATGAAAGAACTGTCATTAAAGATCTTGCCTCAAGTACTGTCATTTTAGGTTTAGATGTGTCATACAATTTATCTTCTACTGAACAAACTTTCAGGCAATCTGCAGCTTTGCGAACTACACGAGTATATATGGTCAATAAGTTATAACTCTATACAGTGACAAACAAGCGGTGATTTTACACATTGTGTGTAGTTTCATTGTCAGTTAACGCTGTATTAGAAGTGGTGCATACAACACACTGCTTACTATCGAAAAACCAAGTTGTACTTTTTTGTAGTGCTATCCTTCCAAGAGGTTATAATTTGTAACTTTGGTAATTATGTACTTAAATCATCAGAATAAATAAATGAATCACTGTTGTCATGGTGCTCGGTGAATATATTATTGAAACTAAATAATGTAGCTGGTATTACTTCATGATGACGAGAAACCTACTTGAGTAAAAATATATTATCAAGACTGTTGGTAAGGGTAGGGGCGTAGATTTTTTACAACCAACAAGGAGATGATTTTTGCAACCACTTATGTGGACTGTTCAATTTGCAAATTGGTAATCCCTGAAAGCTGTAAATATGCAGTCACAGAGTGATCTTGTTGCCACGATACTTCAAGGTTTCCATGTAGGTTTGTATAAGTATGGTGTTATGAACAGTTTTCAAAATGTTAATAGAATAAAGACAAATGTGTCACAAATTAACTGCCACAAAATTTATTTCTGCACACTGTACAGTATAAAAGATGGCCATTATACTTGACAAAGTTACTAATAACTTTCATTGCATGAATTACGTTTTCAAATCTTAATAAAATTAGTAATTAACCTTGATAAGTTTATATCTACTGAAAATCTGTTCATGTTGTTTGATAAAAATAATTAAAATGTCTTTGCGAACTCTTTAAAATTACACACCAATACAGTGTAGCACATAATCATTCATACTTTTCATTTAAGTACTTTTCATCACATGTAAGTATTGCTTCTATTCCAGTGACTTTGCTGTGCACAAAAAGTCACTCAGGAAGCGGATCTGGAACGGTCTCAGGAATGTATTTAGTTGTCACCACAGCTACAAGCCGTTCAAAGAGGAGACTATTAGAGGAACAAAAGATCCTCTGGATGAGGAAGAGTCCTCCTGGTGTCACAACTCGTAAGTTCTAGGTTTTTATAATTTAAATATGATACTGTATTATCATACCACATATACTCAGTGTAATGTACTGCTTTACAAAAACCAAGTTTTAATACATAAATTCTCGCCCGTGTAAAAGTGGACAAGCCATGGTCTGACTGGATACCGATATATTCAATTGATGGGTATTCTATGTTTACAAGGGCTAGATGGCAAGTCAGAATCATTTAACATTCCTAATTCTAAACAACTGACGAACCACTTATTGCCATAAGAAATTTTAGCCATTTCTTAGAGCGAGTAAACCGAAATATTGATTGTACTTCGCTGCATTGTGGCTCGTATTTTAGACACAGAGAAACTCAATCCTGCACTCTGAATATCGGCCACACTCCAAGTAGAATATAATAAGCATAAAATAATGTTAGCTTTTAATTTCAGTTCGGATCTGTTTCAAGAAAGAGTGATTTTTAGATGTGAAAAATGCAACAGTTTTTACATGAGTTTTGAGTAAGCAACGATTTCTAATTTAGAATACATTTTATAGCAAGCATTAAATTGTATTGAGTTTGTATATCATACAGCTTCGTTGGATTTCTTTTAACAACCATGTCGTGGTTTTTCTTGTTTCTGACTATCATTCGCGTGGGATGACATTAATTAGATGTCTTACCTCTTTAATCCATGACTGTATTAAAGGAAAACAACGTGTGCTTTGACAACATATTTTTTCTCAAAACCATACTATAGTCGAAACAACACTGAAATGGACGAAATGTGTGGTCGTGTGATTAATATTTAAGCGGATGAAAAACGTCCAGTGGAGGAAGTACAATCAAAGAACAAACCATTTGGATTCTTCATTCCTCAGGGAAGGTTGAAGAACAGGAAAGGTAAGCAGCCTCTTGTGTGCATCAGAACAGCATTTCTTTTATTATTATTATCACAGTAAAAGATGACCTGGAGATATCACCTGTTTTAACCATTTCCACCACTTCATTGTAGAATGATGTCTCTCTGTAACTTAAGTTACAATTTTCAGTTTGTGGTAACTAAGAGACACTTCACATTGCAATTTGTACTGCAGTGACGTTACTAAATCGTGCACATGCCATGAATCACGAAAATAATTACACAATCTGTCGGATACAACACTGCATGACGTATGAACTTGAGAGATGAGAAATAAACATATTTGTGACTATTCATTTTGTTTTTACCTGCTCTTGATACAAATCACGTCAGAAGTCCCTTCACCAAACATCCAGATTATTAATGTATTTCTTTAGTGCAAATTTAAAAAAGATGAAAGGACACCGTGTTCAAAGTATTATTTTCAGGCTAATTAATCATATGAGAAACAAAATTTTAACCGGCAGAAAGTAAGGTGACGGTTAATTTAAAATTACAATAACCACAATTTTGAACTCATGATGATGATTATGCATATTAAAGGTCGAGTTGATGTAGTACTAAAGTCAGGATTTACCTACTGTGGAAGTTGCTGTTTTGTATTTTGAATTTAATTATTTAGTCTAGCAGGTTTTTCATCATAACTGAAACTATTTTATCTTAGTGTTTTTAAATTTCACTTCAATAGTTTTGGGCCCGACATGATCCAGTGGTTAACACACGCTACTCGTAATCCCAGGGTCGTGAGTTCGAATCTCCGTCACACCAAACATGCTTGCCTTTTAACCGTGGGGATGTTGTAACTGATGGTCAATCCCACTATTCGTTGGTAAAAGAGTAGCTCAAGAGTTGGCTGTAGATGGTGATACCCAGCTGCCTTACCTCTTGTCTTACAATGCTAAATTAGGATCAGCTAGCGTAAATAGCCCTCATGTAGCTTTGCACGAATTTCAAAAACAAACAAACTTTATTAGTTTTACAATTTGCACTGAAAAAGTTTGAAAAATAAAGTTAATAAAATAGTTAGGGTAAGCATAGTGCAGATAGACCTTTGATAAGATTAAATGCGCACACACACACAGATTTACACAGAAGTGTCATGACAGATTGATTAATTTATGTTTTAGCATATTCTTCACTCAAAGTCACACATGGAATAACCGCGCATAGCACTTCTAGGTTTTAAACAGATGAACAAGACGGAAGTTAATTACTGAATAAGACCATTGTCCTTTTCAGCCTGCTACAGTTCCACACCCTACCCACTTAACAGTTTCAATAAGGAAAAGCATAGAAATTATTCAATATGACCTAATATGTTGTCTCCTTACCTATAGTTAACAGCCAAGTTTCTAATTTGAGGGATAAGTCAGGTAATAAATATGCGAATTAAACACAATCATTAAGGACCCATTTGCTCAGGGTACGTTGTATTACCAACAGTTAGATAACAAAGCCTGGAAAAAAATTGCGTAATCAAGCCTTCATAGTTGTAAGTCGCTGTTCCGCGTGTCTTTCATTGATTTCTTGTTACTTTAAGGGTTGTTTATGTTGTGAAAAGAGAAGAAGAAAAAAACAAGCCGCAACGCGTTGTTATTTTTTGTTCCAAAAATAGTTAAACAATATTCAATATAACTGTTATGATTAATTTGTTAGAAACACTGAACTGCCAGTTTGGGAAATACTTACTATAGAAAATGATAAATAGTAATAAGAAACAATCAGTTTCACCATCCTTAACTATCGGATCATCAACGAGAAAAAGATAATTTAATGGAAGAAGAATTTCAATTGGTTAACACAATCCAAATCTTCAAGCATTTTGTTTCCTAATACGGACAATATTTTTTTTCAAGATATTTTGTATTCATATCTAACCTCACTAGCATCGTTGAGGAAAGCAAATTAGCTATTCATAGATGAATTTTAGTTTAGGGACAGATGCCCCTAAACATCTGTCAACAAATGATTCCCATTTGTAGGAATCACTACAAAGTGTAAAATGTATATGTATTGTTTTAATAGTTCCAGGAGTGTTCGTAACCCTAATGAGAGATTATGAAACACTGACTTCGCTTACTGGGATACTTGATCCTGGTGATGTAATTATAGAATTAAGTAGCGCCAATGTCAGCGTGGAAAACACCACAGAAATCAGCAACAGAATAATAAAAACGATATAATACATGCTTGACAACCCTGTGTATTTCGGATCGGAAGGACAACTGAATTTATGCAAAAGCACTTCAAATGACATTTTCACTGCAAATAGTAATTATCTGTGTACGGATATATGTTACGTTTGTGTTTAGTATTGTAAAGTAAGAGAAGTTTAAATTCTATTCCTTATTGTATTTAATGTATCATAAAAAAATTGTATTGAATATAGTAGTAAAAAGATGAAATAAAACCAACAGAATTCAAGACAGACTTGCTGCAGAGGAATGAATCCTGAAAGCTTCATTGAATGTAACAGTTTTTCAGCCCTGACAGGTAGTTTGATTATAAAATGTAACTATCTTTATACATGTAAAAATGACTAGAGAAAGATTGCTGTGACTGATGACAAAATGTTACAGTTCCACAAAGTCTGGCCGGTACATATCTCATCAACATGAATATAATTAATACAATCAGTTTAAATTAGTAATTTACCAGTTAATTAACTTTCCTTACCATTCAATTAAACCATCCTAGAAAAGGATGACACTGTAGAATAATTAAAACTCGCTCTTAGATATTAAATTAACTCAATAATGATTTTCGGTAACATGATTACAATGAAATAATCAGGACGTATTTCTTTTTAACAATTTCTTAATTTTCTCACAACATAGATTTTTCAATATGACATGCACACGATGACACGTCTATTTACATAACATTTTCGGAAAACATCAGTCAATCTCGGTTGTTTCATCGTCTAAACTAAATTATAATAATTTTAAAAGAATTACAACCAGTCGTTATCATTCACATACTTATCAAACGTTTTGTTTAAACTTTCATTTACTTCTTCTGCAACGTCTAAAGATAACCCATCCCAAAGGCCAACCAACCTCTTAAATAATTGAAATTGCTTTAGCTAAAAATGACTCCTACTCTTCCATAAGTTACACCTGTGTCCCATATTTCTACTATTTTCATTGGAAAATATGGAAAAAAACAAGCATGCATCAGCACAATAACAACTCTTCTTTCAATTTCAAACAGTTTCATCAGACCAATACAACTCTTGTTTCATGTCGAGAAAACAGTTTGATAAATTTCTTCATCTCCATGTATGACAAAACATTTTCTTTTCTTTTAATGTACTTCTTAGATCTGCAGAACATCTTTTCTCATGTTTCCTTTTTGATACTTTCATTTATTGTTTTACCAGCTTTTTGATCTTATGAATCTGGTGTCATTCCAGTCAATTCAAATTTCTTGAAATTTATGACAGTTTTAGTAAATCTTATCTCTTAAATTCTGTGTAAGTCAACCTGTTTATTGTTTCCTTACAACTACCCTTTTCATTCTATAAGGAATATGTTTACCTTGAATACTGAAGAATTTACCTTTAAAAAGTTTATGCATCTGATCAGTGTCACCAAATAACTCGTTTGACCAATTCAGAACAGATTATTCTTGTTGCATCCTTTCAATTTTTATTTTAAATTATGACCCAAATATCGTTATTTATCTCTATTTGCAACAAAACATTGGATCTAATAGAACACTTACCATATCCACCCTGATGTTCCACAATTTTCATAATCATTTCTGTATTTGAAATTAAGAATAAATTTAACATAGCATTGTTTTAATAGGTTTAGTAACTAACTACTTAAGCAACAGTTTACAAAAGCATTTCTCCTTCATGGTTTGACTTTAATATTACCCAATATATATGTTACATTATGATTTCATTAAAAGCTGAAATCTCAATCTGATTATAAAGATTCTCACTGATTTCATCAGTAGTATTCTGGTTTTTAAGAAATTCCCACTGAAAGGCCTTTCCTTTTATATCCATTAAAAATGACCTAAATGGATTCTATCTGCAAACTAATATCCTCAATGTTACCAGAATGTAACCCACACTTTACATGTAAACCCATTCTTTTCTTCTCTTTAATATTCCATTCACTTTAAATAGCCAGAAACTCTCTGTTTAAAAAAAATTCTATTTCAAAAACATTTACGTTCAACCATGTTTCAGTTATTTCCATTATATCAAAATCCTCTATTCCTGCCAGTGGCATAAAGTTATCAATTTTAAGTTTTATATTTCGAGTATTATAATTATAGCAATTAAGTTTATTAGTAATTATAATTCCTATTTTCTATAATAAACGTGCCTCTCCCTTTTCTTTTCTTTCAGTCTAATTTTTCCTGGTCCTCATTACTGTCTAGTCCATTTTTAAATATTCTCTTAAACCGAGTAAGTTGCCGTAGGAAACAAGTCAGCTCCTATCCCATTAAAACACAACCATCCATTCAAATAATCTCCTTTTTTTCTCTAAGCTGATTTCATGAGTAAAACTATTCAATGTGTTCATCCTTACATACAAATTTCAGCCCAGCACTTAGCCCTAGTTACCTGTTTATAACTTCATCTCACAGTTAGTTTTGCAGAGTATCCTTGACAAAAATTATTTCATGAACTCATGACACTTCTGCTAGCCCTCTTCATTAAATTTTCTGCTTTATCAGTTACATCCTCCATCTGTACCCTTAGGTAGTATAATCTTTTTTCTCCCTGTTCACAACATTGGTTATTGTCCCCCTCTTTGTAGTAATCACCTGTAGCTGACAGCCTACTTATCTTCTACATCTTTCTCTGACCCTTTGGTTCTCCTTCCATCCAACATTTCCTCATCTGCATAAACCAAAGGCTGAAATTTATTAGTTAACAGAATATACTTGTCATAAATAATTTCATTACTTTTCATTCTAATAGTACTCTTTCTGCTCTCTTGAAAGTTATTGTCAGCTAATGTATCCCTTGCATGTAAAAGCTTAAGTTACTTCTGAAATTGCGCTTCTATTTCCCACAGTGTGTTCTTCTCTTTATCTATTACCTCTACTTTATTAGGATATACTTTAATTTCTCCTCCATCCTACATACTGTATATAAAAATTGCATGTCTTTATTACTACCTTCCTTAAACGTATAGGGGTGACCCACATTCCTAAATAAAATCAAACACATGTTGCACTCATAACATCTAACAAACTGCGAACACTTTACTTCTACTAGTCTTAACCACTGGATTTATACTTGTAGCTTGAAAATAAGTAAGCAGTACCAAACGTCAGCACTTTATTTTTAACACTGTTACAATTAAGACGAATGTTTAAGAAACAATTGCACAGCACGAGCAGGTGGTTAAGGCTCTTGACTTGTAATCTGAGTGTCACAGGTTTGGATCCCTGTCGCACTAAACAAGTTTGTTGTTTCAACAGTGGGGGCATTATAAGTGATGGTTAATCCCCCAATTCATTCATAAATGAGTAGCTCAAGAGTTGACGGTGGGTGGTGATGACTAGCTTTCTTCCCTCTAGTCTTACACTGCTAACTTAGGGACAGTTAATGCAGATAGTTTTCATGTAACTTTACATGAAAATTGAAACAAACAGACAAATAATCATGGAATAAGAACACATTTACATTAAAATGCTTCACAATAAATTCATGAATAAATATACCATTATTATGTCTGTGGGATCTGAATCTGGATAACATTTTTATTTCAACATGATTGACCGCGATAATCAGCATAAAAATTAACATGAAATCCCTTTACATTCAGACCAGTAACGAAACAGACACTATTTTCCCAAACACATTTCTAGTAAAAATATTTCATTAAAGAACCTGTAATATTAACTAAAAGTATACCAAATTTTGCAAAAATACATATGCTGTATCAAAGGTTGTAGTACAAATGCTTAATGCGTGGAAAAGTGTAGATGAACTCTTTGTTTGTTTGTTTTGGAATTTCGCACAAAGCTACTCGAGGGTTATCTGTGCTAGCCGTCCCTAATTTAGCAGTGTAAAACTAGAGGGAAGGTAGCTAGTCATCACCACCCACTGCCAACTCTTGGGCTACTCTTTTTACCAACGAATAGTGGGATTGACTGTAACATTATACTCCCCCACGGCTGGGAGGGCGAGCATGTTTAGCGCGACCCTCGGATTACAAGTCGCAAGCCTTACGCTCTTGTAGATGAACTCGTGTATGTTATACCAAGCCAAGCAGTGAAAGGGTTAACTAGGTTCATGACCACAAATTGACCTTTATTATGTTCATTCAATAACTTGTAGGTTTGTTCATCTGCACTAAATATGAAAAACTTTCCGTAGTTATCAGGAACCATTTTTTGACAAAAATACAGAATTTGTAATCAAGTATTTTCAATAAGTATTTTTCCATGAACATATGGAGTCAAAGTGTTGGCTGCTCCGAGTGCAAAATGATTTTTATGTTAAAATTAGAAAGTACTTCCACTTATCTAAAATTTCATTTCCACAACGTCTTAAAATCTCCTTGCAAAATTTTAAATGTTTTTATCACTAAAAAATTATATTTTATCTGTCATATTCTCAACTGTAACTTGATATAAGGTTGTCCATTTGACTGACCTTGTGGCTACCAAATAAAAAAATCAATATGTACTTAAATTACATTTTTCTTTCTAGAATAACTTCAGATTGTAACATGAAACATTTCTTTATTCTAAATATCTTGAAATGTACATCAGTATATATCTGTTTATACTTATAGTTTTATTGTCCTTTTGAATCATATTTAACTGATATTCTCACCATAAAATTTGTAATTTACTTGGTAAATGTGAAGATCAAATTACCCTACTGAATCACATAAGACTGCTTATGAGTTGCTTGCAAGCACACCTCATAAAAATTTATTATTTCTTATTTTATGTAATCTAACCTAAAAAGGTTATAATCAGCTGAGCTCATTGATGTGTTTGCATGGGAATAAAGTTTGAACTGCAAGTGAAAATAAACAATTCTCAATACAGAAAACAATTTATCTCATTTGATAGATTAAAACATTTGCTTCCTATTGAATATAAAAATATAGTATTAAACAAAGAGAAAATTAACAGCAATTCTGAAAAAACATGATTTGATGAGTCAGTGTGAATGTGGGGTATGATTTCATATTTTGTAGCACTGTAACTAAATAAAATTGAAAGCTATAAAAATAATTCTTTGCCTGAACACTGTTAATATCATAAGCTATTTATTTCAAATTTAATATTTCGTGGAGGGATTGTAAATACATTAGAGAAGAAGGATGTCAAGAAGAAAAGTCACAATTTTTGTACTAATGTTGCCTTGTAAAATTAAGGACTGAAACCTGATGTGTTACTAAAATTTGGATTATTAACTGTGTTTCTATGACAAACTTATTTATATACCATGATGAGAAAGTAGTTCAATTAAATTTAAAATGTAATTCACTGAAACACCATGACATTCACAGAAAGAAATTAAACAAGGGTGGAAATATACAGAACAGAAAAGTTAAAGGTCTCTTTCCTAGTCATTAGTCAGGAACTTAATAATAAATTATAATACAAGTAAGTCCTGATATCTGATTTTGAATCTGACTATTCAATAAACACACCTGACAGCCACCCACACTTAACATCTTGAAATGGAGATCTCAAATGATGAAAATTACAAAGAAAGAAAATGATTACTTAGTAAACACACAATCACAGCATTACATCTTATGCTGTGTTTAAAATATATTTCTCTGCAACTGACTACTTTTATATCTAGCTCTGAAATAAAATGAGCAACTTTACTTGACATTGAGGTTAGTCTCTCAAAAACCTTTGATAACCTAAAACAAGATATTTCTTTCTCTTCAAAGCTTATACAAATGCAAAAATGACAGCATTTGCAAAATATGAAATTTAAAAGGAAAATAAACTGTAGGTGCCCAAAACCCTTTAATTGTCTCTCAACTGCAGAATTAGCATACAATTTCAAGAAGTTAGGCCATTCTAAAGCTGTGAAAAAAAATCTTTAGAAAAATATGAGGATGTCTTAGGTATATTGAATGGATAATTGTACCCTTATTTATTTATAATATGTGTTTGTTTGTTTGTTTAGAATTAAGCACAAAGCTACACAACAGACTATCTGTGCTCTGCCCACAATGGGTATTGATACCTGATATTTAGCAGTGTGATTCTGCAGACATACCTCTGTTCCATTGGGAGACGTATTTGTGAGTTTGTTCACTTGTCTACATACTTTTCCCACAGTTTTGAAGATGGCAAAATAAAATGTTTTGAGTGAGATTCTGGTTAACTCAAGTAGGGTCATAATCTATATAGTGTAGCCACCCCTATCACTAAGTGGAGGTAAAATGCACCACAGGGTTAAATTGGGTAAAATAGTTGTCTAGGAGCAGATGTTTTAGGGATCTTTAACCTAAATCTGGCATTGAATTTTGTGTTCCTAGTTCCCTCATTGATTTATATGACCTTTACAAGTTAAAAATGCAATATGTGGGGTATGTACTGAAGGATCATGGGTGGATGTCCTAACAATATTTCTTCATGGGTTTAACCTCTTCTTCAAGTAAGATATAAATACATCTGGAAATAATGGAAAAATTTCTAGTATACTGGAATCTCTACAAATCATTAGAGGACTTTAAAGCACAACAGTACAGACCAGACATTCTGTGCTTGTTCTAACACTAAGCTAAACTCACTCTATGGATTTGTTGAGTTTTCTTGAATTATTTCGGCAGATGATCCATTAAAAAGTGATTCTTTAACAGGACAACTGTTTGTGAACAGTAAGTGAAACTTTTTATAAGGTTCATTTTCTACAATCTTCACAATTTGCTGAAAGATAAAATATGATTGTCAAAAAATGAAAATCTAATTTTCAATAAAAATGAGATAAACCTGGTATGTATTTCAGTTTTATTCAGAAAATATAAATGATACATTATCAGATCATTAGTTGAGAAAATTATATTCCATTCTTCTTATATAAAAACAATTACATTATTGTTCCACAGTCTTTACTGATAAAAACACTGATTGGTTGGTTGATTTAGTGTTTAGTGGCACAAAGCAGCTGGGCTATCTGCACCAAACATCTGGTAAAAAGGCAAAGTAAATGTGGTAAAATTCATAAAAGGAAATTAAAGTTAAACAAAACAGAGTTTAAAAACATAAATAGCATAAAACCAATGTTGATATCTAGTCTACAATGTTAAGAGACAAACTAGAGTAAATGAAGTCCTATTGAACTTTCTGTAGCATAATGGTAATTATAATAACCCACCAGGAAGACTAACAGGTAAGTACAAGAACCACTGTCAGTCACCTGAATTTGGCCTTTCTAGTCCTAGTTTGGAGCTATGAGTAGGAAGGGTGAGAGCCATTGCAATTGATACAATGTGGGTCCGTTTCACACTCACATGCATCCTGGTCTTTTCCACTGCAACAAGCACATGTCAAGGAACCACAACATGACGTCTTTGAGCAACCGAACCTCTGACACTGTAAATATCGAAGAGGGTTTGGAATATACAGCCATACCCTGCAATTAAGATAACTTGCCCTGATGGTGGCAGGTGCACGTGGTGATGTAAATGTCAAAATGAGGATATTGGTCAACAATGTAACTCCATCTCTGCGAGTGGAGATACGCCTCACTACAGAAAACCCCTTGAGTGGAGAAACCAGTAAGAATCTTTGATGTTTCCACCAATATGTCACCAGATCAAAGTTTCCTTACTGATTTTGGTCCCTCCAGTCCCTTCTGATTAAAAAAGGGGAACATTTGCCCTAAAGGTTACTCTGAAAGAGAATGTAGGATAATAAAATGAGGTACAACAGGTCGTATAGTTATTGAAGATTGCTCCTCAGAAATGTCAAGACGTGGTCGTTTACCTATTGACTGTTTCTTCACTATTTTACTTGGATTTTTGTTTGGAAGATCCATAAGAAAAAAGGAAATTTGGTGCCCCCTGACCCCACTCACCATAGAGCCCAATGAGAGACGCACTACAATGTCAAGCAAGGACACTGCATCAACGCCAGGGTTTTATGAGCACTAAACTCAAACGCCAGCATCAGATACAATGTACTCAGCACTTTTTGAAAACTTCCAACACTGGTACTTGGTTGACTCTAGCCGAAGGTCACCTGTCTATAAGAATTCAAAGCTAAGGTAGTGTGTTAGAGTTGGACCCCTCAACCACTAGGATCCTCTTCTCCCCTTCATGGTTTGTCATGCATGGCAAACATGTGAGTAGATGTTTAGATCTCAGAGAAAGTAAACTGAAAAAACAGAACCTTCCCTCAGAGGTCCCCTCACTAAGTACAGAAATCCACACCGAGGTGAATAAAACATTGACTACAAGTTAAAAAAACAACAACATAGGAGCAGGAAGGCTGATCATAAATGTTAATACAGGATTCCTGTTGTTTTCACTCCAATATACACAGAAAAAGAGACACATATGTGAAAAAGGACAAACATTTACAGATAGCCCTCGAGTCGCTTTGTACGAAATTAAAAAACAAACAAATAAACAAGTTATTATGACACAATTGTCATTAAAAAGTGTTCTTTTTTTTTGCTTAATTATATTTGCTGTCAAAACCCAAACTCAAATGTATGAAAAATCTATTTTATCTCTTAAAAATGTGAAAAACATATACTATTATAACCAGAAACAAAATAGTGAGCAGTTCATGTACACTACTTGTTGCCAACCGAAAAACCCTCAGTCACTGCTTCTGTTAACTACGATTGTAGAGGCTAAAGCGGTACGAGATAAAATCATAGTGTAAAACTTATACAGGTGGTATTTTAATTTGGGTTGTATGAGTTCTTGATATGAGTAATTTCCAATGTAATGCTGTGTACTAAAAAAAATTGTGTAAATGAAACCGGCAAGAAAAAAGATTGGAGAATTTTACTTATCGTCATTAGAACTTCCTGTACAAACACAAATAAAACGTCTTTAAATATTTTCATGAAGATGGTTATGTTCGTACTTTTTAGAGTTTTATTTAATTTTTTATTGAGTTTATTTGGCATACCAAAACACCATCAACTGTTTTTGTGGATACATCTTAAGGAAAATCATGGCTGTAAGTTGTGAATATAGACGTACTTTGATTTTTATTCTTTTCATCTTTTCATGTAAAAATTTGAGGGACATAATCTGTTTTGTAGAAATATGTCTTTATTGTAATTAAATGAGAAAACTCTAGATAAACAAAAAATGCATTTGGAATCTTACCAACGTTAAAACTTTTAATGAAACAAAGTGTTTTTGCTAGTTTATGTTTAAGTATGTTTTACACGAGACGGTAATTAAAAGCCGATTACCAATTTGAATTTCCTTATACAGAGACACAAAGCAACTTGGAATAAATGAAAAGAACATGTTTTATTATAATGTGCGAAGTAAGAAATATATGCAATGAGATTTTTGTGAATTTCAGTTAGAAGAAAATATTACAACAAGAAAACACCTGTACTAATTACATCATGGCATAAAAGATCACAAGTTACGTAAAATTTCTCTGGGTCTTACAAATTACTACATGTGATAGTAATGCTGGGTGTTGTTTAATGTCGAGTGTTGGGGGTCATTGACTGATGGCCCCATGTTCGAACCACAATGTATTGCTGAACACGTTACATGTTTTTAATTGTAGGGTGTTTTAACTACCTTAATCAGTGTCGTTATTCGGTTAAGAATAGTTACTTAAGAATGGTAACTGTTGCTGATAGTTGTCCGTATCTATTTAACAGTTGTAAATAAAGAGTGGCTCTGTCTAAAACTTAGGAAGGATTTGAAATGGATGTTCATACCTTCTATCGCATAATGTGCCGTTTCTTTAGCTTTTGTTTTGGAGACATTACTTCGGATGTTTTGAATAGCTCTCTGTTAAGAAAAGTTTTATTATTATTATTCTCACAACCATCGCTAGTATCTCGTGTTGTGAGGACACTACTTCGAACACTTCCATGCCTGTTCTCTCTTCACTTATTATAGACGTGAAGGCTGTCCATGTTATTATGTTGTTTTGTCACCATGTTTTTTTTTTTATCAGCCTCCTTTT
This sequence comes from Carcinoscorpius rotundicauda, assembly GCA_011833715.1. Taxonomy (NCBI): domain Eukaryota; kingdom Metazoa; phylum Arthropoda; class Merostomata; order Xiphosura; family Limulidae; genus Carcinoscorpius; species Carcinoscorpius rotundicauda. Next base: position 34,783,573 of record CM022402.1, read on the forward strand.
TCTCTTTCATTTAGCCTTTCGTTCCATCAAGTTTCAGAATAAATTTACGTATTTTATGCCATAAACACAAACGAAACATTAAGATAAACATTAATAAGTGTATTATGAGAAATACCATGTGTGAATCTCTTGGTTACTATTTTATCAATGAATAGAGGGCCGAACGCCCTCACCACCTGGTCATTACTACATTACAAGTTTTGTTGCACTAAGTTGTTAACGGATTTTCTTTCCGGTTATCACAAAGTGTAGTCAGCTGTAAATTTGAGTTGAGCGTAAATTATATTCATAAATTTCATTTTCGCTAAAAATAATATTTACATTTTAATAGCTGTGGTTCTGTTTTTCATACTTACCGAAGCAACCTTAAACTCTAAAATTGTGTTTTCCTTACAACAGAGCCACATCGGGTTATCTGTTGAGTCTAGCAAGGAGATTTGAGAATTTTTTTGTGGTGTTGTAGGTCTGAATGCTTCCCGCTGCACCAGCAGCAGACTGTAGAAATGGCACATATTCATTGATTTATAATAAAGACAGATTAATATTTACATTAAATGTTGCTATGAGAAAATATTAAGAACTCTTTGAATACTCTGTCACTAGCGAACAGTAGGATTCATCGTCCCATTACAACGCCCTCACCGCTTAAAGAACGAGCTTCTTTATTGTGACGGAGATACGAACCTGCTATTCGCATATTATGAGGCGGGTGTCATAACCACATTGACAAACCGGGCCGTTTTACCATGAATCTGCGACAAGAATAAAACATGCAAATACCGTTTTCTCAACAAAACATAAACAATCTATAATAAATACATATGCTGGCCATATGTACACACATCATACCAATTTCTTCTGCTCCCTTACTACTAGCTATTTAAAAAGGCGAGAAACGTTAATTGAATGATTGATATTTTGAAATGAAGCACAAATTTACACAACTGGTTATCTTTGCTATGCACACAACGGATATTGAAGATTCTCAGTGTAACTATTTCTTGAACAGTGAAAATTACGAAACGGGTAAAAGAAGGAAATAAAAAGCATATAATACAGTATCTTCTTATTGATATCCACATTAAAATCTTTTCGATATTTTGGATATTACTCCCAGTGGCAAACGGTATATATATAGACTTACAATATTAGAGATCTGGTTTCGATACCCGTCATAGACAGAACGAAGAGAACCAATTGTGTAGCTTTATCTTAACTTTATAGACAGACAAAGGTTTGGTTATATACATATATTTGTTTTACCAGGATAACAAAAAGAATGACTGAGAACAAGCCTAAAACCTTGAATTACGCCCAGGAAATCTCCAAAGAAAAAGGTAAAATATCTTTATTTTTTGTTTGTCTAGTACTAAAAGTACTAGCAAAATCTTTTAAAGTTTGTGAAATGCTTTCCTAAAATATTTATATCATCATATACTAGACCCGAAAAGAAAACCGTTTCTTCCTCCCACTTACCAAAGTTACACCAATTGCAAAACTTCAACAGAAGCATCGAATGTATGGAATTAAAAAAACAACCCAAGTTCAGTTTCTTCTCTTTGCCAGAACAATCACCAAAAGATTTCTCAATCAATTTCAATTCAAAATTGGAGAAAATAAATCTGCAAAGAAAATATTTCATATCAAAATACTTATTTCACATCATGAATTTCCACTTTCTAAAACTAAACTTCTTGTTCCTTTTCAATCATTAAACAAAATCAGGTAACTTATTCAAAAACGAAACAGTTGGATTATCTTTACGAAAGCAAACTGAACTTGAGTTTCGTTTCAACCTTTTAATTAATCAATTTACTTATCGCAATAGTGACGATAATTGTATAATTTCTGCAGATCGTGTACCAGTATCATATCTACTAGGATGTAATAAATCAGAATAGTCTCACGTTATTTAATGGAGAACAATCGCTACAGTATACATGTGCCTTTTGGCTGTTACATCTAAAAAATTTAAAGAACCGGTGTAATAGTTTTAGAGGTAAAGCTCATTATCATCAGTTAACAATAATTTTCAATACTTGAAGAAGATGAAAAAAAAGTCACGTTTAATTTAATCAAAAATTCAAAATATACTCAGAATATTCAGCTGATAAATGCGACTAATCATGTAGTTGTTGAAAATAAATATTCTGAGCTCTTGTTAGAATAAAGAAAGATGACATGAGTCTAACATTTCAAGCCATAGTTATAGAGAACCATAAGAAAAATCCTAGGCATTAGGAAATCGACACATATTTGTGCACCTAACCAGGTACTTACCAAACCAAAGTAAGTTGAAAAGGATCAAAACGTAGAAAGCAAACCATGATTATTACAGGGCAAATATATTGAAGACAAAGTAAAATCTTGTTCATCATCTTGTTGAGATCTAACAGATATGTTTCTTTAAAAGGATTGGAAACAAATAAAAATATATTGGACTGTATTTTAAGAAAGAATGAGTTATCGTTACTTTATGAAAGAATATAAAATAATCTGACAACTTGAACAGACTACACACAGATAAAATGGGACAAAAATCGAATCTCACATCATAGCCAATCAATTCTGCAAACTTAGTGGAATCACCAAGTTACAACCAACACCACGATCGGGTAATAAAGGATTAAAAAAATGAAATCGTTTGCATCACTCTTATTCCGTAGATGTACATGTCAACGAACATTCGAATTAAACATCACCTTCACGTGCTTATCTTGATTATGCGAGGCTAAACACCAAAGCAGGGAGTGTGTACGTCGTGTTGAATTCCTACACTTCTAACATTTATAAACATTCCTGTACCATGTCGAATAAGCGAATTTCAGATTAAAAAAAAATTATGACATATCCTTACAAAGAAATACGTCTCTGTTTCATGATTCATTAAATCTGTTTAATTTTTGTTATTTCCAATTGTTCCCGAATGTCGTTGGCTCTCATACTTCATGGTTAACAGAATATTTTAAATTATGTTTTTTTTTTCTTTTGTAATACTCTGCTATGACCAAATTTTCAATATTTTAAAGTCTTCTACGATATTTTAGATCACGTTTTATTTCTCCATTATAGTTTCTTCCATGGAAAAACTCATTTATAAATTAAGTATTTTCTCTTAACCGTATGTTGCTTTTTGTATTACCAAAGATCTACTTTATCTTTTTTATCGATTAATATATAAGAAAAGATATTTGTTGATTTTCAACCCGTTAAACAAAATAATAATTAAACCTGTAACATAAGGCACAAGAAACATTTCTTCTAATGCTTCAGTAAAGAAGCACTTTAGGCTAATATAATAATGAGTTGGAATAATACTTAAAGATATCAGTTAAAATTTCATTTAATAAAAAATAAAGTAGATTCTTATTTGGATGGATAGTGATGTTTCAATAGGATAGAAGCTGACTTGTTTCCTACGGCAACTTACTCTGCGAAAAGAGAATATTTAAAAATGGACTTGATAGTAAATACCAATAAACTTAATTGCTATTATTATAATACTCGAAATATAAAACTTAAAATCGATAACTTTATGCCACTGGCAGGAATAGAGAATTTTGATATAATGGAAATAACTGAAACATGGTTGAACGTAAATGTTTTTGATATATTTTCTTTTAAAAATAGGGAGTTTATGGTTATTTAAAATGAATGGAATATTAAAGATAGAGCTGAAGTGTGGGTTACATTTCAGTCAAATTAAGGATATTAGATTGGGAATAAAATCTATTTCGGTCGTTATTAGTGGATAAAAACGGAAAGGCCTTTCAGTGGGAATGTCATAAAAACCATAATGGTACTGATGAGATTAGTTGTTGTTTTGAATTAACCACAAAGCTACACAATGGGCTATCTGTGCTCTGCGAAACCCGGATTTTAGCGTGTAAGTCCGCAGACATACGGCTGAGCCACTGGGGGGCTATGAGATTAGTGAGAATCTTTACAATCAAATTAAGATTTCAGCTCTTAATGAAATCATAATGTAAAATATATATTGGGTAATATTAAAGTCAAACCATGAAGGAGAAATGCTTTTGAAAACTGTTGAGCTTCTTAAGCAATTAGTCAATAAATCTATTAAAACAATGCTATTATATTTTTATTTTTAATTTCTAATACAGAAATGATAATGAAAATTGTGGAATATCTGAATGGATATGATAAATGCTCTCTTAGATGCAATGTTTTGTTGCAAATAGAGATAAATAACGATATTTGGGTCATAATTTAAAATAAAAATTGAAAGGATGCAACAAGAATAATCTGTTCTGAATTGGTCAAACGAGTTATTTGGTGACACTGATCAGATGCATAAACTTTTTAAAGGTAAATTCTTCATTATTCAATGTAAACATATTCCTTATAGAATGAAAAGTGTAGTTGTAAGGAAACAATAAACAGGTTGACTTACACAGAATTTAAGAGATAGGATTTAGTAAAACGGTCATAAATTTCAAGAAATTTGAATTGACTGGAATGACACCAGATTCATAAGATCAAAAAGTTGGTAAAACAATAAATGAAAGTATCAAAAAGGAAACATGAGAAAAGATGTTCTGCAGATCTAAGAAGTACATTAAAAGAAAAGAAAATGTTTTGTCATACATGGAGATGAAGAAATTTATCAAACTGTTTTCTCGACATGAAACAAGAGTTGTATTGGTCTGATGAAACTGTTTGAAATTGAAAGAAGAGTTGTTATTGTGCTGATGCATGCTTGTTTTTTTCCATATTTTCCAATGAAAATAGTAGAAATATGGGACATAGGTGTAACTTATGGAAGAGTAGGAGTCAATTTTAGCTAAAGCAGTTTCAATAATTTAAGAAGTTGGTTGGCCTTTTGGATCGGTTATCTTTAGACGTTGTAGAAGAAGTGAATGAAAGTGTAAACAAAACATTTGATAAATATGTGAATGATAACGACTGGTTGTAATTCTTTTAAAATTATTATAATTTAATTTAGATGATGATACATTCGAGATTGACTGATGTTTTCCGAAAATGTTATGTAAATAGACGTGTCATTGTGTGCATGTCATATTGCAAAATCTATGTTATGAAAATTAAGAAATTGTTAAAAAGAAATACGTCCTGATTATTTCATTGTAATCATGTTACCGAAAATCATTATTGAGTTAATTTAATATCTAAGAGCGAGTTTTAATTATTCTACAGTGTCATCCTTTTCTAGGATGGTTTAATTGAATGGTAAGGAATGTTAATTAACTGGTAAATTGCTTATTTAAACTGACTGTATTAATTATATTCATGCTGATGAGATATGTACCAGCCAGACTTTGTGGAACTGTAACATTTTGTCATCAGTCACAGCAATCTTTCTCTAGTCATTTTTACATGTATAAAGATAGTTACATTTTATAATCAAACTACCTGTCAGGGCTGAAAAACTGTTACATTCAATGAAGCTTTCAGGATTCATTCCTCTGCAGCAAGTCTGTCTTGAATTCTGTTGGTTTTATTTCAACTTTTTACTACTAAATCCAATACAAATTTTTTTATAATACATTAAATACAATAAGGAATAGAATTTAAACTTCTCTTACTTTACAATACTAAACACAAACGTAACATATATCCGTACACAGATAATTACTATTTGCAATGAAAATGCCATTTGAAGTGCTTTTGCATAAATTTAGTTGTCCTTCCGATTCGAAATACACAGGGTTGTCAAGCATGTATTATATCATTTTTATTATTCTGTTGCTGATTTCTGTGGTGTTTTCCACGCTGACATTGGCGCTACTTAATTCTATAATTACATCACCAGGATCAAGTATCCCAGTGAGCGAAGTCAGTGTTTCATAATCTCTCATTAGGGTTACGAACACTCCTGAAACTATTAAAACAATATATATGCATTTTACACTTTGTAGTGATTCCTACATGTTAGTACGTCTGTCACTAAACTAAAATTTATCTATGAATAGCTAATTTGCTTTGTTCAACGATGCTAGTGAGGTTAGACACAAATACAAAATATCTTGAAAAAATATTGTCCATATAAGGAAACAAAATGCTTGAAGATTTAAATCGCGTTAACCAATAGAAATCCTTCTTCCATTAAATTATCTTCTTCTCGTTGATGATTTAACAATTGCAGATGGTGAAACTGATTTTTTCTTATTACTATTTATCATTTTCTATAGGTAAGTATTTCCTAAACTGACAGTTCAGTGTTTCTAACAAATTAATCATAACAGTTATATTGAATATTGTTTAACTATTTTTGGCACATAAAATAACAACCCATTTCTATTTTTTCTTTTTTCTTCTCTTTTCATAACATAAATAATTCTGAAAGTAACAAGAAATCAATGAAAGACACGCAGAACAGCGACTTACAACTATGAAGGCTTAATTATGTCACTGTTGGTGTTACAATATACCTTGAGCAAGTGGGTCCTTATTGATTGTGTTCAATTTGTACATTGTTTACCTGACTTATCCCTCAAATTATAAACTTGTTCTTGGCTGTTAACCGCATTTGGGGAGACAACATATGAGGTCATATTGAATAATTTCTGTTTTTTCTTATTGAAACTGTTAAATGAAAAGGGTATGGAACTGCAGCAGTCTAAAAAGGACAATGGTTTTATTCAGTAATTAACTTCCGTCTTGTTCATCAGTTTAAACCCTAGAACTGCTATGCACAGTTATTCCATGAGTGAAGAATATGCTAAAATATACATAAATCAATCTGTCATGACACTTCTGTGTAAATCTGTATGCGTGCACATTTAATCTTATCAAAGGTCTATCAGCACTATGCTTACCCTAACTGTTTTATTAACTTTATTTTTCAAACTTTTTCAGTGCAACTTGTAAAACTAATAAAGTTTGTTTGTTTGATTTTGAAATTCGTGCAAAGCTACATGAGGGCTATCTGCGCTAGCTGACCCAAATTTAGCAGTGTAAGACAAGTGGTAATGCAGCTAGTTATCATCACCCACTGCCAACTCTTGAGCTTTTCTTTTACAAACGAATAGTGCGATTGACCGTCAGTTATAATTCCCCCACGGTTAAAAGGCAAGCATGTTTGGTGTGACGGAGATTCGAACTTACGACCCTGGGATTACGAGTAGCGTGCGTTAACCACTGGACCATGTCGGGCCCAAAACTATTGAAGTGAAATTTAAAAACACTGAGATAAATTGTTTCAGTTACGATGCAAAACCTGCTAGACCAAATAATTAAATTCAAAATACAATAACAGCAACTTCTACAGTAGGTAAATCCTGACTTTAATAACTACATCATATCGACCTTCAATATGCATCATCATCATCATTAGTTCACAATTTTTGTTACTGTAATTTTAAATAAACTGTCACCTTATTTTCTGCTGGTGAAAATTTTGTTTCTCCTATTATTAATTAATCTGGAAATAATACTTTGAACACAGTGTCTTTTTTAAATTTGCACTCACGAAATACATTAATAATCTAGATGTTTGGTGAAGGGATTTCTGACGTGATTTGTGTAAAGAGCAGCTAAAAACAAAACGAATAGTAACAAATATGTTTATTTCTCATCTCTCAAGTTCATACATCATGCAGTGTTGTATCCTACAGATTGTGTAATTATTGTCATGATTCATGGCATGTGCACGATTTAGTAACGTCACGACAAGTTGCAATGTGAAGTGTCTCTTAGTTACTACACACTGGAAATTGTAATTTAAGTTACAGAGAGACATCATTTAACAATGAAGTGGTGAAAATGGTTAAAACAGATGATCTCTCCAGGTCATCTTTTACTGTGATAATAATAATAAAAGAAATGCTGTTCTGATGCACACAAGAGGCTGCTTACCTTTACTGTTCTTCAACCTTCCCTGAACAATGAAGAATCCCTATGGTTTGTTCTTTGATTGTACTTCCTCCACTGGACGTTTTTCTTCCGCTTAAATATCATTCACACGACCACACATTTCGTCCATTTCAGTGTTGTTGTGACTAGAGTTTGGTTTGGAGAAAATAAATGTTGTTAAAACACAGATTGTTGTTTTCCTTTAATACAGTCATGGATTAAAGAGGTAAGACATCTAATTAATGTCATGCCACGAAGATGATAGTAAGAAACAAAAAACCACGACATGGTTGTGAAAAGAATTCCAACGAAGCTGTATGATATACAAACTCAATACAATTTAATGCTTACTAGAAAATGTATTCTAAGTTAGAAATCGTCGCTTACTCAAAACTCATGTCAAAAACTATTGCATTTTTCACATCTAAAAATCACTATTTCTTCAAAGAGATCCGTACTGAAATTAAAAGCTAACATTATTTTATACTTATTATATTCTACTTGGACTGTGGCCAATATTCAGAGTGCAGGATTGCGTTTCTCTGTGTTTAAAATACGAGCCACAATGCAGCTAAATACAATTAGTATTTCGGTTTGCTTGCTCTAAGAAATGGCTAAAGTTTTTTATGGCAACAGTTGGTTTGTCAGTTGTTTAGAATTAGGAATGTTAAATGATTCTGACTTGCCATTTAGCCCTTGTGAGCACAGAATACCCATCAATTGAATATATCGGTATCCAGTCAGATCATGGCTTGTCTGCTTTTACACGGTGAGAATTTATGTATTAAAACAAGGTTTTTGTAAAGCAGCACATTACATTGAGTGCATGTGGTATGAAAATACGGTATCATATTTAAATCACAAAAACCTTAAACTTACGAGTCGTAACACTAGGAGGACTCTTCCTCGTCCAGAGGATCTTTTATTCCTCTTAATGTCTCCTCATTGAATGGCTCATAATTATGGTGACAACGAAATACATTCTTGAGACCGTTCCAGATACACTTCTTAAAGGATTTTTTGTGCACTGGAATAGAAGCAATACTTACATGTGATGAAAAGTACTTCAATGAAAAGTATGAATAATTATGTGCTACACTGTATTGGTGTGGAATTTTAAAGAGTTCGCAAAGACAATATTCCGTATTTTCCGGTTAATAAGCTGAGGCCATTTTTCAGCTCAGAAAATGAGGGTTTTTGCTTGTTTCCGCCCAATAAGCTGAAGCCATTTTTAAGAAGTGACAAGTTTCTTCAAAATGATTTCTTAGTCACGTTTCAGTGTCAGCATGCATGTTGTGTGTGATCATTGGCGTTCTGTAGTAAAGCAGAACGTGTTGTATTGAGACAGAGATGGAATCAATATGCCATTTGTTATTGACTCCACTCACTGAAATTTGGTAACCAATGAAATTCCAGAATTTTTACTCAGTAATTAAAATCACTAACCCAGGGTATAAATACCAGGGGTATGTAGTGGGAGTTTATCATTGTAACCTCAAAAGCCAAAGATGTCTACTCCTGCAAAAAAAAGAATGCGTTATGATGTTGCTTTTAAACTGACGGTAGTAGAGCTAGCCTTAAAAACCTCAAATAAGAATGCCGCTCGCCATTAGTGTGTGAATGAAAAACAGGTCCGTGAATGGAAGAAAGCAGAATGTGTGCTAAAAGAAATGTCGAAAACAAGTAAATGTAACCAGAAAAATCAACTGAAGTGGCCAAAACTGTTTAAGTCCCACCTGTGTAAAAACATTAAAGCCGCGATCAAAAGATGCAATACCGATATTGCAGTTATTCCCGGTGGGATGACATCTGTGATACACCTGAATCAGATAAACACACATTACCAATTTGCAAACTGAACAGTCCACTTAAGTAGTTGCAAAAATCATCCCCCATTCGTTGTAAAAAATCTATGGCCCTACCCTTACCAACTGTCTTGAGAATATATTTTTACTCAAGTGGGTTTCTCGTCATCATGAAGTAATACAAGCTACATTATTTAGTTTCAATAATATATTCTCCGAGCACCATGACAACAGTGATTCATTTATTTATTCTGATGATTTAAATACATAATTACCACAGTTACAAATCATAACCTCTTGGAAGGACAGCATTACAAAAAAGTACAACTTGGTTTTTTCACAGAAAGCAGTGTGTTGTATGCACCACTTCTAATACGGCATTAACTGACAGTGAAACTATAGACAATGTCTTAAAATCACCTCTTGCTTGTCACTGCATTGAGTTATAACATATTGACTATATGTACTCGTGTAGTTCGCAAAGCTGCAGATTGCCTGAAAGTTTCTTTAGTAAAAGATAAATTCTATGACACATCTAAACCTAAAATGACAGTAATTGAGGCAAGATCTTTAATGACAGTTCTTTCATGATCATTGATAGAACCCACGAACTTCAGATTAAGAGTCGAGTTTCCTAACCACCAGAACATGCCGGATTCATAACAGATTAACAGCAGAGGTTATGTTTGGAATATTTTGAACTGGGTGACGTTTGTAGGAGTTTAGTATGAAATTATCGAAACAAGTGTATAAACCATTAAATCTTTTATTTACGGTAATCAGTTTTAACAAACATGTTTGTTTATTTTGAACGTTATTTTTTTCCATTTCACATTTAAAGTATAGAAATAGATATCGTGAGTTTAAGTGTTCTAAAAATTTTAGTGTGATGAGTGTTGTGAAATAGTACAAAAAATATTTACCTTCTGTAATGGCTGAAAGGACAAGCATGTTTGATACGAGGGGATTCAAACCGGAGACTCTCAGATTACGAGTCACATGCCTTAATATGCTTGGCCATGCCGGACCAAAATGGATGAGTTATCCAGCCATTTACATGTATTAATGTAAAAAAGGTTGGTCCTAGAGATGAATGAGGTGCATGATATTTAGAAATGCAGTGGCGGCGCCAGGATATTTTTGTTGGGGGCTGAGGTAAACTGTGGAGGGGCTCTCTAAAATTCCATTAATATGGAGAAAAGATGGTAAATTATAATAATGTAAATACCAAGGTACATTTCAGAAAGGTGTGCTATTTTGAACTGTGTTTTCATTGGAAACTCATACTCTGATTAATAATTCATTGTTACAAATTAGAAATAATCTTTATGAAAATATGTATATTTGTAAAACAGGAAGCTCACCTATATTCCACCCAAGGTAATACATAATAATAAAGAAAATCAAGATTAGCTTAGATTGAACATTTAATGTACCATTAAGAGTAAAGCTACAAATCAAAAGAAATATAACAAAAGACATAGTTTACATAGCAGAAACAAATTGTCCCATGTGTAGTTAATACATTCTGAGGAAAAGTAAGATCACTATCAGGCTAACTTTTTATTATCATGTCGTGTTTATCGTCAATATTACTTCAAAACAATGCCCTTGTTCTGGTCATTGGCAACATGTGTCTATAACAGTATCAATATCAAGTTGTTTTTCCCTCCTGGAGTTTACTGATATGAAAACAAGGTTGCTGGTGGTGGTTGTTACCACTGCTGTTGTGCAAGTATGTTTTGAGAAGCTTCAGACATGAGAAACTTTTCTCACAAGTAGCTGAAGTGATAGGCAAGGTCATAGCAATGCATACAAGTTTGTGGAGATCCAACGACAATTTCAAAATTCATTCTAGAATTGTTTAGAAATATTATTTGGTCAGTTAACATGTAAGACTATTATCTAATCATAAGTGCAACATTAGTTGGATTGTAAGCCACAATTTTAAGTTATGCCACAATCATCAGTACAATTTTGGATGGCTGATACACAATGCAAAATGATCTTACAAAGGACACAACACCAACTAAATGTTTCATAGTTTTGACTTGTACACAATACACTTATACATGCATGCTATGCTTTACTTTTCAATGAAAGATAAATGAAGTTAATGGGTAAATACCTGTGAAACCTCTGGTTTATCCAGTAAAATCCCTGATGATTTGTTGTTACTCGAAATCAACGTGGTTGTCTGATCTTTGTCAAAGCTCAAGATAGAATGGCATTACACATGGTGCGACAATACAGCACGAGTTTCAGTACATTCAGTAAATTGCGGTGGGACGCATGACACATACTTCTGTCTTAATGAAGACGTTGAGTTCTACAGATCTGTGTCTCTTTGATGTTAATTGTTAAGTAACAATGACGATTGTGTTTTCCATATTTTATGAATATATGTAGGTAACAATATTGGGGGTGGGGTGGAAAACTGAAGGATAAAGCTCTGCAAAAGTGGTGTCAGAGAATATTTTACAATTTTAAAAATATGAAAGTTTTATATCGCCACATGGTTATCAAATGAGAACTAAAGATTGGCAAAATGATGAAAGTTGATCCACGAAACTTTCTTCTTAAGTTCAAGACTGGCTGCAGTATGTATGTTAGTTGGCTCTTTTTAAAATTCTTCGACAAATACTTTTTTGACATGAACAATAAGCAAAAGAGTCATTGAGATTTTGGTCAGTCATCTTGAAGTTAAAATGGTCATTGTTTATAGTGCAGAAGTATTGTAAATATTTTCCTTTGAGATTGGCTTATTGTTGGATATATATAAGGCTGTTTAGTGTTATTTTTTATTTTGTAAACTTAATATTTAATAATTGTTTATTCATGATAGGAACAAAAAAGTGTAAGTTGTGAAAATTTTCGATACATAACTCTACGAATCACAAGTTGTGTTACAGTCACACTGTTTCTAGGTGTTAGAATATTGTTAATGTCAAGATGCTCGAATGTTCACTATTTGTCTTGTTGTTGTGAGTAATGTCATGCTGGTAAGTCTATCATGTAACTTATAAAAAGTTCAAGGCCTCCATTAATAAACTATAAATATAGACGATCAAGTGAGTGCAAGTAAAGCTCAGCACAGTGAATAATAATGTTCAGTCAGAAAAAAAGAAAACAGAAGTTAGCCATAATGTAAGTCACTAGCCATAACGGGCAATATTATAAAGTGAGTTCTACAGTTTAATAGAGATAAGGAGAATAATTTGTCTTGTCAAAGGGTATTCTAAAGTAATTGAACTCATCTTTGCAGATTTTAATGAAAGGAGACAATTGTTTAAATTTCAGATACAAGTGTGGTAATAACTTATTAAAGTATCATAAGTGAATTTATTGCAGTTTATACAGCAAGAAAAATAATTCATCTTATCAATTTGATGCTGCTGTAATTGAAAGAAAATGAGGGCTTTTTTCAATAAAAAAAGAACTATTTAGAGTTTTAGATAAAACTGTAATGTGCTATAGCGTAAAGAATATTTTGTACATATATATCGTATTTATTTTGAATATATTACTTTGAAACAAGTGGATTGTGTTCTCTCTGATTATTGTTCAAAGTTACTGCCAATAAGCCACAGACACGTAATGTGGAGGAATCCTCAAGCCTCAATCTACATATGTAAAATTATGACAGAAATACAGCATTGGATCAGAATGACAATCTGTTAAATTTTATTACAGTATTAGATCAAACAACAAACTGCTTTAACTTACTACAGTATTAACTGAAATATTGAAACAATACTTATATTACAAGTTAATAAATTATTAAGTTTCCTTTTCAGTTATGTAATTAAAATAGAATTTTTACAAGACAACACAGCATACAATAATTAGTTATTATCGTTAACTATAAATGTATTCAAATAAACAAGTTAAAGGTTGAAAGACGACGATGTAGTTGTTTCAACACATTCTTCTCCTGAAACATACAATAATAAAAAACAGTAAGCTTTAACAATTCACAATATTCACTCTTTCAGTAGCTTAAAATGACTTAAAAGTAGGCCAAAATAAGACTGTCTTTGTTAAAGTACAATACTTCTACTATAATGAGTGAGAAAGAATGAGTCACTATACTTAAAGCTTGTAACTTTTTCTGTGGCCAATTTTAAGATGTGAGAACTAAATTATCTTTTGGAAATTCTCAAATATTTTAAAAAGACAAATCAAACATTAAAATAACTAACAATGATTTAAACATACTAAAAATGAGAAGAATCCAGATTACAGGCAGAAGTCTCAAGTAAGAAGAGCATATAACAGTATTTCAACTACATCTTGACAAGGCCATAATTTTACTTATTACCAGAGTTCATTATAATGACTGGTTATAAGACATTTACTGTTATGTAATTTTACTGCTAAGTGTCATGCTCTGTCAGTTATGGCATTCAAGAAAGAAACTATGAACTGTTAGTGAAACCCTCACAGAATGTTCTCAGAAGAAGGGGTGTGTAAGGTAAATATCTAAGGCTGTGTTTTAAACTAGTTAAATCAAACTTCTTTAGTATCCTCCACAAGAGTCAACTTTAGTGTCTCCAAATATTTAATGACAAAGCTAAAAAGTGGCTAAAGGTTCAACATGAACAGCAAGTAGGTGGTTCAAGTAAAAACGAACAAACAAAATCTACATGAAATTATAAATGGTGAAATTAGAAAAACAGATTAATGTGACATCTACTGTTCCCACAAATTTAAATGATCCAAACTTAAGACATAAAATGAAGAAATGAAGTTTTTTGTGGTTTTGCGCTCTTTAGAATTAAGCACAAAGCTGCACAATGGGCTATCTGTGCTCTGCCCACCACGGGTATGAAACCCGGATTTTAGCGTGTAAGTCTGCAGACATACCGCTGAGCCACTGGGGGACGTGGTTTTGTGTGTGTTTTTTTTCACAATAATCACAAATTAAAATAAGGAATATTATATATATACATATATATTATCAGCAAAACACCCTTCAAGTATGTTAACTTAGTATCTACTCTACCTACTTCTCTATGTTTCTTTGCAGTGTTTAAATATACACAATACCACTCACACTACCAAAACAGCATGACAATTACAACTACAAACCTATGGAAATACAGGGATATCAAACTGTAAAACAACTTTAACATCTTCCAGACACCACAACTGCACAGGCAGTGAAAGAAGCAACCACATCATTCTGATTAAAAATTTAAAAATCATTTCGCCTTCATCATCCAATAATAAAACTTTTAATTATAAAAAAACTTATTGTAAATGAATTTCCAACTCTACATAGTAACACAACACCAGTTACATTTGTTCTAAATAACTTGTATAAATCTAATAGAGTTTGGTTTGATTTGACTTTTGCACAAAGCTACACAAGGACTATCTATGCTAACCATCCCTAATTTAGCAGTTTAAGACTGGAAAGAAGTCACCTAGTCATCACTACCAACTGTCAACTCTTTCACCAACAAATAAAGGGACTGACCATCACATTATAATGCCCCCACGGCTGAAAGGGTGAGCATGTTTAATGCTACATGGATTCAAACCCCCTTCTGATAGAGAAACTGTATCACTGTAATATTTATATTGCAACCTACACCCATCCTAACATTTATTACCTATTTCACTTTTTTATGAAATGTTGGAACTTTCTGAATTTCAAAAAGTGTTTGTATGTTTTATCTTGTTTAACATATCTTACTAAAGATGAAGTACATGTTTATTCCAAAGTGTTCAAATATCAAATGTCTGTTACCAACTCAAGTGTCAAATGTTTGATGTTAAATTTACATTTATTCATCATGTTAAATTTAAATACAGTAAGCAGTTTGTAGTATTAATTTATCATACTGATACTGTAACATAACATAAGTGATTAAAGTTATCCATCTTACCATTTATCACATCTTGACGTTTCTTTTCTTCGGGCTTCATTAAAGGTAGAACATTAATATTCACATTTTCTTGCCATCTGGGAGGATCGTTTTCTGTTTCCAAGTCTGAATCATCAAACTGGTGAACATGAGAAGACAAAGAAGACCCTGAAGAAGGCAATGGTCCAGTGGAAGGAACGAATCCTGGGACTGAGTCAGCATGTGTTCCTCCTGGAGTTTTGTGTACCATTTCTTGAGAGTTGCTTGGACTATCAAGACTTCCAAGAAAGAATACCTCCAGTTTTAGTGTAATTCGAGTAACATCAAAAGAGCACAATTAACACATGATACTAACTATGATACTCAGACAGCATTACAAATGCCTTATGATTATTCCTCTAACAGAATTCAATTATAAATTTTTACAATTTTGTCATCAATGTGCCAATAATATAATTTAACAATATTTGGAAAAAAAAAAGCTCAATTTATATAATAAATTTCGTTTCCATTATATTATACTTAACAGGAATGACTCTTATTTAAATGCTCTGTTTTTCATACTAAATCACACACTTTAAAATATGGATTTGTATTTAAACTATTTCTTTAGTTCTTTTGTAAATTGCAATTTTAATTCCAATTAACATTTGGCCAAACCTAAAATATTGAAAAACAATGCTAAAATCACAATGCTCAAGAATTCAAGTTCTATAATAAACAAAGATCCTACATTACTACAAGGTAATCTCTGGCTGTAAAACACTGAGATAATATAACTAAAATTACAGTCAATCTTACAATATAACATCAAGAGGTTTGGTAAATTTATTAATATTTAATATAAACATAACCAGCACTTTGTGAAAATAACCAAAATGCAGTATTAACTCATTTCTTTATGTGCATATTCAGTTTATACGAACATATTACTACACCAGTTACCTAACATTCTATACCTGACACCACTTTTATTTTCAATGAATTCTGCCCCCCAGTGGCTCAGCGGTATGTCTGCGGACGTACACGCTAAAATCCGGGTTTCGATACCCGTAGTGGGCCGAGCACAGATAGCCCATTGTGTAGCTTTGTGCTTAATTCAAAACAACAACAACATCAATGAATTCTAAAAATTATGGTTAAATTAAATGCTTAAAAATAAGAACCATAACTATTCAAACAATCATCATAAACTTGTGTCACCTCCAAAGAATCGAGTTTGTTCTGCTGCCTACAATGCAATATTAAAACTATTTTGTTGTTTGTTTTTTTTGGCATGTATTGTCATTTCTAATAGTATAATTTTAAAAGCCACATTGTTAAGAAAACATCTCATAGTAAAAGTCTCAAACAAAACCAATATATTTGAAGAGTTTGTGATTATCACAATATTTACCTTGTAGATAAGCTTGAATCAGAAGAGCTTCCTGAATTGTTGAGGTCTGAAACATTCTTCTCATCAACTTCTGCATCACTGAGGTACAAAATCAATTTTAAAAACTTAAAACACCAAAAAAGCTGCATATCTGCAATTTTGTTTTACATATGTTGTTCCAACTTCTACAAATGAACAATAAAAGAATTTCAAACCTTTTTGATCTGGGAATATTTGGGTCGCTCCGTTTCCTTAAAGGTGCATGACTTTTTCTCTGTAAGATAATAATAAAAAAAGTTTGGTCAGCATGCTGTAAGACTTACCAAGCAGATAAGCCCATAAATGGATAAAAATTCTAATCTTAAAAATGAAGTCCAATGTCAGTATCATTATGGCATGAAACTTGAAATTAAATGTACAAAGTCTGATTGATGACAATATATATGCATTTTTACACCAGCAGATTTTCCATTTATTACTCTTAAGTAACAAAACCTGAATTTTTTTTTTAAATCAAAGTATACCTAAAATATTACCCTATTTAATTTTCATGTTATGTGAATAATTAAGAGCAGTTGGGTTAAATGTTTAGAAAATATGTCTGTCTTTTACGCAAGATAAAGATAAATGGAATTATAAACATCATACTGCAGCTGAAAACACAATAAAAACTATGTTAATAATTTATACATGGTATTACCTAAAATATATTAGCCTATATGAATAAAAACAAAAATCAAGAGAAAAATAATACTTTCAAGTAATTACTTTAGGTTTACTTCTACCACTGCATACCTATTTCAGTCTAACACTTGTAGAGCTTATGTAAAAAAATAAAAGTCTTAACATTTACATCATGATAAATTTAGTTACTTTTACTATACAGTCATGTAATTCTAAGTTTAAGGTAACTAAAAGACTTAGCATATGACCAAGCTGAAATATTTTTATCACATTAATCCCATTTAACAAGGAAATAGCATTATAATTGTTCTCTATTCTCAGGGTGCAGACACATTCAAATATTTCACATGCAGATCAGTATAAATATAACAGTACTGTCTGTTATATGTCTGTGTAAATACTTCACAGGGTATGGATGGATCTTCACGAAAACTGATATGGGTCCATGGACAAATACAAAATTTCCATTTTGCAGGGTTTTTTTAAAACTTCATGCCAAATTTGAAGATACACCAATAGGAGCAAAGTGGTTCAGTTCATGAGGAGATACATTCAAATTTACAGTTTCAAGTTTTGTGTTTTGCTGTTTTTATGGATAATATGTTGTTTTTAAATTATACATACACAAAATAACTTTTCACGTCCTAAGCTAACCTTTCATTAATCACAAATTTACATAACTTCCATCCAGGGTATGGGTACACGTGCTAATAAATTTATGAAATGTTCATTTCTGCTAACAGCAATTAGATGTTATTAAACTAGTCATAAATTAAAAATTCTAAAGGGCCAAAAAGGAGTTTATTATATATCAAGGATGTCCCTTCTGGCTCCAAATTAAAACCACCCTTTTCTATTCTTGTATTAATCCAATCTTTTCTTGAACTCAGTTTAATTTCATGCCTCCACTGCCATTGAAAGCAGCTCATTCCAAATCCCAAAGACTGTTTAGAAAATAATACTGTCTAAACTGCAGTCAACTTCTACACTGCCAAAATTTTAGCTTATGACTCCTTGTTCCATTGTTTTCATTGCTAAACACAAAACGTTTGATGGATCTATATTAAAAATACCTATAAACACCTCAATTAAATCCCACCTGATCCTTCTCCTTCCCACAGAAAACAAGTTTAGAAATTTTAGTCTCTTTTCTAATGACCATCCCACCATATCAGGTATCATCATAGTGGCTCTTCTCAGGACTTTCTCCAACAATTAAATGTCCTTCTTAAGGAATAGAGCTCAAAACTATATACAATACTCTAAATAAAGCCTTTCAAAAGATCTATACAGTGAAACAATAATACCCCTTATCTTGTATTCAATATGTTTATAGATGCTACTCAAAATTACAGTAGCCCCATTTATAACTACAATACTTTGTTTAGATGCTCTAAGCAATTTTTATATCACAACACCAAGATCTTTTTCTTCAACCACAGTATTGAACTTATTCCCATGTAAATTGTAACAACAATTTGAACTGTGAAAATCCACATGAATCACTTTACATTTTAGACAGCTAAACATCATCTATCACATACTGGCCAAATACATCAAATGACTTAAATCTCCTTGTAAGTCTCCTGCACCTTTTATACAATTAACCAACCCCAAAATTTTAATGTTGTCTGTAGACTTCAATAATTTTGTAAGCCATTCAAGAGTCAATGTCATTAATATAAATCACAAACAGCAAAGGACCCAGTCCCAGTGCAGAGTCTTGAGGCACACCACTGGTAACTGTGATCCAGTCAGATCTAATTACATTTATTACTACTCTCTAGTTTCTACTCTTCAGCCAATTTTCTATAAAATTTAATAATATTTCTCCCATATTCACAGATTAATTTTAGTAACAAGTCTTTTGTGAGGCACCTTATCAAATGCTCTCTGAAAATCAAGGTAAACCAAATTCATAGCATTCCTTTCACCAACTCTTGCAATAACATCCTCAGTGTCAGAAGATTTGTTAAACAAGACTTTACCTTAGTGAAAATACAGTGGTTCCTTGATACTAATAACCAACTTTAAGTGAACATGCAATGCATCTTTAATCATATTCTCCAAAACTTTTACAATTACTGATGCAAGACTAAGTAACCTAAAATTCCCTGGGAAATGTTTTTTACTTCCTCTAAATACTGGACAAACATTAGCCAATTTTCAGTCTTCTAATACTTTTCCACTACAAAACAAGCTATGAAAATATTAGCTAGTAGTTCACAAATAAAGTCGTTAAGTTCCTTTAAAATTTTAGAACAAAATCTGTCTGGTGCAGAAGGCTTGTGAATTTTTAGGTTTCACAACTTTGTACCTGCACCTTACTTCATAAAAATTGAAGAGAAAATTTAATAACCAAGGCCATCTTCCAAATATCAATTTTTTTTTTTTTATGAGGTTCAAATCCACTCTATCATATTGCTTATCCATCACATACCTAAAGAATTCCTTATTGTTTAATTCGCAGCCAACCCTCTTTCTTTTAGTGTTTGCCCTTTTAACTTCCTTTTTAACCCGGTCTTGATTTCCTATAGTCCTCCAAGTCATTGTTTTCAGGAAGCTAAAATTTCTTGAATCAATTATGTTTATACACTGACTGAACAACCTGGCGTTTGGATTAAACTAAGCAGTGTTCTGACAACGAGAACTTCCCTCATCACATGGATGGTCAAATTGGCTAAAGATTTCACATCAGTTCTACGAGCAAAAACATTTGGTGGGCAAGAAGCACTGAATTTTTACATATCAGTACATGTTACTGTAAATTGTGTATCACAGTTATAAGAGTCATACATTATTGGTAACATGATGTACATGTGTTAGACCATGTTTCACTTGAATTTAACCAACATGTACAAGTTCCAGGTGTGACCAACCTTACGTAATACATATACACATCTTCTGTGTACTTCATCATTGCGTGGACTCTCTTACTGCAAATATAACAGCCTTTTATAAGCATTTTATACTGAATGATCACAGTATAAGTACGAGTACAATAGCCTTTCACAAACGTTTTATACTGAACGATTACAGTAAATAAGTACTACAAACTATCTTAAACAATTTGTATTAAATTAAAGTTAATATTTCATGATAAAATATAGGCAAAATTTACATTTACAAGAAAATAGCTATGTTGAACTTTATATTACAACGTATTTAATGTTTGATTTGATTTGGTTATCTGGCAGTCTACATTTTACAATAATTAATCAAT
This sequence comes from Carcinoscorpius rotundicauda, assembly GCA_011833715.1. Classification (NCBI taxonomy): domain Eukaryota; kingdom Metazoa; phylum Arthropoda; class Merostomata; order Xiphosura; family Limulidae; genus Carcinoscorpius; species Carcinoscorpius rotundicauda. The sequence goes on from CM022402.1 coordinate 34,804,369, forward strand.
GTACATGTTCACAAGATCTAATCAAGTTTCCAGAATGTAAAAGATCTGCAGATGTTATAGGATTAAAACAGACTCGTGTGTTACACAGCTGATTGAAACTACTCTTACGCGACATAAATCATGAGGTTTTATTGAGAGTTGTACTATTCACAGAAAACAAGAGAAGATCCTCAATAGTTGTGGGAACTTGAAATTCTTTGTGCAAATATTAGAGTATATTAAATCATGACTTCTTTTTTTATTAACTATATTTTTGTGCGCTAGCGTGGGGTGCACGTACACCCGATTCGATTTTATTATTCATCAACGTCTTTACAACAACCTACCCTCAAACTGAAATTATTTTAGGCAGGATTAGAGTAAATTAACGATACGTTGGAGGCGGTCACATACAATAATAAAAACGTTTGACCTCCCGAGTTCAAAATTCTAATTAGATCTCAAATCAATCAAGAGATGACAAAGCTACGAGATAAAAATGTTGTTACAAAGAACCGTTACGCCGCAGCTAAAAAACTTCAATCAAGATTTGTGTTCAAGAAACACTAACATTTAAGAGGTGAGGAAATATCTTCCACACAATCAAATCAGACCCTTCTGAACAAGATCTGATACCCAAGCAGACTCCTCCTAGACCATTAAGAATAAACAAATGACGAGGGCTACTGAGAGCTGGGGATTTAATTCAAAAGAAATTGAAAAGTTTTATTTTACGTCGTAATATACATCATTCACTTTGACAGCTTACAGCAATGTCTGAAGTCAAAATTTCCTTGTACTGCACCATATTCTGCTTTGACAGTATAGCTAATTCCTTACACCCCACAAGTCAGTTCTACAGTGATAAAACAGCAGGCTACGTATTTTAGTGAACTTCTGTTTACGTGCGACTTTCTCCATTAACAATCACTCTGGCATAATCAGATGGTTATGGTGCTTAACACGTAATCTGAGGATCACGGGTTCGAATCCTGGTTAGCTGTAGGACAATTTGTTTTTTCAAGTTTCCTGTAAAAATTAAACTTTCCCGTACTAACTGCAATAGAAACTTTACAAGGCTGGCTGACTATTCATGTACGAACGGATAATTTTCTCAAGGTAGATGCAAAGCATTTATAACTTATTTTCTTTCCACTTTTCCATACGAGAGTGGCCCGACGTGGCCAAGGGATTAGGGCGCTTAACTCGTTATTTCAGGGTTGCGATTTCGTATCCGTTACACCAAACATGCTCGCCCTTTCAGTTGTGGAGGCGTTATTTGTGACGGGCAATCCCAATATTTATTGCTAAAGGAGTAGCCCAAGAGTTGGCGGAAGGTGGTGATGACTAGCTGCCTTCCCTCTAGTCTTACACTGATAATTTAGGGACGCCTAGCGCAGATAGCCCTCGAGTAGCTTTGCGCGGAATTCAAAACAAACAAGTTTAGTAACCTTTTCAATTTCCACCACGTGATATCAACGTCAAAAGACGTTTAATGTTTAAACTGACATTTAATGCTACGTGTAGTACAAATGGCTACTCTCGTTTTCGGCAAGTTTAAATGGTAATTGAGGCACAAGCACGTCGTCCCACCATTCCCGTGAAACCAACGAAATTAATACCAAACAACGAAGCAAGAAGAAAATTTGAGACAAAAAATAATTTCACTGCAGCATTTTGATTTGGATACTTCTTATTCCAAAAACCAACGATTCCGGTTTTCCGCGTAATTTTATTTTCTCCTAGTTATTTGTTCAGTTTTCATACATCCATGTAATGAGCACAATATCTATAAACTTTCAGTTTAACCACAACTCCTATAACTAGAATTTTTTTTTACAAGAATTAAATCCACAATCGAGTTCCTAAAATGCAAACCCTATTTTGGCCTACAAATAAGTGCCCAAACCTGCCTACATGGGATTATATTTTATAAAATTTGTGGCAATGGTGTTAATTTTTGTTTCACTGCTTTTTGTCCCTAATTCATTTCAAAATCCATAGTTTTTCAATACTTTTTGTTTTCTTAAATTTAACCTGTATTCAGTTTATACTTTAACTGTAGAAACTGCCACGTGCCTATCCATCAATATGCAGCACCATCTGTTGTAATAAATTGAGTTGCAAAAGATACTTTTGTACGTGAGTAATACCAACACAATGTATATAAAAAAATCTGCATATATTTAACGGATTATCAAAAGTGGATATCCACAGACAAGTAAGCTGGAGAAATCTTTTAGAGTTAGTACGAGCCGTCTACGAGCTAACCCCACTGACATAATCAAGTGGGTAGGAGGTAGCAGAGGAAAAGGTTGCCATTTTATAATTTTTTGAATTGTTATAACGGAAAATGTTAGCGAGCTCTTTAGTGTATTATTAGTAAATATGCATATAATATATCGTAGTCAATAATCTGAATGATCTGTATTACGGTGTGTGAATAATTAACTTTGTCGATCTCTTACTATAAAATATTATCACGCATTGTAATGCGTTAAAATTCCAAAAGAATATTTATTAATTAACACTTACTAAATGCAACTTTCTAAGTACCGACGCTATAAACTTCCTTATGGTAGGCATATTTGTAGAAATTAGAATACACCGTTGTTTAGCAAAAAAACTATCACTTGATCGTTTTTTGGCCAACTACGGTGTTTATGTCGAGTATTACCAAAAAAGGAGTTTAAAAGTATTGTTACTCTGTTGATAAAAGTAACAAGCCTTTTACAGCCAGTGACAGAAAAATTAAACAAGTCGTAGATTTTACTGTGCTAAATGTTAAGTTATAGAGACGTAAGTAATAAATACTTTTCACGTCGTTGTTTTTGCAATGCCAGACTTTAAATAAAGGTAACTCATAATTTGAGTTTGTTCACAGTAAAGTCTCTAATTCTGAACTGTTGACTAACGGAGAAGCAACCGCTTGCAGCACCCAACGTCAACTTTTGGGTTACTCTCAACTACGAATGAATAGTGGGATTGACCGTCACATAACAACGCACTTCCACCGATTAAAACGCAAGCATGTTCATCGTAGTGTTTTGAGCCTACGAACCCCAGATTTCGAGTCAAGTACCCTGATCGTCAGGCCGTTGTGACTCAAGCAATGTTTCTGGATAATGCAAAAAAACAAATCATAGCACTTCTTCCCAGCAACAATAAAAAAAACTTGTTAGACGAAAGTCGAAAATTTTGACATTTCGTGCCATTAACATTTATTTTAAAAGCATGTTTGTCTTTCAGGTACAATTCTAATAGCTGTCATAGTGACAAGAGAATAAAGATTATTCTATTTCACCATAGTATGGTTGCTGATATACACAGAAAACCTTATTGCTATACTTCGTGCTTGTGAAAGATAAGATTATACTATGGCAAAAGGCTATTCCAGGTGGACGAATTTTTCATGTAGAAACTGTTATACAAACACAATCAACTGTAAATGAAGCCTAATGTCATCAGCTCTAACTTGTCATCCAAGACTAATTTCACGTGCATGTGGCGTATTTGGTTATTCACGGTACAATATGTTTTTCAGCATATTACTGTTTACATACAGTAATTGGTATATAGTATTATTCCGGAATATTCAGAAAGAAGAAAAAGTCATGTGATATTCACATAAACCGTTCACATGGTAACTGTTTTGGCTTTTATGACGTCAGGAAAACCAGCGTAATATCCTTTAGAAGATGAACCTATACATTCGATTGTAACTTAGTTCAAGGTTAGGAATTAAAAGTAGTAAGAAAGAAAATAAGGCAGTTCAAAATTACATCAATGGACTGAATGTTGCACTTGTAAAAACCGACAGTCTTCATTTCTTCTGTCTATCTCTTTCTATATTTGTAAATATTATTTCACAAAAGGAAATTTTGAGTTTTATTATGAAAGATGACAACTTTTGTTATATACTTCAGCTTAATATCCAAAAAATTATTCAGCACAAATCCGTAAAACATTTTTAATTTATATTATAGCTGACTCAATTAGCTATTAAAACATGTTGCGTAAATGAGCAACTCTTGAAAAAAATACAACCATAGGTTTTATTTACAATTCCAAATTAAGAAGTGCTTCTAGTTGGATTAATTTTAGAAAATGAACTCGAAATATTTTGAAAGGAATTTTTTAGCATTACGTAAAGATTGATTTCTAAATGATAACTATTAACAATCTTGTGTATTAAGCATTACATATTTAAGTCTTTATCATCTTCTAGTGTGATAAACCAAAGTGTTTTCTTACAGCAAAGCCACGTAGAACAGCTATCTGCTGAGCCGAAACTACAAGGTCAAGGAAACTTTCTCAATATCAAATAACCTTTTATACCTTCAATAATTTCTCATGTATTTTTGCGCGAAATTCAAAAACAAACAAACCTTCAGATGGAAAGTCATTGTATTTTTAGCCGCGGATGGGCGGCTCTGACTGTTTTTTTCAGTAAGTACAAATTTTTAGGGCATATCTCTGTCACTGCTTGATCAATATGAGAACTAATCACAATATTAGACTCAGGGTTCCCAATTGGTACAGCTTACGGACTCACATCTCTAAACACTGTGTTTCGATTATCATGGTGGGAAGAGCACAGATTTCCCTTTATGTAGCTTTGTGCTTAATTGCACACAAACAATTAGACTCAGGAGGCCAAACCCTTTCGGTCGATGTATTTGATGATGCCAAAGGTGTCATAGTTTAATTTATCATTATCCTACCTAAAGATTTTCAATTTGAGGTAGGCTAGTAGAGATCATAGTTGAGATATAAAATCAGATCAGGTTTATGTGCGTCTCACACTTTGGTGTGGGGGGAGGATGCAAAAATGGAAGTAATTAAAGTTCCAGTGAAAGATAATCTTAAGTAAATAGCAAAAAAAAAAATGTTTGCTTTGTGTTAAAGTAAACAAAACAAAGAAACCAATACGCAAACGCCAGCCACTAAGAATGGAGTACTGCTGTTTACAAACCTAGGTGCCTCTCTACATCATAATCCTCAGGTTGAACATCATATAAAATTAACATTTCGAATATTAGTGATCAACTGAGTTTGATTTATTGATTCAATGAAAAAGAAATAGCATAAATACAAAGCCTCACTAGATCATTAGAAGCACCCTTTTTGCTAGAATAAATACAAAGCCTCACTCGACCGTCAGAAGCACCCTTTTTGCTTCTGTATTCGTGGTAAAGAAAATGAAAGATATTTTTAAATGACAAAGTTCCTAGATTTAACCAAGCCTATTATTTGTCACAAATTATAAAACGTAAGAATAGCAGTTTTTAAACACTAACACTTGAGTATGTTCATTTTCACAACATTATTTTAGTGTTACTGTCTAGAACCGTTATCTCTTAGAAAAATAAGAACATTTTTATTATATCATTACGTTACTTATTCTAAGAATATTGGATACACTAGAAGAAGCCAAGGCTTGACTTAAGAAAAGGAATTTATTTCACATGTCCATACGTGTTTTTTCTTATAACAAAGCCACATCGAGCTGTCTCTTGTGCCAACCGAGATGAATCGAACCACTGATTTTAGCGTTATGAATCCGAAGACATACTGCTGTCCCACCAGGGGATAATTCATATTACTTATATGTACTTAAAATTAATCAGCATTTGGTTAGCGAGTCATAATTTTTATTGTCTCAAATTTTCTTCTTACTTCGTTGGTTTCACGGGGATGGTGGGACGACGTGCTTGTGCCTCAATTACCATTTAAACTTGCCGAAAACCAGAGTAGTCATTTGTACTACACTTAGCATTAAACGTCTTTTGACGTTGATTTAACGTGGTAGAAATTGAAAAGGTTACTAAACTTGTTTGTTTTGAATTTCGCGCAAAGCTACTCGAGGGTTATCTGCGCTAGCCGTCCCTAATTTAGCAGTGTAAGACTAGAGGGAAAGCAGATTGTCATCACCAACTACCGCCAGCTCTTGGGCTACTCCTTTACCAACGAATAGTGGGATTGATCGTCACATTATGACGTCTCCACGGCTGAAAGGGCGAGCATGTTTGTTGTGACGGGAATTCGAACCCGCCACCCTCGGATTATGAGTCGAGAACCTTAACCACCTGGCCATGCCAGGCCCGTTCTTTCAGAAATATACAATATGAATTACATTATGGCTATTATAGTAAAGTAAAACTCTGAGTACTTTGCACATAATTATCCATAATACAAATACAGTAAATTGATTTATGAATTCGCACTGTAATACATCATGCATACTTCTCAACTGGATACAGTAGCATTATTGAAGTGATTAAATGAATGTTTGATAAACAACAACCATGCATCACATACTTAAAACATGACAGTGATACACATGTGTGACAGTTTCAAAACAACATAGTTCACCAGTTCAACACTGGTTAAATTTCATTAGAATGATTTATTGTATTTATAAGACAGTTAAAAAACGATTACACTTCCCTAATACGCTGCATCAGATATGGTTGGTAAATTCTCCTCTGGATTGCTTTGAACAGAACACTCTTTTCTCAGCAAAACTCAATACGGGAATGTATATCCAAGGAGATGTTTGCATCGACATGATCTGAATTTTGAAACCTGGGACCTGTTACCTGACTGATCCTCCTCTCGTAGACAGTATTATAAAATCACATTATTTTCTTTTTACTTCCATACATGTTCATATTTAGGGACAATTTAACTGAAATACAACAACCACAATGGATTGCTTGTCACAGTAGAGTTTTCTTACTCGTAAGTTTTTTTACACTCATATTGTAGTTTTCATATTTGTATTTATAGCAAAGTTGTCAAGTTTTTAATACCTGCTGCTATCTCTAATTTTGAACAACCAGCCACCACTAATTTTTGGGCTACTCTTTTACCAACAAATAGTGGGATTGACCATAATATTATAACGTCCTTACAGCTGAAAGGACAAGCATGTTTGGCGTGACGGAGATTCGAACTCGCACCATAACCACCTGGCCATTTGTAATTGTAATGACAACACTATAGAATGTATTATACATTTTTTCTAACCTTTGAGAAGAATCATATAAACTCAAAGATTTTACCCTGGACGTTACATATTTCATAACGAGGGTAATGCTTTTATTTATCTTAGAAAAGTCGTACATAGCTCTGATTAACTTCCAAAATGCGCACACGATAATCTTAAAAGCAATATAATATGTACACTGAAGGCTAGGTTTTCTTAGAGTACATAGATGATACTCAAAATTGGAGAATATGTTTCATTATTATATTATACATGTAAGATAGTTACTGTATATATACTGTAAGATATACTATGTATATCTTATAAATATGGTTAACCTTGCATATGTCACAAGAACTTTGAAGCATATTTTGTTCAAGTCATGAAAAATTAGTAATTGTTTACAAGAACAAACTGCACATAATTTATTTATTAAAAAATACCAGTTTTCTATAAGGGATCCAAAGATTATTTTTTACCAAGTGTACATTATCTACCCGTTTTTATTTTACATGTGAAATTCCTATGGTATTATTCCTAATTCTTTTCGTTTTAATACTTGTGAATTATAACTTTATCAACTTCTGAAAAGTAATTTAAAATGAAAAAACAACAACATTGTAAATAATCTAAAATGAAATTGTGTTATTTTATAGAATTGCCGCTTCTTAATATGTTTCTTTGATGTTTTCTTAACTAGCAAATCATTTTGTAGATCAGAAAAGAATAAACCAACTCCAATTTGGATTAAATATTAAAAAAAAAATTACAACCAGATTCATTTCTGACAATTATACATCCTGGTTGCATAAAGAGTAATGGTTGGGAGAGTGTTAAACTGAATCAGAAATAAGCAGATCACAACTCAGTCATAAGCTGACTACATGAATCATAAGATAAAACACCCAACTGTTGTTTTTATTTGTAATTTAGTTCTTGGTTCAGAAAATGTTATCTTATTCTTTGCATGTGAAAACTGCAGAAAGTTCCTTTATAATGGAAGGCAAAGACTCTCATAATATTTGCATGAATACTCGTTTCCATTAAAAAAACTATATTTAAGTAGTACTCACTGAACTTAGATTAAATAATTATATTTTCGATAAAGGGGAAAGTGTTTTAAAATCGGTCGTTCACTGAAATCTACATCAAACATTTTAAAATTAAGTGTAACGGACATATCTTTGACGTGATATGAATCATTATTACCTTTCTGTAGAGTTCACACGCCAACTTACCGAGAAAATTTGTGATCCAAGTGTACATTATCTACCCGTTTTTATTTTACATGTGAAATTCCTATGGTATTATTCCTAATTCTTTTCGTTTTAATACTTGTGAATTATAACTTTATCAACTTCTGAAAAGTAATTTAAAATGAAAAAACAACAACATTGTAAATAATCTAAAATGAAATTGTGTTATTTTATAGAATTGCCGCTTCTTAATATGTTTCTTTGATGTTTTCTTAACTAGCAAATCATTTTGTAGATCAGAAAAGAATAAACCAACTCCAATTTGGATTAAATATTGACGAGGATGAGGACTGAGGGCTCGTGATGTTTTGATCCGGATGATATCACAAGGGATGAATTGTATTACATCAATACGTAGATTACTTCACTTCAACTTGTTTAGCATCAGAGCAGTGCCAGTCTCTTCAGGCGGAAATGTAGATGATATCAATTTTAATTAAGCGAAAAGCCACGTAATTAGGAAAACTGTCAGAGGGAGAGAGAAATGGAAGATGTAAAGCATGTCGTGATTACAAGGAATATCTTATCGGAACGTGGAAACTGAAAATTTACACTTATTAAATAACAAAGTGAATTTTTGTTCTTATGTAGTCATACTCTTTATATAGAATTGCAAAGATGAAGCATTTATCATGTCTGCTATGCTAATATAAAGACATTGATACATTTCTTTTTAGTTTTAACTTCACCAAAATTATGAATGCTCACATAATGTGCTGCATGTATAGAATTTTCTAATACAGAATTAGAACGATGATACAGAATGCAATCATTAACCTTTCTATTGCAATTTTTAAATATTTATGGGGGACTTAATTTTGTTTGTTTGTTTCTTTTAATTTCGCGCAAAGCTACGCGAAGGCTATCTGCGCTAGCCGTCCCTAATTTAGCAGTGTAAGACTAGAGTTAAGGCAGTTACTCATCATCACCCACCACCGAATCTTGGGATACTTTTTTATTAACGAATAGTGGAATTTCCCGTATCATTATAACACCTCCATGGTTGAAAGGGCAAGCATGTTTGGTGCGACGGAGATTCAAACCCGCGACCCTTAACCACCTAGCCATGCTGGACCTTTACACGGAGCTATTCACGTGACTAAAAAGAAATATTTAGAATTAATTTCAATTGTAAAGTTATTATGATATTCTTAATACAATATATGTATAAATATATATTTGTTGTTAAGTACAAAGTAAGTCACAAAACAAATTGTGCTTTTCCCACCGCAGGAACTGAAATCTGATCTTTAGTGTTATACTCTATTAAACTTATCGTTAAACCACCGAAAGGTAGGAATATAAAATGTAATAACACCTAAATACTGCAACATATACTTTTTAAAGGAATTGACAAAGTACGTTTTTACCCTAAGTATTATGTCATGCTGATTACACAAAACCGATAATTTATTTCATTTACAAAATTGAACTCTTAAGTCGAATAAGAACATTTGTTATTTTAACTTAAATACATTTTATGTGAGACATGGGCAACATGGTCAAGTCAGAAATTCCAAGATTTAAAAACTAATAACGAGACAGTAAGTAACCGTTCAAATAACACCACAGTAGTACAGTGGTATGTCTTCTGACTTTTACCGCTAGAAATCGGGTTTCGATAATCGTGGGCATAGCAGAGATAGTCCATTGTGCATCTTTGCTCTTAACTACAAACTAACTAACTAACTATTCCCTGTGGCTGTAATAACCAAACAACGAGATTACTAACTGTGGCAGGTAAAAATTCAGAACAGGTTTAGTTTATTATAGACTAAAGCTTGACTCTTCAACTGAGGCCTGGCGTGGCCAGGTGGTTAATCGTAATCCGAGGAATCTTGCCTTTTAAATCTTTTGATGTTCTTTGAAAAAGTACGCCCACACAGATAAAGGAATGTTAAAAAAGTATTTACATTTACAGGTGATACCACTGTCTTGGGTATTGCTGGATGTGAAGAGGATGCTGCTGATTTACAAAAGGATTTAGATTATTTAGTGAGTTAGGAAAACAAAAGGCAGGTGGGTTTTAATTATAATAAATACACGTGGGCGATCATAATTTGAATTATAAATATAATTTGGATGGAAATAACATTAACAGTGTCATGAAGGAAAGGGATCTTGGTGTAATAGTCGATCAGTTCCTAAACCCATCAAAGCGGTGTGTTGTTGGTAGTGGTATGGTAAATGGAATTTTAGGTTGTATCTACAGAAATATTGAAAGTAAGTCTAAAGAAGCTATAATGTTATTGTATGAATCACTTGTTAGGTCACATTTGGAATTGGGTGTTCAGTCTTAGAAAGGACATTGAAAAGGGTTCAAAGAAGGGTAACTAAAATGGTGTTTGAGATGGAGACGTTGTCACACAAAAAGAGACTGAAATATCTCAAATTCTTTCCTCTTGAAAAAAGAAGACTTAGAAAGAATCTTATAAAGTTATTTGATACCGTTGAGGAATTATCTTTTTTCATATTTAATGTTAAGAATTGTAAGGCCTTTAGCAAGGTAGGAGTCATCTTCAACTAATTTTCCTTTTGGGATGGTTTGCCTTCATATTTTGAAGAGGCAGTAGACTTAAATGAGTATAAGAAAAAGCTTGATGAGTATGTGAATGATAAGGGATGTATTTAAGTGTTTTATTTTTAAGTTAATTTCGTTCAGGGTGTGGAAAAGCTGAGATACACCAATTGGCCGTATTTTATCCCAAACCATTATATTATGTTATTATTGGATAATCATTGTTCATATATTAACTGAATGAAGGATGAAGGTTAAATATACGGAGAAAAATTATATTTCTGAAACGTTTCCAGTGTTGAGTTCATTGCTTCTGATATTTACAGAAACATACACAAACTTCACTTGAGCTATCTATCATCAATATCAAACTGATATACTGGACGAAAGGCAGTTAATCACCAATGTTTGTCGCCAACTCTTGGACTACTGTAAGCGAATAATTGGAAGTGATTGCTACTTTTATAAAGTTCTTACCGTCACAATGTGCGAAAAGTGGTTTTGCTGCAGTGCGTCGTAACCCAATGATCTTCCTTTTCATAGTCCAACACACTAACCACATGGTGACTCCCAAGACTGATGGCCCGGCATGGCCAAGTGTGTTAAGGCGTGCGACTCGTAATCTGAGGGTCGCGGGTTCGCATCCTGGTCGCGCCAAACATGCTCGCCCTTTCAGCCGTGTGGGCGTTATAAAGTTATGGTCAATCCCACTATTCATTGGTAAAAGAGTAGCCCAAGAGTTAACGGTGGTTGGTGATGACTAGCTGCCTTCCTTTCAGTCTTACACCATTACTGAACTTGATGTATCCAGCATCCAAGATGATATCCAAGATGAATTTCTGGATCTAAAGAACGACTCTTTAGCTCGTGATCTCTTCAAGGTGAAATCCGTGACTCAGTTCTGGTGCGCTATGTATCAGTCATACTCCAAAGTCAGGATGATAACTTTACGTGTCCTTGTTCCATTTGCTTTTACCTACTTGTGTGAGGCAGGATTTTCTACTCTTGTCAATATAAAAACAAAGAATAGGAATAGATTAGATGTTCGAGATGACATGAAACTGGCTCTAACAAACGCTCGGCCACGAATTTCAAAGCTTGCTGCTGAAATGCAACAAACATCAGGCATCTCACTAACTGGGTTGGACAGCTGTTCAAACCTATGTTAATATTATTTTAAGAAATATATGTTCTTATTGTGAATTCAGGTTGGACCAATGTAATTTAATTTGCTAATAAATAATTACAGAATTTTAAAATATTTTTTGGATGTTTCTTTCCCTCTCCTTCACAGAAAATAAAAGAAAAATTAAGCTGCTGATAGTAAGCCCTAAGTAGGGGGTCACATGGGTTTCATACTTTTAGGTAAGGGGTCGCGTGTGCCAAAAGGTTGGGAACCCCTGCTATAGTCTTACACTGCTAAATTAGGGACGGCTAGCGCAGAGAGCCCTCGAGTAGCTTTGCGCGAAATTCAAAACAAACCTTCCCATGTTCATATACAGGGTGGCCCAAAAGTAGCCATCTAGATCATGCTTGATATTATATTTAAAACAGTTAAATACAAATTAAATAAACGATTAACAATGTATTTAACGCCATTTTACACATGGAACGGAATTATGGGAATGTTAATCCCAAGCTAATTTGGCAGATGTTCAGATTAAAGCCATTTGCTGTTCACACAATTCTGAAGTCTGCCTGACACAAATCTGGTCGTTTATTAAGTTCCGTAGGTACATCTGTGATGTACTTTTTAATTTCGTCAACATTCCACGATTTCCCACCGTGCAGTTTGTCCTTGCGTACACCTCACAAAAAAATGTCCATATACAACTTAACATTTATTTTTGGACCACTCTGTATATTTATCTTCTGAATTAATATGATTGAAATTTTAAATTTAGTACATCATCTTATCATAGAAAATTCGCCCTTAATGGTTCAGCGGGAACTCTGTAGACACATATTACTAAGTACTGAGTTTCGATACACGTGGTGGTGGCCTGGCATGGCCAGGTGGGGTAAAGCGTTCGACTCGTAATCTCAGGGTCGCGGATTCGAATCTTTTACCAAACATAAGATATGAGTTAGTTTTTTGCTGCTTGGGATTTTCTGATGGTCATACATAACTGTGGCTTGACATATTAGACGCATTTGGTCTTGATTTGCTCTAATAAGAAAAGTGTTCAGGACGTGTGTTTACGAACTCTACAAGATTAAGTGATTGATCGTTTTTATCAGATGAATATTCCGAGTATATATTATGTTTTCGAGCAAATTAAGTGTTAGAAAGTGGAAGTTTTTGCGTGTATTGATAACAAATGTTTTCTTTCTAAATTTATTATCTCCATTTTTGAATACAAATTGCTTAAGAAATATTTCTATGGTTATTTTAGCGAAGAAAAGAAAATGAAATTTTAATTCTATAATTTCGATGTTTCCATTGAAGATCTACAACTGTGTTAATTTGGAAAGTGGGGAGGAAGAGGAGGTTTTGTTCTGGGGTCTACAAATGAAATAAACATTCCAGAAAGATTTTCACTGGAACTTTAAAGAGTTTACAACTAGTTTTAATAAGAAGCAAAGGAAAAATTTACATTTTCAATGTCTTATATAAATATTTCGTTTTATGCCATTGCAGCAGTTCATAATGATGCTTTCTCCACCCATACCAGACGTTTTTACACATATAAAGACAGTTACAATTTGTAATAAAACTGTCCGTCAGGGCTGAAAAACTGTTATATTCAATGAAGCTTTCCTCATAAGTTATACAGATTGATCCCTCTGTAGCAAGTGTTATGTAAATGTCATGTAAATATTTTATAAACGACAACATGTCGTGTTGTGTTTAAATTTTCATTTCTATTTATATTTCCATATTTGTATTACTGTTTCAAGGCTTAGACAGTGAAATACGTTGTTCTTAGTTTAGAATAACATTTGGAATTTTCTAGAATTAGGTGGATCAAATATATGACTATAAATGGAAATGTTTGGCGGCCTAGCGTCTAGACGTCTAGAGTCTCGTGCAAAAACATACATGCGCAGATTACTCTGTTGAAGTTCCGGTGAATGTTCGAGAAAAGAGTCCTAATAATATATATAAGAATAAAAAAGGAGTCAGACATTAGAATTATTCAAAAGAAGAAGAGCCAGTCATTAGTTTATATTTAATTCAAGAAGTAGTGTCTTTGTTCGAGAAGTTTCCAACGTTCGCTGTGTAGTTATTCAACTTAACTTTTTGACTAGAGCTAGATCTACAGAAACTGTGATTTTGTTTCATCAATCTTTGCGATTCATTTGAATTACTGGTTGTGCTGAGTGTCGACACGTACGGGACTGTTTAAGAGAAACCGAGGCAAATTGGAAAACAAGGGACATTCATCGTAAAAGGAACGTCATCAAAACTATTAAACTGTGAATTGTTTCTGGACTTTCATTCTAGATCATTATATTAGATACAGGCCAGTACCATTTTGTGTTGTAATTGATTTTGAATGTTAAAACTGAATGTCTGTCATTGTTAATATATAATTAACGTTATATCTGTTATATATATATATTTAGTTTAGTGTAATAAATTATACAAGCTGTTATCTGTGTCTTTCTGTTGCGTTCTTAAAACATAAAAAAACGTAACACAAGTCTGTCTTGAATTCTGTTGGTGTTATTTTATCTTTTTACCAATAAAATCCAATACAAATTTTTTGCAATAGATTTAACACAATAAGGAATAGAATTTAAACTTTTCTTAATTTATTATTTTACAATATTAAACATGATATGTAAATAAATAAATACACAGATAATTACAATTTTAATGAAAATGTCATTTGAAGTAAATTTGCATACAGTTATGTAAAAAGGTTAGGACACCATATGAAAGCCTGGGTATATTTGTAACATTTTTGAATATATAGATATTTAATCTCAATTTTAGCAATACTGAGAGATTATAGGAATATAGCTGAACAATTAAAACTGAAGAAAAGACCTTTCAAGATCTTCTGTAAATGTCATGCAACAAAAATGCGTATTCGAACTGAGAAAAAGTTAGGACACCCTACCCCTAATACCTCGTGTTACCCCCTTCTTGTAGCCATCTACCAGTCTCTGATTTAAAAAGAGTGTGAAATTAGCCATTCCACTGTCCGGAAAGTAGTCAACAAGTGGAGGGTTTTCAAACAATTGTCAATATCCCCAGGCCTGGTCGTCCAAGCAAGTTCACCCCGAGAGCAGACCGCAAGATGCTAAAAGAGATCTCCAAAAACCCTAAAAGGTCATCACGGGACCTACAGCAGGCTCTGGCTACTGTTGATGTGAAAGTGCATCCCCCTACAATCAGAAAGAGACTGCACAAGTGTAACTTGCATGAGAGGTTTGCAAGGAGGAAACCTTTGCTCTCTAAGAGAAACATCAAGGCCAGACTGAAGTTTGCCAGAGAGAATGTAGACAAAGACCAGGACTTCCAGAATAATGTTCTTTGGACAGATGAGTCCAAAATTGAATTATTTGGACACCAGAACAGAAGACATGTTTGGCGTAAACCAAATACAGCATTACAGGAAAAGAACCTCATGCATGCAGGTGGAAATGTCATAGTTTGGGGCTGTTTTGCTGCAGCAGGACCTGGACAGCTCACAATAACAGAATCCACCATGAATTCTACTGTGTATCAGAGGGTGCTTGAGGATCATCTAAGACCATCTGTAAGGAAATTAAAGCTGTAGTGGAACTGGATCCTGCAACACGACAATGACCCAAAACATACAAGTAAATCTACTAAGGAATGGCTGAAAACTAAGAAAGGGAGAGTCCTGGAATGACCGAGTCAAAGCCCAGATCTTAATCCCATTGAGATGCTGTGGGGTGACTTGAAACGAGCTGTACATGCAAGAAACCCCTCTGACAGCTGACAGAATTCCGCATTGAGGAGTGGGGTAAACTTTCTTCAGACTGATGTCAAACACTGGTAGATGGCTACAAGAAGCTTCTTACTGCAGTTATTTCAGCCAAAGGGGGTAACACTAGTCATTAGGGGGTGAGGTGTCCTAACTTTTTCCTCGATTCCTATGCATTTTTTTAGCATGACATTTACAGAAGATCTTGAAAAGTCTTTTCCTCAGTTTTAATTGTTTAGTTATATTCCTATAATCTTTCAGTATTGTTAAAATTGAGATTAAATATCGATATATCCAAAAATGTTACAAATATACACAGGCTTTTATAGGGTGTCCTAACTTTTTCACATGACTATATATTCAGTTGTTGTTTTTTTCGATCCGAAATAAACATTGTTGTCAAACATATGTTTTTAGTTTTTATTATGTTGTTTCTAATCTCTGTGGTGTTTTCCAGGTTAAAACTGGCGCCACTTGATTCTATGATGACGTCACCCGGATCAAGAATAGAAGAGAGCGAAATCAATGTTTCGTGATCTCTCTTCAGGGTCACGAACATTCTGGAACTATTAAAACAATATATATATAATATACATTTTGTAGTGACTCCTACATGTTAGTACGTCTTCACGAAACTAAAATTCATCTATGAATAGCTAATTTGCTTTGTTCAACGATGTTAATGAGGTTACATACGAATACAAAATATCTTGAAAAAAATATTGTCCGTATAAGGAAACAAAATGCTTGAAGATTTAGATTGTGCTAACCAATAGAAATCCTTCTTCTATTAAATTATCTTCTTCTTGTTGATGATCAGACAGTTACGGATGGTGAAACTGATTTTTCTTATTACTATTTATCATTTTCTGTAGGTAAGTATTTCCCGAGCTGGCAGTTCAGTGTTTCTAACAAATTAAGTATAACAGTTATATTGAATATTGTTTAACTATTTTTGGAACAAAAAATAACAACGCGTTGCGGCTTGTTTTTTTCTTCTTCTCTTTCAACAACATAAACAACCCTTAAAGTAACAAGAAATCAATGAAAGACACGCGGAACAGCGACTTACAACTATGAAGGCATGATTACGCAATTTTTTTCCAGGCTTTGTTATCTAACTGTTGGTAATACAACGTACCCTGAGCAAATGGGTCCTTAATGACTGTGCTCAATTCGTATATTTATTACCTGTCTTATCCCTCAAATTAGAAACTTGGCTGTTAACTACCGGTGGAGAGACAACATATTAGATCATACTGAATAATTTCTATGCTTTTCCTTATTGAAACTGTTAAGTGGGTAGGGTGTGGAACTGTAGCAGGCTGAAAAGGACAATGGTCTTATTCAGTAATTAACTTCCGTCTTGTTCATCTGTTTAAAACCTAGAACTGCAATGCTCAGTTATTCCATGGGTGACTTTGAGTGAAGAATATGCTAAAATATCAATTAATTAATCTGTCATGACACTTCTGTGTAAATCTGTGTGTGTTTGTGCATTTAAATCTTATCAAAGGTCTATCTGCACTATGCTTACCCTAACTATTTTATTAACTTTATTTTTCAAACTTTTTCAGCACAAAGTGTAAAACTATTAAAGTTTGTTTGTTCTTGAAATTCGCGCAAAGCTACACGAGGGCTGTCTACGCTAGCTGACCCTAATTTAGCAGTGTAAGAAAAGAGGTAAGGCAGCTAGGTATCACCATCTACACCCAACTCTCGAGTTACTCTTTTACCAAAGAATAGTGGGATTGACCGTCAGTTATAACGCTCCCACTCGCGACCCTTGCATTAACGACCAGGCCATGTCGGCTCAAAACTGTTGAAGTGAAATTTAAAAACGCTAAGATAAAATTGTTTCAGCTCCGATACAAAACTTGCGAGACTAAATAATTAAATTCAAAATACAAGAACAGCAACTTATACAGTAGGTAAATCCTGACTTTAATAACTACATCATATCGACCTTTAATATGCATCATCATCATCATTAGTTCACAGTTGTTGTTATTGTAATTTTAAATTAACCGTCATTTTATTTTCTGCCGGCTTACGCCATGATAATTTTGTTTCCCCTGAAATTAATTAACCTGAAAATAATATATTGAGCACATAGTCCTTTCATCTTTGTTTAAATTTACACTCACGAAATACATTAACAATCTGGATGAAGGAACTTCTGACGAGATTTGTATAAAGAACAGGTAAAAACAAATTGAATAGTTACAAATATGTTTATTTCTCGCCTTTCAAGCTCATACGTCATGCAGTGTTGTATCCTACAGATTGTATAATTATTCCCTTGATTTATGGCATGTGCACCATTTACTGACGTCACGCAGTACAAATTGCAATGTTAAGCGTCCCTTAAGTGACAACATTTCAGTGTCTAGAAACTAAGTTATAGAGAAACATCATAAAGTAGTGAAAATGGTTAAAACAGGTGATCTCTCCATGTCATCTTTTACTGTAAGAATAATAATAAAAGAAACGCTGTTCTGATACACACAAGAGGCTGCTTACCTTTACTGTTCTTCAACCTCTCCTGAGCAATGAAGAATCCAAATGGTTTGTTCTTTGATTGTACTTCCTCCTCTGTTCGTTTTTCTTCCGTTTGAATATCATTCACTCGACCACACATTTCGCCCTGTTCAGTGTTGTTTCGACTAGAGTATGGTTTGGAGAAAATAAATGTTGTTAAAACACAGATTGTTGTTTTCCTTGTATAAAAGCATAGATTAAAGAGATAAGACATCGAATTTGATGTCAAATTGTTAATGAAAGCAGTTTTATAATATTTTCTCTTAAGGCTCAAAATCAGACATGACCAACCATGATTTGTTTGTTTGTTTTGGAATTTCGCACAAAGCTACTCGAGGGCTATCTGTGCTAGCCGTCCCTAATTTAGCAGTGTAAGACTAGAGGGAAGGCAGCTAGTCATCACCACCCACCGCCAACTCTTGGGCTACTCTTTTACCAACGAATAGTGGGATTGACCGTAACATTATACACCCCCACGGCTGGGAGGGCGAGCATGTTTAGCGCGATGCGGGCGCGAACCCGCGACCCTCGGATTACGAGCGCACATGAAAAAATGACCAACTGAAAAAATGAAATATTGTCTTTGTCAGGATACCACTTTTTTTTTTCTAGAGTAATCAGTGACATCCTCTGTGAACTCTAAGATAAACAAGTTTCTCCAGAGGTAATAAAATGAGAGAGACGCTTAACATTGAAATTTATAATGATATCAGTAAAACATGTACGTGCCATGAATCACGAGAAAAATATACAATCTAAAGGATACAAAACAGTATAAGATACAAACTTGTAAACAAGAAATAAAAATATATTTAACCTTCACCAAACATCAAGTTTATTAATGTTGTTCGTGAGTGCAAATCTAAATAAAGATGAAGAAATGATATGTTCAGTTCATCACTTTCAGTTTAATTCATTATAGGGAAAACAATTTACTATTCGTTGGTAAAAGAGTAGCCCAAGAGTTGGCGGTGGGTAGTGTTGACTAGCTGCCTTCACTCTAGTCTTGCACTTCTAAATTAGGGACGGCTAGCGCAGATAGCCCTTGTGTAGCTTTGCGCGAAATTACAAAACAAAGGACGATACGATGTAGTTATTAAAGTCATAATTTACCTCATGTAGAAGCTGATGTTACTGTGTTTTGAATTTAATTATTTAATCTCGCAGATTCCTTACTAGATAACAAATCAAAACTGGTTTAGATATTATTTAGTTTTCTGGAAATCAACATTTTTTAAATCTTATTTTAGATAAATCTTGGGAAACAATTAACACCTGTGATGAACGAGAAAGATTAATGACTCCGGAGATTTCCATACCCAAAAGGTATGTATTTTCAAGTAAGTTCTGACTCTTAGCTCAAATGGTTGCTAGGTCGCTCTACTCACAATCTGCGGAACGCTGTTTTGAACTCCTATCACACCAAACACATACACCTATTTAGCTGCAAAGAAAAACTAAAATATGACGGTCAACTTCACCATTCATTGATAAAAAGAGTAAACAAAGAGTTGACGTTGTTTGGTATTGGCTAGGTGTCTTTCTTTTGCTGAAAGGATGATTGGTGTATATAGCCTACGAGTAGAGTCGAGCAAAATTTAAAAGAAACCAAATCAAATTGACTAAGTATCGAATAAACATTTTAACACTATAAAAATATGTTCACATAGTTTCTTAATGAAATAGGACACAAACGGTTTAAGATAAATGCATAACAGTTCATATACTATTGTTCTCAGTTGTCTTTATCTCACCATGGTGAACTTATGTTTTGATAAGAATGTGTACTATTGATGATTATAATCTGTTATCAAGCAGAAACACTGTTAACTTGAAATGCAATGAAAACTATGTATTCCAATAATATAATTAAGTTTCATAGTTACTTATATAATCTATGTGTTTCTTGAATACTTTACACCTTTGCTGCTTGGCTGAAACTAGTTAAACGCTAACTGTCATATCATCTTTGCCGTCAACATCTTGTAGAGTCGTTTTCACTTATAATTTCTTTTTAGCCCTTAATTCTTGTATTTTTGATTCAAGCAAACAAATTTGGTAACATATGGTATATGTGACCCTGAAATAACAATAATTCGTTATCTATTCCACCATATAAATACGTTTAACAATCATTTGACGAACCTCAACTACTGTTTTTCTCTAGACACAATTCCAACCATTTTTCATTCTAAGTAACTTCAGTGTGGATATTATAGTAACTTGTGAATGAGAGAAGAGAAGAATATGTCAACTCCATTACATCTGCAAAACCCACTGTTATCGAGG
Source organism: Carcinoscorpius rotundicauda (assembly GCA_011833715.1). NCBI lineage: Eukaryota > Metazoa > Arthropoda > Merostomata > Xiphosura > Limulidae > Carcinoscorpius > Carcinoscorpius rotundicauda. Next base: position 34,824,847 of record CM022402.1, read on the forward strand.
ACTTCTGTACAATACCAGTACTCCACAGTTTGACTGGTACACGACAGATCTAGTAGTTGTTGAAATACTGTTGTCATTTTGTCTGAGCAATAAATGTTTTAGAGTGAATCGTAATATTTACCAATTTTATCTAAGTTGTTAACCAGTAACACTAAGGTTTTGGTTTATCAATACAACACTATTCATTTAAATAAATATTGATCTTCTCTCATACAAGTCACTTATGTGACTAACTTGGAGGAGATGCTGGAGATCCACAGTAGGTTTAACATCAAAATGAAAGCCCGCAGGCGGGAACAGCCAGTGGTTGGTGATGTTGGAGACATCATGCTGGAAATGGTGAGTTTTAGTGACGTAATGAAGTTCCTTTGATATCTTTTATTTATTTGAGATAGTGTCTGTTTATAGCACATAATCATATTTATTGAATTGGTTTCCAGATGATGCCAAGTTAATGTCATGTAGAACCTTCAGATGATTGAGATTTTGTGCAGTTGTAGGAAGCACAAAACTTCCAACTTTCCTGATGCTTACATAATTTAAAAATACGACAAGTTTCTGTCAGATAACTTTTATACAGTATTTGACATTTAGAATTCACATATCCACTGCCAGTGTTTGGGCATTTTGTTTAATCTTCAGAAGTAAATAAAATCCATAATTTGTCATGGATTTTTAATGTACAACTTTGGATTAGATCACTAGAGATATTTCATTGTTTATTAAGATCTAGCAAAATACTTGTATTGAGAGGAAAGATAAAACTTGTAAAGGGTCTGATCTTGTCCTCACATTTGTATTGATGATAGGTCTATTCCACTTAAATTTCTGTTATTTAATTTGCCCTATTTTAAATCTGGATTTTTTTAGACCTAATTTTTGTGTTTCTCTTAAATATGGAATATGCATTTTGAAATTATTTTTTTTCTAACTGGGGTATTTTAAAATTTTATGTAACAAAGCTCAACAAATGTATTTACTGATTTTTTTCACCAAGATTGTGCCTAGCAAATCTAATGCTTGCAAAGACTGATAAAACACTAAAACTGTTTTACTAGTTTGTTTTAACTTCTGTTTAGCTTATAGGTTTTAGACATATACAGTTCATTCTTAAAATTACTTCGGTGGAAGTAAGAATATTTACGTGAGTTATTTTTATTCAGAAATGTGTTATTTTTCTCTATAGCTTGATGGATCTTCAGGTGAAGAAATCAAGAGTCCAGCTGCTAAGTTTTGTGGTCACCAGTTGATTGCTCTAGAAGCACTTAAGAATAATCAGAAGAAGAAAAAAAAAGCTGGCACAGTTCTTATCTGTAAGACTGGTGTTTTTATGTATTCATATTGTTCTCAACAAAAAAATTATATCGTTTTATTTGTTTATCCTTAAACCTCATTTTACTTGAACATAATCCAAACCTCTCAAAATTTTTTATCTCACTGTATTAAATATTACAATTGGCTGGTTCAAGGTTAAGAAACATCACAATATATTTTCCAAATTGTTAAGTTTAATTAAAACTTTTGTAAATTGTAGTTTTGTGCTATTTAATTAAAAAGTGTAAGTAGAATTCATGTATGCAGTCTTGTGGATTTGGAGACTTGGAAAAATTTGTGATTGTACGCTATGGTAATGTGTAAATTACGTGCCATGACATATTTTAATACACATACAATAAAAGTGTGCAGTATTAATACAAGTAAGATTCTTGTTTGTAAATCACGTTGGAACAGTAACACTTTACTCTGTGACCTTGGAAAAGTATCATGTTACTGAGCATGTTTCAGAAAGTCAGATTTATTGTTGAGCAGTACAGTTTTGTATTATGGTAAATATTGTTATTGTATATTTGATTTACTGTAGGATGCTGAAGCAAATCATCTCTGTAGGAGGTTACAGCTGAAAGACATAATTGCTACAGGCTTTCAGAGACTAACCAAATACACTCTTCTTTTAGAAAATATTGCAAAATATACACCACATAAGCATGAAATATTCCATCAACTGTGCTTTTGTGTGTGTGTGTAATATCGTAATTTTTGCATTGGAGGTACCTGAATAGCTTGTCAGTTCATGTACTTTTACATCTGCCTCTTTAAACCCTGTGATATAATCTGTAGTGTATTTAAATTGTTATAATTCTCTGTGACATAATAATGTATGTGTAAGCATTGTTTGTTTATGTACCTTAATGAGCTAATAAATACTGATTTTGAAGTTTGACTATAATTTACATGCGCTTGAAAACAAGATTTTTTGATCTAGTGTTTCCACAACAAACATTTTTAGAGTACTAAGGCAGTAACAAATAATGATTTTATTAACCCTAACTCAACGTATAGTTTAATAGTTTCAAAAAGTTTTAAACATGATGCCGTGTTGCAATTTGATTTAAACAAAACTGTTGTGATTCACTCTTATTGTCCAAACTTGTTGTGTTATATTTGAAAAATGGGTGTTTTTTTTTAGTGTGCAGTTGTCAAGTTGTGTTTTAGTTAGAAAATTGCTCAAACAACAAAATTTGTTTTAATGACTGAAACTTGTATCTTTTTTACACTAGTTTTATAAACCATCAGTTGTGACATCCTTAAAACTTGTATAGGTAAATGATTTTGCTTCTGCATACTAAATCTTCTGAGTGAAAGATTGTCTAAATCCTGTGCCATGTTTAATGATGTATAAATCCTGTTTCATTGCTTTCAAACATCTTTAAACGGAATATGTACAAATTATGGAGTGTATATTTGAATTTTTTAATATTCTGTTTGTTCAAGACATGACAGAAGTACATAAGAAACAAGTGTAATGTGATTTAATATCATATTAATATTATAAAGACTGCTTTGCAGATGCAAATGGTCCTGATGATAAATATCTCACAATGAGATTTTGTAAATTTTCATTTAGTATTCATATAAGTGCTTGATATATTTTCCATCATAAGAGACAACATGGCAAAATACATTTAAAAACATCCTAGTGGTGTGTTAGTCTAAATCTTAAAACTTCAGTTAGAAATACTTGAGAATAAGAAGTGTTTACAACTACTAAATTTCTCTTTTTTTTACACACACACAAATGTATGTATGTATGTATGCTCCATGAATTTTTTTACTGAATATTATAACACAGAGAATACTGAAGAACATAGGAGGTTACTGCAGGCAGTACACTGTAGCAAACTAATCCTGGCACATGTGAATCAAGCTGTAAAAGAATCAGAGAATGAACAAAGACATGGTGAACATCAAAAGAACAGAAGTGCCTTTCAGAAAGTTTTTGCACCTGTTCTTCAAGCTTATCATGTAAGCATTTTCATGATCAAAGTATGTAGTTGTATACCTTCAAGGTAGTTAAGTCATTATGCTGTTTTTTCTATGGAATGAGGGAATACCTCAACATTACAAAATGTAGTTCTTATTAAACTTGATAATAGAATGTAGACAATGCAGTTGTAATGTACTAAAATGTTTTGTTTTTCTTTGTATGTGTATAAATAGTACTTCATAAATTAGTTATAAAGACCCAAGTAATCAGTTAATCTGAGTGTATATGCACTTTTGCCTGTTGTATTAAACATTTTGAGTTTTCTGTCCAATAAAATATTCAAGGAATTTGTAAGTAAATAATAAGAAAGTGGGTCTTGTTTAAACCTAGAATACATCTGGGAGAATTTTCAGTATATGTAATATATGTACGTATGTACTTTGTAATAATTTACAAAAATACCAGATATTATCAAAATTTGCATTCAGCTTTTAAATAATGTTATAAGATAAATTATGGAGGTTTGATTAATTAAATGCAAACACGATAGAGAATTGTCATAGACAATAGTAAGAAATATATATGCATGATGTAATGACCAATTTTTATTCTTGGTTATTAACCGTTAAATTGAAAAACTATTTTGTTTGTGAATTTTGTCTTTTCAGCACCTTGACTTAACGAAGCATAAGCTGATCGACGAGGGTCCATTGACCTGGAGGTTACACAAAAAAAAGACTATTGAGATGCATGTGGTATTACATGAGGACATTCTTGTGTTGCTCCAGAAACAGGATAATAAATTGCTGTTGAAGTTCTACAACAACAATCTGATGTCAGTCTGAGAAGACACCAAAGTCACCCACAGCCCAATACTTCGTGTACAAAACCTGTTTACAAGAAACGTGGCCACAGGCAAGTTATATTTGCTGAGTGTGTTTCTTTTTATAAAATATGCAGATCATTTAGAGACAAAAATTGCAAATGTAGTTAACTTGTGCTCTAAGATTTGTATGAAGGGAAATAAATATTAAGAAATAAAATGTGTTGAGAAGATATTATAAAGAAATTAATTGTAATGAAACTGTATTAATAAGCTTCAATTCTCCAACTTTTTTTATCATGTAGTTGATATATTTAAAAAAAATAATACTGTTCATCTTTATATTCTGGAAAAAGTTTTCTAGTCTTCTTGAAACTGTGGGAAGAATTTTGTTAAACTCCAGTTATTCTTAGATGTACAAACAAAAACAGGCTAGTATTTGTTGGAAAAAAAAATGCTTTTGAAATAATGGGCTGGCCAGCCAAAATTTTTTTCTTTATTTTTACAAGGAATCAGTTTTTCTTGCATTTGACTGCTAATCTTAGTGAAAGTTGTAAGTTAAATAAACTTCAAACTCAAAAGAAAAAGAAAACTTGCATTTATTTAGATATTTTTTTCACAGATGTGTAGAGCGTTTACTTTTTCTTAATTGACCATTTGAAAACTGTTGAAAGTGTAATGTGTAAGGTTTAGTGATTAAAAGTAATGTTTGTAGGGAGTGGAGAATTGAGAAAGGCCCATTATTTATCACTGGACTTGGAATGCTGAATTAATACCATTAGTTGAATATGTGGCAGTAAAAAATAAATTCAAAGAAAAGCAGTAAATATATAGACAAATATTTTATAAGGAATTTTAAAGGTTTAATTGTAAAGTTTATATTTCTGATAGTTTTGGAGATCACAAAATCAAATTGAAATGTAACATTTTGTTCTCTTCATCTATATATTAAGCATTCTCATGCTTTTCCAAAATTGTAACATTCAACCTACGTTCCTATCTAATAATTGGTACTTGACCTTATGTAAAGTTATTGATAGTGTATTTTTGTAAGGATTTAAAACAAAAGGAATTTTACTCTCTCAAATAATATTACTGTAAATCTACAGGTTATATTTCATTTAGTATTTTATATTAATAAATATAGCATACTGTACTCTTGTATATTATCTCCTGTAAAACAATTTCATTGAAGTAGCATTTTGTATTACTGTATAATTCCTGTTTATAGCTATTATAACATACTAATATTATTTTTGTATTTAGACGTAGAAACCAAAGTATCTTTAATTCTACTTCTATTAATAAAGGTATTTCAAGAAATGGTACTTGTAAATTGCATGGTAATATTTGATATATGAACTAGTTGTAATAACTTGTCAAATTGTAGACAGCAAAGAATTTTTTCTTGTTTCTACATCTGAACAACATGCCATCTATGAGTTTGTGGCCACATCAGCTTCAGAAAGAAAATTGTAAGAACTGATCTTTATTTTTTGGCATGTGCAGTGTAAATAAAGAATATATTTAAACATAAGTTCTTTTTATCATAACATGTTTTTACTTGATGTCTGTTATAGACTTATTATTAACCAACAAATATGTAGCTGATAGATGATTTCACCTTGAAAGGAAACTATTAAAAAGATTTTAAAATTTTGATAAATGGTTGATGTACAGAATAATGTTTACTATAAGTGTGGTTATCTTGACCTTTACAAACAAAACACATAGTTGTTAATGTAAATTTGTATAGTTTAACTGGCCACTATTCAATATTTAAGGTTATTTTATGTACATTATGCCTTTTGAAATGTTATGTTAAAATTAAACATTTTTCATTTAGTTTGAAGTAATTAATGTATCTGAGTACCAGGTAATATAACTAAAGAATGTACAGTCCGATTTCTAAAGGTTTTAGTGATTATTTAGATGTACCATAAAAAAAATATATTTTGTGAACTTTGTTAACATTCATTGCCTAAATATAAAATTGTCCCTTGGTTCTGTTACTGTGGCTGTCAAATATGAAAAATGTTGATGCATCAATTATCAGTTTCTTTTACAATCCTAAACACTTTGATCAAATCCCCTCTAATTTTTTTGTTTATCGACAAAAACAACTTTAAAGATCTTAATCTCTCCTCATATAACAACCCCTCCATCCCAAATACCATTTTGGTGACTCTCCTCTAAACTCTTTCCTACTGTTGAATGTCTTTTCTAAGGTAATGACCCCAAGACTGAACACAATACTTCAAATTATGGCATAACCAGGGACTTGTACAATGAAATGTGTATTTTGCTTGTTATATCAGGTTGTGTTAATAAAATACTGAAGAATTTACTTACATAAAGCTTTATGTGGTCATTTTTTTACTTCACTGTTAATAAAATTTATTTGTAATAGGTGGTTAAAGTATATCACAGAAGCTTCTGAAGCTCACAAACCAAGACATGGCCAATCAACCAAAGCCCAGGATTCCTCCACATTGTTGTCTAAAAGAACAGAAGGTATTTCAGAAGATTTTCTGGCAAAAAACAAAGTGTAAGCTTTAAAATTAGCAGTTTGATATTATTTTTAAAACCATATGAATACCAAACTCTAAACTTTCATTATAACAGTTATTAAAGAAAACTTCTCTTTTTTTTTTTTTATAAAGAGAAAGAGTAGTTTAGGCTTAAGGTAAAATTATTTACTAAATATTAATCAATCTGATTTATTTAGATTTAATTTTTAAGAATTCTTTATTGATTGATTCTTCTTTTAGCAGAAAAACATAATCACTGCTGTACTTTAATTAAAATAGTTAATGGAAATGAGTCTTGTTTTTGAAGATTAAATATATAATGCTTTTTAAGTAGCATGAAAACCTTTTAAGAAATGAAATATTCCTGTGTACAATGCATATTTCGCTTAACCCTATTGCAATGGGTATCCTTTACTGTATATGACAAAAGATTTTAGTGTCTTATATTTAAAGTTCTACTTAGCTTATTTTATTTGTGTTAAACCAATTAGTATAATATTTACCAAATAAAGTATTATATAACGTTTTCTGAATCAATAATCATCAATATTACTTAATATGCTGTTTATTCTTTTGAGAAAGTTAAAAACCAGCTTGGATAATTTTGTACCAACTCTTGTCACATAGTTAGAAAACCTGAAAAGTTACAAGGGGATATTGGCTACTTTTTGCATGTTGTCAGTATTTTCTTTGGTGCATTATTGAATTAAATAAAAATTATTTAGTGCATTACTGCCATTGGTGTGGTGTGTGTTAAAGGGGTGTTTAGTTTCATTGACAGTTGACAGCAAGAGAAAAGATGATTTGCTTAGTGCTTTATATCTTGTTTTCCATGATTATTCTTTATTTGTTATTATAAAAGTAAAGTATAGAATTAAGGATCTCTCTTTACATTGAGTTTAAATCAGGTAAAATAAATAATAATAATTTTATAAGCTACACATGCAAACAGCTTGAAATACCGAAATTTGAATGGAGAATGACGAAGTTCTTTTTACGGTGCTTCTTAATGAACGTCTCAAACTTGCCGCCTTCCAATTTTCCCAGTCTCCCCTAACAGTCCGCACGTGTTGACTTTCAGTATAACTAGTAATTCGAACGAATCGTAGAGATTGACGAAATAAAATCACAGCTTCTGTAGATCTAGCTTCAGTCACAAGTTCATTCAATTCAAATTGAATAAACACACATCAAACGTTGAAAACTTCTCGAACAAAGACACTATTTCTTGAATTGAATATAAACTAATGACTGACTCTTCTCTTCTTCGAATAAAAACTAATGACTCTTCCTTCTTCTCGCATCTTCGTCTGCTTATATATTTGTAGGCCTAGACTTCTCGAACCATCGCGTAACTTCCCAACATTCCAGAGAAATCCGCGCATGTCCGTTTTTGCACGAGACTTGTCGTCTACACACTAGGCCGCCACATTCCGTTAATAGTCAATTGATTGATCTACCTAATTCTAGAAAGTTCTAAATGTTATTTTAAATGAATAACAACATATCTTTTAATTGGTTTAAACTTTGAAACAATAATATAAATATGGAAATATAAATAATAGAAATGAAAATTTAAATACAACACGACATGTTGTCGTTTACAAAACATTTACACAATATTTACATAACACCGCGACCCTTAGATTACGAGTCGCACGCCTTAACACGCTTGGCCATGCCATGCCTATTTAGTAAGTCTACAGGGTAATTTTGACTTATTTTTCATGTTTGTGCACTTTGTTTGAAACATTTTGTTTTATTTTGCCAACAATGATTTCGTTGGTTGTGTACTAATTGCTCACGAAGAATGTAACGTTAAACGAAATAAAACTAAACTTTTTGAAACTTACTTCAGTTTATGTTTAATAATTACATTTCATTTTTCCTGTCGTCTAAATCTTTTGTGGACAAAAATTTGAATGTGTAATACGTCTAAAATCATTTAACCAAATACTTGACGTAGATATCAATTATGACACATCCCGTTCTGAAACTAACATTAATAAACTTAGTGATTCTTCGAAGTATACATAGTTTGAAGGTGGTGATGGAACTTAAACCTTCAGATTTCAAAAATCTAAATCTTTGGATCATTTGTATTGAGAAAAATAATTTGTAACAGTTTCTAATGTTCAAAATAGGAAAGTCCCTTGCTACAAAATTGCCATAGAAACGACACTTATTAATTGCAGTTGTTTGGATTTTTATTTTATCTACCAATACGAAGAGATAAACTACATGTATGAATTTCAATGTTTAGAATGACTGCAAATATTTAAGATCTCAGAGTTAACTGTAAGAGTTTATTAATAAATTCACCAACCAGACTGTCTCCTTGTGTTTTAAGTTATTTATTTTCAAACACAAATTAAACGATGTTATAACGAATATTTTGAAAACACATTTCCAGTAAAATATTTTCTTTGGAATGTGTTATTGTCATTTCATTTAAATGACAATACAGGGACAGAATTATTTTATACTACATATGTAACACTCACGAGAGTTTAGTCCTTAAAACAAATATCAGGAGTTCTGTAACGAACAACTGATAAAACAACAGACATTAAATTCCTCTCCTCATTGGTACAACGGTAGGTCTTTGGACGTGCACCGTCAAAAACCCGTTTCGATACTTTTGGTGGACAGAGTACGGATAGCCCACTGTGTACCTTTTGCTTATTTCGAAACAATCAATCAGACATTAAATTTCCTTGCATGTTCTTTTCATTTATTACACTTACATTCTCCAGTACAAGTGTACAGAAAAGCTCTAATAAATGCTATAATTCATGATGTGTAATTTGTCGATATGTAATACTATTCTCTTATTACGTTTTATAAAACGTCAAGATTTCAGCAACAACAAATGAACGTGCTAATGCTGCTATGAAGCTGAAGATGTCCTCATCCTTGGATCAAAATATTATTGTTGTAATTATTTTTACTACAAATATTAATAATGTTTTCAAAATGTGATGTATATACCTGTAATAGAGGGAATCTAAGAATATAAACCATCTGGGGAGACCTTGTAATCCATGCCGATGTTATACAACTTGAAAATGGAAGAAAGTTCCTGTGAGATCCAAGAAGTAATTGCCACAAGTGACTGCGCATGTGTGATCCAAGAAATATTTTCCTATGCCTTTCCGATGAAACTTTACACCATTTCTATGGCAACCAGATTGTAGGCTCCAGACGAAGCCAGTTGATGTTTGGCGTGAGGTGTTTCCTTGTATAACCCAAGAAGTAAACTGCTCAAAAAATTAAAGGAACAAGTATGTTTTCTTATAAAATTTATCTCCGTGTTCCAAATGTGATAATATCTCTATTTTTAGATAATTTTCATCATTTCAATTTCATCTGTGTCCATTTTTAATGTATGATGAACGGTGAAACATGGGGCAATGACATTTTTAAAATTGGCCAATATCACCAAAACTGATATCCTATAAGATACAATATTTTAAACAGTTTACTTGCGTGTATTTAAGAAATGTTTAAAATATTTAATGTCTAGTGTGACTTCCACAGGCTGTGATGCACTCCTGACATCGCGCACTTTGAATCAGTCTATTGGCGTTATCTTGAGGTATGTTAGCGTGTTCGTCTACCAGGGCTTGTCGGAGTTCCTGTACATTCCAAGGAGGGTGCTGGCTTTCACTAACGCGCCGTGACAACATATCCCAAAAATGTTCAATACCATTTAATTCTGGAGATCTGGCAGGCCACTCAAAAGTATCTATTCTTTCCTCGTCAAGGAACTCCATACACAGTCTGGCGACATGGGCTCGCGTGTTAACCTGCATGAGAATGAACGCATCGCAAAAGACCTCCCAATGGTTTCCAAAATTTCGTCTCTGTATCGTTGTGCATTCAGAGCTCCCCTGCCGAGGAGAAATATGTCCATGCGGCCACCCAAGCATATGCCTGCCCAGACCATTACATAATCTCTTCCATAAGCGACGACATGCACATGTTAGAGGCGGAAAATCGCTCTCCTCGGCGTCTTCACTCTCTCGCACGTTTATTATCACGAGACAGAGTGAACCAGCTCTTATCTGTCCATAGTACCGTGGCAAATATCCTTTATATTTCACTTTACTTAATTTGGTTTACATTTGGATGTGAACAAAGTCGTATCTCGTGTATAAGAAAGCTAATCTAAATAGCAGTGTATAATTACGTCGAGCTGGACTCCAACTTTGAACTGTCACACTAATCCATCTCTTCAGCAGCTCTTTTGCTTTAACGTTGTTCCTCGTGGTTAAAGAATTTAGATGTAAGATATTATAAGTTATCTAAACTGTAATTGTTTAAGTTATTTCACCTTAAAATTTTAAATATTAAACAAGGGAAAGTTATGTTGTTGTTTTGAATTATGCACAAAGCTACACAATGGGCTATCTGTGCTCTGCCCACCACGGGTATCGAAACCCGGATTTTAGCGTGTAAGTCCGCAGACATACCGCTGAGCCACTGGGGGGGTCAAGGGAAAGTTAACTGGGAGAGTTGTGTGTATATTTAGCTGTGTAAAACATTTGTCTGTACGTGTCCTTCATTTAATACTTCTAAATGTAAACCACAATAAAACGTTTCTAACAAAATCAGATATTAATGTACAACTTACATAAATATTAAATTTTACTTAATTTATGCCACATTTCTTCCTAAAGATCCTATGTGCACGAGTAGCCAAGAAGACGGATGTAAATGCACTTTGTGCAACGAAAAGGATGAAAATAAAAAAAGCTTATGTAAGTGTACAAGTATGTAGATTCTTTCTTGTTATTATAAAAATTATTTGAAAGAAGTGACTTTATAGTGTTGTATCCTCCTTCTGTTACAAATTCAATCCTTTTACAAACATCTTTCATGTTTGTACCTGTAAAAGTACGATACAATATCTACACTAATCTTCTGAAGAAGCGATAACAGCAGGTAGCACGTTGTTAATGGAAGAATCCAGTTAACAAAAGTTATATTCACGAAATAATATGGTGTTATTATATAAATTGTAGGGAGGACACCAACTCGCACTTGCCAGTTAATATTAATAAGACTGCACGTAATAGCCAACAAGAGAAAGGGGAAATCATTGCAAAGGGCGGTATCGCAGTAGTGGCCGAACTTGCTTAAAGTAAGAGCCACATACAATATTCTTCTGATGTACGGGAGTCCAAATACATAACAAATATTACGCACATGTATTTTTTAATATTTATGTAATATGTAAGCAGCAAAATGTACACGTAACAACAAAAGCGTGTGTGTAATAATTCATGTATGTGGTTTGTTTATACATTAATAGTCCAAATGTTTTCAAAGTTGAGGATAGAATCTTTTCTTTTTTCAGTAAAAGTAATAGTAGGATCCAAGACAAACCTTTTTAAGACATTACTGATTGACAGCCACCTCACAATGCAATAGAAAAAGACATCACTGGTTTTGTCTTCAAGCTCCAATTCTTGAATAACTTTTTTTAATTGTCGGTGGGTCTTTCCATTTAAGTGTGTGGAATTTACAATTTCATGAACAAATTTCATAACATCTTCACACTTGAAGTATCTGGCTTTCAAGTGTTTATGATGACTAATACAATGAAGAGCGAGAAACTTTGCAAAGCTGGAATTAATTTTCAGTAGTGTCTTTAATTCTTCATTCCCCCCCATCATTAGAGGTGCTCCATTATTTGCAACACTGAAGAGTTTATGCAGTGAAATTATCAGCATTTGTTAAGGCTCTATCTAGCACATAATTTTGATGTAAACTCTACGAGTTGTTTCTTTTAGTGCCACTAAATCATATATTTTATTTCACAATTACATGAAATGTAGCATTAAGCTGGCGTTTGTACTGTTAGTCTCTGTAGTTTTGCATTATTTAAATCTAATACTGCAACAACTTCAGTTGTATTCTTATTAACAAATTCACAATCTGAATATGGACGCTTAGCACGAGCAGTATCCCATGATACGATAAAACTGGCTTCAGTCGTTTTATGAACTTCCTCACTGAATGTTGTACACAACGTCTGCTAGCTATTTAATGATGATTTTAACAGGTAACTTGTTTTTCTGTAATTCTGATTTCGGTGGATAATCAGGCAAAACGTTTTGTGATTTCTTTTACAGTGGCGTTTCAACTTACTGGCTTTGTAATGACTAAGTAACACATTGCAGATAACACTTTAAAGGTTTACCTAAAGGGCGAGTGCAAAATCTTCCTCCCACCCTGGTTTAAAATTTTCGTTATCATCTATATACTTTCATTTCTCACAATTTGATCACACCATCTTCCTTCATAAGCTTTTCACAGACATTTCTAAAAAAATTAAAGTGAATAGAAAAATAAGCTTCAACACGCCCAAACCAATGATACTTAACAGCGCCCAGTATCACACAAACACTTCACTAATTTCAATGCCCGCAACACAGCCACACACGTCACAACACGCGATCGCAAGCCACGCCCACTAAAACTAACATTGTCAGCACCAGCTTGTATGATTACTAATTCTCTAACTCAATTCATCTGTGTACCTTGCTGATCCGAAATTTCTTTAATCTTCGACTCAAATCTAGCATTAAACTTAGGATTAAAATTCTTAAATATATTTACTCACCACGAACATTAAACTTACGTTTTGATGCAGTAGACATATTTCATACCAAATAAATAATTATAAAGCTTAAAATTTTATTTACCTTTTATATGGGCCCGGCTTAGCCTGATACATTAAGGCGTGCGATTCGAAATCTGAGGGTCACGGGTTCGTATCCATGTCGCACCAAATATGCTCGCCTTTTCAACCGCGGTGGCGTTATAATGTGTCAATCATTCCCACTATTCGTTGGGAAAAGAGTAGCTTAAGAGTCGGCGGTGGGTGGCGATGACTAGCTGCCTTCCCTCTAGTCTTACACTTCGACATTAGGGACAGCTTGCGCAGATAGCCGTCGAGTATCTTAGCGCGAAATTCAAAAACAACCTTCCATATGAATTGTGATGCAAAAAGCAGCTAACCTAACATACTTCCGCGAGCATTGTCTTGTCAATTAAAACACAGTGATGTATTAGAAAGGATTAACATTATTACAGCTAAAAATACAGTTAAGACTATCAACTGGTTTAACTTAATGTACGACCTGTTTCATGGATACCGCTATTTAAGAGGCAAACATGCTTGCAGCTTGTCTGGACTCTCTTATGTATTTGATGTCTATAGCTTTTAATGTCTAGCTATTTTATGTTCTTTCTATTACTACTTGAAATGTCAAATTATCGTGTATTTAGCTATCGACGATTACAAAACAAATTGAGTTTTTTCTACTGAGAAACATTATGAATGTATCCTACTGAACACTATTACTTCTCTTTTTAGGTTTCAAAGAGTCAATTACTCTGCATTTTATATTAAACAAGCTCCTCCCTTAGCACATAATACAATTGGGAACTGAAGGTTAACACAGAAAACAATGTAATATATCATTTGTTTCACGAAAGTTTTCTCTTTATTTCTATTGATTATAAATAATACAAAATGTTCAAACTATGAGCAGTTTATCAAGAAAGAGCAGGTGAGAAGGAAGTAAGATTGTCTTGTTTACATAAAGAATTAAAATTAAATTTATGTTCTCCTGGATACTACGTATTGTATTTGCATAGAATTGTTTGTTTGTTTGTTTCTTGAATTTCGCACAAAGCTACTAGAGAGCTATATGCGCTAGTCGTTCCTAATTTAGCAATGTGAAACTAGAGGGACGGCAGCTTGTCATCACCACCCAACGATAACTTTTTGAACTATTCTCTTACCAAAGAACAAGGCGCACATGTTTGGTGCGACCGGGATTCGAACACGCGACCCTAAGATGACGAGTCGAACGCGTTATACCACCTAATCATGCCGGGCCCAATTGCAGAGAAATTAGCGAGTAGAGTAACTTACTATTCATGCTTTTATTCAAAAATAATCAGACTATGTCACATAAAAGCATTGATTTTAGAATTATTTTTAAAGCACCGTTTCAATAGTGAGAAAATAAATGTATAATAAACAAAGTTCTAAGTACAGTTAAGTTAAACTGTAATATTTGTTGTTTATTATCGGCTGATAATTCATGCTTCATCTTGTATTTAAGTTTTCTTTTTGTTTTGTTTTTTAAGGAAGACCAAATTTCTGTAGTAAAACTAATTGCATGAAATAATGGTAACTTTGTTTTATAGTAGAATTATAGCCCCCCAGTGGCTCAGCGGTATGTCTGCGGACTTACACGCTAAAATCCGGGTTTCGATACCCGTGGTGGGCAGAGCACAGATAGCCCATTGTGTAGCTTTGTGCTTAATTCAAAAAACAAAAAAACTAGTAGAATTATAATTTTCAAAACATTACCGCTAAATAACAAGTGTTATAAAAACGGATACACTTCACGATAATGGTGACACCCAAGTTTTTGGTTTTTGAGTAATCGTCCAGTAAAGAACAAGTAATGATTAAGATATTTACAGAATTTATTCATTACATAAATATTGTTATAAAAGGAAACTGTGCATAGTATTGTAAAGTTATAGTGAGGAGATATTTAAAATATTTCATTGAACAGTTGCCCCCACCGGTATGTCAGCAGACTGTTATAAATAGTTTTGATACTCGTGTTGATCAGAGCATAGATTGCTCTTTGGGTAGCTTCGTGCTCAGTAGTAAACATTATGCAAAGGCAGTACTACAGTTTGTTTGATATTATAATAGAACGTTAGGTTGACCTATTTGCAGTTTGTAGAAAGGATAATATGAAAAGTGGACAGGAAATGTTAGTATGATTTTATAGTTTAAGAATCAGTAACAAAATAACATTAAAGGCTACCAAATTATACTTCCTATATTAAAATAAGAATGATTAATTACGAAAGAAAATTTAAAATACTTTCATTGTTCTTTGCATTATTTTGGTTTACTTCTATCAGTTTTTGTTACTAAACATTGTCTGTATTTTAACAACATAACGAGACGACCTAAATTCTTGGGAAAAATTTTACTGGGTTTACAAAATATACCGGTCTTGGTCTCAGTTTGGAAGTATTTTAAACAAACCTGATCTTCGTCTCGAAAGTGTGAAATTAAATACACACTTCTTTAACTGAAGTAATGGTATCTACAGTTAAAGGGTAGAAATGAACTTTTAGTTAAAATGTTCATAGAACATATTCAAATCCGGAGCAGATATCTAATTTACGATAATTACTTCTAGACTTTTATCCAAATAGATTCTTTTATTAGATGTTTAAGTATAAAATTGAAATCATGGACAACGTTGAAAAGTGGAAAAAAAAAAAATTGATTTATAAATAAAACAGGAAGACTGGTGAATATAATTAAACAGACACTGATAGTCTGTTTTTCTAGAAAGGTGTTAGCCACACAGCCTTCCTTCTCTTGAGATTGATTTTGAAGAAACGAATCCTGTTGACCTATAAAACTCGATCGTCTAGTAGAAAATTAAAGTACTGAAATTTATTATTTAAACTCACGTTCTTAGTCCAATGCCACTTTTGACAATTTGTTCCTTGACTGCACTGGTCAAAACAACAATACATTGTACGAACGAAAGATAAGACTTTCTAGCTTATTATTCACGTGTTATCTCTACATCCACTGACAGTAGTAATGGTGGTACTGATACAACACCAGGACATGGTTGTTCCAGAGTTTATGGCACAGATACTAACAATCAAAGGTTACAGATAGCCCTCGTGTTCTCAGAGGCACCTGGAACTATGTCTCTGCGAGATCTTTATTTTCCTTCTGTAGAGAAATTCATGGGCATCCTTAAGTGTCTGAATTTCCAATGTTACCGGGACTCATATTCCGTGTCTAGCGTAGGAAATTCAAAAACAAACCTTTCTTCCTTAGCGTCTTCGCAGCTTCTCATATTGTATTGATAAAGGTTTACGAAGAAAATGTTATCTTCGAGTTTCAATAAATCGTGTCATACAATCCCCAGTCACGACTGGGTTGAAGAGAAACGTTTCTGACAGTCCATAGTTATTTTTCATTTCCCAAAGCTACCGTGCGTTGTTTTTGTCTTCATATATTTTAAATTATTTTCAAACACAAAATAAACAATGTTATATCATTAAACAACATTTCCCTTAAAATCTTTCATTCACGTTTCAATCCAACAATACAGGATTGTAACTTTTATGCTACATGTGCGTCACTAACAAGATTCTAGTTATTAAAAGTACACGTCAAGTATACAATACAATAAAAACAGTTCATAAAGCTACAAACAATACATTTTGTTTTTATAGTTATGCAATTTTTTTAAATTATTTTAAGCATAATTTTACTTTGCTATGAGAAGAGCTTGCATTCGTATTAATTGTTACACTTACATTCTCTACTACAAGTGTACTGAAAATATTTAAAACAAAGTAAACGTTTTTATTACCATGTGCAGTTTGTAGATCTGACTGACATTGTTTGGCAGTACTGTACTTTCTTGGGTAAATATTAAAAAAAAACGTTATGCATTTGATGAATACGGTGATCACATGTCCAAGTAAAACTGTCACAGCCTTACGTTGTACCTTCGTTTCTTTTTAAAGATTATAAAGAAAATCAAACTTTCCAAAATTATGTGCACCTTACAAGTTCTAAATGCATACAAGTGACTAACTGTGGAAGGCTCGTAATTTCTTGTTTGGATAATTAATTACCTATCAAAAACAAAACATCACTCAGTACACTGTTATCACTTCTTTTACTTTGTCTTCTGGGTTTAATCTGTCGTTGATGAGTTTTAGATTTTAAAACCCTTACCAGCACCAAAAAGAAAACCTAATACATATTGAAAAGTTAACGATAATTACTAATTATAATAGATATTATTCGGGTAAAACAAATAATATTATATTTAATTGTTTATATAAACAACACCCACTTTACCCGTCGAACTGTCAGAGTTTCATAAAGTACCAATAGTTAAGACGATTTACATTATTCACAAACAAACCTTATATTTTAATCTATCAAATGATAGATTGTTTCCAGTTATCCTCCAGTTAGAAATTGTATGGCAAGAATGCAGTTTAATTTATAATGTAAAAACTACCTGTTCGGAACGCAACAATAGTAATAATCTTTAGTAAAGTATATTTATAATTCTGATGCCGAGAATCCTACTTTGAATATAGATTCATCTCAGAACAGCTGGTAGGTGGTATCAAACAATTAAGCAGAGTGCAAGAAATAAGTTACCAATAGAAGTGTCACTACCTATACCAACCTTTGAGCGATACTCACGATGTTCCTAAAGAAAGCACATTTGTTTTGCAATTTTTTTTTTTTACCTGAATAGAAAACGTTAATATACATTTCTACTGGTAAAAATACGAACATGAAGTACCTAAACATTTAAAGAACTCTAAATATTAAAACAAAAAGTCCAGAGCAGGTGACAAAAGAGAAACTCATTTCTTTGCATCTGATCTTAACAGCGGCATTCCATGTAGCAGATCTTTAAATTATGCGATGTTTACACCTTATTTAATAACACCATGTTATTTTACAAATTAGTACCATTGTTAATCAGATTCTTCTCTTGACAAGGTGCTCTCTGCAGTTATCACTTTGGTAGAAGCGAGTGTAGAAAAAGGTACCACATTCCTACAGATATTTGCACGAAACATCTTTAGTATTTAAGATGTACATTGCGTAATTACGAGTATAGTTTGTGGAAGAATTAACGTATCAATAAATGAAACGTACAGAACAGATCACTACACAATATTATATAAGCTAAACGTTATAAACATTCTCATACCTCACTCAGATCGAGTAAGTTATTTTGGACAAAGTTTTATTAATTTATTAATCTGTTTGATATTCTTCGCGGCCCTACATATATTTAATAATTAAGTTAAAAGGTTGTAATGTAATCAGACTAATTTATGAAAGCGTTTCAAGAGTTTCTCTGAAATTGAGCAATTGTAATATCACAATAAATGAAAGCACAAGTTCTATACCCGTTATATTCAATAAAATTGGTGGTAAGAAGTTCCCTTAAATTTAAGAGGTATCATTGCAAACATCGGATTCTTGATTCATCTTAAGATGAAAGTAAGAATTACGCTTCACTAGCAGTCGAATTTTCTGGAGGTCAGAAAAGAGAAGTGTTTGTAAAAGTTTATTTGAAAAACGTTTAACAATATTAAAATAATCCAAACTATAAAATCATAAACAACTTAAGAAACAAATAATCTAGTAAAGGAATTAACCGGCAAACAGCTTAATGGATAGAAGAAACTTCATTCTTTCTTACTGCAGGTGCAGGACGTACAACTGCAGGGTTCTCCTTCTGTAAAGG
Source organism: Carcinoscorpius rotundicauda (assembly GCA_011833715.1). NCBI lineage: Eukaryota > Metazoa > Arthropoda > Merostomata > Xiphosura > Limulidae > Carcinoscorpius > Carcinoscorpius rotundicauda. The sequence continues at coordinate 34,843,837 of CM022402.1, forward strand.
AAATAAGATAAGATGTTATTTTTATTATTATTTACATAAACAAGTCATAAGTCACTCTTAAATAATAACCAGCAAGAGTTTACATACCTGTACACTTGCATGCACCTCCCTCGGCGTCTTTTGTCATGCACGAAGTACACTTACATCCGTCTTGCTGGCCGCACGTGCATTTGTCGATACAGGTGCACACAGGATCTGACAAAATCAACATGGTATAGAATTGCTTCTATTTTACGTTTTGTTAAATATGTACATAACTGGTAATGTGAATAAACTTAAAAAGCAAAAGGCTTAAGATGATATTGTACACTTGATTTCAATAATTAATTATATTTATTATTTAAATAAGAGTCCAGGGAACTTCAGATATTTTGTTACTACGTAGTGTTGTTGACATTGAATAAGGTTATTTATAATGTAGTGTCCATACAGGTATTGGAACAATCACGTACAGCAGTAGTTTTAAAAGTTCCTGTTTTGAAAGCGTGTTGGTGTGGAGTAAGGAAACTGTTAATACCTTTACACTTGCAACTCCTATCAGTTTCGTCTTTTTTGTTGCACGTGGTGCACTTACATCCTCCTTCCTTCCCACACGTGCATTCTTTAGTGCAAGTGCACAGTGGATCTTTGAAGAACAGAGAGTACAAGTGTTTATAGCTATTACGTTGATTTATAACAGTAATACGTGTACAAAATGGTGTAACAAACTGTTCAGTTAACATTTATAAAAGGGTAGAAATTTACAAATAAACAGTTCATATTACAATAAGTTTCCATTATTATCTCAAGGTTAAGTCATACAAAGTTTAGTAGTTGAACTACTAAACATTTAATGACGAAAATAACAAAACTTATCGATTCTAAGCACAAAGTACATTAATGGAAGAGAAAAATCCTAAATAGAAATCATTGTGCAGGTTGGATGTTTAAAAGTTAATTATGGTCACGTTTAAAGTAAACACAGCTTACTTTAAATAAGAGCTAAGTTCTACAGTTGACAGCTACACATACACACTTCGTAAACACAAATTAGTGGTTAAATAATAAATTGCAAGATTTAACTAACAAGTTTAAGATCAAATAAATAAACATTAAAACTCGTAAATCACAAAGTGCTAAACAAAGAAAGGCCAAAACCAATGCTTCTTACAAAACGTAAAGCCAACAAACAAAATTCGTGATGGTAATCAGTCTCTTGAACAGCCCCCAATAAATATTTATCTGGAGTGAAACACACCTGCGGCAAAATCCTCTTATCATACAATATTACTTTTGTACACCAACCGTGTGTTTGTTTATCGTGTAACACAAACCCCACAACTTACCTCCACATTTACAAATTAAATCGGACATTGTTTTCAATTTAAAACTTATTTACACCAAAACACAACTTCCACTCAAACTACCCGTGCGTAAGTTTTTATATTCACCAAGTGCAAGATTCGTGTGCAAAACGAGCAACAACGAACCAAGTGTTATTTCGAGCCAATCACGATGAATAAATATGTCCTAATTATAATAATATATCCAAATATTTATCATAAATGATTTGAACTTGGCCAGAAAAAGTGTTCACTGAGCTGTCTACTATTTGTGAATAAAACACACGTAACTTCAGATATTAGGTGTATCACTTTTTAATGTTTTTCCAGCTTCTATTGTTAAACGTAACAGAAAATAATAATACCTCCTGTCTACTCCATCAGTGGCAAGTTTGTTGGCTTAAAACGCCAAAAGTTCGGGTTTCAATATAAACAAACCAAAACCACAATGTAATAAATGAAGCATAGATAACTAATACACAAAATTAAAAGGGTGAAACTTGCTATGTAAGTGTGATAGTCTACAGTGATACACTAGCTTCATTGTTAATAATATAAAGAATCAATACAGAATGCTGGTTTATATTTAATGGCAAATAGTTTATTAAAGTCATTTTTTAAATTTTTTCTCCGACCAGATAATTATTGTAAATTCAAAATGCCGACACTATCAGCTGTATTAAATACTCATAAACTTGTCATTGCAAACTTTTAATATTAAAACGTCTTCTCAGCTCGAACACTCCCTCCCACTATCCAGTTTATCACCCAAACTGTTTCCAGTTCTGTTTATAAAAGAGGGCTACCATTTTCTCTTTTTTATTGGAATCTTTGGTGTACGTAGTTTGTTCTTTACTCTGACATTTCTGTAAAAAATGCTTTTGTTATATCTGATTGTTGCAAGAGAAATAAAAGGGTTTGTGTCTGTATATGGACATAGATTCGACAGACCTCCCGATGTTGTTTATTTGGCCACAGATGTAAAAACTGATGTAGTTAGGAAGAAATTTAGACTTTTTACGTTTGTTGGTTCTGTGTTATTGGCAAATGTCTCCGCTAAACCTATGCCCATACGTATTTTACGTGATAATGACACAGCTAAACCATGTTTGTTAGAAGGTATACTGCCTTTAAATTCCAGTTCTGCTATTGATGAGTCTGTTATTTCTCAGAGCATTAAAGGTGGATTTGTTAATTTTCTTCTTTATAACATTTGTTTAACATCAGACTTATTTTCTGGACCAGTTGTTGTTGGAGTAAGACCTACTCTGCCAATTAAAGGTGTAACACGGCTGTTGGGAAACGATTTGGTTTGGGGAAAGTTGTTGATAAGCCCAAGATGGTTAACAAGGTGACTTCTCTTTCGTCTAAGGATGTTGTTATTTTTGAAGAGAATTTAAAGTAATTACTCTTCAATAATCGAACACAAAAATGAAACTCAAAATAACAAAAATCAGTTTTACAGGTAAATATATTGTTGACATTTCCTTGGATTTAAGAACAGATTCACATCGACGTTGTATGTTTTCAATAAGTGATTGATTGACCTCCTTCTTTGAGTAATACAAAAAGTCATCTTCCATGTTTGGCTTGTAATCGTTTATTAATTGGTTTAACTTAGCCCATGCATTCTCATATTTGTAAGATATATTTTAATTACTCCACACTTGTAGAGAAACTTGTTTAATCATTTTGTTGACTGATTGTAATAAAATGATCTAACAAATTGCAGCAAGTGCACAACACTTTTCATGAAAAAATGTAACTCAAATCATGAAAATTTCAGGCATTTATGAAAGTCTGAGTTAAAATTAGGATCCGAAGTCATATTTGAACAGATTTTGTAGAGTGCGTACGAAAAACATATAGTTTTTATATTCTTGTGTTATCTAATAGAAGATGGAACAAATTAACACCATATTCATGGGAGGGTACAATATTTTTTGCTCAATCCCTATATGTTTAGCTATTGTCATTTTTTGATAATATGATAAAAGTTGATTAGGTCCACAAAGTACTTTTGACAAATTTCACATCTTTGTGTCCCTTATTTGAAACATTTTTTTCTCTTCTGTTAAAGACGATTACGTTGTTTACGTACGAATTGTACATGAAGGATGAAACATTAAACGAAATAAAACTAACCCTTTTGAAATCAAGTTCAGTTTATGTTTAATAATTACATTTTTTTCTTATCATTTAAAGACAAATATTTGAATGTGAAATACGACTGAAACTATTAAACCAAATACTTGACGTAGAGATGAATTATGATACATCCTGTTCTGAAATCTCTTATAGACCAACCTGTTATTGAGCTGTTTTAGATTTGGAGACCTTCCCAAAACCACAAGATACCCAAGAAGTGATTTGTAGTTGGTTTGAATAGAAAAGAACAAACGCATTTGAATTATTATGGGGTAAATTGCACATTTTGGCTAATGTACCTGACTTTTGAGGACTTGCTGATTTTATAAAGAGTCTAGACTCCTCAAATAAGAGTTCAGCAAAAGCTTATGAACGTGCTAATGCTGCTTAGAAGTCTAAAGATGTTCTCATCCTTTGACCAAAGTATTATTGTTGTAATTATTCTTAATACAAATATTAAATAAGAGGTATTTTGTTTCAGAAATCCGTTGTATTGTTATGTTTTCAAAATGTGGTGTATGTAACTGTAATAGGCAGAGGGGATCTGGAAATATGGACCATCTGAGATCTTGTAAACCATGCAGATGTTATAAAACTTGTAAATGGAAGAAAATTCTTGTGAGAAAGCAATAAAAGCAAGTCCAAGGATTATTCGCCAAAGGTGACTGTACATGTCTTATCCAATATTGTGGACATTGTATAAACCAAAAAGTATTTTCCAACGCCTTCATACTGGAACTTCACACTATCTGTATGGCAACTAGATAGCAGGCACAGACGAAGCCGTTTGTCGTTTGGCATAAGGTGTTTCCTTGTCTGCTATAGACAACAATGGCAGCATGTCTACAAACAGCTGGTTTAATTAAGCATAGATATGTTGGAGGGAAATCGTGAAATCCTTTAGTTTGATGTGCAAGGTTTTTTTCAGAGAGAACAGGTGGAAGTAAACATTACTACTGTTATTGTTTTAAATTAAGCACGAAGCTACACAATGGGCTATCTGTGCTCTGCCCACCACTGGCATTGAAACCCGGTTTTTAGCATTGTAAGTCCGCAGACATACCGCTGAGCCACTGGGGGCAAATTTTCTTGAACTTAATTTTAAGAAAATTATTTGGAGGTTCCTTTTTTATAGAAGTTTAATTGTAAAAAATATTGCATTGTGTTTAATGTTTAAGAAAATTACTGGGAACTTAATTGTTAAGAAAATTATCAGGAGGTAAATTTTTATATGAGGTTAATTTTAAGTAATGTACTCTGATGTTAATTTAAAAAATACAAGGAAGTAAAGTTGAGGAAAATAAACAAAAGTTACTTTTTAAGTAAATTATCTGGAGGCTAATTTTTGTGAAAGTTAACCAGAAATTAATTTTTATATGACGTTAAGTTTAAAAAAAAAATTACCTGGATATAGTTTTTGAAGTTACCCGGAAGTTAATTTTTAGAAAAATTACCCACAATATAAATTAAAAAAATATTTTGAGATTAATTTTAGATTGTTGTTGTTTTGAGTTAAGCGCAAAGCTACGCAATGGGCTAGTTGTGCTCCCCAAGGCTATTGAATGTCGTAAGTCCACAGACATACTATTGAGCCACTGAGGGGTGGTTATGTTAAGAAAATTATTTTTAAGCTGTTTTGTAAGAAAATTAAATGCCAGTTATTATAAAAGAAAGTAAAAAAAATATTACTTTCATGAAGTTAATTTTATAGAGAATTTTCTAGATATTAATTTTAAAGAAAACTATCTGGAGGTAATTTTTTATGAGGAATTACTTTTTAAAAATTACCTAGAGTGTAATTTTCAAAAAAATAATTGATGTGTAATTTTAAGAAAATTACTCGAAAGTTACGTTTTAAAGATTTATCTGGAGGTTACCTTCTGAAAAAGTTAATTGTGAAAAAGATTTCTGTGTACTTAATGTTTAAGAAAATTATCTGAAGGTTACGTTTATAAACAATTACGTAGAACTTTATTTAAAAAAAAATTTACCCTCCACTTAATTTTTAAGAAATATATCCTAATTTTAGGCTTTGTATATTTAAAATATTATGCAAAGCTACGTTAGTACACAATGCACTCGTTACCTCTGATTTAGCAGGGTAAGACTGGTGGAAATGCAGAGACACACAACCACCAGTTGCCAAATCTTGTGCTATTCCTTTACCAAGGAGTCCCCTGTTAGTATGGCAGATTTACAATGCTAAAATCAGCGGTTCCATTACCCTCAGTTAGCTCAGCAGATAACCTCATCTGGCTTTGCTATAAGAAAACATACAAACATTTTACCAATAACGTTCCCACGAACAGAAAGGGTGAACATGTTTGGTGTAATGGAGATTTCAACTCGCGACCTTCAGATTAAAAATGGAATGCTTTAACCACCTCGCCACGCCAGGTCTCTTAATTTTTTAAAAAATATTGCAAGTTAAGTTTTTAAAAAAAATTCTGAAGGTTAATCTTAAAGAAAAATTTCTGAAGATAAATTTAAAAAAATATCCGGATGTTATAAGCTAACTTATAAAAAAAACTTTTTGGAGGTTAATTATTAAGAAACTTATTTGAAGTTTAATTTTTCTTTGAAAATGTCTTGGGGTCAATTTATATATCAGGTTAATTTTAAAGAAGGGTAATATTTTAGAAATTAATCTGGACGTCAATTTTTGGGACAATTATCAAGAAATTAATTTTTAATAAAATGTTTCAGAGGTTAATTTTTACTAAACTATAAGGAGGCAAATTTTCAAGAATATTTTCAAAATGTTAGTTACTAAGATAATTATCTAAGTTTAATTTTTAAATAACTATTTTGAGGATCACTTTATCACTTAGATCAGGTTATTTAAAAAAAGTATCTAGATGTTGGATTTAAAAAACTTACCCATAAGTTAAGTTTTAAGAACATTACCTAAAGGTTAATTTGAAGAAAATCATCTTGTGAATAGCTTTAATAAAATCATTCTGAAGTAATTTAAAAAATGAATGGCCATTATTTTTTAAAGAAAATTACTTAAAGGTTAATATTTATATGAAATTAATTTTAAGAAAATTACGGAAAGGTTTAACTTTTAAGAAAACTGGAAGAAACACCGCTGAATGCTCAGGATAAAACATCTTATAGGGCGATAGATTTACCTTCTCAATATTCGTTTATTTTTTAGATGTCTCTTTAACACTACGAGATACATTTTCCAAGTCTTCCTGTTTAACATTAAATATCTAAGGGATGCGTATCTATGAGAAGCAGTACTACGCATTTTCCCTTTAAAATGTTTAAGTTTTCTTCAACCCCAACTTCCTAGTAGGTATCCTTGTATTACGCAGTGTTGTTGTTGTTGTTTTGAATTAAGCACAAAGCTACACAATGGGCTATCTGTGCTCTGCCCACCACGAGTATCGAAACCCGGATTTTAGCGTGTAAGTCCGCAGACATACCGCTGAGCCACTGGGGGGCATTACGCAGTGATGTAGAGTGGAGAGTTATTTATGTTATTGTCCTCACTCAAGTAAGACTTGTAAATGTCAATGTACCTGTTCAAGGAAAGGAACTGCAGATGTTCTTTTCCTCCTTGGACAGGTTCTTGATCACACAGGCTTATATTATCCTAGTTGTTGATTTTAATGGTGTAGTTGATTCTCACTTTGATAAGACAGGATAGAATCATCTTTTTGATGATCAGACTTCAATTTTATGCTTCTGTTGTCACTTGGATTGGTCATGTTGTATTAATCTGTCTTGATTGTATCTATGTAACAAACGATCTAAAGCAGTATTTAGCCAGGGCTGCTGTCTATCAGGTTGGCAATGATTTCAACGATGTCTCAGTAATTTTTGTAAGTATTTTTTTATGCAGATTACGATATACAATACGTATAATAAAGAGTTGGTTTACGCAAAAGATATGGTGAAGAATTAAAATGTTAGGGAGAAAATACAGAAATATGGATTGTACTTAATTAAGGCTAGTCGTATGTAATTTTCTGTAACAATACGCCCCGGCTAGTACAGTGATAAGTCTACAAATTTACAATTCTACAATCAAGGGCTCGATTATCCTCGGTGGGCTCAGCAGACAGCCCGATGTGGCTTTGCTATAAGATAACACAAAATGTAACTACATATAATTAACTCTAACTTCTATAAACTGCAAATTACTTGTGTGGCCCTTTCTCCAATGTTTAGGTATATTTTAATGAAAAGCAAATTTTGCAGTTAAATCTTTCCATTAACGAAATTAAAATTATCTTGGATTTGATATTATTCTAACTCTAAACCTGCTATTTTCCTCCCTCAAAATAACTTAAAATATTTTCACCAAACAAAATAGTAGTTTTAAAATAAAGTATATTATTCTAAGTCTTTTTTTTATATAAAACATTTATAAGTCATTTCCATAAACTTCTGTTTCAGTGTTACACGTATTCTTCTGAATGTTTATAATGGTTCTATCTCTGGAGTTTAAAGTTGTGAAATGGACACATTCACCACGAAATATTACCTTATATTTTCATAATTTTATATCTTAAGTGTGGTAACGGTTCAATAATAAAGAAACAATAATGCATATTGATTGTGCTGTAATTTGTACGTGTTCGTATCATTTCCATATGTTAAAGTAACTGGTTTCTAAATGATCAGTTATGAATGTCGTACTAGAGCTAATATAAGTTAATGTAATAGCTATGAATGCGTATGATGTATTAGTCATTTTATTCTTTGAAGATCCAATGAGCACATGCATCAAAGAGTGCACATGTGGCAAGCAAGACGGATGTAAGTGTAACAAAAAAGAAGAAACCAGGAGAAAAGCTTTCCTAAAGGTAAACACACTTGTTTAAAATATTAATTAGCGGCTATGGTTTATGTCTTTGTTCATAGTTTAACTTTAAATATTAATTTTGTTCGCTTTAATTTTTTTCATTATACATTTAGTTTGGTTTGTTTTGAATTTCGCACGCGAGCTATCTGTGCTAGCCGTCCTAAATTTAACAGTGTAAAACTAGAGGAAAGGCAGTTTGTCATCACCACCCACCGCCAACTCTTGGGCTACTCTTTTTAGCAACGAATAATGGGATTGACCGTCTTCTTACTATAACGACTGCTCAGCTGAAAGGTCAAGCATGTTTGGTGTGACGGGGACATAAACTTGCGACTGTGATTACGAGACGAGTGCCTTAACCACCTGGCCATGCCGGGCCTTTACACTTAGTACCCAACCTTTTTACTTCAATAGGGTGAGACTATGTAAACATTTCCCATTTACTTGTTCAAAATGTATTAGTATTGGTTCTTATGTAATAGCCTTGGGATTATTTTAATAACTAAACATTGAAAAACTGTTTTTGACAGTTAACATAAGAATTAATGTTCACATTATGTAATTGCTTGGTAATAACTATGACAACGTTGAGTGTAATAAGTTAGTGTGATGTTAACAGGTAGTTCTATAGAGAACGTAACTTCAAAATCGTAGTTAAACTACACAATAACTACTTTACAATTTTTGAATTTATTTACAACAAACAAACAGTACAACGAATGATGAAGAAGAACAAGCAGTTTTACAGTATCGTAGCTAAACTACACTATAACTTCTTCACAAAGATAGTCGGACCATAAGAAAACGACAAACACTGCTCTAGATCGTAGTTTTCCAGCGGCCTGTGTATGTATACACTTCACATTATAAATGTTTTTAATGTCCCTTTCAATACCAATATATTCCCCTCTGAACAACGAGGGTAGACAGCGAGTATATATATGACTTTAGGTAAAAACAATATTCAGGTATTGGTGGTTTAATCACTGCTATTGCATACAATTTACGCATTCTACGTTATTAATTATTCATAGGAATTTTACACGTTCAATCTTAATGTCAACCAATTCGAACCTTTTCATTTCCTCTATTCTGGGCTTCAGGAGTTTTTGGAAATATTGATAAATATTGTACTTCTGAATCACCAAAGTCTGGCTATATAGGATGTCTGACTGGAGATTCTGTAGTCCATGCATTACGTGTATCAACGATAAAATATCTGTGTTCACTTAACTTATTTAATAAACTTACCACCAGCATATCTGGATGATTTTACTGCACTGTATTGGGAATATGTTTCAACAACAGTAACTCGCTGATCTCTATTTTTTCAATTCCTAATATATTCCACAAATAACTTTCTCTTCGTAAATTAAATGTTATTCTAACACTCGCGAAACTTTTCTATATACGCTTTGTATGATAACTTTACTTGATTTGGCCTAAATTTGGATATGAACAAAGTCGTATCTCTTGTTTAAGAAAGCGAATCTAGATGATAGAACAGACTTATTTCGAACTGGACACAAACTTCGAATTGTCACATTAAACCATCACTTTAGTGGCTCTTTTGCTTTAACGTTGTACCTCGTGCGTTAAGGAATTAAAATGTAGGATACTATAAGAAGAAATCTGAACTATAATTGTTTTATTCCAGTTATTTCTTCTTTGGTTTATAAATATTAAACAACGATGGAAAGTTAACTACGACGGTCATTTGTGTATTTATCTGTTTAAAACATTTGTCTGTACTTGTTCTTCATTTAAGACTTCTAAATGAGAACTACAATCAGTGATCCATAGTCGAGTTTAGCATAGAACATTGATACGCTTCCCAGGTTTGGGAAGAGGGGACACAGAGGATGTTAAGTGTTCTGTTACAGTTAACCCACAGCCGCTTGATATGTGGTATAAAGGTCAGCTTATAGTCAAAGATAAACCCCAAGTACTTTGTCTCAGGGACCACATGCAGCACAAATTCACCAATACAGAGTTCAGGATCAGGGTGAATACCCCATTGGCGGCAAAAGTGCATGCAAACAGTTTTAGAGAGAATGAAGTTAAAACTGTTTGCTGTGGTCCACTTCAGTAAGCGATTGAGGGCAGCCTGTAGCTGCTGCTCAATATATCTCATATTCGATGACAGACATGAGATGTGAAAGTCGTCAACATAGATACCGTTTGTAACAGTAAGAGAAGGTTGTTCAGTGATGGCATTAATCTTTATCTTGAAAAGTGTGACTCTCAAAACACAGCACTGAAGGACTCCAATCTCTTGTAGAAAAGAACGGGAAAGTGTCGAACCCCAGCTAACTTGGAATCTCTTGTACAATGAAACATTTTTAATAAAATGGTCAAATGGCCAAGTAACCCCTATGTATATGGAGGACTCACAAAATGACATACCTCCATGTTGTGTCATAGCCTTCTTGGTGTCAAACAGTATTAATATAAGGTGTTTTCATTTGAGAAAGGCTTCTCAGATTGTTGTTTCAAGTGAAATAAGATGATCTACGGTGAAGTACTGTCGTTGGAACCAATACTGGGTGAGCGAGAGGAGGTAGTTTAATTCGAGGAACCAAACAAGATGAGCAATAATCATCCTCTTTAAGGTCTTACAGAGACAGCTCGTCAAAGCAATTCTGCGATAGATTGAATAAATATTGGGATTCTTCCCAGACTTAGAGAGGGATAGGACAATAGACTGGTGCCAGGCATCATAAAAACATCTTTTCTTGTCAGATTCGGTTAAAAACAATCAGAAAAATAGCAAGAGAAGCAGGAGATAGATGGTACAGCATTTCATAGTGTGCAACATCAGGTTCAACCGATGTACTGCCAAACCAACGAAGGGCCAATTTGTGTTTCGCCAGTGTAAAGAAACGATTATAGTCATAGAGACAATAAGCTCAAAGGAAAAATGTGATCGCACCACGCGAGTCTTGATGGGTGAGAAGGTAGAGGCTAGATATCAGGGAAAAGCTTTTACCTAGAGTATCGGCAATATTCCGGATATCAGCTACTTCCTCGCCATCAGAAAGCTAGATCGAGAGGGGGAAAGAATTATATTGCCTATTGATTTTCCGAATCATGTCCAACATGACTTTGGAACTTATGGTAGAATATATGTTGATTGTGAACCTAATCCAAGATTTCTTCTGACGTGTACACGGACCTACTGAAAAGCAATGTGGTGCGAAAGTGTGGAATACCTACGAAAGGTATCCCAGGCCCGTTCTTGAGCCTTCCGTGCAATTTGGCAGGCAGGATTCGATCACGGACGAAAATATCGTGGAAAACATGTCGAGGTTTTAGGAATATTCTGAACAGCTGCTTTTATAATACGATCAGTTACTGCTGCCACACAGTCGTCTATTCATGGCTTACAGACAATGACAGAATCAATTTCTGCGATAGCAGTGAAAAATGGTCATTTGGCTTGATCCAGTTTCTACCAGGGCACGTTGGTTAGGTGTCATAGATCACAGCCAGTCTCTCTCAAAATTATAAGATAATGATCACTGCCTCGTGAATTATTGTAACCCATCCAAGAAAAGCAGCAGAATAGTGAAGGGGAGCAAATTGGGAGATCAATAGCAGTAAAGGACTGAACATAGGTAAAATAGCCAGTATTGAAAAGGGAAAGGTTGTGATCAGAGAGTATACACTCAACAGAGCAACCCCTCCTATCAATATCAGCACTTCCTTTCTGAGAGGAAATGATTCCATTAAAGTCCCCGAGAATTAAAAAGGGAGGCAGCAAATGTTCAGTGAGAGAATCAAGGTATGATTGATCATAGGTCTCTCCAGGTGATAGGTAGAGAGAACAAACAGTGATGGTGCGATCCAAGGAAACATGGATGGTTACGGCCTCCAAGTTAGTTTGTGTCGAGTGACAAAGATACGGTGGTCACATGCTAATCAACTAACAGTGCCATCTCTCCACGCACTCGTTCATCACAAAGCCTGACATTTATGTACAAAGAAATCCGCTGAACGGTGACTTTATCAACATGTTTCAAAACTCTTTCCTCTTAGGGAAGACATACAGGATGTTAGGAAGCAATCAGTGTTTTGATGTCATCTAGATTAGAACGTAAACCTCGGCAGTTCCATTGTATCAATTAGGCACATTTTTATTTATGTGTAGGTAAATTGGGTGGAGAACCCTTCTGTTTACGACCACGTCTTTTTTTCTTTACTATCTTTATTCATGAATCCTATCCTGGGTCGATTGGGCAGTTCTTTGCTATTGGAAGAGGATTCCAGCGACTGGGGACGTGAACGATGATCGTCTTGCATCTTGATGTAGGAGAAGAAGATGCATCCGAGTAAATGCCCGTACCTGGAACCAAAGAAAATATATCTTGGGATTTGCTGATATGTATGTTAGAGACAGAAATGCATGTTGAAGTTGATTCCTCAACTTTTTTAACCATGGAGATCAAAAGGCTTTTCATTTGATTTGAGAACGTTTCCTTTCGAAGCAGAGAAAGATTCGTCTGTACTCCCACTATGGTGATGGAACGAAGTGCAGCAGCATACGTCCACGATAAAGTGGTGGACAGCAACTTTCGAGCCTCATGATAAATAATATTGTGAATCGTTTTCAAATGCTGCAATTTTTTTCTTCCAACCATTTAGGGCAAAAACCAAAGTAGGATGGGTAAGAGCTATTGCAATTGGTGCAATGAGGATCTCTTTTACACTCATAAGCATAGTGAGCCTTGCTACCCAACGAGCACACGTCAAGAAACCGCGATATGATGTCTTCCAGTGATCGAACTAATGACACTGGAGATATTTGAAAGTGTTTGGAATGAATGGCCGCACCATGCAATTAAGATAACTCGTTTGATAGTGGTAGGTGAACGTGGTGATGTAAATGTCAGAATGCAAGAATGCACCTCACTGCAGGAACTCCTTGGGTGAAGAAACTAGCGAAAATCTTCGACTCGAGGATGCTCTTCAAATCCCTTTCAACAATAACTTCTCTTGAGGAATTTAAAGTAGCATGAGATGTAACCTCAATAGGTATATCCCCATTCGTATTTGAATGCAATAGGAGTTCACTGTGTTGAGATGTGGAAGTTTCCATCAATATGTCACCAGATCGAAGCTTCTTTACTGACTTTGGAGAGCCAGCAAATACCTCTAGTCCCTTCTGAAAGAAAAAGGGAAATATTTCCCCTTAAGGTTTGTTTTTAAGAGAATTTAGTATAAGAAAATGAGGTACAACAGTGTTACAGTGTTGATGATTGCAGCTTAAAATCCTTAAGACGTGGTCTTTTACCTGTCGACTATTTTTCACTATTTTATTTAAGTTTTTATTTGGAAGATCCTTAATAAAAAAAGGAAAATTTTGGTGCCCACAGACCCGAACCCACCATGGAGTCCTACAAGGGGACGCACTACAATGCCGAACAAGGACATTGTAGCAATGCCAGGATTTTGTGAGTTCTATACCCAACACTGGTACTTGGTTCACCCTAGCCCAAAGTGACCAGCATTCACCCCAATTCATTCCCGTCTACAGGAATTCAAGGCGAGAGTTGTGTTTTAGGTTTAGACCCCTTAACCACCAGGATCCTCTCCTTCTCTTCACAGGTCACCATGCACAGCAAATACGTGGGTGAATGTTTAGATCCCAGAAGAGGTAAACTGGAAGAATAGAACCTTCTCTGGGAGGTCCCTTCACATGATGTATATTCTTAACTATGTATTGTGCAGTCCTGCCTCCTCTTGAAATTTGTAGAACGTTCTTGTGTGTACGAATCAACAGTATACTAGGTGTAGGTGTAATACAAACAATTGACACTATTGTTTCCAAGTGATTGTTTGAAAAATTCTCATAATTTGTATAAAAGCAATGCGTGAATACAAGATATTATTTGTCAGCTACAATCAGTGTGCTATCGTCCTTGGAAGCTATAATTATGATTGACGATAAGTAATCAGAAAAGTACAGAATTACAATTATTACATGGCTTTTATTTATCTGTGGGTGTGGGACAAATGTTATTATATTATCTAGAATATTGACTGGAGAACAGAAAATATGGAAGAGTAATAAGTGAATCACAGTTTCAAGTGTTGTGCCTCAGGGTTCTGTAGTGATTCTTTTGCTGTTTGTGACTTATATTAATTTAAAGTGACTCTAAAATAACTAACAAAAGTTTGAGGTTTGAAGATAATATTAAGATTTTTTGGGATCGCTAATTGTATCAGAGATGCCGCAGACTTGGAGGGTAATTTAGATAAATTTGGTGCATAGGGCTAACACATAACACATGATGGTGTTTAAATGTCCCACATGTGATGTATGTATGTTTTTATAATTCGAATTATTGTTACAATTTAAACAGGAATATGTTAAAAACTGTAGCTAAAGAGAAAGATCTTGGTGTTGTGAAAGAAAAACCACTTAAGTTATTTGAATAATGTATTGTAGCCAGCAGTAAGGTTAATAGGATTTTGAATTGCATCTATAGAAACATTGAATACAAGACAAGGGTTATTATTATTGCAAAATACATATCACTTTCTACGTTGCATTTATATCACAATATATATTTTGGTACCTCTTCTCGAGAAGAAGCTTGAATTATTGAAGAAAAGACACTAACAAGATACCTTGAATGGTTGAATTGTCCTACGAAAACACATTAAATTCTCTGAACTTGTTTCCTCCAAAGAGGAGGAGGAACAGATGTGATTTCATTTAGACGTTTGATATTTTTAAGGGTAGTGATAATATTGATTCTTCAAACTTTTATTAAAAATTAGCAGTGAAAACAATAAGACAAAAGGTATAAGTGTATATTTTTGCAAATTAGAAGTCGTCTGCAGTTTAGAAAATTTTACTTTTCAAATAAGGTATTTGGTTTTTGGAACTAGCTGCATTCTGGGATGATGGAGGCAGAAGTTTTAATTTAGTTTATGTAAAGATTGAATGAATACATTAATAGAAAGGGGTGGTTATACTTGTCAGCTGAAAGAGATATCTTTCATAGGCTAATAAGCTACAATAATTTTGTCCCTTTAAAATTTTGAAATGTATACCTTACAAGTCAACACTCGCCATAGTGTGGGATCGTATAGTATTAACGAAGACTAAGAATTCTGAGTACGAAACACAGATGAAAAAAGTGCGACGACTTACTCCTCTTAAAGTTTGTATAACTGCAAAGTTAGGAAGATGATATTTGCGAGATTGTTCAAAGCCGTAGAGGAGATATCTCGTCCAAGCCGATCGGTAACACAATGCCACGGACGATTTAATTCGTTTTTAATAATACCTCACTTCAACGCTAAATGTTAGCACCATACATGCATTTGACCTACTTACAAATTGTTTCACTTTTGATCCAAAATGGCGTTAAAAAAGCTACAAAATGAAAAACCCGGCATAGGAGCTGCCGTAGCATCTTAAATATTTGGAAGTTAACAAGTTAAGGACCACATTATGGTTTCAACAAGCAATTCAAAGAAACAGAAAAGGAGAGAAAGAGGATTTGTTTGTTTGTTTTGGAATTTTGCACAAAGCCACTCGAGGGCTATCTGTGCTAGCCGTCCCTAATTTACCAGTGTAAGACTAGAGGGAAGGCAGCTAGTCATCACCACCCACCGCCAACTCTTAGGCTACTCTTTTACCAACGAATCAGCGTCCCCACTGCTGGGAGGGCGAGCATGTTTGGCGCGACTCAGGGGCGAACCCGCGACTCTCAGATTACGAAGCTCACGTCTTAACGCGCTAGGCCATGCCAGGCCCAAGAAAGAGGAAGACTAGCCATATGAAATGTCAGGTGGTCAAAATGTTGATGGGCCGTATATAGATATTGGGCAATACTGTCTGTAGTAAATAGATATAGAAAAAGGCTTAATGAATAAAAAAATAGACAAAACACATTCAACCAAATCCTGGGATGAAACAGTTGAATTGATAAAAGCCATTCCTTTAGACAGGAAGTGATGACATAAGTGAAATGAGGAACCAGCTCATGAGGAGAACCTTGTTGAGAGAAGATAATCAATCTACCAGTATATTTAGAAAGCTCGGAAAATATACAGCTAAAATCACAAGGTAGTGGCCATAAGCTCCCAAAGAAGATCTAGGATATGAGAACACAGAGGCCTGAAATAGTTACCACTGGCTCTGTGATACAAGCTCTTGTAAAAGGTGATGGATATGTGACTTGCTCCTTCCAACCACGAAGATGAAGAAAAGGTAGGTAGGCCATATTGAGGTTGGAAAGAAGAACTCTTTCCAATGAACGAGGTATTGATAGGGGTAAGAACAGACTTGTCACTGTCATGCTACACATATAGCATCTTGTCAATGCAGAGTAGTTGGATTTTGAATGGGAGGAAGCAAGCAGGAATCGGTAATTTCTAGACGAAAATGTACAAAGACTTATAGAATCAGGCAAAAGTTTGTACCCCAGACAAAACAAGAGCTGAAGTTAGTCTGAAATGTAGGGTCTTTAACTTGAAAACTCGATTTAAACAATAGATAGCTATCAATAAAGTGTAAATTACTGGGAGTAAATGAGGTTTGTAATATCACAGACGTAGGAATAGTAGCCGAGGGCAAGCTCAGTCCACAAATGGGAAAGAAATTAAAACACAACAATTGAAAAGATTTTGAGTTCCAGTGATGAAAATTAGAATAATAAAGTATATAGTTAACAATGATGAAAAACAATCAGATAGAAGAATGAAAGAAATATTACTAGTAGCAAAACGATTGTGACATAAGTAAAATAGTTTTGTCTTAGAGATTGGTATTAATTTGAAAAAAGGACCTTTTAGGGGTGTATCTCAAGACAGCTGGTATGGGTATTAAAACTTTTATTAAAATAACGTAGAGAACAACGTTTCAATCTCCATTGGTCATTATTAGATTAACAAAGAAGGTCGAAACGTTTTACTCTACTGTATTGTAATAAAATTTTTAATTATCCTCTCAGCCATCTTGAGATACATTGTGACTTAAAGTGGGTTTCTCGTCATCATGAAGTTTAAGGGCTGTTCAACAGTTCTTCTGTTTCATATACTTATTTCATTTATTCATACAAGTCCCAATTCAAAACCATCTTAGGTGTGAAGGAATGTGCAACCAGAAAATGTATTAAGTGTTCATCTTAAAGGAATAAAGACAAAAGTGGCAACCAGATTGTTAGCTACACTTATGGCACTGATAAAAATGTTACAGCAAATATACATTCGCCAAGGTGTTTTGTTCAATTTGGAACGTAGTGGTTGGGAAAAAGAAACCTGGCGTAGCTGATTAATGAATGAATATTTACTGGAAAATTCTCATCAATGTTATCAGTGCAGTTCCCATTTGATCGTAAATTTTAATTTTATTCTTTTGAGATATATTAAAACACTTGATTTCAATTTTAGGTTTATTATAAAACCCGGTAGTGAACAAAAATTGTTTTTCTTCACCCTCTTTTCTGTTTTTTGTAATTTTGATGAATTAATTGTTGTTTTTGTGGTTCAAGCATGAGGAAGAAGACCTGGAAGATGGTTGCTTTCATGATGGTGATTTGACCAAAGGGGTGTTTTGAAGCTTCTCGCATGATGATTAAAAATATAATTACGAAAAGCAGATCTAGATAGTAGAGGGGTGCCCCATGTCCCAGAGAAAAAGGCAAGACTAAAATAAGAAATTTTTGCATCAAAAAGAAAACTTATAATTAAAATTTCACATACAGTTATATGCATGGTAATTAATTTTAGACACACAGAACTAACAATGTACTTTGGATATACTATTTGTAGATATAAAACAAACTATAATTACTTACATTGAACATTAAAATGGTGAAATAGAAAGACATTATAAAGAACTTATCAGAATTGTTGATGACTTTAACATATATAAAATGTATCATCTACAACTATTTCACTGCGCAGTTTGCCTCCGAAAATTTGTGTACTTCAATAATATTATACCGATTAACTGGTTCTATTCTATAACATTATTTTGGAATTGAAGAATTCAAAAAGTTTAAAAATAAAATATGTACATTTCAGATATTAAGCTTAATGTTTTGTAGTTCAAGGTCATGAATTCTTTTCCAGCTCTTAGAAGTTTTGTATTTAACTCTTATAAATATAAATGTAAAAATAATAAAATTGTTAATGTTTTATCGGCTCTGTTGTTCATGTTTTTTGTTTGTTTGTTTTTGGAATTTCGCACAAAGCTACTCGAGGGCTATCTGTGCTAGCCGTCCCTAATTTTGCAGTGTAAGACTAGAGGGAAGGCAGCTAGTCATCACCACCCACCGCCAACTCTTGGGCTACTCTTTTACAAACGAATAGTGGGATTGACCGTCACATTATACACCCCCACGGCTGGGAGGGCGAGCATATTTAGCGCGACGGGGGCGCGAACCCGCGACCCTCGGATTACGAGTGCACGCCTTAACGCGCTCGGCCATGCCAGGCCCTCTGTTGTTCAAGTGATTGTTTAATATTGGAACCATTCAGTGTCTTTGTTTTATAATACTTATGTGATGGTCAAAGTACTTCAGAAATTTCCAATTCATTTTTAGAGCTTAACACTGATCTTTCATGTGAAAAATATTTTTATGCTTATTTTTGAGCCCCCCAGTGTCTCAGCGGTATGTCTGCGGACTTACACGCTAAATTCCGGGTTTCGATACCCGTGGTGGGCAGAGCACAGATAGCCCATTGAATAGCTTTGTGCTTAATTCAAAACAAGAAAACAACAACAACAGCTTATTTTTGAATGTAAAAAGAGTGACAAATAATGATATACTTCAATTAATTTTAGGTTGGTTATGAAGCTGAAATTAATATTATGTTCTTTATCTATAATAAAAAAATGTGTCTGTGTATGTGACTGTTGTAACTTCCAAATGAAGAAGCCTAGAAATGTAAAATTTAGTGGACCTTGAGGATGTGTACTGGGTTATTATTATTTATTCATTCACGTGCATGTACAGATACATATTTTTGTGCGGTAAGTTAGTACTACACAAAAGGAAAAATGTGACCACCATAGCTTCAACAAAAAAGAACTTTGAAACCTCAAATTTTTCCCTCTTACTAGATGGACCCTGAGGGTGTGCAGTTTTGTGTTATTTATTCACATTTGCATGCATGTTTATTTTATAATGAGGCAGTCTAGCTAAAAATCACCCATAAAAGAAGTTGTTCATTACCTAACAACATTTAATGTGTAGAACAATAAGTGCCATTGGTAATAATGATAACATGACATATCAGAAAAATATGTTAATTCAGAAATGGTTTAAGTTTAAAATTGCACAGGGACAGTCAAAGTTGTTGGTTTCAAACTGCAAAGTGCATGCTTTTCTAATGGCCAGCATTATGTTGGGTGTTCAAGAGTTGGTACAAGTAAGAATCTTTTCAACTTGGCAAAAAGTGGAAAAATAAAAGCTACAAAATGATGCCGAGTACTTTTGCTGGTAATTACGTATAATATTTCAAAAGAGTTTTAGGTCCAACGACATATTCCCAGTTATTCTCAGTGCCTAAGACATGACAATAATGAAAGTTGTTCTTGTGTTCTTTGACAATATAAGCAAATAGACTGAGGTCCTCTGGATCTTGAGAGGATAAAATAAATGTTTTGAATTTAATGTTCACAAATGTCTTGCTGAGGAAAGATATCTTAAGTACTTGATATAAATAAGTATAAAATATGTGTACACAAATCTACGAAGCACGTGAAAGAAAGCATGCAGTTCACATTAAAGATTTTTAATGAAAAAACAGTAAAAACGAATTTAAAAAATCAACAACTTTTTCATGTCTTTTAAAAGATTTACTGACAGATTTTTCAAAGTAAATATATTTCGCTTACAGTAATCAACAGTTAATTTGAACATATTCTGACTTATTCCAAAAGAAAATGACTAATTTCTACAATATTTTGATTATTAATTAAACAAACTGTAAATGTGATAACTAAATAGACTTAAAATTCTGAATGTCATACCATGGAGATGCTGTACAAATTGAAAATGGAAGGAAGTTTTTCATGAGAAGGCGATAAAAACAAATCCAAGGATTAACCGCCAAAGGTAACTGTGCATGTCTGATCCCATCACGCTGGACATTGCATAATAATGAATTATTTTCCTACACCTTCCCACTGGACCTTCAAACCATCTGTACAGCAATCAGATTGTAAACAATAGACGAAGCCACTTGGAGTTTGGCATGAGGTGTTTACTTGCCTGATACAGACAACTGCGGCAGTAGGGCTATAACCAGCTGGTTTAATTAAACATAGATATGCTGAAAGGAAATCGTGAGATTATTGAGTTTGGTGGGCAAAAATTATATGAGTTAGAATGGGTGGAAGAAACATTACTACTCTAAATTCACTACTTGTCCAGCATCCGGTTCTGTAATTAAATATTTACTTCTACACATCTGGCAACCTCAGCACTTGTGTCCATATTTTTGCTTTCTAACTTAACGTCTTTCTATGTAGTTTTTCTACATCTTTTTGAAAAGCAAAGGCCCCAGACTTCAGTCATTGTTCCTATCACATTCTTGCTAAATACTTTCACCTACGACAGTGACTAAAATGCAGCATTGAAACCTCAGATACTTTAAGTTCTCTTTTGAAGGGTTATAACGTTGCTATTGAGAATATGTAATAGATTTGCTAGGAATCGTGTGAACAGCCTCGCACTAATTCCTTGTGAACCAATCTTTTAGCAATGGGAAATGAAGTTTCTGATGCCTCAAATAACTCTAGGGCAGTCTGCCGCCTTTGGAGGTTAGTATTAGTTCTATAAACACTAGAACAACTATGTCCTGTTGTTGCGTCAGTACCATTATTGACATTGACAGTGAATGTGAAGAGTTTATAATTATTAAGCGACTGATAAGCAAAAAAGTGATATTTTACGCTTGTGTAATGTATTGTATTTTCATTTTGAACTGTGCAATTACCGAGAGTGAAATTATTCTGGAGTTTAAATTTAACAAAATTACCTGTAAATTATTTACTTTTAATTATTTGAAGGTTACCTTTATGGGAAATTAATTGTAAAACCTTTTACATCGTCGTTAAGGTATAAAAAATTACTGGGAACTTAATTTTTAAGAAATTTATCTGGAGATTAATTTTTATACAAGTTCAATTGTAAGAAATGTACTGTGATGTTAATTTAAAAAATACATGGAAGTTTATTTAAGAAAATTTTTTGAGGTTAATTTTAACGAAAATCACTTGTATTTTCTTTAATTACCCAAAAGTTACTTTTCAATGAAATTACGCCGAACTTAAGTTTAAAAAAATTAACTTGAGGTTAATTTCAAAAATAATATCTGCAAATTATTTTGTAAGAAAATTAAGTGACAGTTATTGCTTATGAAAATAACCAAAAAATTACTTCTATGAAGTTAATTTCAAATATAATTATGTAGACATTAATTAAAAACAAATCTATTTGGAGGAAATTTATTTATGAGTGTAATTTTCCAAAAAATTCTGGAGTTTCATTTTAAAACATCCCATAAGCTAATTTTTATAAACTTATCTGGAGGTTACTTTTTATAGGAGGCTAACTGTAAAATAAATTGCACTGTGCTTAATATTTACGAAAAATACTGGGAACTTAATTTTCAGAAAATTAGCTGCCGGTTAATTCTTAAAGGAAGTTTATTTAAAAAAATAATTCTGTGGTAAACTTTTAAAAAATGTACCAAAAAGATAATTTTTGTATGAGATTAATTTTAAAAAAATTACTCGGGTTATTTTAAAGAGAATTTTATGGAGGTTAATTTTAAATAAAATTACGCAGAACTCCCTTTCTAAAGAAAATTACCCCGAAGTTAATTTTTAAGAGACATATTCCGAGAATAATTTTATGCTCGATATATTTTGAATATAATGCTAAGCTACATTAGTGTATTCTGTAGTTGTTGTCTCTGATTAAGCAGTGTAAAACTGGTGGAAAGGTGGAGAGTCATAACCACCAGCTGCTAAATCTTGTTCTACTCTTTTACCAGTGAGTCCCCCGTAAGTACAGTGATAGGTCTACGGATTTGAAACGTAAAAGCCAGTATTTTGTTTCCTCTCGGTAAGTTCAGCAGATACTCTGATATGATTTTGCAACAAGAAAACATACGAACATTTTAACAATAACACCCCCACGCCATAAAGGATGAGCATGTTTGGTGTAATGGAGATTCCAACCAGCGACCCTCAGATTAGAATTAGAATTCCTTAACCATCTAGCCAGGCCTATTAATTTTAGAAAATAATCTGCAAGTTAAATTTCAGAAAAAAATTTGAAAGTTATTCTCAAAGAAAATTTTCTGAATACTAATTTTAAAGAAGATTATCCGGAGGTTAATTTTTAGAATGTAATCTGGATGGTAATTTGTGAGGAAGTTATTCAGAGATTAAATTTCTATAAAATGTTTCAGAGGTTAATGTTCACAAAACTATCAGTAGGCTAATTTTAAAGAAACTTTTCTGGAGATTCATTAAGAAAATAATTTGAAGTTTAATTTTTTTTAGATTAAATTCGTGTCAACTTAATTTTAAAGAAAATTACCGGGAGGTTAATATTGAAGAAATAATATTGACATCAGTTTTTGGGGCAATTACCAAAAGATTAATTTTGAATAAAATGTTTCACAGGCTAATGTTTTATAAAACTATCCATAGGCTAACTTTTAAGAAAATTTACTGGAGGGTAATTGTAAAGAAAAGGCCCGGCATGGCCAGGTAGATTGGGGCGTTCGACTCGTAATATGAGGTTCGCGGGTTTGAATCCCCGCTACACCAAACATGCTCGTTCTTTCAGGCGTGGGGGCGTTATAATGTAACAGTAAATCCACTATTTCTTGAAAAAAGAGTGTCCCAAAAGTTGGCGGTGTGTGGTGATGACTAGCTGCCTTCCCTCTAGTCTTACACTGCTAAATTATGGACGGCTAACTCAAGATCCCTCGATTAGCTCAGCGCAAAATTAAAAAAAAGAAAGAAAGAAAATTATTTGAAAATTAAATTTGAAATAAATACCTTAAGGTTAATTTTAAGATAAGTTTTACTCTGAAGAAAATTATTTGGATTTAAGATTTAAAAAAAACAAACTTACCCGGAATTTAATTTTTAAAAACATTACTGATATGTTAATTTCAAAAAAAATTATACAGTGAATAATTCTGAAAAAAATAACCCTAAAGCTATTTTTCAAAAACATTAAGTATTCAAGGTACCCATGAGAATAATTTTCCCTTTTCAACCATTTACAGGTTGATACCATCTTATTGCAGGAAACCTATTCTGCCTCCAGGAGAGAGAATTTTTTCTTTATTCACCACTTTTCTGTTAGAGCGTTTTGGTCTTTTGCGCGTGGGGTGGGAAATTTCTTCAACCCCAACTTCCTTGGAAGAATCCTAGCATCATTGACGTAAAATACGGCTTGTTAATGTCAATGTACCTGTTCAAGGGAAGAAACTGCAGATGTTTTTTTCCTCCTTGGACAGGTTCTTAATCACTCGGGCCGATATTATCTTTGTTGTGGATTTCAATGTTGTGGTAAATTGTCACAGAGATAAGACAGGAGAGAATTCTCTCTTTGATGATCAGACTTATGCTTCTGTTGTCACTTGGATTGGTCATGTTGTATTAATCTGTCTTGATTGTATCTATGTAACAATTGTTCTGAAGCAGTGTTTAGCCAGGGTTGTTGTCTATCAGTTGGCAATGATTTCAACGATGTCTTAGACCATCGAGCCTTTGTAACCACGTTCCATGACGTTTCTATGGTTCCTAGAGTGTGGAGACACAATATTTACCTGTTCACTGATCAAGAGGTGGGGGAACAATTAATTGCTCTTCCTTGAAGTATGTTGCGCTGATACCTTGAATGAGATCTGGAAGTTGGGATTTATGAAAGCCTGTGCCTCATTGATGAAACAGGCAACAGTTTGGCATTCTAGAACCCGCAGTCTTCTATACGTTGCAAGCAAGAGGCCTTGACAGCTGTTTTGCGGGACAGAACAATGAATCAATGGACGTTTTCGGGCACTGAGAGAATGCAAAAAGATTTAAACTTGGAATATGTCAAGTAAATTTTGATACTTCTACGTGACCTGCTTCATTACATGAGATACAGAAACATCCCGGTAATTTTTGTTTCGCTTGATCAGAGTAAGTTCTTTGAGTCCACCGTAATGTCTTGTGGTGTGTTGGGGAGAGGTATGGGTTTTCCTCCAGCTATTGTTCATTATTTAAAAACATTGTATCCGTCATCTTCTAGCAGGCTTTTAGTGAATAGATACTTGATGCCTCCCTTTAACATAACTCAGTGTCTACTATCGTCTCTTTTGTATATACCAGTGATACAGTACTTGCTTTCCAACCTATTATTCGCTGTTTTGGTGTACTGTATCTCTTTTCCCGTTGGGGTAGCCATCAATTATATCAGTCGAGCAGATGGTGTTAATCTTTAGGTTCAGCACTGAATATTGTTGAGCAAGTGGACTTTATCTGCAGACAACCCATTTCGTTTGGCATAGATATTCTCTCCAGTTATGTGCTATGGAATTCACCTTCTTTCAAGACTATTGCTATAGCCCTGCTGACTTGTTTTGCAGGGTTTAAGTGAAGAGTAAGAGGATGCTTCCCTTCATATGGCATATTAGGGCAGTACTTCCTTTGCACAGGACTCAGGCTGTTTGGAATATCCCATGGCTGAGCAAACCAATGTGTTTTGCTCTTCTGAGGCGACATACTGACGCTGTTACTGGATTCGCCGCTATCGGGACATGTCTTGTGATTTTCCTGATCACTGTTTGTTTGTCTATTTTTGAATTTCGCACAAAGCTACTCCAGGGCTATTTGTGTTAGCCGTCCCTAATTTTGCAGTGTAAGACTAGAGGGAAGGCAGCTAGTCATCACCTCTCACTGCCAACTCTTGGGCTACTCTTTTAGCAGCAAATAGTGGGATTGACTGTTACATTATAACGCCCCCACGTCTGAAAGGGCGAGCATGTTTAGCGCGACGGGGATGCGAACCCACGACCCTCGGATTACGAGTCGCACGCCTTAATACGCTTGGCCATGCCAGGCCCCTGCTCACGAACTCACGATTTATTGACCCCAGCTTGCACTCAAAGGATAGAAAATCATCTTCGTCTTCCATGGAATGTTATTTGGGACTGGATGACGATGCGTCATATTGAGAGGTATTTATTCTTTACATTCTTATTAATTTGGTTTATTATTTTTTTCTGACATCAGAATGTGCAATATAATTCTTTATAACATGTTATGGTTTAATTGTTTGTATTGTTTTTTCTATTTGTATAATGAAATTAATTTTTTAAGTTCAAAATTTTATAATAACACGTTTCTAGTTGTTACCTTTCATAATATCTGGTCCAGTGTATAAGTTAGGCCTAAGTTAGGTTGTAAGTAATATTTTTAACAGCACGACCCCGCTAGTACAGTGGTATGTCTGAAGATTTACAATTCTAAAATCATGGGCTCAAATTATCTTGCTGGGCTCAGCAGATAGCCAGTATGGTTTTGCTATAAGAAAACAAACAAAAAAAACACGAACACACTATCTAACAACACATAATATAATTATCTCTATAAACTAACCACACCCCATTCACATCCATTGGCAGTGTGAATGGTCGTACTGCCGTAACACCCGGACTAAGTTGTTCCATAGTTTATGGCACTGATACTAAGAATGAAAAGTTGCAGACGGGCCTTCTTGAAGGCATTTGAGACTAAGTCTCTGCGGCATCTTTTCTTCCCTTCAGTAGAGAAAGTCATAGATATCCTCAAGTATCTGAAGCTTCTACGTTGCCGGGACCCTCAGGCTACGAATCCAGTCTGCGAAATACAAAAACAAATCTTTCTTCCTCAGCGTTTTCACAGCTTCTCATTTTTATTCGTAAACCTTTATCTATAAAAATGTTATCTTTGAATCTCAAAAAATGAATTAAACTCCGAAATCATACGCCCTACAATCCCCAATCACGACGGAGTTGAAGAGAAACATTTTTGACCGCCCGTGGTTATTTTTCATTTCCAGAAGCTAACATGCGGTTTTTTGTTTTTTTTATTTCTTGTCTCCATATATTTTAAATTGAAAATAAACATTAAATCAACCCAGAATAAAGCGACAAAAAATGTTTTCTTGCAGTTACGTAATTTCTGTTATTATTTTCAGTATAATTTTAACCTACTTTTAGAAGAGCTTACACATCTTTACATTTGTACAGACTTTTGTCACATTGGACTTTTACTCTTGTAACGTTGTAAACTTGCATCCATCTTAACTGTTACATTTACATTCTCCCCTACAAGTATACAGACAATCTTTAAAACGGAAAAGTAAATGTTATATTCTATCATCCGTAATTGTAGATCTGATTGATTGGTTGGCAGTAGTCTACTTTCGCAGGTAAATATTAAGGACCGTCATAGACTGACGAATTCGGAGACCACACATTGGAGTAAAACTATCACAGCCTTACGTTGTAGCGTAGTTTCCTTTTTTGAGGATTACAAAGAACTTTCCAAAATGGCATGCACCTTACAAGTTCCAAATGTATACAAGTGACTAACCGTGCAAGACTCGTCCGTTATTCTTTGATAATCACCCGTCAAAAACAATACCTCACACGGTCAACTGTTACAACTTTTCTTACTTTGTCTTCTGGGATTAATCCGTCATCGAGGTGTTTTAGATTTCAAAAACCTGACCACCACCAAAAACGAAACCTAATGGGAGTTATTAGGTTCGCCCACTAATTTTTTATTGAAATTAATGTCTATAATTACTAATTATAATAGATATTAGTCGGATAAAACAAACCTAACCTTTTATTTTAATTGTTTACATGAGCAAGACAATGAGACTTACTTTCCCCATAGAACCGTCACATCTTAACAAACTGCCAATAGTTATGATGATTTATATTATTCACAAACAGACAGAAACTTGATGTTTTAATCTATCAAATTATATGTTAAAAATTGTGTGGCAACGATAGATTTTAATTTAAGACGTTGAAACTGCCTGTTCGGAACGCGACAGAAATAGTAATCTTCACCAAGGTATATTCATAATTCTTGCCGACGAAAATCCTACTTTGAATAAAAGTGCATCTCCGAACAGCTGATGTTAATATTAGAAACTTAAGCAGAGAACAATAAATAAAACTCTTCAATAGAAGTGTTACTAACTCTACCAGTATTCCAGCTACATTATGTTCCTGCAGAGAATACCTAATTTGTTTTATACTCGTTTGTGTCTATTCATGCAGAATTGAGATATATTTCAAGTTAAAAAAAATTGAACAAAAATACCTAAACCTTTAAATAAACTTAAATATCAAAATTAAAAGAGAACGTCCAAATCATGTGAACAAAGTTTGTTTTGTCTCACCCGCTCTGAACAGCGACATCAAGAGAGTAGATCTAAAAATTATATGTATGCAAATAAGTGTTCAAATAAATAACGTTTAGGATATTAGGCAAGTTATTATTTTAAACTTTCCATTTTAAGACTAATGTTTTAGCATTATTATTCGCAATGTTAAGAGTTATTTGCGATGTAGCGACGGCTCTCTCTCTCTCTCTCTTCGTACATTTAACACCATATTTCACAATTTGTACTTTTGTTTATACGATTCTTCCGTTTACGCAGTTATCACCTTGTTAAAAGCGGGGATAGAAATACGTACAAAATGTATAAATATTCACACGAAAGAGGTTTGGTATTCAAGTTATAATTTGTGTAATTATAGTTTGTGGAAGAATTAACGTATCAATAGATAAAACCTATTAATTAACGAAGAGACAGGTAACAGTCACTACATAATTCTATGTGAACTATACGCTATAAATATTCCCATCCCACATTCACGTCGTATATTCAATACGAATTAAAATAATGGGTTGTACTTTAATAAACCAAGTAATTTACGAAAGCGGTCGTGCGTTATTGAATGTTTGCGAGATAACAATAAATCAAAGCACAAGTTCTATAACAAGTTAAAGTCTATTTAAAATTGGTGGTAACTAGTAACATCTAATGTAAACGTATTATTGTCCGATTTAGAAACTCTCGATTTCACCTAGAAAAATAAGATTTATTGATATGCAGTTACAAACTAAGTGTATTCGCTCAAATAAAAACAATTACGCTACACAAGTACTCAAATTTTCTGGAAATCAGAAAAGAGAATGAAGTGTTCATAAAAATAGTTTATTTGAAACACGTTGAAAAATGTTAAAATAAAAACATATTAGAAACAATTTAAAAAACAAATAAGTAAACGAATAATCTAGTAAAGGAATTAAACTGGAACCAGCCCAATGGATAGAAGAAACTTCATTCTTTCTTACTGCAAGTGCAGGACGTACAACTGCAGGGTTCTCCTTCTGTAAAGGAAATGAGATAAGATGCTATTTTTTTATAATTATTTACACAAACAAAGCATAATTCACTCTTAAACAACACTTCAATAGTAACTTGAAATAGTTTACATATCTGTACACTTTCATGCACTTCCCTCCGTATCGTCTTCTCTCGTGCACAAAGTACACACTTACATTAGTCTTTCTGGCCGGACGTGCATTTATCGCTACAGGTGCACGTAGGATCTTAAAATATCAGTATGGCATACACTTTATTGTATTTTACGTTTTGTCAAAGATATATACATTTACATAAATACATATGTCAATGTGAATGAAGTGACCAAAGGACTACAGAATGTTATTGTACATTTGTTTCATGAAGTATAATTAGTTTCAATAAGAGTCCAGGGAGTGGAAGATATCGTTTTCACATAATGTTAAAGACGTAGAAGACTTAAAAATGATACATGCATAGTTATTGTAACAGGTATGTACAGCAGTAGTTTTTATAAGGCCAATTATTTGCGATGTATTAATTTGTTTAGTTTATCCAAGACAGGGAAGTTACCTTTTCTATAGAACTATATTGTAATAATAGAGCCCATTTCACCCCAAGCTGAAAGAATTAAAAAGCTCAGCAGTTACTACAGCAGAATGTAGTTATTTAATAACATGCCCTAGTTAATACTTTAAGCATGTGTCTGTGTGTTGTAAGAAATCAGTCAATACCTTCACGCGTGCAACTCCTGTCAGTTTCGTCCTTTTTGTTGCATGTGGTGCAATTACATCCTCCTTTTCCACACGTCACTCGTGAATGCAGGTGCACAGTGGATCTTTGAAGAACAGAAAAATTACAAATGTTTATAGCTATTTCGTTGATTTGTAATAATACGTGTACAACTAATAATGCAAGAAACTGTTCAGTTAACATGTAGGAAAGGTCAATAACGAAAGGAATGAACAATAGTTCGTAATACAATCAATAACATTAAGGTTTCTCAGTATTACAAACAAGGAGTTGAACGAATTAACCTGCAATAGAAAAAAAATCACTTGTCGATTGGAGATACGTACATCGTTGGAAGAGAACACATTTACCATAAATTATAGTATACAGTTGCAAGTTTAACATGAATTACGGCCACGTTTAAAAGTAAAACATTAAGTGTTATCAGCTTTACACAACATAGAGACTAATTCATAGTTATGGAAAGTTATGTGAATGATAAGATGTAATTGTTATACTTAAGACTAAAGATAGATAATCTAAATCACGAAGTATTAAACGAAGAAAGGCCCAAACTACTACTTCTCAAACCATAAGAAGTCAATATACAAAGAAGGAAGATATGTAATATTGTTCGTTATTATTAAACAGCCTCAAATGCATATTTATCTCGGGTAAAACACAATTCCGCCAAAATCCTTTTATCCTTTATCATCTAACATTATTTTCTTAAACAAACTGTGTTCATTTATCACGTAAAACAAACCCCACAACTTTCCTCCACATTCACATACTGATTCCGACATTTTGAATTTAGTTACTAACATCCACACACTACTTCTACTAATACTAAACTAGCACATGAACATTTTATATTGACCAAGTGCAAGAGTCGTGTGCAAAATAACCAACAACGAACAATGTTTTATATCTAGCCAATCACAAAAAGTATTCATGTCCTAATTAGTATAAAGAATAATATAACAAAATATTTATCATAATTGTTTTGAACGTGACCACAACAGGTGTTCACTTTGCTGTCTACTATTTGTGATTAAAACACGCGTAACTTCAGATCTTCTAATGTTTTTCCAGCTTCTATTGTTGAACGTAGCAAAATGTAGTAATACCTGATGTCCATCCCATCATTGGCAATTTTTTTGGCTTAAAAGGCTGAAAGTCGAATTTCAATATAAACAAACCAAAACAACAATGTAATAAATAAAGCATAGATAACTAATACATAAAAGTAAAATGGTGAAACTTGTTATGTAAGTGTGAAGTGACATCAGCAAAGCGATGAGAATTATAACTAACGTCAGATTTAGAAATTAGTTAAATAAGAATAATTCAGTTACTGAGGGCTCAATGAATTGGTTATATAACAATAATCTACAGTGATACACTAGCTTCATTGTTAATAATATAAAGAATTGATACGTAATGCTGGTTTATAATTAATAGTAAATGGTTTATTAAAGTCATTATTTAAGTTTTTCTCTGACCAGATGTTTAAAGCTAATTATGGTCATGTTTAAAGTAAACACAGCTTACTTTAAATAAGTAGAATTCTTGTATGCACTCGTGTGGATTTGGAGACTTGAAAAAAATTGTGATTGTACGCTATGGTAATCTGTAAATTACGTGCCATGACATATTTTAATACATGTAAAATAAAAGTGTGCAGTATTAATACAAGTAAGATTCTTGTTTGTAAATCACGTTGGAACAGTAACACTTTACTCTGTGACCTTGGAAAAGTATCATGTTACTGAGCATGTTTCAGAAAGTCAGATTTATTGTTGAGCAGTACAGTTTTGTATTATGGTAAATATTTTTATTGTATATTTGATTTACTGTAGGATGCTGAAGCAAATCATCTCTGTAGAAGGTTACAGCTAAAGGACATTATTTCTACAGGCTTTCAAAGACTAACCAAATACCCTCTTCTTTCAGAAAATATTGCAAAATGTACACCACGTAAGTGTGAAACATTCCATCAACTGTGCTTTGGTGTGTGTGTAATATCGTAATTTTTGCATTGGAAGTACCTGAATAGTTTGTCAGTTCATGTACTTTTACATCTGCCTCTTTAAACCTTGTAATATAATCTGTGGTGTATTTAAATTGTAATAATTCTCTGTGACATAATAATGTATGTGTAAGCATTGTTTGTTTATTTACCTTAATGAGATGCTAAATACTGATTTTGAAGTTTGTACTATAATTTACATGCGCTTGAAAACAAGATTTTTTGATCTAGTGTTTCCGCACTATTTCGACAACAAACCTTTTTAGAGCACCAAGCCAGTAACAAATAATGATTTTATTTACCCTAACTCACCATTTAGTTTGATATTTTCAAAAAGTTTTAAACATGATGCCGTGTTGGAAGTTCATTTAAACAAAACTGTGGTAATTGATTCACTCTTATTGTCCAAACTTGTTGTGTTATATTTGAAAAATTGGTGTTTTTTTAGTGTGCAGTTGTCAAGTTGTGCTTTAGTTAGAAAATTGCTCAAACAACAAAATTTGTTTTAATGACTGAAACTTGTATCTTTTTTACACTAGTTTTATAAACCATCATTTGTGACATCCTTAAAACTTGTATAGATAAATGATTTTGTTTCTGCATACTAAATCTTCTGAGTGAAAAATTGTCTAAATCCTGTTTCATTGCTTTTAAACATCTTTAAACGGAATATGTACAAATTGTGGAGTGTATATTTGAATTTTTTAATATTCTGTTTGTTCAAGACATGACAGAAGTACATAAGAAACAAGTGTAATGTGATTTAATATCATATTAATATTATAAAGACTGCTATGCAGATGCAAATGGTCATGATGATAAATATCTTGCAATAAGATTTTGTAAATTTTCATTTAGTATTCATATAAGTGCTTGATATATTTTCCATTATAAGAGACAACATGGCAAAACACAATTTAAAAACATCCTAGTGGTGTGTTAGTCTAAATTTTAAAACTTCAGTTAGAAATACTTGAGAATAAGAAGTGTTTACAACTACTAAATTTATCTTTTTTTGACACACACACAAATGTATGCATGTATGTATGCTCCGTGAATTTCTTTTACTGAATATTATAACACAGAGAATTCTGAAGAACATAGGAGGTTACTGCAGGCAGTACACTGCAGCAAACAAATCCTGGCACATGTCAATCAAGCTGTTAAAGAATCAGAGAATGAACACAGACTTGGTGAACATCAAAAGAAAATGAACAGAAGTGCATGGAAAGATTCAACTTGGATTTCAGCCTAATATTAACATAAAGAATATAGTATAGAATTAAAACCTGGTTGATGAAGGCCAAGAGAAAGACAGTACTGCCATGTATGAAGAGCACTTTGGAATGAGAGAAAATTCTGTTATAAAATCAGCTGACATAAAAAAAAATGTATACGAACTGGCTAGTGTCTTTGAAAGTAAATGTTACATAAGAGTTTACCTTTTCTTAATTGACCATTTGAAAACTGTTGAAAGTGTAATGTGTAAGGTATAGTGATTAAAAGTAATGTTTGTAGGGAGTGGAGAATTGAGAAAGGCCCATTATTTATCACTGGACTTGGAATGCTGATTTATTACCATTAGTTGAATATGTTGCAGTGAAAAATAAATTTAAAGAAAAGCAGTAAATATATAGACAAATATTTTATAAGGAATTTTAAAGGTTTA
Organism: Carcinoscorpius rotundicauda; assembly: GCA_011833715.1. Classification (NCBI taxonomy): domain Eukaryota; kingdom Metazoa; phylum Arthropoda; class Merostomata; order Xiphosura; family Limulidae; genus Carcinoscorpius; species Carcinoscorpius rotundicauda. The sequence continues at coordinate 34,876,970 of CM022402.1, forward strand.
ATTGTAAAGTTTATATTTCTGATAGTTTTGGAGATCACAAGATCCAATTGAAATGTAACTTTCTGTTCTCTTCATGTATTTCATGTATATGTTAAGCATTCTCGTGTTTTTCCAAAATTGCAACATTCAACCTACGTTCCTATCTAATAATTGGTACTTGACCTTATGTAAAGTTATTGATAGTGTGTTTTTGTAAGGATTTAAAACAAAAGGAATTTTACTCTCTCAAATAATATTACTGTAAATCTACAGGTTATATTTCATTTAGTAGTTTATATTAATAAATATAGCATACTGTACTCTTGTATATTATCTCCTGTAAAACAATTTCATTGAAGTAGCATTTTGTATTACTGTTTAATTCCTGTTTATAGCTATTATAACATACCAAAATTATTTTTGTATTAAGAAGTATATAACAAAGTATCTTTAATTCTGCTTGTATTAATAAAGGTATTTTAGGAAATGGTACTTGTAAATTGTATGGTAATATTTGATATATGAACTAGTTGTAATAATTTGTCAAATTGTAGACAGCAAAGAATTTTTTCCTGTTTCTACATCTGAACAACATGCCATCTATGAGTTTGTGGCCACATCAGCTTCAAAAAGAAAAAGAAGTAAGAACTGTTCTTTGTTTTTTGGCATGTCCAGAGTAAATAAAGAATATATTTAAACATAAGTTATTTTTGTTATAACATGTTTTTACTTGATTCTGTTATAGACTTATTATTAACCAACGAATATGTAGCTGATATATGCTTTCCCCTTGAGAGGAAACTATTTAAAAGATTTTAAAGTTTTGATAAATGGTTGATGTACAGAATAATGTTGTTTACTATAAGTGTGGTTATCTTCACCTTTACAAACAAAACACATAGTTGTTAATGTAAGTTCGTATAGTTTAACTGGCCACTATTCCGTATTTAACACTCCTACGAAAATTGGGGCCTTATAGGCCCCAGAGCAACTTGAAAGGTTATTAATATTAGGCTAATAATTTTGTATTTAAATGAAATTGCCATTAACTGACCCTATCACTTTCTATCCCTATCCCAACTCAGTAGTTTAATGTGAACTGCACATTTCCAGAGTGATATGCAACTTATAATGGTGCAGGTAGTAGTTGGGGGCTTATTTCAATTTGGCAGGGAAGTCAAGAGGTCAGTCATATTGACTAACTTTATATACAGTTAGGGTAGAGAAAATAACAGATAAAATGTAAAGTTTTACTAAAAATAAACATTTGAAATGTATTTAGGAGGTTTTAGAGATTAAACAGGTGAAACTTGATATTTTTGACATGAAAAACTATTTTAATTTAAACATGAAAATCACTTTGCACATGGACTGTTCAAAACAAATACCCTATATATTGAAATCATTATTTTAATTTATTGAAAGTACTTCATTCAAAATTATTTTTTGTACATGAAAGACACATTAACTGAAAGATTGCTAACGATATGCACACTATTTTGAAAATTAGAAGTATTAAATCTATAATGATATTAAATGATTTTAAAGAGATCATATGGTTGGTTAAATCGCCCGAGCCAGTGTTGAGAGAATCAATAAGAAATTAACTCTCTGTCATAAACCTAGGATGCCTGTATCATTAGAATCTTCACATTCTGAAGTAAGCAATGGTGTAGAATCCATAGACAGGAGAAACAAGTTATACCAGCTCACATAGTGTTCCTATCACTGAAATATCTAGTCCCACACTCCCACCAACAGAAAATCATCCACAGAAGGGTACTTCATCAGTCACACCACAGAAAGAAGCTCTGTTATGTAAATGTCGTGTTGTGTTTGGATTTTCATTTCTATTATCTATGTTTCCATATTTATATTATTGTTTCGAAGTTTAAACTAATAAAATATGTTGTTATTCATTTAGGGTAACATTTAGAATTTTCTTGAATTAAGTAGACCAATCATATGTTTGTAAATGAAGTGCTGGCGACTTCGTGTCTCGACGTTTAGTCTCGTGCAAGAACGGACATGCGCGGATTGCTCTGGAGATCTGTAGAAATTTCGCAGTTATATATAAACAGACGAAGATGCGAGAGAGGAAAAAGAGTCAGACATTAGGTTTATTTCAAAAGAAGAGAGTCAGTTATTTGAGAAAGATTAAGTGTTTGCTGTGATTATTCAACTTGGATTTGTGACTGAAGTTAGATCTACGGAAGCTGTGATTTTATTTCGTCAATCTCTACGATTCATCTGAATTACTGCTTGTGCTGAGAGTCGGCGAATTTGTGACGTTCATCGGAGGCATCGTGAAAGGAACTTCGTCGAATTTATTGAACTGTGAACTGTTTCTGAACTTCTTCATTTAAGCTTCGGAATTTCTTCGTGGGACCAAATTCACACCCTAGACTGGAATTTGAGACTTTCATTTTAGATCATTATATTAGATTCAGGCCAGTACCATTTTGTATTGTGATAAATTTTGAAGTTTGAAACTAGTATTATTTTGTTTTGTAATTAATTTCGAATGTTGTAACTTAATATCTGTCACTGTTATTATATAATTTATGTTATATTTGTTAATAGTTTAGTGTAATAAATTATACAAGCTGTTATCTGTGTTTTTCTGTTGCGTTTAGTCTACGAAAAACATAAAACATAAAAAATACGTAACAGCTCCTTTACCATGTAGCTCAGTTAAAGATAGCCAAGAACAACAGAATCTTGAAAGAGTAAAATTTTTTCATGTTCCACTCAAACCCCAGCTGATAGAACCATCGGAGATTAAAGTCAGCGAAAGTGTGGTTCTTCAAGTTGCAGAACTTATACTTACTCCAATAGGTACAGTTACCTTGCAGATCATTTATTTCATAAATCATTTTACTGTGTGCGTGATGTTTCCCCAGCTCATTTATATTTAAAAACAACAAAATCATGTACAAACAATGAACATGCAGTTAATTTTTTTTTCTAGGCAGATATATTTCTAGACGACATTTCCAATTAATAAGACACTGTAGGCAAAGTAAAGACGTGTAGTTGGGCAATCCTTACTGTTTTTTGTTTTTTTCAGAGTAAATCCAGTTGATTTTTCATAATGAAAACTATGTGTGTGTTTATCTTATTTAGAATTCGGGTAATGTTTTCATGTTCAAACATTAACATTGTGTATTTTTGTTGCTAATAGATCTCACTGATTAACTTCATAATTAGCATTAAAAATAATTTGTTTTTGTCGTATTTTAAAATAGTTTATTTTTAGCATTATAAATTATTTAAATATTAATAAATGAATTGGAAAACATTCCAAATGAAATTGATTTTACCTAGACTTGACTAGAATGATGTATGTACTGGTAGGTGGTTTTTAAAAGCTATGGAAGTATTGAAATATGCAGCATAAAGGAAGGGGTTATTGTTAACGTACAAACCATATGTACTTTGTTGTTCATCTTGCTGGTAGCACTAGTATTAGAAGGACAGTCTTGCCACTAAGTTATGTAAATTCGTTTTTTTTTCGATCATTTGCATGGAAAGATTCAACTTGGATTTAAGCCTAATATTAACATAAATAATATAGTATAGAATTAAAACCTGGTTGATGAAGGCCAAGAGAAAGACAATACTGCCCTGTACGAAGAGCAGTTTGGAATGAGAGAAAATTCTGTTATAAAATCAGCTGACATAAAAAAAATGTATACCAACTGGCTAGTGCTTTTGAAAGTAAATGTTACATTGACTAAAGTGAATTTTTCTAGTAAAATTGGAAACTCCATTAGCTATAACATAATAGTGATAAAATTGGAGGTACAGGTTATTTTATTTCTTGTAGGCTTTATCAACTTAACCATGGTCATGTTTTTAGGATATTGAAGAAAAACAACAAAAAACTTGCATCACAAAAACTTGTACCGAAAAGTTTTAAAGTACTCTTTTTGAAATTTAATTTTTTCATATATAAGTGTACTTTTGAATACTAACTTTTCACCATATTATTTGTCCAATACTTGAATGTATTACTTGAATCCTGTACAATAATGTTGTGCTGCTAGAATAAACTAATTTATATAAAAAAAACTATTCGTACATAAGTTTCATGTCCAGCTTGCTGTACCATCAGTAGTGGTCAAGATTGTCTTGTTATTTGTTCATAAAGTTGGTCTGATCTTGTAATAATATATTCGTATGTTTTGCCAAATTGATAAGAGGATTAGAACTAATTTAGTAGCAATTAGTGCTTTTAAAATTTTTTACAAAATGTTTGAAACATTTTGAAGATACTAGCATATATGTTATGTATAAAGCGTTATGTATATACGTTGTTATTCATGTAGAAATTTTTAGAATTAGGTAGATCGATCATTTGTAATGGCCTGGTGTCTGTACGAGACTAATCAAGATTACTCTGTGTTATGTATAAAGCGTTACGCATGTATGTTATTATTCATGTAGAAATTTCTAGAACTAGATTGATCGATCATTTGTAATGGCCTGATGTATGTACGAGACGAATCTAGATTACTCTGGAATGCTGGGAAGTTACGCGGTTGTTCGAGAAGAGCAGGCTTACTAATATATAAACAGACAGCGATAGAAAAAGAAGTCAAAGAAGAAGAGTCAGTCATTCGTTTGAGATATTTTCAACGTTTACTGTGTGTTTATTCAACTTGAATTTGTGACTGTGATTTTATTTCGTCAATCTTTACGATTCATTCGAATTAGTGGTTATACTGAAAGTCAACACGTACAAGACTGTTTAGGGGAGACCGGAGCAAACTTCGGAATTTCTTCGTGGGACCAAATTCACTCCCTAGACTGGAATTTTGGATTTCTGATCTGGACTTTTGGACTTTCATTCTAGATTATTATATTGGACACAGGCCAGTACCATTTTGTATTGTAATTAATTTTGAAGTTTGAAACTGAATATCTCTCATTGTTATTATATAATTTATGTTATATCTGTTACATATATAATAGTTTATTGTAATAAATTATACAAGCTGTTATCTGTGTCTTTCTGTTGCGTTCAGTCCACACATAAAAAACGTAACAATATACCTCTAACAGCTTAGTAAAAATCATGAACATAATTTGAACTAAATTAATTTCAACAGTTTAACTAATCTTGTTTAATTTAGAAATGCTATGTTGCAAAGATCAACAAATTGCAGAAGCTTTGGCAGAAAAGCAAGAACTCATTTCCCAGATTTTTCAGATTCCAAGGAAAGAATTTCAGTATGTTGCTGAGGTATGATAGATTTCTATAATTTTTTTTCTTTTACAAATATAAAAACTTTTTTTTGATGTGTTATGCAAATGTTAAATAACATGGTTGTTTTAGATTCCAAGAAGTTATACTAACCAATGAATCAGCACACTTGTCTAAATCAGTATTAATTACTTTAATGTTACTGTGAACGTTTAATGTATTTTATGTACCTGTGATATTCACTATTGTAAATGTCTTTTTCTAAAATTAGTTTAATCTGTTACTAATATGAGATTTACAATGTTTTACTGAGAATGAAACATAAAACTGAATTATTTTTCAAAGTTTGATTTTATAATGTTAATACTGATTTGCTGGGGTTTATGCTACTTTAATCTGGATTTAATAGTTTTATGGAGAATATGTGCAATATTTGGTGGTAGTTTATTTTGAATATGCTCTTCTGATGTATTTTGAAATCTTTAACATTTGTCTTTGTCTCTGTGTAAGTGTATAAACAAAAAACAACAATGTTTTAGTGTAAGTCCATAACAAATTCTTACTCACAAAAAAAAAATACTGAAACAATTAAAACTGTTATCCTTTGCTACTTCACAGGGTGTGGATAGATTTTCACCAAACTGGAATGGAGGTTCATTAGGTCCATGGAGGGGGAATGCACAAAAATTTCCAGTTTTGTAGTTTGAGGTTTTTATGAGTATTTTCTGTAGGTTTTTTTAAACACTATTTCTCCTCTGTTGATGAATTTTCACCAAATTTGGCATGAAGGTTTGTTGGGTCCTTGAGGAGTTGCATGTAAACTTAGTTTCACTTTTTGTGTTTTGCTGTGTGATGGGCATTTTGGTTTGTTTTTTTTAATTATATATAAAGAAAACAACTTTTCATTTTTAAAATAACCTTTTCATCAATTGTGAATTTAAATAACTTTTGTCCAATGTGCAGGTACCTCAACTAGTAATTTTAATTTTACTTTTCTCTTTAAAAATTATAGTTCCATCATTGTTATGTAGTGCTGATTTCTTACTTGTATACTGTTTACGCTATTTAGTGTTAGAAAGATGGGTATTGTTTCTAGAGACGTTTTTTAAAAACATTCTTGTGTGTTTAAGAAGTTGTGGATGTATTTAACCTATAACCAGATATCTGTTTTATGACTGACTACAGTGTTTTATACCTGATTAAAACAATCTTCAAATAATATTTGAAGAGATATTTTATTTTATTTAATGTGCTACTTTTTCAATAAACAAGGAAAATGGAAATCATTCCTGATAACAATTGCTGCTATTTCAAAAGATGAATTCATCATTTTCCAAAAAGAATCTGAATTTGTTCTATTGAATTATATTTATTATTTAAGTATCAATTAATAAATGAATGTTTTAACTTAAAAACCAACAGATATAATTAAATTCTATTTAGTTTCCTTTGAAAAAATAAGCACTGTAAAAATAAATAAAAAAGACAATTTATTAATTTTTTTGTATATAGTTGTATATTAGAAGATAACAAACAACAAAGATGACGAAACCAAATGTGAGACTAAAGTACACTTGCAAATATTAAATTATAAATAGTAATTTTTTTTAATACAGGAAAAATACAAATGTTTTTATACTTTATAAATAATTATTATAAATACTTTTCTCCAAAATATTCAAGGGTCATGTATATAACTTGTAAGAAATTGTCATAAAAAATTTTCTCTTTGAAGTGATTCTTAAATAATTATTTTTTCGATGTTTATTGTAATATTTGTAGGTAGTTTTGGGGTTCTAGTTATTAGTTATTATTGGACTGTGTTATTAAACATGTTTTTGAAGGTGGAAAAAAATCTTTCATTATTGACGAAGTTTTACATTGGTATCTATAAGTGGTTCAGATTACGATGTTATAAATTCAAGCTTGTTTGTTTGTTTGTTTGTTTTTGGGAATTCGCACAAAGCTACTCGAGGGCTATCTGTGCTAGCCGTCCCTAATTTTGCAGTGTAAGACTAGAGGGAAGGCAGCTAGTCATCACCACCCACCGCCAACTCTTGGGCTACTCTTTCACAAACGAATAGTGGGATTGACCGTAATATTATAACGCCCCCACGGCTGGGAGGGCGAGCATGTTTTAGCGCGACCCGGGCGCGAACCCGCGACCCTCGGATTACGAGTGCACGCCTTAACGCGCTCGGCCATGCCAGGCCCTAAATTCAAGCTTAAATTATAAATATATATTAATACATTTTTTTTTTGAAAATGAAATCATTATGCACTTAATTTAAAATGTTTCAATAAATGTGAAATTCATTTTGTTAATAACTTGGTTTGGTTTTTGTTTCCCTTTTTAAACCCGAAGCTTTCTCTAAGGTATTATGTTCATAAATAAACAAGAGTAAATTCTCAATAGCCATGGCGTCTTAAATTCTTTTAGGCAGAATTAGAGTAAACTAATCTACGAGATCTTGAATGTGGTTAAATACAACGGTCGAAAGAGTTTGATCTGCGAGCCCAAAACTGCAATTAGATCTCGAATCGGTCAGGAGATGAAGGAACTATGAGCTAAGTTTTTTTTCTTTGTTTTTTAAGAATAAACAATACCTCAGAAGCGTTCTATGAGCCGCACACCCCAGATTAATAATAAAAGACGAAAAATACATGTCTTATCGTGACACATTGTCAGTGACCCAAAAACTGACACTTAACATATGGGTTACATGCAACACGCCACGTGTGTAGAAGTAAATAAATGAACCTTGGTTCTCGAATCAACAATGGTTCGTGAACAAAGTGCAAGTGTAGGAAACATTAAGTTTTATGTCGTGTTCAGTTTTGAACAACTGACCAAAATAAACTAAATTTTAAAGCCTTACCTTACCGAATTCATATTAGTGCAATTAAAAATGGAATAACTCCAATGAAATTGACTGTATCAACAAATAAAAAAAATTGTATGAAGAATAAATAACGTTATAAATAGCGGTCAATTCCATTATTCGTTAGTGAAAGAGAAAACCAAGAGATGGCGGTGGGTAGTGATGATTAGCTGCTTTCCCTCTAGTCTTGCACTGCTGAACTAAAGACGGCTAGCGCATCAAACAATTCAGAAATCCCTAAGAAGAAATGTGTCACTTCCTCAGAAATAAACGACGTAATTGAGATATAAAAATTATTCTCAAGTTTAACATTTAAATAAAGAATTATAAGCACAATAAATTTATATATTACAATGTGATTCCCAATGGTCCAACGATAAGTCTGAAGACTTATAATGCAAAAAACCAGGTTCTGAACCTTTCACTCTTCAGCCGAACACGATAACATCTAGGTGGCGTCAGCCCGCTTCTTTAAGTGAGAGGAGATATATGTATTGATAAAACTTCCCACTCAATCCTGGCAAACTTCCTAGACTTTGTTGTTTAGTTTGATGTAATTACTAGGATCGAACTTCCAATACTCAAACGAATATTTACGACTGCTAATGAGAGAAGGAATCGTGTCTGTTTACTCAATGCTTATGATATCAATATAAATTCTAAAGAATTTTATACATCAAATAAAGTACTATTTATCTTGAATTATCCACAGTGTGGTCCGTTGCTTCACATTTACAGGACCACTATAATGCATATTTAGTACTTGTTTATTGTAAAGTAAATCCACGCCACATTAGGTACCTGCTTTGAGGGGGGCAAACCCTGTGTTCCCCAAAGGCTTAGGCGGAAACTTCAAATGTTTGCAAATCTCGGGACCGAAACGATTCGTTTGGTACAATTTAGAATTTCGTGCGATCAGCTACTTGACACAAAGCCTCTGAATCTAATTACATTTGTATTTTTGAAAAGTAGGTAGTTTGATACCTTGTGATTTTGTAAAATTAGTACTCTCAATGTTCATGATAAAGTTTCTGAATTTAGATAAAATCGTTAAAATTGATCAAACTTTTTGTTAATGAGAAGGGTTAAAAATTCCTACTATTGTTGTTCAGCCCAAATTTATATTATTTTATATATTCAGCCCTACTATTTTAGGTATTCAACCATACTTACAACGTGACTTACGTTATGCATGTGGTGTATCTTAGCTTTATTACATTTACGTAGACTAAAATAACTTCTAGCCTTCCTGAATATCAAAAAGTATTAAATGAAATTGGTCAAACGTTACAGTTGTTTTATAATGAGGTGTAGTGTTTTCTTTTCTGGAAATTTTAATGTTTGTATGTTTTATATTTGAGAAGTTTGGATTTCTTCCAAATGAAAGGAAGCAAAAGTACCTTGACCCGTTTCTGTATGCCATGTTTGGGAATTTAACAACTATTTAAATCTATAACTCTGTGCTAAATACCATTCAATTACCATTAACGTAAAGTATCGATCTCACCTTGATGTACACACTTGTTGATTGAATTTGCTACGTGTGTATCACGTTAGACGTAAGAAAGGGAAAAGTGGTGAATGATGTAGTCCTATTACATAACTTCGTAAAGCGAAAATTCAAACGGCTAAGTTTAGTGCCAACAGTTAAAATAACTTCACCAAAAAGATAGCTGTCTTGGTTTTTCGGTTTAGGATTCATTTTAAAATGATATTAAAAATGCAAAAGGGAGAGAAAAGGCAAATTAAACAAAAAATACTTAGAATACAAAAATGTTGAGCATTAAAAATTTCTTTCGATTTATTATCTGATATAAATATATATATTAACTCCAGTTGTGTTTTGCTAACGCTTTGTTCATCTGAACCATTAGCAACAAAACTATAACCTGTTATTGTGTTCTTAAGTGTGTATATAATTATTCGAACGTTCACGAAGGTTAGCTTGAAATCTACTTTTTTAGATTGTTATACATTTTTATTTATGCATATCCTGAGCTAGAAGCACCAAAATATTTCGAAGTCCTGTAATTTAGGATTTTTTCGAAAAGTCATTTACCGTAATAAACATTTCCAGTTACAAGAACAATATTTATATCTGTATGAAGAAGTGAACTGAAAGATTTGTCTTAAATTTTAAGTGGATAGTAAATCAGTGTTAAGCCATGCTTTGTTAATTATTTAGATTAAAATCGATATTTTAATGACAAATATTTAGGGCTCATCAAATCCTATAATATTTAATCAAGAAAAAAGATTAGAACATGAACATATTCTTGAAAAGCTGAAAACAAAATTCAGAAGCACACTGAAAAAAGACTGTTTTAATGCAATTCAAAGCTGAGGAAATAGATTTTTTTAATTCACACAAAGTTACTTGAGGGCTATCTGTGCTAGCCGTCCCTAATTTAGCAGTGTAAGACTAGAGGGAAGACAGCTAGTCATCATCACCACCCACCGCCAACTTTTGGCTACTCTTTTACCAACAAATAGTGGGATTGAAAGTCACATTATAACGACCCCACGGCTGAAAGGGAGCAAATAGAAGAAATATACAAAGGGAAATTACCACCATCGATAATAATGCATTTGATAAATCAGTTGTAGTTTTGAATTATGCACAAAGTTACACAATGGGCTATCTGTGCTCTGCTCACCTCAGGTATCGAAATCCGGATTATAGCGGTGTGAGTCTGCAGTCTTACCTCTGTGCCACTCGGGGCAGGCATGATAGGAATTCTGATTGAAGACGTTACTACTTGACATTGGATGAGGTTGCAAAGGTTTTTAGAAAAAAATATGGAAAACCACTTTTTGAAAGAAATATCAGATTATATCCACCTAATGTATAACATTCGTTAATAAATTTGAACATTTTGAGCCCAGATTTGGATCCAGTGACTTATACGTTATTTTATCCCAATAGAGAATCAGAATGAAAACCGAATATGGAGATTGAAAGTTATAAAAATGCAAAACGTTCAAATATTTCAATGTTAGAGTACAAAGTTGTTCAAACAACAATTATTTAAGGTGAACGTAACCCAATTTTGATTGGAGGAAAGCTATTTTAGTAACGGGATGCTCATTCACATTCTCATGTTGAAGCAAACACAACTAATTAAAATAAAGCAATCATAATTCCATGTTGAGAAATATAAAGGTCTGGTGTATTGTTTACATGATGTCGCGCATACTGCTTGAGTAAGAATGGTTATATACTGTCATCCTCTTAACATTCACGAGGCAATAGCTATTGTTTGTAGGTGTGCAAGACTTTAGTTGTTTGTAACGATGACATGCAATCCAAACCGAACTGTTTGGTTGGTTGTTTAGTTTTGTTTTTAATTTCGCGCAAATCTACTCGAGGGCTATCTGCACTAACCGTCCCTAATTTAACAGTGTAAAACTAAAGGGAAGGCAGCTAATTATCACCACCCACCGCCAACCGTTTGGGCTACTCTTTTACCAACGAATAGTGGGATTGACCGTCACATTATAACGTCACACATTATATTTAGTCTCCACAGCTGAAAGGTGTGACGAGGATTCAAACCCACGAAAATCGAATTACGAGTCGAGTGCCTTAACCACCTATCCATGCCGGGCCCAAAATCGGTCTGAAATGCAGAAAGATATATTTCCCGGACGTTAGCATTTGATAGTTGTTGTTGTTTTGAATTAAGTACAAAGCTACACAATAGGCTATCTGTGCTCTGCCCACCACGGGTATCGAAACCCGGATTTTAGCGTGTAAGTCCGCAGAAATACTGCTGAGCCATTGGGGGGCAGCATTTGATAGACTTGACTTAGTTGCAAAAGTGCTCAAAATTACGCTAGTTTCATTACTGGAGAAAAATTGAAGTAGGATATTTAGGGGTAATCAATAACTTATATACATGTTATAAAGGTACGTGCACATGTTTTGATTATACTGAGATAAAACGTTAAAATACAAGGTTTTAGAAATGACAGATAAAATAATGTGCTAAGAAACTCCAGATCCAGAAATTGACGGATGTTTGTTTGAAATAGAGAGGAGATGTATTATGATACATGGATGTGTGGCTAATGGAAAATCTACAAATTAGTTTTCGAAAGAATTTATGAATAAAATAATGGCAATTGTAGATAGGTATCGGTTGTATAAGATAATAGACGATAGAAATGTTCTAATTAGAAATTATGATTTTTAGAACAGGTTTGTTTAATGAGCATTTTAGTTTCAAGTATAATGCGCATATATATATCGAAGTTTGAACATATATGATATCAGTGAAGTACCTTTTCAGATATGTGTAAAATACCACAACTACATAAATGTGATTAGACAGAATCAAAATGACCCAAACCAAGCAATAGTTCATGATAAAGCTGAGACTTATTTGGATATAAGATACATTAGCGCACCTGAAGCAATATGGAGACTTTTAGAACATGAAATGCACTATCAGTTTCATACAATTATTTGACTTTTTGTTCATTTACCATTTGCAATTAGAAAATTGAATTAACGGCATGGTTTGTGTTGAATCAAACCGATGAAGAAAAACATCCCAATGCTTTGCATAACGATGAATAAATTACAAACAGAAACTTTTGATCATGTAATTGCCCCCCAATGGCTCAGCGGTATGTCTGCGGACTTACACGCTAAAATCCGGGTTTCGATACCCGTGGTGGGCAGAGCACAGATAGCCCATTGGGTAGCTTTGTGCTTAATTCAAAACAACCAACCAACCATGATCATGTAATTATTTATACCTGAAGCAGTGTTTGCTCACGGCCTGCTGTAAGCTACATCGACGTAAAAAATAAAACTAGAGAATAATTTGAACGTATTTCTTATTGAGGATAAGAAACAAGGGAATTTATCAAAAGATGAAGAACTCGTGAGAAATATTATATAACACCAAGTATTCAAATTGTTAGTGAAAATCAAAGTCAGTAAAAATTAAGCAGTAGTTTATGATGAATCTGCAATTTATATAGATGAATGTATTTTCACTTACGTGATTAAATAAAAATTAATTATTTTAACTTTTAGTTTAATTATAGCAAACTTTTCATTTTAATTTTGGAGACAAAACATCAAGAAAATACCCAAAAGTAAACGAAAGTTATTATTCTTACAATCTGATTAGTCATCTAATCGAAGAAGAAAATCGCAAACTTATCATAAATATTAGTGAAAATAATGACATTTGAATGAGGTTAAATAGCAAAATAAGTAAAATCACGAGAAAGGGCTGCGGTAAAAACAGCAAATCCAAAATTCTGACTAATTATATAATTCGCTATTTTAACTTAAAAAGAAGTCGAAACAAAAACAAATTAAACAAAAACGCTGTATTTATGTATGTTAGACAATTTTTTAACAAACTTATTCAGCGTGATAGGGATAGATTGGCTTGGTGAAACTAAAAGAAGATAAAATAAGGATAAATAGAAAATACTTTATTTAGAGTTGGAATAATTAAATATATATTAATCTTTAACAGGACAATGCCAACAATAGAAAGAAGTATTAACAAGTGTACAAGCAGTCAACGTACATAAAAGCTCATAATCAATGACGTTTTATCTCGAAAAAAACTTTTGTTTTAAATGAAATGTTTGTTTGATTTCACACTTCTAAACATAGTTATTAGAATTAAAATGACATCATTGGAAATGCCTTAAGACATCTAATTACGTTTTTTAATAATGAAAATGTTGAGTTTTAAAATCATGAATTTCTGTTTTGTGAAAATTACCATCTTTTGGTTCAACATAAATAGAAAAAAAGATTTCTAAAAACCTTTGAAAATATAATATATTCGGAAGAAACAACTAAGATGCTGAAAAAATTTTGTTTTCAATTTTGAACGATTTTTTAACATCAGAAATGGCATGTAAACAGTCTTAATACAGTTATAATGTGGAGAATAAAGTGAAAAGTACAAAAAATATTAATAATAAATAAGAGTTTTGTACAATGTTCATAAATGTATGTGAAATTCAAAAACTGACGTGATACAATTGTTTTTCTGCTGATTAAACTCTAATATATTACCGTGTGTCAGTTTTACGCATGTGTGTGTAATGTTATTGCGAATTACGTCCAATTTAAATTGCACCATTCCCCTTGATTTTGTGAGAGTGCACTTGAAACTTGTTTTTATTGTTGCTGAAGGAGAGCTATGGTGAATAAAGATCTCTGAAGGAAGGGAAGGGGCTGGTTTTTTTTATACAAATTTAACACGTTCTGACGGGTCGAGGCAATGTTAATATATTAAATAAGAACTGAAATCCACTCTTAATCTTGCTACGTAGTGCATATATACTACAATTTGCTTATATTTTTATACAGGTTCTGATATCTATCTTTCAGGTAGAAATTTACTCGTTTAAAATTGAAGCTGGCCCGGCATGGCTAGGTGGTTAGTGCTCTCGACTCGTAATCTGAGGGTTACGGGTTTGAACCCCGTCACACCAACCATTCTTGCCCCTTTTAGCCGAGAGGGTATTCTAATGTCATGATCAATCTTACTTTTCGTTGGTAAAAGAGTAGCCCGAGAGTTGGCGGTGAGTGGTTATGAGTTGCTGCCTTCTCTCTTGTCTTTCACTGCTAAATTAGGAACGGCTAGTGCAGATAGCTCTCGTGTAGCTTTGCACGAAATTCAAAACAAACCTGTATATATATATACATTTAAATCAGTGTTAGACTCGAGGTTAGATTCTGTTTCCTCATTCTGTTTTTAAGGAATGTCAATAGCTTATGCTTTGCGAAACGCGCGTTCTTTTTTATATTCCTATTAGCACTTAGTATTTAATAAATAGTATTTAAGGAGGTTTGTAATTTTGCTATTTTATTTCGCTTTGACTAAGCCAGTATATTTTACTTAATTTTACTTAATATTTTCTGTAAGCTTCTAACTCTGATATAAATATAGTTGATGCTATAATTAAATATTTAAATAAATATTTATTGTCATATATTCTACGTCTGGAAAGATATGTTGTTATTTTTATTTATTCGTCGCTTGAGCGTTATGATATTCACGGCGTTTCGATTAGGCTTTACTTATTAAAATACTGTGTGATAAAGTGCATAGTAATTTGTATCTACTTGTGAACAAGTAATTTCTAATCAGTAGTTGGATAAGCTGATGCATACTTTCACGTGTTTCCTATTCCTTTAGTTAATATGTACTTTAGTTTAAGATTCCTGTTCATATTAAGCAAGAATACTTACAAAAAGTTGATCAAAGAAGCTAGATGACAAGTGCCTTTGCCCTGGATACTCAGAGAACGAGATCAGTTAAATAAGTGTCACGTGTTCGTAGGAAAGATTGCTGAACTAGATCAGTTAAATAAGTGTCAACACTTTAAACACTGTAGAAACATCGGCATTGACCTATTCAATTAGCAAGTTAGGTGATGTCCAAGGGATACAACATGCCTCGTTTTGAAGTTAAAGTGACCATCATTCCCGAGAATAGCTCGTGCAAAAGAAAAGAATGATTTTCTCTTTATAAGTTTATAATGCTCTTTTTTTTTCTCACAAGATAACTGAAAACACAGGAATTTATCTCAGATCATACATTTCTAGAGTAAACGTACCACTTGTGTTTTTTAACTTTGCTTTGGATTAAATTAAATATCATTTCACTTTATTTAGTTTATTTATTTGCCTCAGTGGCCCGTCATGTCCAGGTGGTTAGGGCGCTCGACTCATAATCCGAGAGTCGGAGGTTCAAATCCCCATCACACCAAACATGCTTGCCCTCTCAACCGTTGGTAACCTAGAAGTACATCTAGCTGTATACATGTGTAATACTTTCCAAAAATACACGTACATATTTATATGTATGGTACTATACCCAGAAACACAACCTATGTACATATTACTACCTAGAAACGCACTTAGATGTACATATCAATAGTATCATAAAAATTACCAATTGACACGTGTGTATATTAAAAATATTGCTTTCTGATATTGATGAAGGTGAGTTCTTCTGATCTATCACTTCTATTTAAAGTGTAAGTGTGGGATGAGTAACAATAACTACTGTTAGCACCCCAGATGATATCATGATCAAACAAAATCTTTTATGAAAATTGACCTGGAGTTATGAATAACTGTCACTCGTGATCAGATAAATGAACTGAGGAGAGCAAGTGTTTTTCAGTTTCAGTTTTGATTGGGAATGAAAATTAAACCTAAATTCCAACGTATTTCTATTGTTTCACCCTCTTCTTGTTTGTATCTACATTTATAAACATCAAACACAATTCCAGTAATTCGAGTGACCTTTCGAAAAATCTCGAGTTACCAGGTTTCCATTTTGTGATTCAATCGGTTTTTGACGCCGCTTGGCTTTTTAGAATAAACTCTATACAAGTACGTACAAACACATTCTGTAATAGAATCAAATATTTAATAGATTTCAGCGAACGACTGTTCATCAGTTTCTTAATGCTCCAACCATTCATCCAAGTTAACTGTGTATTAGTATAATCACATTTTTTCGTGAGTTTTCACCACGTGTTATGCATTTCCAACTGCGTAGTGTAACTTCAGTAAAGCATGAGTTTCTTCCAGGAGCTGTGATTGCATAACTCTGGAAATTTGCATAGTTTTCTTATGGTAATGCCATTGACAGATGCTTGAAATTTCCTAAAAACACATATTATAACACAAGATTAATCGCTTAAAGTCCTCAGTTTTGGATAACATTGTCCTCACTTGTCATTACACGTTCATATTAGCAGTTTTTCAGCTTTTATTAAATCTATGTCTAAAGCAAAATGTTTTGTTAGTTCGTATCGCATTAAAAGTGAATCTGTAATGATGAAAAGCCTGTGCGCTTCAAGAACAGTGACTTAAGATAACTTGTATTTATATTAAAAGATACTTTTAAATTAATTTTCAAACCTAATTTAAATTGACGAACTTCTTTCTGTGATATTTACTATGAACGTTTATAGCTACCAGTAATAAATTTAACCACCAGCACTGATTGAATACTGAAGTTTTAATGCGTGTTTCCTTTCTCTTTCTATATATATATTTATACCGATTTTCTCTCAGAATGTAGAAACTTTATCTCAATTGATTTCATTTCATTTTTGACCCTTCAAAAGCCGTACTTCTTAAAAATACCAAAGCAAAAACAAACCTTAAATAGTAATTCAACGCTTTGTAGATAGCCATCTTTAATTTACCAAAAAAATACATTGGTATTTCAAAGTTTTGGCAATGATTAATGTAAGAAACAGTTACATTCAAGGCTTAACAGAATATATGTAACCCTCGCCCTATCCTTGTATGCAGACATGTTGCCTTTCTCATGCTCCAAGCACATTTCCTACTTCTATGTTACTAAACTATAGAATTCGAATTTTCACAAACCACTTAACATCTCGAATTTCAAAATATAATGAAAAAGTGTGTTCATTGCTGGTACTCTGATATATGTCTACAATTTTTAATTTATTTACAATATTGATCAGTCATTAATTACATCAAGATTAAGAGTGAATAATAACTCTGCGTAAAATAGATGTTAAGAGTAAACTGAAATGCAGCTTTAACCATGGTTGATGGAGATAACACTTGACAGAGGGACAACCAGAACGACTGTAACTGTACACATGTGTCTTCACAAAATATAAGTTTAGACTGTGAAGGTTCACTCTGTACACGTTTCTCCCTATACATGATTTTGATAACTAGCAGAACGAAATATATATTTGTATCAATGACGAAACCGGTGTTACCCCTTCAATTGGAACACTACCTTGTGGCACGTGGCTTCATAGAGTGAGACATCTTTTCATCACATGTAGTCCATTGTATACCTTTGAATCTGCTACACATAGATTCTATTTTCGTCAGAATATAGACAGCTCTTTCTCGATATCCTTCTGTTTTATATGCCCTCTTTATTTTTCATTTATCTCATATTTGTATCTTTATGTACTTCATAATGGGGATTCATCCAAAAATGGTCACACAACCTGATTTATTATATTAGTAGCTCCATTAATTAAATATCAGAATAAGAGCTTATTGTTATACTGTCCACTACCTGTATGATCCACATATGGATTAACTGTAGTTTGTAATTCAATATAGAGAAACGACCAAAAGTATTGGATGAATGTATTTAACACAGAGAGTTCCGGTAGTAGTTACTGTAGTTTATTTCATTGTTGACGATATTACTGCATGTTGTTAGAGACGAGGTGACCAACAAGCGATAAGGTGTATTAAATTAAAAACGAAACGGTGACGTAATCTTCCTAAATGATTCTAGGACTGATTTACTAATGTTCTTCAGTATACATGGCATTTCTGATTTATTGTTTGTTCCTTACCTCTATAAGTATTAATTCATCATCGAGCAATATTTCAAACATTATAAACACTAGTGTATAAAAATCCTTACAAATCAACGGTTTATAATCTAATTTCTTTAATTTTGATTTGAGGGAAGATTTCAGTAAATTTCAGAGTATATTTCACAGTTTGTGATAATCTATCAATTTGATTATTTTAAGTTTATTTTTAAATAAAATATTTGTCAATCTCAAACACACAAAACTAACAACAAAGACGAAAAACGTGTTCAGTATTTCCAACCTATATATACTACATGCAAATTTAAAGTATCGAATTGTTGGTTTTCTTTTGCTCGGTGTTAATATACAAGATACGTTTTTTTTTATTCTAAACCTTTTAATTTAGCTTATTCAGAACAAAAAAAAGACGATTTAATTACAATTGTTAGAGCATACTTCACATTTTACCACTGTTCCAAGAACATTAAGAAATTGAAACTTTGAGGTTCACGTCACAAGGTTCTGTTAACCTCTTTTAGTCAAATATCAGAATCGACGTAATTTATACAGCATGCTTAATCTGTAAGTGAAGCTGTTTTTCTGCGGCATTATATCTTAAAAATTGTACTTTACGATCCAAAATGACCCTCAGTGGCTCAGTGGTATGTCTGCGGACTTACACGCAAAAATCCGGGTTTCGATACCGTGGTGGGCAGAGCACAGATAGCCCATCGTGCAGCTTTGTGCTTAATTCAAAACAACAAAAACAACAACAATCCAAAACGCTACCTACTGGATTGTGTCCGGTATATTATTATTAAAAACAACAACAACATGTATAGTTTGATAATTCACTGGGGAACACTCATTTTGTGGCATTTAAAAAAAAGACCTTTCTATAGTCAATTTGAGTGTGTTGATTTCAAATCTGAAGTCGGTTTTTGTCTGCAAGCTACAGATTTTATGCAATTTCACATTTTTATTTATTTTTAAAGCTCTGCTGCTTTCTTTGAAAGACCTAAATCCCGCACTAAATCATTCAATTCAGCCTGGGGAAGAGGCTTGGGGACGGGGAAAGGTTCGGTGTCTGAAGAACAGTTCTCCGATTGTGTACACTTTTCTGACAATTCACTGTCACAACTGTCTTTTTCGCTTGTATCATGTCCAATGTCTTTATTGTCCAATGAAGGCAACCCTTTGAAAACTGGAACAGGGACTTCTTCAGAGTGCGGAACAGGCCGAATAGCTGAGGGAATGTTCGGTTACGTAATCTTATGTCGGTTTTTCTTCCCAACACTCGTTGTGTTTACCATGCAGAAATAACAGTCAGTTACATGGTTGGTGGGTTCGCGCCAAATCATTGGAACACCAAAAGGCAGACCATTGCGTTTTCCTTTGGTCCAGTCTCGAAGCATTTCCTCACAATTGTGGCACACAACATGAGGAGCCCATTGCTTGTCTTGATCACCAAGATGAACTTCAAAATATGCCTTGTAGGCATGCTTGACGAACGAGGATATGTTACGTCTCTGACGATTGAGTGTGTAGCATCCACATATGTAGCAGAAGGCATCAGGTTTGTTTCTGCAATGATATATATTTTTGGAAGCCATGTTTGATCTGAAACAAAAGAAGAATGATCAAAATATTAGAAGCTATCTATATATATGGACGTGAAAATGCTTATACATGGTTTACGCAAGTTCACATCTGTACAATTTCATTAACCTCAAATTGCATACAAACTAGAGCTTGTAGAGAAAAACTAATTTCAGATTTGAAATCGGCGCCTAAAACTCCTTCAGAATCAGTTAAAATATCCAATGCAACTCAAAGCTACTGAAAAAGTGTTCCCCAGTGTAATTGGGCTCGCTTCCTTAACTTCATTCATACCCATAAATAAATAACAAGAAGTAATCGTAAGGTATTCTGAATATTAACTGTTGAAACTGAACTTAGTGGAAATTCAACATATATTTAAAGAAAGGAGTAAATTAAAATCATTAGCCAAGTTGTTTAATAAATGGGAGGGAAGAGGTAACTGAAATATAAGACGAAGAAAGATGAGAAACTGAAAGATTTATTGTAAAACTATTGAAACAAGTTAAGTAGTGAATTTACGATTTTGATACCCGTTTATTCTCTGTCATGTAGAACTAAGGAAAGAGTGCAGAGTAAACTTTGTCAAATTTTTGGGATAAAAGTGTTTTAAACTGGCTGAATGAAAGAGTTTTACTATATAGGGATATATTTGTTTCAGCTGTTTCAATTAGTTCAAAACTCGAAGAAAACTAGTCTACCATGTAATTGTTGGTTTAGCTACAGGGCACAATCACGTTTCTGTCAGGTTATTTTAACGGCGCCCAAAAGAGGACGTTAGAGCTTTTAACTTGTATTCAAATCACACACTTTTTTCAATGCATACTCATTCTCCTTGCGGTAACATACTGAAGGGTAAACAAACATACGAGTTGTCAATAATCTAGAACTTTTTCTAATTATGACAAACTAAATTAAAATACTGTAGTGAAACATGGACTCTCGTTTATATCGTTTATGATCTGTATAGCGTAAATTGACACGCCAATTTTATTTATATATATTTCAGTATCAAGTGCATATTGATTTACATGGTGTCACTAAATTGGTTGATTATAACAGTTGAACTACAGCTGTGAAAATACAATCAGTAAGAGAAACAAACTCATGACTATTAGCCAAGCTCTGGGCCCGGCATGGCCAAGCGTGTTAAGGAGTGCGACTCGTAATCTGAGGATCGCGGGTTCGCATCCCCGTCGCGCTAAACATGCTCGCCCTTCCAGCCGTGGGGGCGTTATAATGTACGGTCAATCCCACTATTTGTTGGTAAAAGAGTAGCCCAAGAGTTGGCGGTGGGTCTAGTCTTACACTGCTAAATTAGGGACGGCTAGCACAGATAGCCCTCGCGTAGCTTTGTGTGAAATTCCAAAAACAAACAAACAGGTATCCACAACACGCTGTGTAACAATACAAATAAACCGTTGTTTACTCGCGGTATCCACAACACTCTGTATAACAATAAAAATAAACCTTTGTTCACTCGCGATATCCACAACACGCTGTGTAACAGTAAAAATAAACCTTTGTTCACTCACGATATCCACAACACACTGTGTAACAATAAAAATAATTTTTTGTTCACTCACGGTATCCACAACACGCTGTGTAACAATAAAAATAAACCTTTGTTTACTCGCGGTTTCCACAACACGCTTTGTAACAATAAAAATAAACTTTGGGCAACTCACGGGAGTGACTGCAAATATATACATTTTTGTATTGCTGAGAAAGTTACATATGTACGTGTTACTTTATGTCGCACAGTATTCAAGCCAAAAAGGCCCACTAGTACCACAGCAATAAGTCTGCGGACTTATACTGCGAGGAACCGTTTTTCGATACCCGTGATGGACAAATCACACATATTCCATTGTACAGCCTTGCTGAATTTCAGAAAACAACATCAACCCCAAAACTACACGAATCAAACAAAAAATTAAATAAAATTTCTAGCAATGTGTATTTTACATGTAAACTTTTATAACTATTTTACTCATTTTCGTCAGTTTTTTACACTGAATTTTGTAACTGACACAAAATAAAATAGATTAATTTAAATTATGCTAACAGATATAATGAGTAATTACGTTTTTAAAAACTTGTTTTTTATTTTAGAATTCTCAGAGAACAAATAACTCTCGTATGTCTCTGAAGAAGTTGTAAGATATTGAATAAACAAATTAAATTTTGATTACAATTTTGTTTAAGACATAGTTCCATTTTTTTAGCGTGATCTACATCATTTCTGCAACAATAGATAAAAGTTCCACTAATATAAAAACGCAGACTGATTTCGTGTCAATATTGGGCAGGACATACCAGACTTGATTACAAGGTGCTTTGCGTGCATATTCCAAATTATTCTATACATATAGACGTACAACGAATGTAAGCTTAGGTGCAAACGTTACCCACAAAGCGTTTTATAGGCAATAACGGTCTTTAGTATCAGGCACGTGTGTACTACGACCACATGTTGATAGACTGTTTATCAATATGGAAAAAATATAAGAATATCGCGGCTAATGAATTATGGATCTTGTACGAAACTAAAGCGCGTTCACCTGATACGAACAAGTCCAAACATAGAGCTAGGACAACCACACAAGTTTGTCATTACAAACAGGAAACAGCTGAGGGGGGATATTTGATTAATTTCACCAAATCAGTGACTCATACTTGATTTACAATATTCTTGATGTATTGTGAGTAATGAACTATTCATTTTCCAAATAACTCAGCTGGAACGTTATAATAACTAAAAGCTGCATCTGGTGTACCAAATCCAACAACAAAATGGCTGCTGTACTTTTCGTTGGGCCATCTGTAAGTTTATAAGCTTACAACGCGAAAATCTGGAGTACATTTCCCTGTGGTGAACTTCAGTTTGAATGATAAACCTCTATAGATAGTAAAGCTGTTTTCGCTAATAAATATTTGGTATTTTTAATCTAAACAAAATCTTATTTGTACGTCGAATTTCTGGTCAGGTCAGAGACTTCAGGGTTTAAGTATAACCATCTATTGTTTCGAACTACTCATTAAAAGATCGACAACTTAACAGCGGCACGAAACACCAGGCTCACCATGGCCAGTGGTTAAGGCAATCGATTCGTAAACCGAGGTTTGCGAGTAGGAATCCACGTCACACCAAGCATGATCGCCCTTTCAGCCGTGTGGATATAATAATGTGACAATCAATCCCACTATTCGTTGGTAAAAAAGTAGCCAAATAGTTGGCGGTTGTGATGATGACTAGCTGTCTTCCCTCTAATCTTATACTGCTAAATTAGGGATGGCTAGCGGAGATAGCCATTATGTAGCTTTAGGCGAAATTCACAAATAAACAAACAAACCAAACACCACAAGGATTTGTTCGGTTCCTTATATGAAATAATGTGTATAGCTGTCACGTTTTAATGATGCTAAATAATTGGAGCATGCTCATCTGCATCAAGTCTCGAACCTTAAACCGTTCGGTCAACAACCCCACTGCTAATCACGAGGAAATTCATGCCATCTTGTTATCCAAAATTATATGTCTAGAACATATTTGTACCTCTTAGAGACAGCTACATGTAAGGTGAAGAGGTCAGAAGGTTAGAAAAAAGCCTTACTTAATTTACTTAATATAGAAACAGTAATTATGAGTAAGTTCTCTACTTGAGCGATAACTAGCCGTAATGACGACAAAGGCGTCTACTAATATCAATTCTAAGATTTACGCGACATCTAAAATAAATGAATATGATACATTTAACAATAATGTTCAATCCTTACGGATATGAGTTACATTTGGACCAATTTGATATTTTATTATTACAACTGTACACTCTTAAAACATAAAAAGGCTTGTGTAATGTTTTCTTAAACTCTAAATAATTGTGATAATTTGTGACCAAATACAACTAAATCCAGCATGCATGGAATTGGTTCAATCGACTGACCCGATATTGAAAAAGAAATACTTAATAAAATTAAAAATCTATCATATATATGTGCAAGAAACATAGCAAGCTTTCGGTAAAATATAAAAGTCTATTATGTACAAAAAACTAGATGAGTTACAAAGATATGTCTGCAAATTGATTTTACTTGTTTGACTTAGAAATGCATATCAAAGCACAAGTCAATGCTCATGTGAAAAATAAGGTTTCTCTTTTGTCATTGTATAACCTCCATATTGTATTTAAACAGCCTTTGAAATGGATACCTAAAGTTTTTGTAAATACTATCATATACGAGGTCTGTTAAAAAAATACGAGGACTGTTTGAATTGCGCGGCTCCAGTTGGTTCTAGGGAAATCTGCTTGGTGTCGCTAGGTTCACATAGATTAGCTGATTATGATGCAATTTCTCGATTGCAGATATCTTCATTTGTGTATTAGCTACGCGGTTTTAAGTGAAGTGCAATTTTTTCGTTTGGCGGATTTCAAAATGAATGACCTGAAGAAGCAAAGACTTGCTGTGAAATTTTGTGTTAAACTTGGAAAATCTGCGACTGAAACTCTTGCTATGCTTAACACGGCTTATGGTGATGTTGCTATGAAGCGTACGGCATGTTTCAAGTGGCATGAACGTTTTAAGGATGGTCGACAGTTCATTGAAGATGATGAGCGTCCTGGATATCCTTCCACGTCAACTGACGACCCACACGTCAACAAATTCAACACCCTGGTGCGGGAGAATCAACGTCTAACTGTCAGGGAGCTTGTTGAAGAGTGTGGGATATCAGTTGGATCTTGTTACGAGATTCTGACCGAAAAATTAAAGATGCACCGCGTTGCTGCGAATTTTTGGCCAAACACTCGATCACTGTTCTTCCCCACCCCCCTACTCACCTGACATTGCTCCTTGAGATTTTTTCTTGTTCCCCCAAACTCAAAAGACCCTTGAAAGAAGAAGATTTGAGACAATTCCTGAGATTAAGGAAATGCAACGAAGGAGCTGGAGGACATTACAAAAGAAGCGTACCAGGACTGTATCAACAAGTGGAAACACAGTTGGGATAAGTGTGTGCGTTGGGAAGGAGAATACTTTGAAGAGAGTCCCAGACCTGTAACTTCTAAATAAAGTACATTTTGTTTTATGACGTCAATCTGCGTATTTTTTGAACAGCCCTCGTATATTTGGTGTGACAATAGCTCGAATCTACGTTCCGCAGACTACGAGCAGAGTGCTCTAACAACCACTAAAGCTAAGAGTCAGGATTTACTTCAAAATACACAAGTTTGAGTTATAAATACTTCTGGAGGAACTGGTTGGTCTTGTACACTACGTCATTTTTTTTACCTTTGATAGATGATTTACTGATTGCACCGGGAAGAGACGAAGCACTAGATGTTGTTGTTGTTTTGAATTAAGCACAAAGCTACACAATGGGCTATCTGTGCTCTGCCCACCACGGGTATCGAAACCCAGATCTTAGCGTGCAAGTCCGCAGACATACCGCTGAGCCACTGGGGGCTGAAACGCTACATTTTATGTTTTTCGTAACATCATGATGAGTTGTTCCCACGTGCTTGGTTTTGTCTGATAATATTTCACCTGGAAAAGAAATATTGTAAAAGGGTTTTCTTTAATAAAGTGGTTTTAGAAAGCTTCTGACTAATATGTTTTCAAGTTATTCCATGTTATTCACACACAAATATATTTATATATACGTATATAAGAGGTGAAGTGAAGAATTACATTTTGGTTTAGCCCAAATATCATAGATGAGGCTCTTAATGAAGTTCAGAGCCTACTATACTAACTCTAGACTTCTGCCTACATCCCATTCACGCCAAAATATCCTCATGAAATCACTATTCTCTTTAATATTTTAAGCAGTGACATTAAATAAACACCTTTTTATCTAATCCTAAATAGCTCGTACTAAAGAAATGAAACAACGCACTCATACACACACACACACACCCACATATATATGTGAATAAAATTATGAAAAGTATGAAGAAAAGCATAAAATATCATGGATAAAAGTTGTCATTGTTGGCTTAACCATAAAGTATTAAAGCCTATGATATTTGTGAACCATTGTGAAATACAACGAGTTAATAAATATAATGAATTTTGAAACAGAGAATGAAGATCCAGCATATTTCCTTGTCAGAATATGTTGAGAGTTTTTCATAAACTTTTGTTTCATCTGTGATAGACTTATTAGACATGTTAAGAGAATGTTAATAAATGTTAGACGTGTAAGAACTCAACATGGTATTTGCATTTCCTCATTTTGTCTTTAACTTCAGATAATCATTAGAAACACGTGAATGTGATTCTCAGTTTGAATGTTCCTTGGTGTGTACGTATTTTAAAAAGATTATTTGTCTGATGATTTTTACTTTTCTTCAATCCTACTTTATTGGATAGTAATGCTGTAAACTTGTAATCAACTACATCTGCGGAATTGACCTGCTGTAATGTGACATTCGATTTTTGATCTATTTGTTCTGTGTGTTGTCTATACCAGTAGACAGGTCATTTCGTGGTCCATCAGAAGTTGATGGTAGCTCATGCTCAATTAGAATATATTTAATTTATTTAGTTTCAACTCTTCTAAAGAAACACATCTGCTAGATCGCGACGATATTCTGAACCAGATTTTCCATTCATTTTTAAAATTTTTGGCTGATAAGAAACAAGTTTTACACTCTATATTTTGACCCTTTTTAACTAGCTTCGGTTTGGCAAGAGCCTTGTAGGATCTACTGAGTATAAAATATGAGTTTGTTTTCTGCTGCTTGGGATTTTCTGATGGTCATACATAACTGTGGCTTGAAACATTAGACGCATTTGGTCTTAATTTGTTCTAATAAGAAAAGTGTTCAGGACGTGTGTTTACTAACTCTACAAGATTAAATGATTGATCGTTTTTATCAGATGAATATTCCGAGTATATATCAGGTTTTCGAGCAGGAGACGAAGTTTTAGAAAGTGGAAGTTTTTGCGTGTATTGATATGTTTTCTTTCCAAATTTATTATCGCCATATTTGAATACAAATTGCTTAAGAAACATTTCTGTGGTTATTTTAGCGAAGAAAAGTAAATGAAATTTTAATTCTATACTTTCGATGTTTCCACTGAAGATCTACAACTGTGTTAATTGAAAAGTGGGGAGGAAGAGGAGGTTTTGTCCTCAGGTCTACAAATAAAATAAACATTCCAGAAAGATTTTCACTGAAACTTTAAAGATTTTACAACTAGTTTTCACAAGGAGCAAAGGAAAAATAGAGATATTTTACATTTTTCTTTAGAAAGTTTATGGACATTTCAAGGCTTTCAGGTTAGTTCGAATTCATTGGTTTTGTAGTATTCTAATGAAACAAATATATATACAAATGTAACCAAAACTATGTTTCATTGATTATTTGAAGTTAAGCCAAAGCTACACAAACTGTTATCTACCTGTCACGGGTATCGAAGTCAGGTTTCTAATGTTGTAAGTTCGCAGATATACCGTTTTTTATTAATGTATCTTACTGGTTTCGTAATTTCAAAAGTCACTGTTCAAGAAATAGTCTTACTGAGAATCTTTGACAGGAAAACATTCAAATACTGCTTTCCAACTGCATATAAATATTTAAAAATACACTCTTGCTCAAAAAGGTTGTTACATGTTTTAAAATGTGATTTTTGGTTATTTATATAATTTTAAAATTAAATTCACTTTGTGTATTGTCCTTAAACTTTACATCTGCTCAACCTCTTCCTTTCGGGACAGGTCCCGGGCTTCCTTTCCGCTGCTGCCTTTGCCTCCATCCAAGACAACATTTAGAAGAGACATTTTCGACCCATATAGTCAAGAATAATAATAATTATTATATATATATATATATAAACAAAAAAAACACCATTTAATCTTAATAACAATCCACGAAAGGGGACGAAGAGGAACCACAACGTTCCTGAACACCCCCGTTGGGGAGAGAACTCTTCTGATTTCTCTCTCTCCAAACTGAACCCCTGCCACGTTAGTTTAGTTTAGTTCTTTAAACTTTTAAGTTTTATTTATCTGCTACCCTGCATTACTAGAGTTCATTTTGAGTCAGTTTAATCTCTTGAACATTGGAGTGTTCTGAGAATTGTCCAAACGCAGTGTCTGGGGTGAGGTATAAAAGCTGGGGATCTTGGTGTTACTTTCGTACCTTACCTGTTGGCGACGCGTTTTCAATTATAAAAATATTCTAGACATCATGCTAGGTCCTACTAACGTAGAGTTGAGAAATCAGATGGTCGCCTACAACAACGCTGGATTGAAACAAGGCGATACTGCAAGATGACTTGGTGTATCTAGGCAGACCGTCAACAGAGTTCTCTGAAGAAGAGCTCTAACAGAAAGTGTTAATCCTAGCAGACCTACAGGCCGTCCACGTACCACTACAGCACGCGATGATTGCCGGATCCTCACCATTGCTCGTCAAAACCGTACGATGTCCTCCAGGTCTATTGTCTCTGTGTTACGTGCGCAACAACTGATCAAGACGCTTAATCGACAACTGATGCAAGCTGGACACAAAGTAAGAAATCTAAACTGACAGTTAGACATCGCAACAACAGACTGCAGTGGGCTCAGCGACACCATAATCTGACGATCACACACTGGAATTATGTAGGTTTTGTTAACGGATCCAATTTTCTGCTATACCCCACTGATGGACGGATACGAGTGCGCAGGCTTCCTGGAGAACAGCTGAATGATGAAAATGTTCAACCCAGGAGGCGGAGGTTCAGTGTAGCCTGGGGTGTATTCTGTTCTACAGCTGTCAGACAATTGGTCATTACGGTTAAAAACGTCACTGGTGCTGTGTATCAGGATATCTTGGATCACCACTTCCTGTCAGGGTATTTTCAAGAACAATACACAGGCTCATACTGCTCGCAATGTGCAAAACAAAAATCCTTGCAACAACCTGGTTTGTTGGTCCTTAAGCAACCACCTGTAAGCCCAGATACCAACCCGATAGAGCATCTTTGGGATGATTTTGGCCAAACAGTCAGGAAGAGGAACAAATCTTCTACAACCCTACAGCAGTTACACCAACTACTGACTGAAGAGTGCAACAGAATTTCAAATCAAAGACTCGTAAAGTTGATTGACAGTATGCTACTCCACCTAACGGACATTATTGCAGCATGTGGGAGTCACACACGTTCCTGAGTTACATATTCTGATGTGAATGTAATTGTTGCACGTTTACTGAAAGTTTTAGTTGTGGTTTGTTTTTCTTTTTTTCAATGTCTTATATAAATATTTCGTTTTATGCCATTGCAGTAGTTCGTAAAGGAAGGAAGAATGGATAAATCAGATGTGTACATTACAACTGTGTATATTGCTTTTAGCAATACGAAATGTCGGATGGAAGGAAAACCAAAAGGTCAGAAAAAGATGTGGAAGATAAGCAGGCTGTTAGCTATAGGTGATTATTACAAAGAGGGTACAATAATCAATGTTGTGAATAAGGAGGAAAAAGATTATATTATCTCAAAATACAGATAGATGATGTAACTAACAAAGCAGAAAATTTAATATAGAGAATTATCAAAAGTGTCGTGAGTTCATAAAATACTTTAAAGAAAAAAGCCATGAAGTAATTTTGTCAGGAATACTCTGCAAAACTAACTGTGTGATGAAGTTATAAATAGATCACTAGGGCTAAGTGCTGGGCTGAAATCTGTAGATAAGAATGAACACATTAACTAGATGGTTACATTTCAGTAGGATAGGAACTGACTAGGTGTATTTACTCGGCTTTAAGAGAATATTTAAAAATGAACTAGACAGTTATGAGGACAAAGAGAATTTAAATTGAAAGAAAATAAAATGGAGACACATGTTTATTATAGGAAATAGGAATTATAATTACTAATAAGCTTAATTGTTACTATTATAAAACTCGAAATATAAAACAAATAAAATAGATGAATTTATGTCACTGGTAGGAATAGAGGATTTTGGTATAATGGAAACAACTGAAACATGGTTAAACATAAATGTTTTTGATGTAGAATATTTCTGAAAAGAGAGTTTTTGGCTATTTAAAGTAAATGGAATATTAAAGAGAGAATAGAAGAATTGGTTTATATGTAAAGTATGAATTACACTCTGATCACATCAAGGATATTAGTTAGGAGATAATATCCATTTGAGTTGTTTTTAGTAGATATAAAAGGAAAGGCCTTTTAGTGGGAATTTCTTAAAAACCAGAATAGTACTGATTAAATTAGTGGGAATCTTTACAATCAAATTAAGATTTCAGCTCTTTATGAAGTCATGATGTAACATTATTGCAATGTTATATTTATTCTTAATTTTAAATACAGAAATGATTATGAAAATTGTGGAGCATCTGGATGGACATGATAAGTGCTCTATTAGATGCAATGTTTTGTTGCAAATAGAGATAAAAATTGAAAGGATGTAACAAGAATAATCTGTTCTAAATTGGTCATCTGAGTTATTTAGAGACACTGATCAGATATTTAAAGTTTTTAAAGATAAATTCTTCAAGATTCAAGGTAAACATATTCCTTATAGAATGAAAAGTGTAGCTGCTAGGAAACAATAAACAGGTTGAGTCACACAGTTTAAGAGATTTTCTGTAGATTTAAAAAGTACATTGAAAGAAAAGAAAATGTTGTTTTGTCATACGAGGAGATGCTGAAATTTATCCAACTGTTTTCTCTGCATGAAACAAGAGTTGTATTGGTCTGATAAAACTGTTTGAGGTTGAAAGTAAGGTTGTTATTGTGCTGATGCATGACAGTTTTTTCTATGTTTTCCAATGAAAATAGAAGAACTAAGGGAGACAGATATGACTTATGGAAGAGTAGGAGTCATTTTTAGCTAAAGCAATTTCAATTATTTAAGAGGTTGGTTGGCCTTTAGGATGGGTTATCTTCAGACGTTGTAGAAGAATTAATTTATAGTTTAGACAAAACGTTTGATAAGTATGTGAATGATAACAACTGGTTGTAACTCTTTTAAAATTATTATAATTTAGTTTAGACGATGAAACAACCGAGATTGACTGATGTTTTCCGAAAATGTTATGTAAATAGACGTGTCATCGTGTGCATGTCATATTGCAAAATCTATGTTGTGAGAAAATTAATAAATTGTTAATAAGAAATACGTCCTAATTAGTTCATTGTAATCATGTTACCGAAAATCATTATTGAGTTAATTTAATATCAAAGAGCGAGTTTTAATTATTCTACAGTGTCATCCTTTTCTATGATGGTTTAATTGAATGGTAAGGAAAGTTAATTAACTGGTAAATTACTAATATAAACTAATTTTATTAATTATATTTATATTGATCAAATATGTACTAGCCCGACTTTGTGGAATAATGACATCTTTGTCACCAGAAAAAGCAGTCTGGTAACACTTCGTCTGGTGACATAAGCAAGACATGTAAATTTAGCACATAATGATGCCAGATAGGAAAGGATATAAGTGTACAACGATATGAATGCATTCTAGTGACACCTGAACCAAGTACCTGAAGACAGTTACAATCCGTGATGAAGAGAAATCCCACTTGTAGAGAATAATATATATGTAAAAACGACAGGTATGGGTCCAGAAATGAACATAGTGCTTTCTCTACCCATACCAGGCGTTTTTACACATATAAAGATCGTTACATTTTGTAATCAAACTGTCCATCAGGGCTGAAAAACTGTTATATTTAGTGAAGCTTTCCTCATAAGTCATATCTCTATCCAGATTGATTCCTTTGTAGCAAGTCTGTCTTGAATTCTGTTGATGTTATTTCATCTTTTTAATAACAAAATTCAATACAATTTTTTTTGCAATAGATTTAACACAATAAGGAATATAATTTAAACTTTTCTTAATTTATTATTTTACAATATTAAACATGAAATGTAACACAAATAAATACACAGATAATTACAATTTTAATAAAAATGTCATTTGAAGTAATTTTGCATACAGTTATATAAAAAGGTTAGGACACCCTATAAAAGCCTGTGTGTATTTGTAACATTTTTGGATACACATATAATTAATCTCAATTTTAGCAACACTGAGAGATAATTGGAATATAGATAAACAATTAAAACTGAAGAAAAGACTTTTTAAGATCTTCTGTAAATGTCATGCTACAAAAATGCATATTCAAACTGAGGAAAAAGTTAGGACACCCTACCCCCTAATAGCTAGTGTTACCCCCTTCTTGTAGCCATCTACCAGTCTCTGATTTAAAAAGAGTTCAAAATTAGCCATTCCATTGTCCGGAAAATGGTCAACAAGTGGAGGGATTTGCAAAACAACTCTCAACGTGCCCAGGACTGGTCGTCCAAGCAAGTTTACCCCGAGAGCAGACCGCAAGATGCTAAAAAAGGTCTCCAAAAACCCTGAAATGTCATCACGGGACCTACAGCAGGCTCTGGCTACTGTTGATGTGAAAGTGCATGTCTCTACAATCAGAAAGAGACTGCACAAGTGCAACTTACATGGGAGGTGTGCAAGGAGGAAACCTTTGCTCTCTAAGAGAAACATCAAGGTCAGACTGAAATTTGCCAGAGAGAATGTAGACAAAGACCAGGACTTCCGGAATAATGTTCTTTGGACAGATGAGTTCAAAACTGAATTATATGGACACCAGAAGAGAAGAAATGTTTGGCGTAAATCAAATACAGCATTCCAGGAAAAGAACCTCATACCAACTGTGAAGCATGGAGGTGGAAGTGTCATGGTTTGGGGCTACTTTGCTGCAGCAGGACCTGGACAGCTCACAATAATAGAATCCACCATGAATTCTACTACGTATCAGAGAGTGCTTTAGGATCATGTGAGACCATCTGTAAGAAAATTAAAGCTGAAGCGGAACTGGACCCTGCAACACAACAATGACCCAAAACATACCAGTAAATCTACTTAGGACTGGCTGAAAACTAAGAAATGAAGAGTTCTGGGATAGCCAAGTCAAAGCCCAGATCTTAATCCCATTGAGATGTTGTGGGGTGACTTGAAACGGGTTGCACATGCAAGAAACCCCTCAAACATCTCACAGCTGACAGAATTCTGCATTGAGGAGTGGAGCAAACTTTCTTTAGACCGATGTCAGAGACTGGTAGATGGCTACAAGAAGATTCTTACTGCAGTTATTTCAGCCAAAGGGGGTAACACTAGCCATTAGAGGATAGGGTGTCCTAACTTTTTCCTCGGCTCGAATATGCATTTTTGTGGCATGACATTTACAGAAGATCTTGAAAAGTCTTTTTCTCAGTTTTAATTGTTTAGTTATATTCCTATAATCTTTCAGTATTGTTAAAATTGAGATTAAATATCTTTATATCCAAAAATGTTACAAGTATACACAGGCTTTCATAGGTTGTCCTAACTTTTTCACATGACTGTATATTCAGTCGTATTTCTGGTCCGAAATACTCATGAGTGTCAAATATACATTCTTAGTTTTTATAATTTTGTGACTGAACTCCGTGGTGTTTCCCGCGCTGACACTGGCGCCACTTAATTCTATAATAACGTCACCCGGATCAAGAATCGGGGAGACCGAAATCAATGTTTCATGATTTTTCTTCAGGGTCACGAACACTGAAGAAACTATTAAAACAATATATATATAATATACACTTTGTAGTGATTACTACATGCTAGTACGTCTGTCACTAAACTAAAATTCATCTATGAATAGCTAATTTGCTTTGTTCAACGATGTTAATGAGGTAAGGCATGAATACAAAATATCTTGAAAAAAATATTGTCCGTACAAGGAAACAAAATGCTTGAAGATTTGGATTGTGTTAACCAATTGAAATCCTTCTTCCATTAAATTATCTTCTTCTCGTTGATGATCCGACAGTTAAGGATGGTGAAACTGATTTTTTCTTATTACTATTTATCATTTTCTATAGTAAGTATTTCCCAAAGTGGCAGTTCAATGTTTCTAACAAATTAATTATAACAGTTATATTGAATG
The DNA here is from genome assembly GCA_011833715.1 of Carcinoscorpius rotundicauda. Taxonomy (NCBI): domain Eukaryota; kingdom Metazoa; phylum Arthropoda; class Merostomata; order Xiphosura; family Limulidae; genus Carcinoscorpius; species Carcinoscorpius rotundicauda. Next base: position 34,910,950 of record CM022402.1, read on the forward strand.
TTGTTTAACTATTTTTGGCACAAAAAATAACAATGCGTTGCGGCTTGTTTTTTCTTCTTTTCTTTTCAGAACATAAACAATCCTTAAAGTAACAATAAATCAATGAAAGACACGCGGAACAGCGACTTACAACTATGAAGGCGTGATTACGCAATTTTTTTCCAGGCTTTGTTATGTAACTGTTGGTGTTACAACGTACCCTGAGCAAATGCGTCCTTATTGACTGTGTTCAATTCACATATTTATTACCTGTCTTATCCCTCAAATTAGAAACTTGGCTGTTAACTACCGGTAGAGAGACAACATATTAGGTCATATTGAATAATTTCTATGCTTTTCCTTATTGAAACTGTCAAGTGGGTAGGGAGTGGAACTGTAGCAGGCTGAAAAGGACAATTCAGTAATTAACTTCCGTCTTGTTCATCTGTTTATAACCTAGAACCGCTATGCGCAGTTATACCATGCGTGAGTTTGAGTGAAGTTTCTGTGTGTGCGCGCGTTTAATCTTATCAAAGGTCTATCTGCACTATGCTCACCATAACTATTTTTCAACTTTATTTTTCAAACCTTTATCGGCGCAAAGTGTAAAACTAATAAAGTTTGTTTGTTTTTGAAATTCGCGCAAAGCTACACGAGGGCTATCTACGCTAGCTGACGCTAATCACCACCCACAGCCAACTCTTAAGCTACTCTTTTACCAACAAATAGTGGGATTGATTGTAAGTTATAACGCCCCCACTAGCAACCCTGGGATTACGAGTTGAGTGCGTTAATTACTGGGCCTTGTCGGCTTAAAACTATTGAAGTGAAATTTAAAAACGCTAAGATGAAATTGTTTCAGTTACGATGCAAAACTTGTTAGACTAAAGAATTAAATTCAAAATACAATAACGGCAACTTCTACAGCATGTAAATCCTGACTTTAATAACTTCATCATATCGATCTTTAATATGCATCATCATCATCATCATTAGTTCAAAATTGTTGTTACTGTAATTTTAAATTAACCGTCATCTTATTTTTTGCCGGCTTACGCCATGATAATTTTGTTTCCCCTGTAATTAATTAACCGTAAAATAATATATTGAGCACATAGTCCTTTCATCTTTGTTCAAACTTGCACTCACGAAATACATTAACAATCTGGATGTTTGGTGAAGGAACCTCTGACGAGATTTCTATAAAGAGCAGGTAAAAATAAAATGAATAGAAACAAATATATTTATTTCTTGCTTTTCAAGCTCATAAGTCATGCTGTGTTGTGTCCTACAGATTGTATAATTATTCTCGTGATTTATGGCATGTGCACCATTTACTGACGTCACGCAGTACAAATTCCAATATTAAGCGTCCCTTAAGTGACAACATTTCAGTGTCTAGTAACTAAGTTATAGAGAGACATCATTCTACTATAAAGTGGTGAAAATGGTTAAAACAGATGATCTCTCCAGGTCATCTTTTACTGTGATAATAATAATAAAAGAAATGCTGTTCTGATACACACAAGAGGCTGCTTACCTTTCCTGTTCTTCAACCCTCCCTGAGCAATGAAGAATCCGAGTGGTTTCTTCGTTGGTTGTACCTCCTCCATCACACGTTTTTCATCTGCTTGAATATCATTCACACGACCACACATTTCGCCCTGTTTAGTGTTGTTGTGACTAGAGTTTGGTTTGGAGAAAATAAATGTTGTTAAAACACAGATTGTTGTTTTACTTTAATACAGTCATGGATTAAAGAGGTAAGACATCTAATTAATGTCATGCCACGCGGATGATAGTAAGAAACAAAAAACCACGACATGGTTGTGAAAAGAATTCCAACGAAGCTGTATGATATACAAACTCAATACAATTTAATGCTTACTGTAAAATGTATTATAAATTAGAAATCGTCGATTACCCAAAAGTCGTGTTAAAAACTGTTGCATTTTTCACATCTAAAAATCACTCTTTCTTCAAACAGATCCGAACTGAGATTAATAGCTAACACTATTTTATACTTATTATATTCTACTTGGAAGGACCAGCAGTGACCAATATTCAGAGTGCAGGATTGCGTTTCTATGTGTCAAAAATACGAGCCACAATGCAGATAAATACAATCAGTATTTCGGTTTGTTCTTGTTATAGTAATGACAGTCAGTCCTATTATTCGGCTAAAAGAAATGGCTAAAGTTTCTTGTGGCAATGAGTGGTTAGTCAGTTGTTTAGAATTAGGAATGTTAAGTGATTCTGACTTGCCATTTAGCCCTTGTGAGCATAGAATACCCATCAAGTAAATATATTGGTATCCAGTCAGACTATAGCTTCTCTACTTTTAAACGGTGAAAATTTATGTATTAAAACTTGGTTTTTGTAAAGCAATACATTACGTTGAATATATGTAGTATGGTAATACGGTATCATATTTAAATCATAAAAACCTAAAACTTACGAGTCGTGACACCAGGAGGACTTTTCCTCGTCCAGAGGATCTTTTATACCTCTTATCGTCTCCTCTTTGAACGGCTCGTAGTTGTGTTGAAAACTAAACACATTCCTGAGATCGTTCCAGATCCGCTTCCAAAGTGACTTTTTGTTCACGGCAAAGTCACTGGAATAGAAGCAACACTTACGTGATGAATACGCCACAGTATATTTACTCATAAGTGACTTGTATGAGAGAAGATCAATATTTATTTAAATGAATAGTGTTATATTGATAAATCAGTACCTTAGTGTTAATGATCAACAACTCAGATAAAAATTGGTAAATATCATGATTCTCTCTACAACAGTGAATAAATAGTTGGTTCAACAACTACTAGATCTGTCGTGTACCAGTCAAACTGTGGAGTACTGGTATTGTACAGAAGTCCTCGATAACAGTGGATATAGTAGATGTAATGGAGTTGACATATTCTTCTCTACTCTCATTCACAAGTTACTATAATATCCACACTGAAGTTACTTAGAATGAAAAATGGTTGGAATTGTGTCTAGAGAAAAACAGTAGTTGAGGTTCGTCAAATGATTATTAAACGTATTTATATGGTGGAATAGATAACGAATTATTGTTATTTCAGGGTCACATATACATATCTTATCAAATTTGTCTGCTTGAATCAAAAATACAAGAATTAAGGGCTAAAGAGAAATTATAAGTGAAAACAACTTCACAAGATGTTGACGGCAAAGATGATATGACAGTTGGCGTTTAATTGGTTTTAGCCAAGCAGCAGAAGTGCAAAGTATTGAAGAAATACATAGATTATATAAGTAACTATGAAACCTAATTATATTATTGGAATACATAGTTTTCATTGCATTTTAAGTTAACAGTTTTTCTGCTTGATAACAGATTATAATCATCAATAGTAAACATTCTTATCAAAACATAAGTTCACCATGGTGAGATAAAGACAACTGGAACAGATGTGGATATTTAATAACTTGTTAACTATATCATACAGGCAAGACAATTTAATCACTAGATAATACAAACCAGACAATTAAATAACTTGGTAACTGAATAATACACTTAAGGTTATCTGACAACTCAGTAACTACAGATAAGGCTAGTTAATAACTCAGTAACTACAGATAAGGCTAGTTAATAACTCAGTAACTACATAATACAGACAAGGCCATTTAATAAATTAGAAATTAACATATTAATTCAGGATGGGTCTGTTAATAATGTATTTTTAACGTTTGTCATCTGGTCCACATTATGCTATATTTTTTAACGTTTCTATGTAGACTACCTGATAATGTTGATCATCAAAACCTTACAAGTGACGTAATCGAGTTTAATGAAGAGAAACAGGCAGTATCTAATAAAATACATTTATTTCTCATGCTCAGTAGTGTGTCTACATTACGATAAAGCCACGAGAAAAGTACTGATGATGTAAAGAATTTTCTTTGGATAATAACTGTTTGTCTTCTTTATACAGCAGCGTTTAGGCTACTTGAAATAATGTGGATCTTAACAGCTACTAATCTGTGATGCAGAAAACATTCGACTCTGTAATTATCTATCCATTAATATCAACCATTAATAAATTATTCTGTATATCCCTTTAGTCTGGTAGGTGGTGTATCTTTACCTAACTCTTACAGAAAACGTATTTCTAAGTTAGGTAGACAACGTATCCTTATACTTTGTGGGTCCTACTTTTTAAGATACTTCTAAAGAAAATAAATTTTCTAAACTATGATTAATAACTACTTTGTGTTTTTGTTGTATTTTTTATTTGGTTTTCAAAATTGTATATGATTATGTGTGTGTGTTTGTGTATATGTGCGTGCCTCAAAGTTAACAAATGTACCACTGGTTGAAAAATTTTGATGAGCTGTTCATTTCTCCGCTTCTCAATGTGCTATAGGCTGTTAGTTTTCGATTAACTGTCAAGTTACTTGTTTTATGTGGTGTGAAATATAACTCACCACAACTGCATCACCTGGCCGTCCAGGTGGACCTTTCGGTCTTATAGCTCCTTTACTTCCCTAAAAAGAAACACAATAATTATTTTACGTATCAAGCCTTCATATATAATATGTATGGGTAAAATTGCTGTTGTTGGTCCTAGTTACCAAATTCACATCATTACAGATGATGGTAATAACACCCAAATGTATTGGGATTATCAATCTATCAGACAGCATACAAATGCTAATAATAAACAAGCTTGATATCATGGAAAATCACTCCGCTCTATATTCCTAATTGATATATATATGTTTACCCACTGCGATTTAAAAATATATAGTTTTAAACATATAAATAGGGCACTTAATACATTTTGTTAATTTTTTTATCATCTAATGACGGGTAATCCAGAATATGTAAATATATACGTACATATTATGGTGTTTACAATCAATCATACTTGTCATGAACTGTTGTTGCTTGTTAGTACGCACAACGCTACACAAAGGGCTATCTGTGCTCTCTCTACCGTGGGTTTCGAAACCTGGTTTCTAGCAATATAACTTCGCTCACATACCGCTGTGCCACTGGGTGGCCTTGCCATAAGAAATGATGCTAGGTCTATTTATTTAAACACTACATTTCATATCTAATCTCTTAGGAATCTTAAAGAATTAGAATAATGAATTATAAAAGTGTTTCAACTACACTGTTCGCCTCATCTACTGCTGACAACGCGTTTAATTCCGTCCGGAGCTCATCAGGTCAGCTGGGACAAAACAAATAATAGTGGTAGAAACACTATTTATAAAAAAAGTATATTGACATCCTTCTTTGTTTTAATGCATGATTACATAATGGACTGTCTACTAGTGGAATCGAACTGTGATTTCAGTAATACAATCCCTTAAACCTGCCCCTGATCCACTGTGGTTCTGTTTATGTTTATATGAGGTGTTTGACAATCATTTACTCCAAGCAGCAAGATTCCTGATTTCTATTCTTAGGAGGGTGGAATGAAAAACACCTCAATTTACATTAGGGGGAAGTATTTGTTTTATTTTGAATTTCGTGCATAGCTACACGATGGCTGTCTGCGCTAGCCGTCCCTAATTTAGCACTGTAAGACTAGATGGAAGACATCACAACACACCATCAACTTTTGGGCTATTCTTTTTCCAACCAATAATGGAATTGACCATCACATTATAACACTCCACGGCTAAAAGAGAGAGTATGTTAGGTGCGACAGTAATTTGAACTTGCAACCCTCAGATTACAGGTCGAGCGCTCTAACCACCTGGCCATGACAGACCTAGGGGTAAGTGAGTCTCTTACGAAAATATGGGTACCGCTAGTTACTTTCATAACTCTATCATAGAAAAATTCCAAAATCAATGTAACTTTCGAAATAGCAGGACTTCTTCTCCGTTGAGCAACATTATTTTGTGATTTCAGACAAGTCCATTATTTTAAGGTGGGGAAACATTTGTCTTCTCATGGTTGTTTGAATAACCATTCTACCTTTTTGACATTTAGTATGGAGCATAAATCCACATTTTAATGACTGTAAAATAATGAAACAACTACGCTTATTACACTTTCACCTGCATCTAATGGCACAGTGGCATACCTGATGACTTAAAACGCTAGAGACTGGGTTTCTTTCTATATATAACCCGTGGGAGCAGATCACAGATAGTTCAATGTGTAGTTTTGTGCCTACAAACAAACAAATTTCCTCCTCTACGCAAACAATCCTTATGCCTAATTGTAGATCTTCACCTTTTCAAATAATTTATAGGACAACAGGCTTTACAGGTAAGTAATGTTCCAATTAGGATAAGGACCTAGTTTTAACGCACAGAAACTATCAAGTTTATAATAGGCCTAACGAAAGGGGGTTCAGGGGGGCTACAGTCCTGGAGCCCGGCGTCAATTAGGGGGTCCGGGGAAATATGGGAGGGCGAACATGTTTGGTGCGACAGGGATGCGAATCCGCGACCCTCAGATTACGAGAGCATGCCTTAACGCGCTCGGCCATGCGGGACCCCTACCAGGGAAACGAATTGATTTGAAAATTACTTGGATTATACTTGGATTCAATACGTCAAGGAAACTTTTTTATTTAAGTCTTTATAAGAAGTTTAGGCCAGGTGTTAAGGCGTTCGACTTGTAATCCGAGGGTCGCGAGTTCGAATCACTGTCGCACCAAACATGTTCGCCCTTTAAGCCGTGGGAGCGTTATAATGTGATGATCAATCCCACTATTCTTTGGTAAAAGAGTTGGCGGTGGGTGGTGATGACTAGCTGCCTTCCCTCTAGTCATACACCGCAAAATTAGGGACGGCTAGCGCAGTTAGCCCTCGTATTGCTTTGCGCGAAATTCAAAAACAAGCAAACAAAACAATAAGTTTATGTGGTAAAAAGTAAAACAACCAAGTTTATATATTTTGTGCTCCTGTGCAATCATATTTACAGCAAACAAGATAAAAATTTTCACAAATATAAATTTTCGTGCACTCAACATAATAACATACACAAAGTTAGATTTGTCCATTTTAAGTCTTTTTTGAGGGGGTCAGGGCTCACAAAAAACATAAGTCTATGGGTATAGATCAATTACTCCGTCATATTTTGATCAACTCACAAGGAATTTCGTACAAAGAAACTTTTCTACGGGTCCTAAACAGAGACGTAAACGGAAAGTTTTCGATCTTCCTGTGTTTCTCACGATTTATTTGGTGTCAAAATTGAAAACTGGTCATGTGTGGAGCTGCGTGACAGAGACATGTTACATTCGTCTGCGTATGTTGGCCTCTCTAATAGTAATTAAATCAGTAGGTGAACTTACACAAAGGGTACTTTTCATGAATTTTAAATATTGGATGTTGAGCTAATACACTTACTCATTAAAAGCAGGTCGTCTCCACAAAGAAATAAACTAATGTACCAACTTTCCTTACACTTTTGTAACATATCTACAAGTAATCACAGTTCTCAACTTTAAGCCATAAAGTCCAGGTGTCCCAAACTGACCCTTGAGCCCAGATGAGCCCTGTTGATACAAATTCAGTATTAATCAACGCATCTCAAATAGCTTGACACCAGTAAATGTAATCTCTTGATGTAACAACTGCTGCTATTCTAAATTAACTATTTACTTATTGGCCTATTGAATTCTTTACTAGTCTATCTTTCTTTCTTTTGTATCTATCCATTTATATATATATATATATTATTTTTCTTCAACAAATCACTTACCAATCTTCCTGGTGGTCCAATTGGTCCGGGTAGACCCTCAGAAAACAAAGTTATATATCTTATAATCAGTGCAAACATATGCATAAAAAATTCTTACAATGGAAATGATTGTATAAAAAACATATCAAATGTTTTCGTAAAATATATACAGAAAGGTAAAAGATATATGTAAAATTCATGTTTATCTCATGTCAGTTTTTCTTTGTGTTGTAATTTTAAATTACATTTATATTTTCTGTTGAATTGTGTAAAGCACCATTTCAAATATTATCCCAAATATAAAACATCATAACTCCTGTAGACGAAAGTTAATGGTGAATAACAGACATATCAATACATAATACAAAGATCTACAGAAAGTCTTCGTTAAGATGTATAAAAATGTCATAGGTATACTGTTTACACCCCATGAAAAAGGTATGTAATAAAATGTCAATAGATATAACTATTCAATCATTCACTTAACATTCATATTACGTTCATCAACTCAGTGGCCGATGTTTGGACAGATGACTAATCAATAATCCACATATATCTATATTCTGTTCACCAGCTGGGTGACCGATGTTTGGACAGACAACACAGATCTGCGATGGCTTTAATGTCTTTAAATATTGACATTTTCAACAGTAATTCATGTACCATGAATCTGAATGATATTCGTTTTACTCCATCAAGTGCAGATTTTTCACAAAACGTCACATGTACATTTACATCAGTGAATCATTTTAAATTGAAATCAGGTCATATTTTGTTATGCTTAAAATGCTGACAATTACTGGCTATAGATTTCTCTAGATCAATTGCAACGTAGTAGTCTTATCGACCGTTCTGAAACCCACATAATAAAAGCAAAATAATAAAAAAATGTTCATCGTGGTAAACGAAGTAATAATTGATCTAAGTAAGTTTTTTCTATCTATGATTTGTAAAAACATCATTCCGTGATAAATAGAAATGAGTATTTAATTCAAAATTTGCTCGCTGAATTACGAAAAAAAAAGTTATTGAAACCAAAACAACTTTTATGACATTTAAATATTCCGGTCTGTGTAACTAGTAAACAATCCACTTACATCCGTGTTAGTAGATAGCCCAATGTGGTGTTGCTTTAAGAAAACACACACATCCATGTTCTACGTATTCATCAGACAGATAATCACTATTTCAACAGATAACTAGTCAATAACCCACCTAGTACATTTCCTGTTCAGCAGATGGTGGATCACTAATTGGAAAGTAAGTTAAATCCATTAACTCTACTTATAACGATTTACAACTGTATCTACGAATACAATATATTTTACACTTATATGTAAAAGCCCGGCATGGTCAGGTGGTAAAGACACTCGACTCGTCATCCGAGGGACGCGGGTTTGCATCCCCGTCGTGCTAAACATGCTCGTCATTTCAACCGTGGGAGCGTTATAATATGACGGTCAATCCCACTATTCGATGGTAAAAGAGTAGCCCAAGAGTTGGCGGTGGGTGGTGATGATTAGCTGCCTTCCCTCTCGTCTTACACTTAAATTAGGAGCTAATAGCGCAAATAGCCCTCGAGCAGTTTTGCGCGAAATTAAAAAAAAAACAAAACCCATGCGTAAAACTTCTGAAGATGTTAAGTTGTATTTATGTAGAAAAAAATCGTAAATTTGGAAATCCACTTGGACCATAAACGAACTTTTTTTAGTATTCAAATTATACTCATTTTTTGAAACTGTAATCTTCAATAGAAATTACATGAACAATTGTTTAATATAAAACTATTTCTAGAAATAAGTTGGGGATACAGAGAAAATAAAAGAAGAATGAAAGTTTTTAAGTACTTACTGGCACTCTAGGATTTCCGGCTTGTCCCTTTAGATCTATAAGTCCTGGTATTCCTTGTAATCCAGGCTTACCTGGTGGTCCAGGAGAACCCTCGTAATGTATAAATATAAAACACGTTGAGAAACTACGATAACAATTCTGCGAGATTGTAAACACTGACCAAAAATATATACGTGAAATTTTAAGGAAAAAATATATTTTTATTTTGTAAATAATTTTGATATTACCTTTTGGAATTATCTCTAAGACGTATAAACAGACAGTTAATGATTTTACTCGAATATAATGCTCACCTTTCCCTTCCAAATATTTTTCTGAAAACTGACTGCGACATATGTTCGAGCACGTTCACTTTTGTTAAGTATTTTACACAAATTCCCACTGAAACTCATTAAAGTATCATTGAAAGTTTCAAAAAATGTTGAATATAAAATTCAATGGATGGAATGGATGATGATATGATGTGGGAATCAGAAAAAAATACAGTAAAGGTTCAAGGAAGTAAATTCGACGATAGCGAGTGACAGTGCTAGAGATGGTGAAGATGAATGATTATCTTATTGTATTACGACGCACAAACTTTTAAATGAATGATTATCTTAGTCTATTACCACGTATAAACTTTTAGAAAAAGGTGTATAAAATTGACAAGTAAGTTTTAGTGGAATATTTCAAAAATACTTAAGACATTGATAGTTGTTTACTTTGTTTTGGAATTTCGCACAAAGCTACTCGAAGACTATCTGTGCTAGCCGTCCCTAATTTAGCAGTGTAAGACGAGATGGAAGGCAGCTAGTCATCACCACCCACCGCCAACTCTTGGGCTACTCTTTTACCAACGAATAGTGGGATTGACCATAACATTATACACCCCCACGGCTTTGCACATAAATACATCAGTTACATTCACCAAGAGATGCCGCCACCTGTAATATGTAAGTATGCCATCTTGTTTTAGGATTTTAGAGCTTTCATTCTTTGTGAATTGAAATGCAATTAACAGACGCTAGCTATCACCTCAGCTCTAAAATTGTACGTATGTATCATTATTTTTTTTTCCAGTACAAACCTACACGTTTCTACAATAAATGAAACACCAAACTTTAAGTACTTACTTTCATTCCTTTAAATCCAGGAGGACCTGGCAGACCAGGTGGGTACATTTGGCATTCTTGATATTTCCGTGGCTTATTTTAGGGTTAAAAGACAACAAATTATGTAAAGAAAAAGATATTCTTACCAAGCAGTTCATAATAAGTGAAGTGTAACTGTCTTAAATTCCATTCTTTATTGCACAATACAGTAGCACATTATTGGACAATAGAAATGATCGAACTAATATTATTAACGCTCTTGATGCTTAAATAAAGGTTTTATTTTTTAATCTGGTGGGCATAATTCAAGAGCACAGAGCCTTTGCCTCAAGAAGAAAACGTTTAAAAGAAGTCATGAGCTACAATGATATAACAAAATTACCGCTTGAAGGACAAGTGGAGAATAGATTACCGATAACCTCGTGCTGGACATGGATCAGTGGTCAATGTACCTCGAAGACGAATTTGAGGATTGGTTTCCGTTCCATTCGTGCAAATAAGAGTGACGATTAAACCCCACTATTTGATTAAAGTTACCCAAGAGATGGCGGTGGGTACTGTTGGTTAAGTGCTTTTCCTCTAGTTCATCAGTTCAAAATTAGGCTAGCTCAGATATACTTTGTGTATCTTTACGTTAATATGCTAAAAATCAACAAACAAACGTCATGCTGATTTATGTAGCTTAACATAAATGCAGAATCTCTTTATTTCACAAAGTTTAGTTTCTGTATTATAGAAATAGGTAATTTTTAAATGGGAATAAAAGGTGTTTGTTAAATAGAAGTAGAAGATTTTTGTTAAATGGAAGTGAAGGTGTTTGTTAAGTGGAAATAGAAACAGTGTCATAAATCGCCATAATGATTCCAGATTTGTTGAAAGATAAGTATCTTTTCTCAAATTTCAAGATATTTAACTCACTATTATATCTCTAATCTATATATGCTATAAATCCTTTCAATAAACTTTTGTGATATACCCTGTGACAACAGGATGGTAATAAATTGGCCAAAAGTTTACAGACACATATTATTCTTTCAGTGTTATAACATTCCCGCATGTTTTAGATGTTTAGTACCATTTGTGAAGCTATCAAAAACTGGTTTTTCCATTTTTCTCTAAGCACTTTGAAAAGCTTGTGAACACGACTCCTGTCGCTTGTGTAGACTTGGTAGTGAGTGAATTATCTTGTTCACTTGAAGCTTCTTACTTTAGCTGCCACAGATATCTATATACTTTAGTTATTTCTAATGGAAAGTTCTTTAACTTCCTTCACTATCTATAAGGTGCGAATAGTGACAATTTATGAAATATCTTGTTATTTTCCATAATAGAATTACGCCTTTATTTCTTCGAAACATTTGACATGTTTCTATGTGTAAGATATATCTTTACCATGTTTTGATTTAGAAATTATTGATGGTATTACGTTGATTTGTGATTTAAAATATCTTGTGAACACTATAATATAACTTCAGAATATGTTTAGTGTTTCATACTGACACTGAAATCTATGATATTCGTGCACAAGGAAATGCGTCTGCTTGTCATGTAGCTGGGTTCGTTCCATTTTACATTAATTTTCTGTAAAACAAAAACTAAATAAATTGTAAGATAAAACATTAACTAATGTACACTATAATAACAATATGTCGTGTTAGTGTTACACACTACTGTAACAATGTGTCGTGCCAGTGCTACTATAGTAACAATATGCCGTGCCAGTGTTACACACTATAATAACAATATGTCGTGTTAGTGTTACACACTACTGTAACAATGTGTCGTGCCTGTGCTACTATAGTAACACTTTGTTGTGCCAGTGTTACACACTATAGTAACAATTTTCTCGTGCCAGTGCTACACACTTTTGTAATAATATTTCTTGTCAGTGTTACACACTATTGTAACAATATTTCTTGTCAGTATTACACACTATTGTAACAATATGTCGTGTCAGTGTTACACACTATTGTAACAATATGTCGTGTCAGTATTACACACTATAATAACAATATGTCGTGTCAGTATTACATACTATAGTAACAATCTACCGAGTCAGTGTTACACAACAATAAAGTATAACTCCATGTTAAAACAGGTAGTAAAGAAATGTTCCGTACTGCCCCCTCTCTCCAATAGCGCAGCTGCGGGTTTCGATACCCTTGAAAGGCACAGCACAAATAGCACGATGTCTAGCTTTAGGTTTAATAGTAGTTTAAGGTAGTTCGGCACAATTTTTATTCAGTACGATATCTGTCAGATGTTTAGGAGTAAGGCATAACTTTTCGTAATGTTGTAGTTTTATATACGCAAGAATGGCATTGCACTGTTCCCTGGATTTAACTATATAAACAAGTATTACATCACACTATCTTCCGGATTTTGTTATATATCAACAGGTACGACGTCATACTGTTCCCTCAATCTGGTTTAATACTTACAAGTATGACATCACACTGTCCTCTGGATCTAACTTAATATACACAAGCATGACACTGCAGCGTTCCCTGGATCTAATTTAATATATGCAAGTATGACATTACATTGTTCCCTGAATCTAGTTGAACATACACAGGTTTGATATTGCAGTATTTCCTGGATCTAGTTTAATATACACAGGTATGACATTGCAGTGTTCCCTGGATCTAATTTAATAAACACAGGTATGACATTGCAGTGTTCCCTGGATCTAATTTAATAAACACAGGTATGACATTGCAGTGTTCCCTGGATCTAGTTTAATATACACAGGTATGACATTGCAGTGTTCCTTGGATCTAGTTTAATATAAACAAGTATGGCATTGTAGTGTCCTCTGTTATCTTCGAGCCTCCTGATTTCTTTTTATACAAGTTTTGTTGTATGTTGCTTTATTTGGTATTGCGCTTCTTGTGTTTATATGTGTATTTTGTTATTTGTTTCTATAAAATATGAAGTAATCTGAAAAATATCTTATACTGGTATTGGACACGATGAAAATGTCATTTAAATATTCCATGCGAAATTAATGTTCAAACTTCAAAAAATAACGTCCTTTTTCACAACAATAAATTAGGCCTATTTAGCTTTTGATTTTTTTGAAATGTTTAAAACCTCAGAATTTTACTAAAAAATCTTCACCTTTCAAGTATCAAATAATGACAGACTTTCGATTGTTTGGGCCCAGAGTCTATTGATTTTTGTAGTCCCAATATACCACGTAATTTTCCATAAAATAAAATTATCAATGGACCCCCATTTAGATCAGGGGCCTTGGGGCTGACCTCCCTCTAGACTCTACCTAAATACGTAACTGATATCAAAATTGTTTTTTTCTAAGAATCCATGAGTAAAAGAAAAGGAGACTATGTTATAAAATGTCAACCACACTGCACCTACCTCATCCACTGCCAATGAGATATTTCACGACTATCAGGACTCATCAGCCAAGCTGGGATACGACTGACACGGTAGTGGTTATAGGTGCCATATACATATATATCGCTAATATTTATTAAAAATAACCGATATGGTGTTAATACCCTTTCGAAAACGGGATGAGGTGGGATTCGGGATGTTCTGAGGATCCTGGCAGGGCCTACACCCCTGCTGAAGGTTCACATGGGAAACCTGGACTCTCTTTGATTGGAAGCATTTTTATAAAAAGAACAGTAAGGTTTCCATACAATGTTGTGTTGTTCGTTTCCATATAATCTCCTGAACATGTTTAAAAAGATGATACACGAACAGAATACCTTTATAGATCTAGAGACACATTTATTTACCTGGAATTATAGAAAACATGGATCCAAGAATAAACAAAATTGCAAGACTCACCGAGATTTATTAAACCATAAATATGTTAGAGTATTTTAATCTCTGGAAAGATCATTATACCATGAAACCAGATGGCCTCTCCAGTTGCTAAATTAGATAGTTTTCTGTGATTTTAGAAGCGAGCATCAAAAACAATGATATGATCGTACGGAAGTGAACATTGTTCACTGCTTTATTCGATTGTTTTCAATCATTTGATATAAAAATGTAAGATTCACGTTGAAAAACATTAAAGAGGAGCTTCAGTACAAGATTCACATGACAATCAATGGTTTACTATTACAACCAATACTTTCACCCTTGACAGCTAACACTACGAATACGTAAAACTATTCTCAGAATTACTGTTAAATTTTGAAAGGACCACAAATACATTTTTATATATCACGTCGACAGCAATAAATACAATAAGTTGTAAAAATCGTAACTTCGCGTGACCCCATCTCTTTAGACTCCACAGAGTTTTAAACAGTCGTAAAACAGTTAATAGGACGCATTGACCAAATGGCTCTAGGCCCTGCATGACCAAGCGTGTTAAGGCGTGCGACTCGTAATCTGAGGGTCGCGGGTTCGCATCCCCATCGCGCTAAACATGCTCGTCCTTTCAGCAGTGGGGGCGTTATAATGTGTGGTAAATCCCACTGTTCGATGGCAAAAGAGTAGCCCATGAGTTGGCGGTGGGTGGTGATGACTAGCTACCTTCCCTCTAGTCTTACACTACTAAATTAAGGACGGCTAGCACAGATAGCCCTGGAGTATCTTTGTGCGAAATTCAAAAAACAAACAATCCTTTTCACAGTACTATATCACTACACGCAACATTTGAATCGGTTTACAATCGCGGTCTAACACTCATACATAAAAATTAAAAAAACAAAACAGCTGGCCCTTTATACTCACAGGTAGCTCGACACAAAGTTTTTTCCGTCCACAAGGGGTCGCAGCTCCAAACCATCAACTGTAAATTTAGGTACAGAATAATAATAATAATGTTAAGTGATTTCATGAATATACCATATCTACGAGATTGAAATAAAAATATAAAAGTCGTTAATTTAAACCGGTAGAAAGGGGTATCTATATTATACTGGTTTTAGTCATCATCAAATTCTTTGCCACTTACCGGCACACTGCCCTTTTCCTTTTTGTACTTTGCAAGTAAGATAATTCCATTAACATCAATTGGTCCACGCTGTTCTATTGTTAATGTTGCTGTCCTATGACAATCCACGTAAAGCGTCATTTTTTGATAATCGACGCTGAAGTCAACCTTATGCCATTGCTTATCATTCACCTGAAATATCACAAACTGGCGTTAGTTTTACGTATAGAATTAAGGGGAATGTTTAGTTATTGATGTTAATATATTAAAACCATAAATACTTTTCTTGTATATGAAGAATATTTTCAACGAGGATCTGAGTGTGGCTTGGTGGTTACCGTACTCAGACTTTGAACTTAAGAGTTCGTGGTTAGCACTCAACTGAGGCACAAAAACGTGCTTTGCACTTTGAGGTCGTAAGTTCGTTTTAAGAATGGCAGTCAGATTACACTGCTCGATCAAACAAGCCTAAAAGACAGTGCTGAATGTTGGCTGCATTTTCTCTAGTCTGGTAGAGACGACTATGGGATGATAGCCTTTTAGCACCTTTGTTTCTACTGCGTATGTATTATTTTTATTTTGCGATAACAGTTCACGAACTACAAATCTTATGATGTATTATTCGAGCACGCAAACCATTAGATCATGGCTGACCCATTGCGGTTATACCTTAAAAGCTGGTTAACGTAAGTATTTGTTTTTTTACAAAATCTAAAGTGTAAAGTTCGTTATTACAAGAAGTCCAGTCTTGTTCTTTTGGGTGAGATGGAGGCAAAGATGAAATTCCGCGAAACTGGCTAAAAACCTCCGACAAAAGGAGCATTCTATAACAGATTGGAATTCACGTTTATTTATTTTTGAAATATGTAAATTAAGTGTAGGAACAGAAACTTTTTAATCTAATACAGCTACTTCGCTTAATATTTCCCACGCCGGTGGTTCAGATGTAAATATAAGGGCTTATAATGCTACAAATTAAGTACAGAAAATTTATGATGCAGCTAACAACAACAGCCCTCCAGTGGCACAGCGGTATGTTTACCCGCTAGAAACTGGGTTTCGATATCTGTGGTGGACAGAGCACAGGTTGCCCCTTGTGTAGCTTTCTGCTTAGTTCCAAACAAATTAACAACAATAAAACTTTTGTTCTCCAGTGACACGGTGAAAAGCCTGTCGGATTATGACGCTGAAAACTGGATTTTTACAGTCGCGGAAACAAAATTGTGTTGAAAAACAAATAGTTCAATTTCAAGAGAGGAAGAGAAAACAAACAAAAGTTAATACAGCCAGTTCTTGTTGAGAAAAAGAATACATTATATAATACATCCAGATTGTGTAGAGATAAAACAGACTCTAATGTAGTTAGTTCGCATAGAAAGAAAACAGACATGGTCTGATACAGTTATTCTGTATAGAGAGAATACAGACATTATCTGATACCACTAATTCTGTGTAGAGAGAATACAGACATTATCTAATACCACTAATTCTGTGTAGAGAGAATACAGACATTATCTAATACCACTAATCCTGTATAGATGAAAACAGATAGTACATAAAAATAGTCAGATAGCGCACAAAGAAAGCAGACATTTGTTCATTTTTTTTTACGACTAAAACTTTTATAATTCATAAAATATATGTACATTATTTACAAACTATATGTAATATAAGTAAAATAATGTTATATATATATGAAGTGATAATACTAATTTTGTACTACATTTAAGTGTCAGTTTCAGAATATAACAGGTATTTTTGGCTTACCACTTAGGAAGTATTCCAGCTTGTGATATTTACAACAAAGATAGGACTTTTATAATAATACCACTGAGTACGCGAGCGATAATGAATCTATAGGTCAGTTTTTGAAGTCCTACTAAGTAGAAAAGTTGTAAAAGAGAAGATAAACGTAAATATCCCAAGTTTGGGTGTTGGGAAGGAAATTAATGTTTGTTTATAAAAAACTCATGAAATACTTATCGATACTTATAAGTATAGCTATGAGTTTAGTACGTCGCTTTTAGTTTCATGTTCACTAGTTAAGATTTTCTGATAAAACAGTATTTTTAGAAACATTTAGTATTATAAATTTCACACTAAGAGATACGTCTATTGAAAGAATATTTTCCACAACAGTGAAATCGAAGCACATGAACTTTATTAAAGAAGTCAAAACTACAAAACGAAACTCTTAAAATATTTTATACGTAAAAAACAAGAAAAATACAAATGTAATTTGATTCTGTGTTTCAGTAAAAGTTAATTCGTGTAAGTTGGACCACTTCAAAGATTATGTATATGGACGAATGAGACAGACTTGTAGAATGGAGTGCTCTAAGACAGTCATGGCTTTTTCAAGTCTCTATCCTTTACTGTTTTCCAGATGACACAGACAAAGAGACCCACAGTAAAGACAGTCCCTGAGGCTTTTATTAACATCTCGTGTGATCCCTATATAAGGTGAAGATACTATAATGAATTTATGAAGGAAAATGTATTAAAAATGGTAAAAGGACAGTTTACAATAACTCTACGAAAGTATGTATATAAGAAATTGTGGTAAGAATTTAACTAAAAATAAATGAATCATAACAAGAGATTTAGGCACAAGCTCGAACATTATTTAAATATCTAAATTACTCTATGTTATTTTATTGGTGATTGAACGGGACTTATAACCACATTAATACTGTATACAAATCACCGTTATAAGATCCTAACTGTATTTTTTAATTTGCTTGCCAAAGCTGTGCGGATGAGCCTTCAACAAGCGAAACTGCAGTTCAGGTAGTAAGGCGGCAAATCAATGAAACCATTAAGCTTCTACTTAACGGATTTTCCTTCTAATTTTACATTTTTTACAATTTTATATATAACACATATATGTAATCATTAAAAACAAACTTATTTATATTTTAGGCCAAATACAATATTTAAACAAAAGGAATATTCCAATAATGTTTTGTAAGTCTATATCTGTTCCCATAATTACAACCAAACCAAAGTATACTCACAATGTAAATTTCAGTATTATTCTCCTCGAGTTCCTATTAAAATACAAACAAAGCAAAAAATTAAAATATGGAAGGAGATGTAATGTATTGTTTGAGAGAGTTTGTGATAAGGTTAGGCTTTTTTTTTTACACAAAATGGTAGAAAAAAGAATTTAAGCTGAAGCGAGTAAAAAACTATAAACAGCATATGTGCAGCGAAATCTTATGTTGCGTCCTCAAAAACGTTAGCGTATAACGAATAACGAGAGCTGTCAAATCGTCCGACCACGTAACCTATTTGTATTCGTTTAAAGTCTTATAGATTTTATAGTTCTAAATTTAAAGGGCCCGGCATGGCCAAGCCATGGCTTGCGACTCGTAATCCGAGGGTCGCAGGTTCGTATCCCCGTCAGGCCAAACATGTTCGTCCTTTCAGCCGTGGGGGTATTATTATGTAACGATCAATCCCACTATTCCTTGGTAAAAGAGTAGCCCAAAAGTTGGTGGTGGGTGGTGATGACTAGCTGCCTTCCCTCTAGTCTTACACTACAAAATTAGGGACGGCTAACACAGAGAGCCCTCGTATAGCTTTGTGCGGAATTTAAAAAAACAAACAAACATCTAAATTTAAATACAATGTGTATATATTAACGAAATTTATTAATCATTCAGTTAAGAGTATAAGACTTTCACAAACAATTTTCCCTAACTATCAGCCTTTTTATGACTTTCTGCTATGTGACAAGGGCCGTTACAAATTTATCTAAATAATCGTTAACTTTCTCACTGGAATGAACCGTGTATTACAAACGAAACGTACACTTAACTCTTTAGAATATAATATTACACAGTACTTCATTTGATAGATAAAATCATTCGCTTTATACTGATTATAGACAATATATAATTAAATGTAAGAGAGAACTATTAATAAATCTCGACAAAGATGATGTGAGAGTAAGTGTGGCAGAGGGGTATTTGATAGTCTTGTAACCAAACGAGACTGAAGGCTACAAAATATATCATTTTCCATAAAAGCGCAACCGAGTATGATATTACTTGTACAGCCAATGAACCCGGATGTCACTGCCCGCTTCAAGACATATTATTTTAGAAAGACACTCCAAAAACTTATCATTGGAACTAATTGCAACAACAAACCAACAGTTCAAGAATTCGTGAAAAAAAAGTTTGAGATTTCTTATTCTGTTTGCTGATTGTGTCTCCCTGGGATGAAATTTCGAACCGTCTAATAAACAATGCGTAAAAATAAACATATCCTACTGCAGTTTCCTCCCTCAAAGAATTCAATGAGACATCACATATATGTAGTGCAATTAACAAGAGAAGTGGACTTCAAAGAAGTAGGGGAAAATTATGTCAAAGAACTATTGAAGGTATGGTTGGTATGCTTCTAAGCAAGGAAAATCTTCACGAATTAGACAAACATACTTCTGAAGAAGAAACTATGGCTGATAATGGTAGCAATTCTACTCAATAGAGAATCTAGGAGCTCAGAGATATGTTTGAAGTTGCAATCAATATTATTTGAAAACATGACCCTTTTGGATCGATCAGCAAAGGCAGCACAGACTGTTAGAGATTCTTTAGCATGCTACCATGAAATTTTAAATGCAGAACTACAAGTAGGAAGGCAGTCAACCTTGGACTCTACTTAAATAAAACAACACGCAAGGAACTCAATGTCTTCCATACAGATAAGATGGCAGATATCAGTGACGTTAATGACCTTACACTCACATTCTCACCCTCCACCCAATCCTTCCCTAACATCTTCTTCAATCAAGTACAACACATACACTCCCGAAGATAACAACATAGAAATGAAAGATTGTGATAAAATCTTTTCAATATGTTGTTTAATATTCTGTGATTTTTTGCACTAAAATTGTTTTCTGTTTAAGTCATTGGTTAAAAATGTCACAAATATGTTTTCTATTGGAAAAAAAAATTACAGTGTACAGAGCTGCTTCAAAATGGTTTGCAGTGAAGTGTTTGGTTGGTATAAATGCTTTTTAAAGGTTCTTGATCTCAGTTATAAATGTGTATATTATGTGTCGTATAGTACAGTAAAATATGTCTAACCTGGAAAGTTAATGAGACGGAAACCTGTACAAGCCAGAAATATCAAAATTTTGCAGCATTATCTAAAGATTTCTCTTATAAAAAGGCCCTCTATATGGCGAAACCTGCGCAACGCAGAAGGAAAACTGCCTTTCACCTACCTCATCTATCAGGAATTAGGATTAGAACCTGGGTAAGGCGGTAAAATTGTTTTTGATTAAATATTAATTTCTTATTTAATTAATAATTTCTTTAAATATCAATAAATTCTTGTTTAATTAAGAATTTGTTTTGTGAACGTTGACAAAAATATTTTAATAGAAACTGCTTTAAAATATATAATAGAATCGCGAGATGGTAACAGTGTGAGAGATTTAGAAGATGAACAAAATGGTAAAGATTGTGACAAAATAGAAATTCTTACTTCGTCGCACGTGTTAAGTTATATTAATGCTATCAAATTGTATGCAAAAATGAAGGAGGAAAATGAACGTCATGAAAAGGCCGCAGAATTTGCGTTCTCTTTTAATTGCGTGAGAAAACCCAGTAAAAAAACGAAACAGTTAAAATTGGACACTTTCTTTTGTATCCTTATGTATATTTTGAATGCCTAATTTTGTTCTTATTCTAATAAATATAGCATTCTCTCTCGGGTTTGGGTATCATATGTACCCTGGAGGGTCAGGTACTCTTTTACCTCTTCCTCCTAGTATTGTTTATTTATTTTTGAATTTCGCGCAAAGCAACACGAAGGCTGTTTGCATTAGCCGTTCCTAATTCAGCAGTGTTAGACTAGAGGGAAGGCAGCTAGTCGTCACCACCCATTGCCAATTCTTGGGCTGCTCTTTTATCAACGAATAGTGTGATTGACCGTCATATTATAACGCCCCCACGGCTCAAAGGACAAGCATGTTTGGTGCGAGGGGTATTCAAACCCGCGACTCTCAGATTACGAGTCACATGCCTTAATACGCTTGGCCATGCCAGACCAAATATAGCATGAACAGTATAATAAGTTTATTCACAAACGTCTTACTTTCTTTGTGTCAAGCAAGCTTAGCGTATTTCAAGTCGAATGCCTTAGCCATCTGGCCATGCCGCGCTGATGATTGGTAAGAATAGGAAAAACTTGTTCATTAATTATGGTCCCTCTTCAATATCGTATTTCATTTTTTTAAGAAAAATTATTCCGCTTTACCTTGCATAGGAAATGTTTATGCTTTTACAGTTTCTATCATTCCATACCCCACAGTTTCCATAATTTTTATTTTGGAAAAATTCCTTCTTATACATTGTTTCATTATAATTAATAATTTTCTGGTTTCTAAAACTAACATATAACAATGGCCCCCATTACTGTAATTTAGCTATATTTATTATGTGCAATAGAAGTTGTTTTGAACTAAGCACAAAGCTACACAATGAGCTATCTGTGCTCTGCCCACCACGGGTATCGAAACCCGGATTTTAGCGTGTAAGTCCGCAGACATACCGCTGAGCCACTGGGGGGCGTGCAATAGAAAGAAAGATGACTTATAGAGATATTTCTGTCATTGAAAACTAAGGAGCAGCCTAAAAAATAATTACATCAAAAAACTTAACAAAAGTCTATCACTATTAAATATGAAAAATAACAGGAGAGAAAACTAATTAAAAAAGTTTAGATGAGTTTCAGGATTGGATGCAACTTATTTTTATTATTCAATGTTTAGAAAGAGAGATCACATACAATAAACACCACCAAATATGACGTAATGAAAACAGAAAAATTCAAAATCTATAACTATAACTACCTTTAACATTTCCACATCTTCTTCCACTGTACCCTGGAGGGCACAAACATCTTGCTAAAAATTGGTAACGTGTCTTCAAAACAAGTGTTCCACCATTTAAACAAAAATATTGTTCCTGCAACTGCCTATATTGGCACAAGCGGCCTGTTTGTTTTTGAGTGAAAATGAATATTAAATTATTATAGTACTGAACAATAATACAAGATGTTATTAAACTGAAACAATATAAAAACATTTTACAATAATGCAAGATATTACTAAACTAAAATAGTGTTGAAACATTAAACTATAATACAAGATTTTGCTAAACCAAAATAGTGTTGAAACATTAAACTATCACACAAGGTGTTACTAAACTAAAACAATTTTGAAACATTTAACAATAATAAAAGATGTCACTAACTTAAAATAATGTTGAAACATTTAACAATAACACAAGATGTTACTAAACTAAAATAATAAAGTGTTGACACTTGACACATTAAATTATAATACAAGACATTACTAAACTGAAACAATGTGAAGTTTTGATGAAAGTTTTGCTCAGCACTATTTATCTATTTTGTATCATGCAATGTTTCGTGTGTCTTCAGCACCAAATAATAATTTGTATTAGTTAGAAGCATCCCTAGCCAAATCACCTTTCTTCGTGGAATGAGAATCTTGTGCATTGAAAAATAGTTCTACTTGTAACTTCGGATTTCTTTCAGATTCTATTATATGTAGTTTTATAAGAGAATATAACAACATTCAATGGCTTACTGTTTAATCAATGATATAATCCTTTGAATGTATTTTTATGTATGAGTGTTAGACCGCGATTGTAAACCGATTCAAATGCTGCGTGTAGTGATATAGTACTGTGTAAAGGATTGTTTGTTTTTTGAATTTCGCACAAAGATACTCGAGAGCTATCTGTGCTAGCCGTCCCTAATTTAGCAGTGTAAGACTAGAGGTAAGGCAGCTAGTCATCACCACCCACTGCCAACTCTTGGGCTACTCTTTTACTAATGAATAGTGGGATTGACCGTCACATTATAATGCTCCCATGGCTAGGAGGATAAGCATGTTTGGTGCAATGGGTGTATAAAGGAGATGAGCATCCGTATGCTGTATCAGATACATGCGAGACTGTTGTAAGAAGCATTGTAATTATAATGAAGCAGATACGAAAAACTTTCAGGATTGGATTTATCCCGTTTTTTGTATTCAAACTATGACTGTATTCACCCCAAAGTCAGCAACTGTTTAAATTCTGTTGATCATAAACAACAGTATTGATTTTTGTGGGAATTTCCCCGATTCACCACGTGGGTTTGGATATAATAATATAATTTGCAGTTTTGTTCATAATGATACTTTTGTGTTCAGTAAACTGCAATCTGAGAAGGTATTTGTTGATGTTATTCTGAATTCTTCATAGATTGACATGTTTTCAATTCAATTTTGCATTTATGTCTACTGCACTTTGATATGTTTTTTGTGGCCTTTATGTGTTTTATATATGAGTTATATGAAAATATGTTGTTCTTACAAACCAGATCAAGTTGTGCGTGTATCATGCTACTAAAACGTTTTGTCATATTGTATACTTTCAATTATTTTTCTTCATTATAGTTGATGGTTGCTTATTGCTTAGCACTTATTATTTAATAAAAACATCAGTAATGCAACACTTCGGCTGAATTACTGGATCATAATATATTACATAACACAGTGGACAATTACAAACAATATTGAAACATTTAACAAGAATACAAGATGTTACTAAACTGAAACTGTTAAAATACTCAACCTGAATAAAACTCATGTTTCTAAACTTACCTTTATAACCACGCTTACAATGGCAGTGATAGCTATCTTTAGGAGCATTAGTACAAGTTCCATAATTTTTACAAGGGTTGGGTGTACATTCATCTATGTATGGCTGGTCTCTGACAAGCTCAGGGAGGTCCAGATCAGAACTGACAGACATGACTGAAAAATAAATGTAACACTTCTTAGTAATATGAAATAATAATTTGAACTCGTTAAATTATTATAAATTTTAATAGTAAGGAAAATATATTTGCATTTTGGAACAGGAATATCACTTTGTATGTGGTACATGGGTTGAACACCAAATCAAATCTCCATATTATAAGACTGTTAACAAGAGAGAAGACAAATGATCAACAGCATAAACTGTCTGTGCACCAAATACTGACATTGACTGTTAGTTTTATAATATGTATTCATAAATTCATAAAATTTTAAAGGGACAAAAAAGAGATTCTTAGCAAATCTAATATGTTTCTTCCAGCTTCTGACTTTAACTACCTCTAACTACTCATGTATTCATTAAATCTTGTCTTGAACTCAGCTACATTTTCTGCCTCCATCACCCTTGGAGGCAGCTCATTTCAAAAGCCAACCACCCAATTTGGAAAATAACACTGTCTAAAATGCAAATGACTCCAATATTGCCAAAATTGGAATTTTTGAAGTCTTGTTCTATTGCTTTTGCTGGCAAACACAAAATCGTTTGATGGATATGTGTCAGTGATACCCTTAATATTCTTAAACCCTTCAATCAAATCCTCTTTCATCCTTTTCCTTTTTGGAGAAAACAAGTTTAGATATTTCAGTGTATCCTCACTGGACAATCCCACCATCACAGGTATCATCCTAGTGGCTCTTTTCTGAACCTTCTCCAACAATTTAATGTCCTTCTTGAGAAAGAGATCCCTAAACTGTACACAGTAATCTAAATGGGGCCTTACAAGCTATCTATACAGTAAAACAATATCTCTCGTCTCATATTTAGTATTTCTACCCAGATGCAACCCAGAATCGTATTAACCCTATTTCTAGCTGTAATACACTGTTTAGATGAATCAAAAGGTTTATCAATCACAACACCAAGATCTTTTTTCTTCAACCACAGTATTTGAATGAAAATGTGTTCATATAGCAGCAATTACATCACAGGCTACAACACTAATCCATGCCTGAATCATTTTAAAATTTTTAAAATTATTTATTATTCATAGATTTACATTAAAATAAAATAATTAAGAAGTATCTGTTACTATAACCATTTCTATGTTTGAAGTTAAGTATTAATGTAATCATCTGACAATGTGAAACAACTCATAACTCATAAGAACATCTGTCAAAAAGAAGCTAACAATAACTGTGATTTAAAATAAACACATACTGTAGAAAAGATATTTATTGTGACAAGATAAGTAGCATTTTATATGAGTAATCCACGGGAATAATTTATCATCAAATTCAAGTCATTTGTTAATTTTTGTCGACTTCGACTCACCTTTGCAGTCTACCAGAGACCGGGATCCACTGTATGATATTGTTCCACGTGGACAAGATTTACATTTGGTTTGTCCAGTCATATCTTGATAATGATTTCCTGGACAATTTTTACACTGATTATCCTCTTCATAAGTTCCAGTTGGGCACTCCCCTAATAAAATCATTAAAGATTCCATTTCGTTACATGAAAACTAGCAAGAAAAACAGTATAAAAATATGTCTTCATTAATAACTAGTTTATTTACTCTAGCAAACAAAATTGTTTGTTAGAAGCTAAAATGCAATCACTTAATATTTGTATCTTTACTTTGCAGAAGAAAACGTTTATTAGAAACAAACTGATAGTGTCTAGTACATCAGACTAACAGCTGTTATGATGTGTTTATCAAAATCTAGCAGCTGTTGATTACATCTAATACTTCAGATCTACAGCAATTATGATTTGTTTATTAGAATCTAGCAGTTGATGATTGTATCTAGTACATCAGACTAACAGTTTTTTTGGTGTGTTTATTAGAATTAATAAGTTGTTGGTTGTGTCTAGTAAATTAGATCTACAGTTGTTGCAATGTGTTTATTAGAATCTACCAATTGTTGGTTGTGTCTACTACATCAGATTAAGAGCTTTTATGGTGTATTTACTAGAATCTAGCAGTTGCTGGTTGTGTCTAGTACATCAGATCTACAACTTTTATGATTTCTTTACTAGAATCGAGCAGTGATTGGTTTTATGTAGTATCAGAGACTAACAGCTGTTATGGTTTGTTTTTTCAAACCTGGCAGTTGTTGGTTGTGTCTAGTGCTTCAAATCTACAACTGGTATAGTGTATTTATTAGAACTTAGCAGTTGTTGCATTTAGTACATTAGACTAAGAGCTGTTATAGTGTATTTATTAGAATCTAGGAGTTATTGGTTGTGTCTAGTACATCAGATCTACAGCTGTTGTGGTATGTGTATAAGGATCTAGCAGTTGTTGGTCATGTCTAGTGTGTCAGGTTTACAGTTCTTATGCATATAAGAGTCAGTAAAAGAGCTTTTCAAAAATAAGAAGTATATATGATGTATTATATATGTAATGGACATTTATCTCTTGAATTATTTCTTGGAATGACATTAGAAAACTTGGTCCTTTTTCTTCAGTCATTTAGCTCTAAAGTGGATTTTTTTATATCTAGCATGCATTCTTGCTACTTACATTTAGTGTGTTTTGTTATTCCAATCTAGAAATGCCCATTCCTTTGGTCAGATAAGATTCAAACCCTATGTTATTCCAATATGTTAAAGTATTTATACACTAGCTTTAATAAAAAATTAACAGTTACCACTGGAAAAATTAGAGGACAAAACATTTGATACAAGGATGCCAACATTAATACATTTTCATGATTTATTATACATCCTTAACATCCTGCAGAACCAAAAAAAAATTCAATGTAGTTTTGGTGTTCACCAAATTAATTGTATCTTTAAAACAAAAGTATACTCTTACAACATCTGTTGGTGGTGGTGTTCACAACAAAGCCCCTTTCTTGACAGACAAGATGAAAATGAGTGTCTGTAAATGTTTCCTCCAGCAGAATGGCACTGAAATTGAGAAACTCGTTTTTGAATGTTGGATCTGAAACTATAATGGCTTTGGTATCAAACTGTACTGTCTCAATGAGAGCAGTAATATTTCTGTCCTGAGTAGCTATATCTGGCTCGTTTATTGCCTATGGATAGAAAGATTCAGGTTATTTAACACTGTGATTGATGACAGTTAGTATCTACTTATATAAATATTTTATTATAACGAAATCAGGTGATAAAGCTATCAATGTAGATGTGACATATATACATATACTGAAAAGAGACAAGAGATGAATGTATTCCAAGCAACAGTATAATATTTGGAATATAAAATATTTTTATGAAAGTGTATGAATACATTTATATGCAAAAACGGCTCGTTTGGGTTGAGAAAATATTTTACATAGAAGAGCGAATATTTTCTTAACCCAAACGAGCCATTTTTGCATATAAATTTCTCAAAAAGTGGGTTTCTCGACATCACTGTATGAATACATGTTGGTTAAGATCATTTTTCATTAATGTAAACATAACCTGGAAATCACTGGCATGTATGTCTATAATAACAATGTTGGATATGTAAGTAACTGTCTGTGAATAGCTAAGAAATCAGCTGTATGCATTTGATTTGATGCATAAACAATGTAGAAAATGGTTATCAAAGACTTAGTAACGAATTGTCAATATTTTGACCTTATTACAAAACCCAGTAAATTTACTGACAATATAAAAGCTGTATTTACACAATTAGGTTGGCCACATGTAAGCTATCTTTACACCATTAGAATGACCACATGGCAGCTGTCTTTATACCATTAGGCTGATCCCGTGGAAGCTATCTTTATATTATCATACTAACTGCACAAAAGTTTTTCTTTCTATAAAAACACACACACACATGTATGTATGAATAGATGTGAAATTAGAATTTGTGGAGATATACACAACTTTGATATCCATAACTTCACATTTCTAATCTGATTTTTGAAGTTCCTCTGTTTCAAAAATAATAATGTATTGAGAACTTGTTCTGTTACTGCTCTCTACAGCTAATTTACAATTTTCTATTCTTAATTTTGTAATCATAAACTTTACAGTTATAAGTTAACACGTTCTTCAATTTACTGATACATCTATCTTTGTACTGTTAAATTGGAATCTAAACAAACTTTTGTGCTAACCTGAAATGTCCACATAGTGTCAAGTGTTGGCTTAACTCCCCCAAGACCTTCTGAACATGAGAAAATAAATCTGTTACAGTCAATTTGTCCACATATCTCCTGATTTCTATCCAATAGCCCTTTTTTGATAGCATCCATAAGCAAACTCAAATTCTCATAGTCTGAGCAGTCTCTAACATCAGTCTTGAACTTTATGGAGCCTTCTATCATTGTGTGTGGTAATCCAGCTAGAGAATATGGAAAATTTAAACTGACCTGAACTATCATCCTCTTTCTCATGTCTAAAACATTTTTAAAATAAGTCATAATCATTTAATAGTTTCAGAGAGCTGGATGTAAGAATTCCAGCTCCCAAGTTATATTTTTAAAACACTCTTAAGACTGTGAAATTCAAGAAGTAAATATAAATATAGGGAGTTTGGAAAGTCATTGTGCAGTTTTGTAATCATATTTTATTCAGTCTATTTCAAGCCAGCAACTGATAACAGTGTTTAGAAACAAAATAAGAAGGATCCAAGCCTGTATTGATTCCAATGGGGGTCACTTTCATCATTGTTTATAATTGTCACTCATATTTACCTCCTGTATTCTATATTGAAACATGTCTGTTAATAAATATACAAGTGCACAGTGACTTTCCGAACACCCTGTAGAATGAATAGTGCAACAAGTACTAAAAGAAATTCTGACATTTAAGATAAGAAGCTGTCTCCAGTATAAAGCTACAATAAACATCCTTAAAAAAATCAAAGACTGAACACCCTATCAGCTTTACTTGATGAGTGACAAAATTTAAAAAGTCTTTTCTAGTTAAGTAAACTACAAGTGTCACTTTTTCATGACTGTCACTTCTTGTTATGATGTTTTTTGTTTGTTACAATAATTTTACAATTGCTTAAAAACTTCAATAAACTTAAGCCATGAGATAACAAATTCACTTATTTCATTCTGTCATTTACTTTATCTATAAATTCTTAGTTAAATTAAAATGAGAACACACTTTCTAGCTAATCGTTTGTACTTTGATTACATATATGTGCATGTATGATGAAACTGATACCAACTTCCCTAGTGGTGATGTACAGATGTTGTTAATGTGGCAGATAAACATGTAAATTTATCATCACACAAGATGTACTCTCGTGATCTTCTCGGTGAATAAATACCTTGCTAGAAACCTTAATAAGAGAGAGAATCACAAGATAGCCAGTGAAAGATATAGTAAATGAATTACTGACATTTATAACCCAATATTGTGATTTATACTGAAAAGTAATTTTGGAATACTGTGTTGCTGTATTTTTTTGGAATTCGTTTCTTTTTCTGATTCCATTATTTAAAATACTATTTTTCTTTATGATATACTGTATATGAACACAAACATCTGGCCAAACGTGTCCAATAACTATGTTTTGGTATGTATTCAGTTTATTTCTATGTGTTGTTATAGTTAAATAAATTGTTTCTCTTTTTTGTTGTTGTCGTCAAACCCTGACTATAACAATGTATTCAGTTTAGACTATTATAAAGCCTGAAACATGTAAGATACTATAGAAATAGCCTAATGATTTAGGAAATAAGCAAGTTTTTTTCAATATTATCTCAGTTAATGAATATAAAACGAAGCTAGCTCTCATGTTGTTGTTGTTGTTTTGAATTAAGCACAAAGCTACACAATGGGCTATCTGTGCTCTGCCCACCACGGGTATCAAAACCCGGATTTTAGCGTGTAAGTCCGCAGACATACCGCTGACCCACTGGGGGGCGCTAGCTCTCAATAATAAAATTTTAAATAAAATCATGGTAATACACAAAAAATACTAACACTTCCACTTGATGATGTTTAAGAATTTTAAAAAGAATATTTCATTTCAATTGGACATCATTTGTGAGATTGATGTTCTCGCATCAACTGTGAGAACAATTATTTAAAATTAGTTTTTCAAAAATATTTATATAGGATATTGGAAGTGATTATATAAACACTGAAATGATACATATATATATATCAAGGTCTCTCTGGTAACTCAGCTCTTAAGCTTGAAAGTTTATACTTTAAAACTCAGGGTTCAATACCCGCAGTGCTCCAGAGGTAACATTCAAAACTGTATTTACAACTAGATCATCAGCAAAGATCTCTACTGGATTCTGGATTCTTGTTTCATGTGTCAAGATTATATCTTTAGTTATTTAACATAATTTTTGGATATCTACGTTAACTGTTTTAGTTTCAGTATTGTTAGTTTCCTGCATCGTTTCTCATAGTTCCCATAAAACCTTAAAGGAAACATGAAATTTCCACTTAATCTGCCTCATGGATTAACATTAACTAAACATTTTCCCATATTTATGAATCAGTAAATAAAATCTGTATGTAAACTAAAAATCATGGATTGCTTTATTTTGTTGTATAAAAATAAATTCCATCACAGTCACAACCTGACAGTGCAAACTAAGTGGCTATCATACAACCAATCAGACAGTGCTACATCAGCATAAATACATAACAAAACCACCACTAAGATTTACTTGGGGACATAGGTAATAAGACACTGGAATATTAGACTGTTCTTTTTTTTTTCTCCTTTATTAATTTCTTTAACCATTTTTGTGACTTATTTGTAAAGCAAGAGACATGAAATTGTATGAGAAATAAATTGTATTTCTATAATAACAAGTGAATGTGTAACTATAATAAGATTTTAGAAATAAAAGTAGAATGGACAAACTTTAATTTTATTTAGTTGTAATATATTTAATTTGTATATGAAGTGTATTATGTATTTGTACATTTGGCAAGTATAAATATTTCATTTAAATTATTAATGTTTAGTTGAACAATGGTATTTGAATGCTTTTTTCAATAAATTATCATTAAAACTATTCCACAAAGAGTGACATTTGAAGTCACAAAACTGGTTGTAGAAATTAATAAAGGTGAGAAAAACAAAATACTCAGGTATTCCAGTGGTTCATGCGACATATATATGTATGTATTACATTGTAATGTGAATCTTTAGTTATTTCAGAAATCCAGTATGAATCTGGAGCAACCCCAGATTTAATAAGCTTACCTAAGCAATCTGGTAATCTTTGAATCCTAAAAATC
Organism: Carcinoscorpius rotundicauda; assembly: GCA_011833715.1. Lineage (NCBI taxonomy): Eukaryota > Metazoa > Arthropoda > Merostomata > Xiphosura > Limulidae > Carcinoscorpius > Carcinoscorpius rotundicauda. The sequence goes on from CM022402.1 coordinate 34,942,522, forward strand.
CTCTGGAAGTTCCACAGGCCATGCAATGGATCACATTCAACATATCCTTCTTGAAGTAAGTGGAAGTTTGATGGCATGGAGAATCCGCTTTTACACTTGATATCACAAAAGAGCTTTTTCTCAACAGTTTGGCACTGGATGTAACCATTAGCTGGTGCATTTAAAGGATCACACCTATGTCCTGGACACAAAAGTTTAAGTTTACTTTACTGCCACAATAAATCTTTACTTAAGTTTATCTACTTACATAGTAAACATTAATACCATGATCCAAAGTGTAGAACACCACAGACGTTAATACCATGACCCAAAGTGTGGAATACTGCAGTTGTTAATATTACGATCCAAAGTGTAGAATACTACAGACGTTAATACTGTGACTTAATGTGTAAAATATTCAAGCCATTAGTACCATAAACCAAATTGTAGAACACTACAGACATTAATACCATGTCCCAAAGTGTAGACATTAATACTGCTTTTTTAAATGTAAGCTATGACAGCAATGATATCATTTACATCAAACTGTTTATTTAACATATAGCATGTCAGTAATTGACATCATGTTATCAAATAGTGTTGAATTAAATCTATGATATCTCAATCATTGATAATATATTCTAAAATATATACACATACATCTTAGAGCTCATGAAAAAGAGAAATGTGATACTAAATCTGTTGGCAATACAATATCTAATGCTGGCAATAAATATCTTTTAAACTTTTGTCTTGTATTTTTAAGGTTTTTATAAAACAAGCACATACGTAATGCATCATCACCCTGCTCAAGATGCTTCACCTCTATCTTATAAGTACAGGACGTAGATGTTTGTAACTCTGGATCTGTAGCTCGACAGAGATTCTCGTAGATACCATAACCAGAGACAGTAGTCAAGGAACAGCTCACCATGGCAGTGTCTCCCTGAGCTCTTACAAAAGTTGGAGGTTCTAATGTTATTGAACTAGGATCATTTGTCTCAAATATTTCATCTTTGCATGCCCCTTCATTTGGATATGGTGCAAGTTTTTCTGGAGAAAAATATTATCTTTAAATACTTTTTCTTTTGCATTCAAAATGTTTTTAAATGATAAAATTTCAAACTTGAAGAACTTTGCAGACAACAATTTTTGAAGTGCAATGAAAATGTGCTACTTCATTTAGGCTGCATTATAAAAACATTTTGTCAAACCTGTAAAATGAATATGGATGTATCTGATAGTATAAGATTTCAGTCATTCAGATTTGAAGAACTATATGGACAACAAAACATTGCAGATGACAGTTTGTGCAGCACAGTAAAAAAATATATCATTTCTTGCCTTAATAGTCAGTCAGTAATTGTTTAATGTGCATATGTAAGAAGTGCCAATGCCATTCATTATTTACAGATATTTACATGAGTAAACAAAAAGTGACATCTATACATTAATCAGAGTCATGTGTTTCCCTTATAGCAAAAACCACATTGGGCTATATGCTTGTGTCCACCAAAGGGAATTGAATCCTTGATTTTAATGTTGTAAATACAACGACTGCTGTCTTAGCAGGGGATTAATCAGGGTAGAATCGAATACTTTGAGGAATCAGTTATTATAGAATGTCTCAAACGGTTGACAATGACATTTATAATATGAAATCATCACCATACAGTTTACCACAAGATACATGATATCGGTAAATAATTGTATAACATGTGCCATACAATTTACCTGTAATAAGTTAACATAATATTTAAGAACAACAAGGGACCTACTGGTCCACCTAAGTGTTCCCACCAGTTAAATTAAACCATTACAAAAAAAAAACCTTCAAAGCCAACCCTTACAGTTACTGTCTTCCTAACATCCAAAGGCAAACTGTTATGAAGACCAACTATCCTGTTAGAAAAATAAAACTATTAGCTTAAGATGATTCCCAACCTGCCAGAATTTATATTTGTGTCCCCTAGTCCTACTATTCTCACTGTTAAGTATGAAAAAAGATAATGCATCAACTCTACTAATTCTCTTTACAGTATAAAACATATCAACTGGATCTCTCATAACTCTTCTTGTTTCAAGGTAAAACAATTTCATATGGCAACCCTTCCATCCCAGGCACCATTCTAGTAACCCTTCTCTAATAATTCAGCATTCTAAGGTAAGAACCCACAACTGAACACAGTCCAAATATGCTCTAACCAGTTACCTGTACAATGAAATTATAACCTCTTTAAACTTATATTCAATAGTTTTGTACATACAGCATAAAATTCTATTTATCCTACCATTAGCAACAGTACTCCTTGGATGGCTTTAGAGACCAATAAACTATTACAACAAGACCCTTCCTTGTTAAAGTTATTCTCATCCAAATTATACTTATAAGTCAAATTATGATAACCCACATGCATTATCTTACATTTATTACAATTCAAACCAATCTGTCATTTATTTGCCAAACCAAGTAAATGATCTAAATACTTGTGTAAAGCAGTGTCATCCTTCTAATAGTTAGTAACACTAAAGACCTTAATATCATGTACAAATTTAAGTAATTTATCTTTGTCATTAATGTAAATAAGGTTCTTAGGACTGATCCCCGAGGTATACCACTTGTAATATTAATCTAGTTTGATAAACTCCATTTGTAACATTCCTCTGCTTTTTTCCATTCAGCCACTTGTCTATCCAATCAATTAACTTATACCCCACACCTACAGAGATAATTTTTTTTACAATCCTTTAATGTGGCACCTTGTCAGATACTTTCTGAAAATCCAGATACACCAAATCTCTGCTTTCTTAAACTCAAATACCATGACCAAAAGTGCAAAATATTGTAGACATTAATACCATGACCCAAAGTGGAATACTGTAGACATTACCAACAAAAATGGTATTCAACCAATTGATTAATGTAGATAAACATTCACAACAATAGTGAACAATGTAAATAAATGTCTACAACAAGAGTGTTATTAATGTAGATAACATTCCACAACTTACTCTCATATACATAACAGTAACATTTCTAACGAATGCCAAATATTTGTAAGGCAATAATTCCCTTTAGTTAAAACCATGCTGAGCATCCAATAAAATTCTGAACTTTGTTAAATGCTTTGCAAACAATTTTTATTGGACTTTCCAAAACTTTTCCCATAACAGATGTAAGATTAATAAGCCTATAATTACAGGGACAATTTTTATCAACTCCTTTAAAAAGAAGAGTTATATTAGCTAACTTTGAATCCTCTGGTACCTACCAACTATTCAAAAACTGACATAAAATGGTATAAGTGATTCACATACTCAATCATTCACCAACCCTTAGGGAAATATTGTCTGGCCCAGGAGCTTTATAGTTCCCTAAACTTTCCAATTTTTTCTTAACCAGTTCAGAATCAATCCAATCATTTTGTTTGTTCTCATTTCCATCTGTCAGCTGTTGAAAATGTGGAATACTGTTTAAATCTTCATTGGTGAAAACCAAAAAAGAAAGAGAAGTTAATAACCCAGCCATTTCAAAATAAGGTATGAGCCTTCCTTTATCACATCTACAAAAATTGTATCACTGCTAATTACTTGATTATATCTCCTACTCTGTCAGTTGTGTCCTATTCCTGTGCCAACAACATACATCAGTATAAACAATATAGTTTGTGTAATACAATTTAACACAAGTTAATTATGTTGACATTCTTCAAAGTGTTTTAATATTTTTTTTCAATTAGTCTGAAATGAAGGGGTCTCATATATGTAGCTTCATGAAAAATTAAAATATATAAATTTTATTAATTGTAAATAGAACATATCATGTACTATGAAAGACTTACTTTTACATTCTGGGAAACTTGTGATATTCCATTGCAGAAGAGCAAGACAGACTGTTATATGGAGGTTTGATTGGCTTGTAGGTATGATGTAGTCTGACAGACAACTGTAGTAACAGATGGTTCCTACCGGATACTTGTCAGATTCTGTAGTATTGCACTCTATGTATCCATATTCAGGTTGAGGTGGAGAGTCACATGTAGGGACTGAAATTCATTTTTAATTATGCATATCAAATTATCTTAATTCAAATTTTTCCATGTAAACATCAATAATTTTCTTGAAACAAACTTGCATAAAGAATGTTTTATATTTGAATGCAAAATTCTTATTGCTTCATTTCACTTAAAAATTGTGAATTCAGCTAAACCTTATTTTTCTACGTTGCCTCCTTGAGAGAGGGGGCTTCACTGACCTTTAACAATGATCCTGTATGAACAAAATCCAACAGTTTGCAGTTCAGGATCTGTACTCTCACATAAGTTATTGTATTCTCCTGGTCTCAGTTTTCCCTTTAATGTACACTCCACATCCAATTCTCGCCCATCTCCTGCTACAAACCTGGGTTTTTGTAACCAAGCAATCCCTTCTTCTGTTACTAGGGTTTGGTTGAAGCAGTCTAAGGGCTTGGGATAGTAAGCCTCTATGATATAAACAAACAAAATTAACTTCAAGAAATTAATAAAGGCACGAGATACATAAAAGTACAACTTGTTGACACTGTGAAATGCCTGAAAAGTTATCTACTTTGAGTTAGAAAATTAATTCAAGAAATTATGAGGTATGTTCTTATAAATTGATTTTGAAAACAGTGGTTCATACTAAACCCATTATTAAAGCGATTAATTATCCATGGTCTACTAAGCACTTTCTGAGTTTCAAAAAAAAAAAGTGATTTTTAATAGTCTGCTATTCTTTGTTCTTCTGAAGAACAGTCGACCATATGAAAGTTTTGGGGTTTTTTAATTCGTTGTACCTTTTGTGTGTGTGATCCTGTTGTCTGTTTTATTAGAAAACACATTTTAAGTGCACACTTAAACTCACTAGCAGTTTATAAGTGTTCCACTTCACACATTACTATCATATTCTTCAACACAATCAACAGATGTAACAAAAAAAATATGGGTGGATACATAAACACACTAATAGTTTGTAGGTTTCCATTCTACATGTTACTATCACACTCTTCAATACAACCAACAAATGTAACAAACAAAATTGTGTATAGATCCTTAAACACTGGTTCCACTGTTCCACTCCACATATTACTGTCATATTCTCCAACTAAACCAACAGATGTAATAAATAAAAACAGTGTGAGAGCATACTTAAACACTGGTAGTTTGATAGTGTTCCACTTCTCATATTACTGTCATACTCTTCAACAAAACCAACAGATGTAACAAATAAAAACGGTATGAGAACATACTTAAACACGTTGGTAGTTTGGTAGTGTTCCACTTCAAGTGAGGTTCACATATTCTCGTCATAATTTCTGTCTGGCTTAACGGTATGGTATATTCCTTTTCACAGTGGTAAGAGCAAATTGTTCCAGGAGTGAACTCACCATACTCTCCAGGAATGCAAGTTAAGGATCCATGATCTATTCTTGGTAAAGGGGCACATACTGGAACTGAAATATTCAATTTCATAAAAACCACTGTTTGTAGTAATATGCAAATTGAAGAAGTTACTCTGTTTTTACTGATAATCAGTTGAACTGCTTTTTAACTTATTGAACTTCAAGAAAAAGAATTATAATTATTCAAGTCAAAATGCATACGTTATTGTAAGAAGCTTTATCCTCTTGTGATACTCACCAAATACAGTCCACAATCCAGAAATTACTGAAGTAAAAAATATATATTTCAGGTCTCTAGGTACCTTCCTTTTGAAACTATTGTTGCCACAAAGACACAGACATGCTATTTTATTATTATAGATACATACATTTCAAATCAAAAAGTTTTAAACTTTCTTAACTATGTTTCAACAACCAGAACTTTTAATTCACTTCACTAAGACTTGTGTTACGTTTAGGATATTCTATAAATATGTAAGTCCATCTCTTAGAAAATCAAATTAAAATGAGGATAAACGAGAAATACCTTCAGCAATCAGTCTGTTCTAGAATGTGATAGAATGAATGTTAAATGTGAGAAAAACAAACAGTGGCTACCTTTAACACTTATTGTGTAGATGCAAACACCACCAGTCAATAATTCTGGGTCAAAGGCATCACAAAAATTCACATGATCCCCTGGTTCCAGTAATCCTTCGAGGCTGCACATCACATTTAACTCCCTGCCATCATCTGCTACAAACCTGGGTTTTGTTACCTTAACTACACCATGTTTAGCTACCAATGTTTGGTTGTCACAGTTTAAAGGTTTTGGTGGGTACACCTCTGTATGGAAAAAAAACATGTATATATGTTCATACACAGTTTTATTTGTAATTCATTGACAAATGAGGTGACTTCATACACACATTTACTTTCAGCAACATCAAAAATGTTTTCCACCGTTGAATACATATTTTCATATAAATACTTTTAATGACACTTTGATTAATGAATGAGATCACATTTTTTACCATGCTGATTATTAGTTGTTGGATGTGCATGTGTGTGGGAAGGGGCATATACAAAGAGGGACAAGTAGGGGCTAGGATCTCTCAATAACTCTAAGCATATAGCCTTGGTAAGTTTGGCGTGTGCAGTGCTATATATTTCTAGGTATATGATGTATATGTGTTTTGATATAATTTACATAGATAATGAGTGTGTGTTCAACTGCTCCTTCCTACATATACAAGTGTGACATAGCAGTGAAAATTTAAATTCCTGTGCATTTCCCTTTACATATAAGATTGTTTCAAAGTTATGCAACAACACTTACTCCAGCACTCTGGAACTTGTGTCACATTCCACCTTGAACTAGAAAGACATATTCTTGCCACAATATCTGATTGACTGGATGGAATGACAAAGCCATTCTCACACTTGTAGGTACAAACAGCTCCAGGCGTAAAGTCACCAAACATTCCAGCAATACAGCTTAGAAATCCATGTTCTATGGATGGAAGTTGTTCACATTTCAGTGCTGAAAGATATAAAAAAGTAACAACTTTTGTAACAGCATCAGACTCCTGCTAATAATTGATGTACTTCAGAATTTATTCAAATATTTAGATAAAAAGTAATAATATAACCATAAACACTTAATAGATGTTATAATAGCAAAACAATTCAAACAAAAATTCCTATTACAGCACAGGTAAAAAAATTGTACAATTTGTTTGATATAAATCAAAATTGAATATTTAATGAGAAAAAATTTAAAAATTCATTATTGTTATACTACATTATGTCATCTACTAGTACAGTGGTAAGTCTTCGAATTTACAACACTAAAATCAGGGGTTTGATTCCCATTGGTGGCCTTAGCTGATAGCCTAATGTAGCTTCGCAATAAGAAAACACACATACATACTACATTAACATAATATATTTGATTAATAGTATATCCAGGCAGAAGTACACTTTCTTTTTTCCCAAAACTTTTGCAATATTTAGTCTTAACATCGTGAAATTAACACCTGTAAGTAGCTACAGCTTCAAATAACTTACCTATAACCTGAATTCTGTAAGTACATTTTGCACTCGTTTGCAACTCTGTATCAATACTTTTACATACATTGCTATAGTTCCCAAGCTTCAGTGGTTTCATTAAAGTACATTCCACATCCAAATCTTTTCCATTTGCATCTGTAAACCTGGGTTTCTTTACTTCAGCAAATCCAGTTTCTGTCACGATGATTTGATCGGTACAATTTAATGGCTCAGGTGGAACAGTTCCTATTACAGCAAGTAAAAGATAATTATGAAACTCTGATATGTTGGCATGTAATGTTTTACACCTGCTTTTATTTCTATCATGGGAATTTTAAAAAATATATTGTTTAATCTACTTTTGTACAGTTTTTACTCAAACAAATGATTGAAAAATTATCGAGTTGTTTTGTTCAAGTTATCTTTGTTTCTCTGTTGTTCTGAAGCAAACAATATCTAATCTGCTCATGGGAATATTACTGAAACGTCCTACATTGTGTAAGGTGGGTCATCAACAGCTTTGCACCTCAAATGACTGAGTAGATGATATCTAGAGGTCAACTATTATGTGTTGTAAGAGAATGACCAGTCAAACTTCCTGTGATGGAAACAGTATCAATTTTTGTCAGGCTAAGTCTACATCTAATTTCAATTATTTCAAAAACTGATTGTCAATAGAAAGTAATCTCTAGGGATAATAACAGTAAAATAATTCACTGATCCTGTTGAAAGGCAACTGACAGTGCCCACGCAAATATAAAACATATCTCTTTGCTTTGCAGTATAAATAAAGATTACTTTTTAATTTACATCTTATGTTCAGTCTTTTTTAAGTTAAAACTCAGTCACTTAGCTGCATTCAGATTAATTTCATAGTGTTCATGGTTGATCATATTTCACACAGAAAACACCAAAAACATAATATTCACTATTTCTTAAACAGTGCTAGAAAAGGTTTCATGACTGTAAATATAAAATTAAAAAAAAATACCATATTAAATAAAGACCCAATTGCTTACGTAAACAAGTGGGTTTATCTGTTATGTTCCACTGGAAATTAGAGAGACATTTCCATGTGGTTAATTTGGACTGGCTGAGAGGAGTAACGTATCCTTTATCACAGTGATAGTTACAAATAGTTCCAGATGTTAGTTCTCCAAACTTTCCAGGAATACAGTTAAATGATCCATGATCTATCTGTGGTGGAGATGTGCAGGCCATCACTGGTGACAACAAAGAATGTAGTAACTAAAGACTGTTTAAGTAAATGCTGTTGGTTTTAAACTATCACAATATTTTATGAATTGTTATTGTGAAACAAGAGTTAAAATTTTCTTATGCTGAAAATTTCTTTCTCGATAGACATTAACATCTCTCATAAATAGCTTATCTTGACTTATACCACCCTCTATATGTGAAAATTATCGCTCACCACTAACCTTTATACACCCCTTACCCACATGTGTTTTCTCGTGAGACAACTGCAACTCTTATGCAAACAATCCTGAAGCAACTCTTCATGAATATAAGTAAGACATAACTCCTATCTTCACTCTATTAATTTCAACTTTTAATCACTTAGAGATTGGACAGTATGTATGAAACTTGTATCGAAAGTGCGAAAATCAGGCGGGTAATGTGAAAAAGGTAAGTGTTTATTAGAAGTACATTTTTAGTGCAAGAAAATGTTAATGTTTCATAAGATATCTTATTTCCCCATACAAATTACTACAATCTCACATTGAGATGGCAGAGGATCTGGTGAAAAGATGATCCTCTTTCAAAAAGTGCCTAAAGGAAGACCATGGGGCATGTGGATAAATAAAAAGCAACACCATGTAGGAATCTACACTGCTTCTGAGTCAGGTATACTCTTTGCCCATGTGAAAATGTATCATAATAAGAGTGGAATCACACGAGGAACTTTCCACATCATCATCTGTGAAAATTCAACATAACCACCATCCACAGACCAAAAATGAAAACCCATTGAAGGGCTAAGCATGACTTCTTAAAATATGGGAAACAAAAAGCAGTTCAAAGCCAAAAGATTGAGGACATGATCTTAGTTTATGGCCTTTATGGAAATAAAAATCCAGAGTACAGGATTCTACCATATGATTGTACTCTTGTAAAGCATGTACCCTGAACCACCTTCAAAAGCTGCAGGCAAGAAACAGGATTCTGAAGAAAAAGGAAGAAAACTAGATGCTGGAGCTACAGAGTAGGAGAATCAAAAAGGACCTGACTCTTTGAAACAAACCTCAGAACCCAGGCTTCTATGGATGAAGGGCCTCTATAAATGGGCAAAATGGAAAGGTTTTGTCCTCACAGTACTTGTGCTCATCATCTGTTGACCCTAGGATGGTCCCTCAAAAGTGATGGTGAACATCAGGAATACAAAATATTAGAATTGGTTAGGGAGAGGAAGGAGGAGGACAAAACGCAGGGCAGGTTCAGTATAGGAGAAAACGATAGTATGAAATAGTATAGACTTAACACTGAGGTTTAAAAAGTCAGGAATGCCCCCCCCCAAACTTCCTAGCAGAGAAACGAAACTATGCACAAAACAGTTGTTGTTTTGAATTAAGCACAAAGCTACACAATGGGCTATCTGTGCACAAAACAGGAAACGCTAGTTACTGTCCCATCAGTCAATAACTGAGCAAAGTAGGTGTGTGTGGATTTATAGGAAATGGGAGAAACAGGAAACGCTAGTTACTGTCCCATCAGTCAATAATTGAGCAAAGTAGGTGTGTGTGGATTTATAGGAAATGGGAGAAACAGGAAACGCTAGTTACTGTCCCATCAGTCAATAACTGAACAAAGTAGGTGTGTGTGGATTCATAGGAAATGGGAGAAACAGGAAACGCTAGTTACTGTCCCATCAGTCCATAACTAAGCAAAGTAGGTGTGTGTGTGTGTGTGGATTCATAGAAAATGGAAGCCAAGGAAAAATTATAGTATAGCTGACAAAGGGAAGAGGTCTTGTCACCTCTTACAAAATGACTGTGAGGTATAGGCAGGATGGGGAAGCAGGCTTCGTGAATCTTCATCCAAGTTTAGGCCTATCTGTATAAGGTAGAAGAGAACAGTCATTAGGCAACACATAAGATTGAATAAAGGTAGTCAACTCCCTATAAGCCACAACTGTTCCTTCTGGAGCTAATAAAGCTTGTCCTGATGCCGTTGAAGAAGCAGGAAGATTAGCTATAGTAATCCCAGCAGCACTGGTAGTTGCAATGTGGAATGAGGATGTCATGATGAATGGATTTGACTGTAAAAAGAGAAAATTGAAGTTCGAAAAGCAATTTCAAAATAGTGAAAACTTGAGAAGTATGATGTCAAAATCCCCGAATGAAATATCAGGTCTTGAACCATACTTGATTGAATTATTGAATAAAACAACCAGTGGTGAAAGTATGAAAACAAGTTCTAGTGTTCAATTTCAAAATAGTGAAAACTTATGGTTTAAAAATCTCTGAATAAAATAAGAGGTCTTAAACAATACTCTACTGAACTATTCAATAAAATCAATCAGTGGGAAAAGCAAGAGCAAAAATACGTTCTCACAGCATGACTGCCAATCCAGAAGTGATTACAAGGTAGCACAGAAAATAGGGTGCTAGTGATGATACGAGTTGTGTCACACTACTATTGATGGAGAGCTGTTGCATGATACAATGCAGATGTATCAAGTGAATACACGTAAGGGTAAATTGGAATATGAAGGCTAGGGGTGTCCCCCAGTGGCTCAACGGTATGTCTGCGGACTTACACGCTAAAATCCGGGTTTCGATACCCGTGGTGGGCAGAGCAAAGATAACCCATTGTGTAGCTTTGTGCTTAATAAAGTTTTTGGCCCGGCATGGCCAAGCGCGTAAGGCGCGCGACTCGTAATCTGAGGGTCGCGGGTTCGCGCCCGCGTCGCACCAAACATGCTCCCCCTCCCAACCATGAGGGCGTTATAATTTAACGGTCAATCCCACTTTTCGTAGGTAAAAGAGTAGCCCAAGAGTTGGCGGTGGGTGGTGATGACTAGCTGCCTTCCCTCTAGTCTTACACTGCTAAATTAGGGACGGCTAGCACAGATAGCCCTCGAGTAGCTTTGCGCGAAATTCCAAAAAAAAAGGCTAGTGGCAAAAGAAAAGTTTCGCATATACAGTGCAGTATAAGTTGATAAAAGCTGTTTATGAGAGTAGATGAAATATTGTACCAAAAGAACCAAATTTCAACTTTAGATATAGTTAAACAGACCTTGTTATGCTGATAAATGACGATAAATCAAAATTAATTATACTTTTTGTGTGTATAGAAACATAGTATATTAAAATTGTACTTTAACACTCATCCCCACAGGATAAAAAATTACCAAGTTATTGACCATGAATAAGAAATACTCACCATTAATTTCTAGTTCACGGTCAGTAACATTACACATTTTAACAGACACAATAATTACACTTATTAATATTTTAATAAATGATAATGGTCACAATTGCTACATATATTAATACTTTGATAACTTACAAAAACTTAACCAACAAACTTAATCATGCTAAATGATAATATCTATAGCTTGTTTGTTTGTTTTTTTGGATTTCGCGCAAAGCTACAAGAGGGCTATCTGCACTAGCCGTCCCTAATTAAGCAGTGTAAGAAAAGAGAAAGGCAGCTAGTTATCACCACCCACTGCCAATTCTTGGGCTACCAATGAATAATGGAACTTATCATTGTATTATAACGCCCACACGGCTGAAAAGGCGATCATGTTCGGTATGACGGAAATTCGATCCCGCGAGGAGCAGATTGCGAGTTGAACGCCCTAACCACTTGTCCATGATAGACCGAGGTCTTTATCATAAGGTCATACATAACATAAACTGAGTCCTTTAGGATAATCTTATCTTTCACTTTTATCTTGTATGTACGTTCTGTAGTGGTTCCCCACTGAGAATTAGTAGTTTTAAATGTGTTGTTGTACTCCCCAGGCTGCAGCTCCCCCTCGATCACACACATTCCGTATCTAAATCTCTCTTATCTCCAGCACTACAAACGAAGGTCTTCTCATGTCAATAACCACACCTTCTGCCACTAAGGTTTTGGAGTAGCTTTTGTACAAAAATAAAGTAAGATCACTTTTGAATAAAAGGGGAAGGTATTTGTAGTCTCTAAATACAGATGAACGAAAAGCAACATGTTGTGACTTAGTAAGTTATACAAATAATAAGATATATCTTATTATTATTTAGGAGAATCTACTCTGGTTAAAAACAAAATTCTTATATATTTTACAGTTATCACGCAATTCGTAACACAATATTATGTCTGGCATGGCCAGATGGTTAGGGCACTTGACTCGCAGTCCCCGTCCCATAAAACATGCTTGTTCTTTCAGCCGTGAAGGCATTACAATGTCCTGGTCAATTCCAGTACTTGGTGGTAAAAGAGAAGCCCAAGAGATAGGAGTGGATGACTAAACCACCTTTCCTGTTTCTGTGTGTTTGTTTATATAGCAAAGCCACAATGGGCTATCTGCTGAGTTCACCGAGGGGAATCGAATCTTTGATTTTAGTGTTGTAAATCCGTAGACTTGCTGTACTAGCGGGGGAGCACCCCCTTTCTTCGTGTAGCTTTGCGCGAATTTCAAACTAAGCCTAGCATAATATTTATTGAAATAATTTAATATAGATGCGATTCCTGAAAATGCTATACCAAAATAAAACAAACTGGTTAGAAGTACTCTAACCCTTCATTTGACGTTTCCATTGAAACATTTAACACTTGGGAATATCTTGATAGTAGTTATGACACCACAAAATTAAGGTTTATCTTAACTTGTACAGTTGGGACTTTCAACACAGTAGCCAAGACAGTAATGAAATATAATCAGTGCTTACCTTTACATTCAGGATAAATAGTGCTGTTCCAATGAGATCCTAGGCATTGGATAACTGTTTTATTTCTCTGGATGGAAGGAATGGCGTACCCAGGATAGCAGTGATACTGACATATAATCTCTCTTGGATACTTTAACTTTTTGCTATCAGAAATGACACTTTGAGGATAACCCGTCGAATATTGTGCACATTCCAGGTAGCCGTTTTTGGGGATAGTGGGTTCAAAACAATGAGTTGCTGCAAGGATTATTTACTTTCTTGGATTTTATTCAAATAGCTTCCAAGTTCATATATTTTAAATCATTAAAATATCTGTACTAAAACTGTTATGAATAAAAAACAAAACATTACCAGTGTAAAATTCTTTATTCTGAAATAATTTGTGGTTCTCGTAACATAAACTATGAAGAACTTTATACAAGTAGAGAATCAGTAATTCATAAAATATAACTATTAATGCCCCTTCAGTGGCAGATTTGTACGTCTGTGGACTTATAATGCTAGAAACCAGGTTTTGATACCCATTGTGGGAAGAGCATAGACAGTCCAATTGGTAACTTTGTGTTTAACCACAAACAAATCACTTTTAATATCCACGATCAACAAAACTGGTGGTTTGCTAGTAAGCTACAGTAAGCTAAGAAATTATCTATTCTTGCAGCTCCACAAAGATTACCTCTTCCACAGATTTGGAATTATTCGCATTAACTGGAACTGTCCGCCTCCTGATATCACTTTATGGAACTCAATGTGACGTAACATTAGGCGCCAGCGTCTTTTTGGATCATTCTAACGACTGATATCAGTATTTGTATATGATGCTTGTGATTACGTTTTAACTTAAAACTAAAAGTGACATAAAAAAATTATAATGCTATCGTCTATTTAACTCTTATAGAGGTAGAAAAAGTAGTAAAAACCTATAATTATTTCAAAATAAATATTCATAAACCAACTATAGAGTGCCTCATGTAGCTTTGCGAGAAATTAAAAAACAACCAAAAAACAGTGCTCTATCTATATTTTTTACTTACAAACACAACTAACACCTTTGTACACTTTCCACTCTGACCCTCGACACACCATAACGGGTCTATTTGACACTGACTCCGATACTTCAAATTCAGGATTACATAAGTACCGACAGGTAGCGCCCATTGGGTACTTTCCATCCCGTCTCACTTTTTCACAGATTGTCTTTCCGTTCATCGGATCGTTCGGTTTTGAGCAAAACAGAGGGCTCTCTTGAATTTCTAGAGTGCATTAAAAAACGTATTAGTTTAATTGTTAGTACTATGATAAACATTGAATATACTGATTTTTCTACTCGTGGTGTACAGTAGCACAATATGCCTGAAAAAAAGACTGAAACATGGTGGTTTGATGAATTTTAAGTTTGCACTGAAAAATACTTTTTTTACCTAACCATTCCAAGGTTTTGGACCTCGCATAGAACGATGGGATTTATATACTATGCTGCCGCTAAATGTTCGCAATAACCCAACCTTTTCTTGGGCCACTTAAAAGAAGTCCTTTAACCTCTGATGATCCTCGTATCACACATAGAGATAACTCTATTAGATGGCTAGTTGTAAAGAGGAAAATACAGAGAGATATTCGATATATGTTGATATATATATGAATAGATAGCGATCGGTAAGTAATTAAGTGAAACGACGAAAAGAACAGGTTTAGGGATGGGTAAACTGAAATGACCATAACTGATTTGACGGATATCTTTCAAATGGACCTATATAAAGCTCAAAAAATTATACGAAAGCAAGAACATGGTGATTTCGTTATTACGTATAATGTACTTTTGTTCTATTTAATGTTCGTCAAGTGTAAGATCGTCTTGACAGAAATTACATCCAAAATACTTACTTTTACAAATCACGCGTTTAGTAATGTTCCATTTTGAATATCTACAGATTATTACAGCATTCTTGGAGAGTTCTTGTGGAATTTTATATCCAATATCACAGAAATATCGACAAACGGTTCCAACAGGATACCTCCCTACTCTTGTAGGCTGGTCACAATAAGCTAGGCCGTGGTCAGGACTTACAGGTCGTTGACACTGATGTTGAGCCCTGAACGTTCTCTTTACTGCTGGATCAGTAAAAATAAAGTTCAAGAAATTATTTCAAGTTTTGCTGTGACAGTAAACAAACAGTAGATTAAAAAGTTCCATAAAACAATAAAACAAACTGTAATTTTAACATGATTGTCCATTTCATATTACTTGCAGAAAATACTTCCTTTGTAAGTTCTAGACATAATGAGACATGCTTAAATAATAAATGAGTTTAGGACCACATGAGAATGAAAGTGTTTAACAACTACAACCTCAGAGATCTATTGCTGGTCAATTAATTTCTGTTCTCCAACACCAAACATACTCCTAATCCTCCAAGGTGAAGCAAAATTGGACCATGCTGTTACTTTGACCAGTTTTACTAGATGATAAAGAAATGTCAATTTCATCAGTTTTATTAGTTGATAAAAAACTGTCAGTTTTAACCAACATGTCTATCAGCTAAAAAGCTTTATGAAAATACTGCACAACTGTTGAGATAGAACGTACTATTAAAATTACCTTTTGACCAGCATGTCTATCAAGTATAAAGCTTTATGACAATACTCCATGACTTATGAGGTATAACATACCATAAAATGACCTCTAGACTGAGACGTGGATCAGTTATGAAGTTGTGTGATGTCGTTACGTGACCTTCGATTGATGTTATACAGGTGAAATAAAATGCCCTTTGTCAAGTTACAGCTTCTGGTCACTTTTTTCGAAATTTGAGCTGTACTTCTTGATGACGAGAAACCCACTTGAAATAAAAATGTATCTCAGAACGGCTAGCATGGGTATTAACACTCTTATTGATAAGGAGAGAACAACAACCTCGTTAAATACATAGCGTGGGCATTTTCTGAATGTGTAACGTCAGCCGGCTCCTTTTTAAAAGAATATTTTAACTTTAAATATATTCTTAGTCAACTAAACCATACAGCCTTAATGGCCAGTTTTGATGTAATCTCCCTCTTCACAAAAGTCTCAACAACTGAAGCCTGTAAGATAGCTGTAAAACTTTACATCCAAGACCCCAACCAATTAATACACATACCCAGCAACCAATTAGCAACCCTTATGGAATTACCTACCACCAAAACTAACTTTATGTTCAGTAACCCAAACTACCTGCAAATAAATGACCTAAGTATGGGTCACCAGCTCTAGCCAACATTTTTTTGTCACAGATTGAATCACAAGCGATGAATTCAGCCTTACACCCACCACAATACTGGAATAGATATGTTGACGATACAATTGCTGGATTTACGTCTACAGAACACTCACTTAGTTTTTTCAATAACGTTAACTCGATACACCACAACATTAAGTTCAGGAAAAAAACTACCTAAATAGCATTTCTTAACCTCAAAATCACTAAAACTGATACACGATTCAAAACAGAAATCCACAGAAAAATCACCCATACTGAACTATACATTCCCTGGAACTCAATATATGAACAAAAACTCAACATATTAATAAACCAAACAAACACAGCCACAAAACTATGTTCACCTGATACAATTGACGATGAAATCAACAAAATAAAATAACACTTCATCAACATCAACAAATTTCTTTTAAAAAAAACAGTGGAAAAAATTATATGCACACACCCAGACCAACAACAAACAAACGATAATAAACCTCAAGATACAACAAACTACAAAACCTTATACTGCTGCATACCTATGTTCCCGACATACAAAATAACCAACATTTGGAAAATACCTATAAAAAAACACAACATTCCAGTAAACACCAAATTTATTCAAAAATAGGTACAAAACTAAAGATGATATTATGTAAAAACTACACTGACAAACACAACACCAACATAATTTAAAAATACAATGCAACAATTGCCACGACTTCTATATTGGAGAAACAAACAAGAAATGGAAAGTTGATTCAAAGAACACAAAAAATCACCTTCACACGTTTTTGAACACTACAAATCAAATAAACACAATATAAACATAGAAAATACCCAGTATCGAAACAAATATAAACGCAGGTAAAATTAAAGAAGCCCTACTTATACAGCAACTAAAACCAAAATTAAACCAATATAAACAAACAACTTTATACCTATACTAATTAATAATTTAACA
This sequence comes from Carcinoscorpius rotundicauda, assembly GCA_011833715.1. Lineage (NCBI taxonomy): Eukaryota > Metazoa > Arthropoda > Merostomata > Xiphosura > Limulidae > Carcinoscorpius > Carcinoscorpius rotundicauda. Next base: position 34,960,054 of record CM022402.1, read on the forward strand.
TCCTCCAGCTGCCTGGCCTGGCCAAGCGCGTTAAGGCGTGCACTAGTAATCCGAGGGTCGCAGGTTCGCGCCCGCGTCGCGCTAAACATGCTCGCCCTCCCAGCCGTGGAGGTGTATAATGTGACGGTCAATCCCACTATTCGTTGGTAAAAGAGTAGCCCACGAGTTGGCGGTGGGTGGTGATGACTAGCTGCCTTCCCTCTAGTCTTACACTGCTAAATTAGGGACGGCTAGCACAGATAGCACTCGAGTAGCTTTATGCGAAATTCCAAAACAAACAAACATCCTCCAGCAACGCCCCCTACAATCCCGTATCCGTTTATATTCTCATCCCTAAGACGTGTCCGTAAAGTTGTAAACGGTCACATTCAAACTCTCTCGCTCTTAACCTGAAGATGACCACATAAATAATATTAGAACAAAAATGTAGCGAAGAACAAACTATGCTAGAAGTCTAACTGGCAAAAACAGTGGTGCTACGGCAGATAACAATATGAAAATATATAAAACATACAATAGACCCGTCATCGACTGTGCAGCTCCTGCACGGATAAATGTAAGCAAAAAACTACTGCAAACAAAACTACAAACAATACAAAATACACTACTCACACGCAGCTTATAAAGTACCTGGAACAACATCTTCCGAATTTATGCAGAAACACGCACATGTCGGAACAATAGCAGATAGACTCCTACATATTACAATAAATTATTTTAATAAAAATTTGAGAAAAAATGAACTAGTGAGCTAACTTGAAAGATATTGTTTACATGATGATGAAAGACCTAAGCACCTTTCTCCAGTGAATATGCATATTTTAAATAAAAATAAATAAATAAAACAATAAAAGGCCACCTATTAACTAGACTCTACATTAGTTTAGAGATTAATTACAAAGCATTGAAAGGGTTTTTTATGTAAATGTTTTCTAGTTAATATCTAAATGATGAAAATGCAAATAATCGACGGAACTACAAGAGAAATGTTTTATTTGCACCAGTGTATGTATAGATTGTGCATGGACATTGCCCTGAAAGGAGCCTGAGTAAGTGCGGATTACTCTGGCCCTCGTGTACCATATATAAACACGCTTAAGAGTTGAAAAAAAAAATCTGAAGGAAGGAGAAAGAGATTAAAGAAACCTGACCCTCCTGGGTAGATAAACATCAATACCTAAATACCCATACAGGGAGAAAGATGACCTAGGGAGGTCGTAACGTTGAGTTGTATTTACCTAGACAGAGCGGCGGTTGATTCGTCCACCGGATATTCCCTTCATTGTCCTTTGTGCATTTGCTGAAAGAGTTTCCTACTCTTCGGAAATTTGTCGCACACATGAACTTACAAGTACTACCTAAAGATGTACCGTCACTGCAGGAAATGAACCCTCGATCTGGGGCCCAAATCGGCGAACACCGTTGAGCTGGGAGGAAACAGAATAATTACAAAATTTTACCAAGAAAATCTTCGAAATAATTGTAATTAAACGATAAGTGACATATTTTAGGAAGGAAAAAAACGTATTATTTTTCACTTTAGAAATACTCTCTTAAAAATTTGTTTTGTTTAATACCCACACACAGATGGCTTAGCAGAAAGATTCACAGCTTACAAGGCTAACAATTCGGGATTTCATACCCGTTGTTTTTGTCTTTTTTAGGCTTAACCCTTACTAATCAAATTAAGATAGCGTGAGGTATTTACCACTGGATAAAAAGAAAATCAATAGAAAATGAAATGCGTAAGGATGACACAGCAGATGCTGGACCATATGATAAGATAGCTGAGACAAGCCTGGTCTGACAAAGTATTTACAAGTCTAGTATAGTACACTTTCTGTTACAAGCATAAACAGATAACGTGTTTATATGTCTAGTACTTGTCTATGAACAGATGGTGGAAAAACATCCCACTACAAGATCATATTATAATATTAACCTTACATGACCAATCCGGTGACCTTTATTGGCGTCACCTTGAAATTTTCTAGTGACACTTCCAGCCAGCAAGTGTCTAGTGCACACAAACCTGCAAGTACTCTGTATCTGGAGTTGCTAAGAGTGGACAATAACGAACTGAAAGCTCTCTAGTCTCACCTCGTCTACTAGAAAGTACATAAATGTCTTAAACTGGATACATGGAAACTGACTTGTTTACTAGGCTTACTCTCCAAGGTATTTAAGAATGTCACATGGGCCCTGTTAATATTGTTTTAAGTTAGACAAAAGAAACCAATACATATTTGTATCGTGCAAAAAGAAGTAACAAAATAAGGCACGCGCAATGGACCTGTCTACACCATGTTAATAACGGACCTGTCTACACAATGTTAATAACAAACTTGTCTACACAATGCTAATAACGGACCTGTCTATACCATGTTAATAACGGATCTGTCTATAACATGTTAATAACGGACCTGTCTACACCATGTTAATAACGGACCTGTCTACACCATGTTAATATCAGACCTGTCTACACCATGTTAATAACGGACCTGTCTACACAATTTTAATAACGGACCTGTCAACACCATGTTAATAACGGACCTGTCTACACCATGTTAATAATGGACCTATCTACACCATGTTAATAATGGACCTATCTACACCATGTCAATAATGGACTTGTCTACACCATGTTAATAAAATCACGGGAAATGAAGTAAGAAGTTAGTTATATCGTGTTAATAACATGACGAGAAACAAAGTAATGAGTTATTTTTTGTTTATTTTTGAATTTCGCGCAAAACTTCTCCAGAGCTATCTGCGCTAGCCGTCCCTAATTTAGCAGTGTAATACTAGAGATAATGCAGCTAGTCATCACCACCCACCGCCAACTATTGGCTACTCTTTTACCAACGAATAGTGGGATTACCCGTCACATTATAACGCCTCCACGGCTGAAAGGGCAAACATATTTGATGTGACGAAGATTCGACACCGCGACCCTCACATTACGAGTTAAGTGCCTTAACCATCTGGCCATGCCAAGCCAAGGAGTTATTTACATTATGTTAATGAGATTATGAGAAGCAAAGTAAGCAGTTAGTAATACTATGTTATGATGATAAGAAACAAAGTAAGCAATTAATTACGTTATGTTAAGATGATGAGAAACAAAATTAGAAGTTACGTTATGTGAAGGTGATGAGAAACTAAGTAAAGGGTTAGTTACGTTACGTAAAGAAGATGAAGAGAACAGTACAATATGGAATAAGCGCAGATAGCCCTCGTGTAGCTTTTCGTAACCGTATTACAGTGAAAACAGCTTTTAGCGTATTTGTTGTCAAAGAAGCTTGAGTAAATCGGTTGCTTCCGAAACTGACTTTATAAATACCTAATATTTTGTGCGTAATTGAAAAGAAATAGTGTTAAAGGAAACACATTAATGCGCATGCATAGAATATTGCCAGTTTGTTCGTCACCTGGCAAAACTAAACTATTTAACTTAAAACGTTTATCTTTTGGCTACCATTTGGAGAACTTAAACACTTAAGTATGTTAAAGTGGTTACATAATAATAATCGTTATGTCAGCTACTTGTTGTGGTGAACGTTGGGAAACTTCGTGAAGTTGAAGTGATTTAGAACAATGAAATCAGAAGAATAAGTAGCCACCATACCTCTACACTCTGGTGGTAGATGATTCCACTGGATGCTCCTGTGGTCACAGAAGAGCACTGAACATCCCACTAACTGGTAGTTCCTTTCACAAGAAAACTTGCAGGAACTCCATGGAGGTAGTAAACCGTGAGAACACATAATGTATCCATGGTTCGGGGCTCTTAAAGAGGTACACCGCCGAGCTAAAATATTCGTTGATTTCTTAATTTCCCGGATAGTCACCATTTTTTACTTGAAGTTAAAGTGTTTTCAATAGGAATGGTGAATTTAAAACACACACACATATATTACGCATAATATTATGCATTTTGATTAAACAAAACTTTTTTTCAATAATATTCATTTTTAAATGAAGAGCTCAGTGCATATAAGTAAGTTATTATAACACACGTATAAGAAGCATAAGAACAGATAACAATACTTGTTTTTATATTGTGCTAATTTGATTGACATTATCCTTCCAGAACGAAGTATGGCGTTATGGAGAGCCCTTTACACTCACTAGACTTACAGTACCATCAGTAATTTGCTACGTCCCATCAAGTGACTTCATTTATATTTCAGATCACGTAATTTGCCATAAAATGGTAAATTTCAACGAGATTGACTTGAGTGATTTATTTTATGACCACAATTTTGTTGTGCCACAGCTGAGTATTATACGTCTATATTACACACCACATCTATTTATCCATTAATTTGTGCAAAGTGCAATAAATTACTGATCCAAAATGATGAGCTTATGCTCTGAGCAAATATTAAAAGTAAGAAACTTATTCTAATTTGTTACCTCTACACACAGGCGGCTGACCAGTCCACTGAACTCCATGCTGGTTACCCTCACAAGTAACTTCATAATTTCCGATGAGCTGGTAACCTCTCCGACAAGCAAACTTACAAACACTCCCCCACCTTGCGCCATTGGTACACATCATATGTCCATTACTGGGGGCCTTTAGAGAGATACATTCCCGCACTAAACACAGTCAGAGTTACGGTCATCTTAAATGGACACAAACTTTTGAAATGATAAAATTATAATATATTTACATATAAAAACCTATGACAGTTCTATCTCGAATAAAGTTTGGTTTGTAACATATTTCAAAACCTTGGTAAGGCTTGCTGATTAGAGCGCTCGACTCGCAACTTGTGGTTCGCGAGATTCAAACCCACTGCTGAACATGTTAGTATTTTAAGCTGTAGAAGCGCTTAATGTTACACTCAATCTTAATCTTGGTTTGTAAGAGTAGCCAAATAGTTTATGGTAGATGATGCTGGCCTGTCCTCTGGCGGAAATTAAGGAAGATGGAAGACAGCCTCAGTAGCAATACATTAAAAGGGCACAACAACAAAACAGAAAAACAACCATTAAAGTCTTGAGGTTTTGTTAGCCCTCAGAGATAACGGATTCCAAACGTCACATTTAAGTTATAAATTGTCGTGTTTGTTTTAGCCGTTCAGAATAAGAATAATTATATTGATAGAACCAAGTCATTATGTTAACAATGACTGTTAATAATTAAAGTTATGTTGATTTAGTTGATGATAGAAACGAGTCAATATGCTGGAATTCGCTATTACAAAAAGTTATCATGTTGATTTAGCTATTAATAAAACCGAGTCATAATACTGATTTTGAGTCTTAATGGAACTAAGTCATGTTGGTTTCCACTGTTCATAGAACCAAGTTTCTGTAATATTTTTTCACTATTAACAGAACCAAATAGTGGTGTTGATTTTGGTTGTTATTGGAACAAAATAACTGTATTCGTTTTGGTTCTTAATTGAAGTCATTGTGTTTGTTTTGAATTTGAGTAGAACCAGGTCATTGTATTTGTTTTGGATTTGATTATTACCAAGTTACTTTGATGTTTTAGATCTGATAAGTACCAAGTCATTGTGTTTGTTTAAGACCTGATTAGAACGAGGTCATTGTGTTTGTTTCCCAAAGTAACACAAGTATATATCACATTGTTATGGAAAATCACACTTAAATGAAGTTTTATTGACCCACCTTTCACTTTTAGCCGAAACTGGCAGGTTTGAAATTTGACTCCAAACATTTGAATATGAAGTTGTATAAAATATTCACCTTCGGTGACCTCGGTTCCTGGTTTAGGACCCAAAGTTACAACAATGTTTGCTGACGTAGGGGAACTTGTGAACCTACAGACGAAGATATGACAACCAATACGAGTTCCATCTTTTGCAAGGAAAATAATATTAGTTACAAAAAAGAAAAAGAACCACTAAAAGACATACAAAAAAATCCGAAATATTGTTCGGAATCATGGAGTTTTGTCAAAAACATTTACTTTGCGAAAAAAACAGTCTAGCATCTTTTTTACTTGTAACGACATTTACCTAAATAACTCATAATTAAACTTTCCATTACGCCTTAATAATATTTACCTAAATAATTTACTGTCAAATATTTTATTACCCTTAACGATATTTATTTAAATATCTTACAATCTAACATTTTGTCACCTTTAACGGTATTTACCTAAATTACTTAAAACAGAACATTCCATTACACTGAACATCTTTACGTAAAAGATATACTCTCATTTTGTGTTGAAATAATTTTTTGTGTTCAATAATAATTTGTCAAATACAATTGTACGCTGTATGGTGATTTTAAATTTCATCTATTTCAGAAGTGTGTTTAACATAATCCTGTGTTGTTGTTTTTCTAAACAGTTTCATACGTTCTTTGGAAAGTAAAATTCATGATAAAGTTTAGTTCCGCAAAATTTAGTTTACTTTCTATTTGCTTTAACTTAATTACTTTTAGATATTTTAAGCTTTAGCTCTCATTTCTTTAATTTTATGATATTTCGACTTCACTACAGTAGCTAAATGGCACGTCTGCGTATTTATAACGCTAAATATCAGGTTTTGATACCTGTATCTGGTCATACTGGATACATTCCAGTCTGTAGTTCTGTGCTTAAATGCAAACAATTTCATTTTTTGTCCGTAACTGTTTAATACAACAACTTGCAAAAATCCCGTTCGCTTTTTTTGATGAAGATGTTGCACATTAGAAATTTTCTATTTTTATTTCCACTTTTTTAAAGATTTATAAACTACGTCAAAGTAATATACTTTCTTACTTCTTCAGTTGTCACACGAATAGAAGGCATGTTTTTGCCTTTAATTGAATAACACATTCTGGAGACTTATTCTATTAATTTTTGAGTTACTATTTAATAAAAAAAACACAAAAACTGGATCTGTGGATAGAGGATTTATAGTATTAAATTTCGGAGTTCAATTCCCACAGTGGGCACTGTCCAGATAGACAACCCGTTGTGCTGCTTTGCGCTCAACAATAAATGTAAAAAGTAACCAACACTTTGGAAAATCGTGTTAAATTTCGGATTTCTTATGATAAGTTCGGATGAATTAAAAACAGAATTGAGAGATAACTTAATAATGGTTATAAAATAATTAATAAAAGTGAAACATTGATAACATACAAATTTACATTAATCAAAGTAAAATATTATTAACACAGAAGTTTTCATTGAATAAAATTAAACGTTACTAGCATACAAATTTTCATGAATTATAATAAAGATAGTTAATATACAAGTTATCATTAATTAAAAAAGAATATCCTTAATCTACAGTTTTTATAAGTTAAAATGAGAAATTGTTAATATACAACTTTCATTAATTAAAACACAAACATGTGTCTATGCGTGTTTGGGAAGCTTAAGAGAAGGGAAGTATGCATGACTTCACCTTATGCGTAAAAGTGTTGACGGTACTATGCATTGCAAAGGGAAAGGTAACTGATTTAAAGAATGAACCTGTTATCCATCAAATAAATCAACTGGTTTGTCCTTTCCAAATAAAACCATTCAGCTAAAATTGTTGTTTGTAGTAGAGGTATTTGGTGGACATTAAGCGTTGTGGAATACATTTAGCCTCGCAGTCATTGAGACGCCACACACGGCCATTGGATTATTTCTAAACAATTTGTATCTAACCTACGTGAGGAGACTAGACAGGCCACTTAAATATTTTAATTACTTTAAGTATACAGTACCGTCTTTGGATTTTATAAGCTTTGTGCATTCAAATACAAAATGCTACAAACAAAAAATGTTTCGCAAAGCACGTTTTTAAATCCTCAGATTTTAATATAAAATATTTCATTGCTTAAAACAAACCATCTTTATTACATGAATTTTTACCAATGAAGACAAAACAAGTGTACCAGACACATTTTATGCATTAAACCTATTCTTATTTGAAGTTGTTAATGTGGTGATTCGATTATATAAGTATTTTATTTAAGTTAGTTTGTTTTGTATTTAGCACAAAGCTACACAATGGGCTATCTGTGCTCTGCCCACCACGGGTATCGAAACCTGGTTTTTAGCGTTGTAAGTCCGCAGACATACCGCTGAGCCACTGGGGGGGCATTTAAGTTAGATCAAACTGTCTGTAAATCAGAATAACACTTAAACTTACATCCTTTGAGTTAAAATGCTGATATTTTCACTGAGTTATTAAAATTGATCAATACTTTTAATAATTCTGAATAAATGTCAAATAAAATTCACATAATTTATTTCTCTTACCTAGAACAGGGTCTAAGGGAGGGCAAGGAAGCCAGGGCACAATGACGTCCACGGTCCACTGTTATCAGGTGATCAGATGGACATCGAAAACAAGGGTTCCATGACTGATTTGCTTGTAGAAATATGATAAAAAATTAAATATTCCTTATAAAGGTTCACAGTCAAACTTTCAACCCTAGGGCTACATGTGACATACAACTTACCTACTGACTGACAACAAACAATAGAGACACCTTCACAATAACACAAGATCATTCCAGCTACTAACAGTAAATACACAGACGCTAAACAGATAGGCCAATAGGAACATGTTCCTCCTCTCACCTTTTCTTATCTATGTACGTCTATGTTAGTCAGTCCGTATGCGTATGAGTGATAGATTAGACAGAAATTCAATATTTCTTTTGGCTAATTGTATATAATGGTAATCTTATGTTTATAAAAGTGTAAAATAATACTGTTAACGTACAAAGGTGAAACCACGACGTTTATAACACTTACTTAGTTAGATTAATGGCTTGATAGAGATAAAGAGAATAATTTGTTTTCTCAAAAGTTATTCTAAACTCATTGAATACGCATGTGTGGACTTTAATGAAAAGAAAATACAAATATTCAGCATTTGGGATAGAAATGTGGTAACCCTTGAGGTAGGATAAGTAAATTATTCACTGATACTATTGTGAGAAAAGTAGTTCGTCTCGCTGTTTGTATTCTAAAAAAAATTAATTAGTCTAAGTGGACTTTTGACAACAAGAAGAGAACTGTATAGTGTTTAAGATACAACTGTGATCTCCATAGTGTAAAAAGCTTTTGTACATATGTTTAACTTTATTTGAATACATTATTTTAAAACATGTGAAGTACGTGCTGGCCGTTTATTTTTGAAATTATCTCCAACAAGTCACAGACACCTACTGTAGAAAATCCTTAGCCCGTATAAATACATGTACCTAAAATGTTTACAAATGTTTTCCTGTAGTAGATTGAATTCATCACCAAAAATATAAATTTCCACAAAAAGGAAGAAAGATGTCTTATTCGTTCTTGGCTTTGCCAGATATTTCAGGTTTAAATCGGTTGTGAAAAGTCCTTGTATTGTACTTCAACCTTTCCTTGATTATGGTTGCTAATAAGGGAGAATGTTCCCCCCTTCAAGTTGGCTTGACAGTTTGGCTCAGTAGAAAATAGTGAATCCAACAGTATAGTAAACAACAATAAAATTGTTTTAAACAATTTGTGAGTTCAATTAACAGCAGTAATGTTGATTAGTCTTATAACAGTTCTACGATCACAAGACAATTCAGAAATCATATACATAACATTCTATTTCTGGTTTAATTGCCTACTGTTTCTACTTGATCTCATTTTTATAAAAGTACATAATAACTACTTCTCAATAAGAAATATGAGTAGTTATACAAACGAATTTTATCATTATTTGAACAATAAAAAGTCACAAATAGATGTAGATAGTAAAAGGAAATAGACAAACAAACAGAATGATAGTTAGATACATAGAGAGCTGGGTTAGCAAGTTCACTTTAGTTCAAACGTTTGTCCACTGAACAACAGTCCTTATTTCAGAAATAAATAATATCGTAATAACTTATTCGTGACATGATTCTCACAGTATGATACCCATGGTTACAACATTTCACTAGCTTAACCTGAAACCATCAGAAATATAAAACTACGGTAAGTAAACTTATAATCTTACCAAAACAAATAAACAAATTAGGGGATGGATAAGTTGGTATTTACTAATTCAAGTTTAACAAGGCCCATAGAAAATAAAGAAATATGTTGAAAACGGTCAAACGTTTAATACAGTTTTTTCTACACAGAAGATATATTGATTATAAAATTAACTGACAATTAGACGAAATAATATATATTTCTAAAGTAAACTGTAGAAGATTCGTTCATCAAAAGTTTCCGAAATTTCCAACAGACTGTTTTAGGATGAGTCTGAAGGAAGTTGCGGCGGGTATAATATTATTTTTGAAACATTCGTACCAATTTTGTTGAGTATGTAAGGATATTCTTTTCTTAGCCCATCTGAATACATGTGAACTCTTCTCCTTCTGTTAAGTATAGCAAAATGTCGGTGGAGTAGAGTTGTCATTGGAGTAGAAGTGATCACCACATTGGTTCTCCGCTCCTGATAAGAAGGTGGGTTTCCAAAAGGAGCCGTGAATGTAAATATTTTAGAAACAGGAGTTACAGAGGTTACAGGTTTCGTTAATGTAATCTCAGTAACATTGATCCTTGATGACTCTGAATAAGGTCTATAATGATCGTGGTAATTTTTATACGGAAGTGAGATTGCAGTCTTGGCGTAGTTACGTCGTCTTTGGTTTCTACCTCCGGAGTGACTATTTCGTAATAACGGTGTGATGGTATATCGTCGGTTCCCATGACGACGGAGCATTGATAGATAGTTTTGCCTTCCTAAAATGACAAAAAAAAATCTTAAACTCATTAAACTCTAAAATAATGTTAACAATATAAAATATATTGACTCACGATTTTATCATGACTACAAAATACCAGTCAATACCGATACAGAAGTAATGAAAAAAAATGTAAAATCTAGAAGTTCAAAACCGCGGACTGATAAGAAGAAACATAACATGGTTAGTTTTATCAATGTCAAGACAAAGCAAACATTGTTCCTCCATGTGACAATTTAATTGAGGCTTATTTGTCTTATGAGCTTTTAGTAAAAAATAAGTAAAGATTTTTTCCCACTTGTTACACTTTTTTTTCTTACAAAGACCTTTAGTTACTGTATCAAAGTGTCCAATCTTATAACTTTTGAGCATAAAGCATTTCCTCAGTGTTTTTAACACTAACAAACTTAATTCATTAGTTTTTAATAAACGAGTGTTCAATATTTAGATAATAATACAATATCATAACAATAGCACGTGTGTTTCTGGATGTTTGTGTGATTCCCTAGCTGTTTTATTATGTTTATGTGTTAATTTCTGGCCCCCCAGTGGCACAGTGGTATGTCTGCGGACTTACACACTAAAAACCGGGTTTCAATACTCGTGGTGGGCAGAGCACAGATAGCCCATTGAGTAGCTTTGTGCTTAATTCTAAACAAACAAACAAACAAACAAAAGTGTTAATTTCTATGATGTGACGTCCTCTAGTAGCAAGTTTCGCAACTAAAATAACTTTTATTGAACAAACAGTTTATAAAATTAAAACTGCGATTATTTGAGTCGCAGGTTCGCGCCCAAGTCGCGCCAAACATGCTCGCCCTCCCAGCCGTGGGGGCGTTGGTAAAAGAGTAGCCCAAGAGTTGGCGGTGGGTGGGGATGACTAGCTGCCTTCCCTCTAGTCTTACACTGCTAAAATAGGGATGGCTAGCACAGATAGCCCTCGAGTAGCTTTGTGCGAAATTCTAAAACAAACAAAAAATGTTTCTAATATTGTGAAATGTGAACTACTCACCCTCACGTGGACTCAATTTCTCACGTGATATTCTGGATACTTTATTGTAATTGGTTGTGAGATCAGGCACTCTCTGACGTCGTCTTCTTCTTTCAATAAGTAGACGATTTGTTAGATGGTGACCTCCCTGGTAGTGAGGATTATACCCTGAGCCACTGATTCCCCGAGAATCTGTTAACCGATGCCGTTGAAGAATAAATGGGATACGTCTGTAGATTTGAAACAAAAGTTGAAAGCAAGATTAGTTGAAGACTGTAGATAACAGCAAGAGGGACTGAAGTAACACAATTCTTTATCATTAATTAATTTGGAGGTAACATTGACTTCTTTTAGTAACTGATTTTGAAAGAACAATACTTTCTATTGGTAAGTTATTTAAATTCATACAGATTTCTATCGGTATATGATTTTAAAGAAAACACATATATATAAATAATGAACTTGAAATATGAACTAATATCGAACGGCTAACCATCAGAAGTGTTAAAAGTACGTTACAAGACGCGCGTGTATTTTTACTCATTACTCTTGTAATACTGCACCTTCTAACTCTAGAAGTTTTAAAAAGAATCGCGTACGTTGGATGCTTCTCGTTAGTGGGCAGCAACACAATTGTTTCGTTACTTTAAAATAGTTGTAAGTGTTAACGAACTTCTGCCATTTTCTTAATACTTTTAAAATTTTTACTCTCGTTCAGAGGTTCAGAACTATTCGAAACATTTAAAAAGATAAAGACGTTCAACCAAAAACTATATTATAATCACAGAGACGAAGAAAAATATAAAGAAAGAAAAAATAAAGGAACAGACCACTTCATCGCAAGATTTATAAATATAACATACATTCAGAAACAAAACCAATCTACGTCGTTATAAGAATAGTGATGTTCATCCAAAGCAAAGTCTAGGTCAGCTTTTTGTGCTGCTTAAAATCACTACACATCGATGTTAAAATAAAACAATTAGTAGTTAAACAGTGTCAATTTGTCGTGTAACAACATATCTATATTTTTAAAAACTAATAATTAAACAGAATCACTTTGTTGTGAGGACTATAACAACAACACATTTATATTTTAAAAATCTAGTAGTTAAACAGTATCAGTTTGTTGTGAGGGCCAAAACAACAACGCACCTGTATTTAAAAACTAGCCGTTAAACTGTGTCTGTTTGTTGTGTAACGACAATACATCTATAAAGAAATGAAAACTGAACAAGGCCTAATGAAGGTCCCCAGCTAGTACAGCAGTAAATCTACAAATTTACAGAGCTAAAAATCAGAAGTTCGATTTCCCTCGGTGGACGCAGCAGATAGCCTTATGTGGCTTTACTATAAGAAAAACCCACACAACCACCCACACCCATGCCTAATTAAGATCTGATTGTATTTCCAAAAGGAGGATAAAGTGTGAAAACTTACTGAAATGAATTAAAATTTTCTAATTGTACCCTCTTATAGCTGAATCTCTTAGGAAGACATTTAAAACCATACCTATGGTATCGTTTGTGGACTGACGGCCTGGCTGGTTGGTTGTAATGATTTTCTTTTGTTCCCATGGCAACGACAATGATTACTAAAATAAAATAAAAAATCATGATTAGTGTATGTGGTATCATGATATCCCTCGCTATCCATAACAAAACGTAAATTGTTTATGTCTTTTATTAAAGTGTAATTATGCTTCATAGAGACGAGCTAGTTTATAAATGCTTATGTTCAGTTGCGATCATCCACACTTAACTTTCCATGTCATGGAGAGTAAGTCATATCAGTTCCAGTATATCATCAGTAATTCATCTTCCATGTTATAGAGGTTAAGTCATGCTAGTTCCACAATATCTTCAAGACCTATAGCTACTTATTACACCTAATCTTCAACTTCATGGCGAGTAAGCCAAGTGTACGTTAAGAGCCAAGGAAATCAATATATTATATTGAAACTTCGTATGTTTCTTTCACCCCATATAATTTGACTGAGCGAAAAATCAATTCATTTCAACGTTTCATCACCTAGCGATCATTATTTATAACTTCAAGTTTCATGCTGTTCAGAAAATTGTGTGTTTGAGTTATTTAATTTAAGCTAAAACAATAAAAGCAATATAACACGAGTTTTCGAAAGGTAGACCTTTCTACTTCTGGGGTAAACTAGGAATGAAGAAAAGCCCACCTTTCGAAAGCGGTCGGGTTCTTATTATTTTATATTAACACTTTTTGAATCATTGTGCTTCAATGACATCATTAAATTAAAATAGAAATTTCTGTTTCTGTTCAAGTTGAAAACTATAAGCTTTGTGTAAATAAGTTACAAACAATGAAGCAAGCTTTCCTTATAAGAAACAAATAAACAAACTAGATTTAGTTCCAAAAAAACGAGCAAGCTAAGAGCTAGCGTCTTAACAAACAAATAAATAAACTAGGCTTAGCTTCAAAACAAACAAATAAACTAAGAGATAGCATCACAACAAATTAGTCTTAGCTGCGACCTAGTGTCAAAACAAATAAATAAGCGAAGAACAAGCTTCAAAACAAACAAGCTAGGAGCTAGCGTTAACGTTAATAATGCAGCCCTTATTCGGTAACACGATACTGTGAAACTGTCGTGATTTATAAAAAATGTTATTAATTTAAAATGAACTTCCTTGAAAGCATTTAAACTATATTTTCAAGTGTCCAAGGGTGAGATAACATGACCTACAAAACTCTTACACATCGAATACCTCTTACAGATCGTAATGAGTAAACATGTATTTATGCAAGTTAAAACTGGGAAATATAATCTGTTTAAGGTTGGGAGATATAGTCTTTAACCCTGGAATATATAATCCAATCTACTTAAAGTTGAAAGATATAACTTGTTTAAAGATGGTGGTGTAAACTGTTTAACGTTGTGAGATATAATCTGTTAAAAATGGAAGATATATATTTAAAACTGGTTAACATTGAAGATGGGAGATATAATCTGTTTAAAGCTTGGGTTATAAACTGTTTAAAACTGGAAGATATATTTTCATTATAGATGGAAAATATAATATATTTAAAGTTTGGCGATACGATTTGTTTAAATCGGGAAGGTCTAATTTATTTATATGTGAAAGATGCAATGTGTTTAAAGCTGGGGTTATAAAATGCTAAAAGTTGGAAGTTGTAATTTATTTAAAGTTTTAAGATATAATCTTTTTTAAAATCAGGAAATACGAAGTGTTTAAAACTGGATAACACAATCTATCCCAATTTGTGTGTATGTATGTGCGTGTTTTTCTTATAGCAAAACCACATCCGGGTATCTGCTGAGCCCACAGCGGGGAAGCGAACCGCTGATTTTAGCGTCGTAAATCCGTAGACTTACCGCTATACTAACGGGAAGCCTCAACATGTAACATATATTTTGTTTTAAGAAGGAAGACATAATTTCGACGCTTACGTATTAAGGGGCAGTAAGAACATTAAACTTTGTGTTATCTTTTGTGCCCGTAGTTTTAGAGTGTTATTTGACATATGCTTTTCTAACCTACATAAATAATGGTACGTCCGTGTGATTTAATTAACTATGATAAATATGTTAAATATTTTGGGTTATGTTTTTGTGCCAAAATTAATGACTATCATAGACAGAGCTCAGACTAGTAAATGATACATACTTATATCCATAAAAAATAATTTCATTAGTTTGAGCGAAATGTTATTTGACTAGTTCGTTATATCTAATCATCCTAATACGATATTTACGTCGAGGGATCGTATTCCGAAGAAAGAAAGAAGTCCACGAAAATAAGTGACAATCATACGAAGCGTGGAGAATGATCGCGTGATCCGAGGTTCTAATTTATGAAAGAAGATTGCCACCTAGTGGCCATCAGTGTTACGACTTGCGTAATCAAAATTTGTATCTAGTTAGTTCCAAATCTATCCCTCCAACTTGTCCAAATTGTTCACAACGTAGAGAAAAAAATATATTACTTCAGATAAGTCAATAAAAGGAAAAGATTTAACTTGTAAATAAAATTAAAACTAATTTTCATCTTACCTTGTAAAATCATGTTTCCATTTAATAAAACTTCTTATCTGATAAAGTCACATTTCTCCATCTGAATAAACGTTTTATCTGACAAAATCACACTTCTCCACGTTACAATGATTTTACTCCTGTTACTTTACTAAACGAGAAAGTTTTGAGAATCAACTGTAAACTGATGAAATAAAGTTGTACACAAACATTTATCTCAAGATTCAACTGTAAACAATGTTCTACACAAACATTTATCTCAAGATTCAACTGTAAACAATGTTCTACACAAACATTTACCTCAAGATTCAACTGTAAACAAAGTTCTACACAAACATTTACCTCAAGATTCAACTGTAAACAAAGTTTTACACGAATATTTATCTCAAGATTCAACTGTAAATAAAGTTGTAAGCGAGCATTTTATCTTCAGTGTAAAGACAACACTAATGTGAAAACAACTTGCATGTGTCATGCATGGATAATAAGTGTAATAGCGCAAAAAATTTATTGTAAAAAGTTTGTATGTTATGAAGACAAACAAATAAGTAAGACACGGATCATCAAGTGCAATGAAAATTACGTTATTAAGAAACTGATAGACAAAGATGAGTTTTATAAAATTAATCCAACCATTGAGAGTGTCGTCTTCTTTGTGTGTCAGATCCTGAAGAACGAAATATGGGGGTTGAAATTGAGAATTGGACTGAATGTCAAACATTTTTACTTCTTTGATTTTGTTAATGCAATTAGTGATTAAACTAACAAGTTAAAAACTGACTTGTGGATGTCAGAATCAAATAATAAACATTATGTTAGACATGTTGAAATTAAGTTTAAACTAAACTCAGATTTTTTCTAAACACTGTTTACCCCTGAGTATCGAAAATAAAAGGAAAACCGTGACAACTCAAGACTGAAAGACATGTCTACTGATCAGAGAAGAAGTGTTGTTTACTGCTTGTTTCAGACTAATTGGAATCTGTTCTGGAGACGGTAGCATCTGTTTTTACTCAGTTTTTATTAATTTATAAACATGCCTACAACTTTGTGGATTTCTACATACGGTTATTATTGATTTCGTGTAAAATGAAGTAAGATCAGCTCTATCAATATTAATTTGTGTGTATTCTACCCATTCCCTTCATTGGTTGATAAATGAAATGAAATACGAAAATTGTTTAATAATGTATTTAAATTCAAATAAAAATATAATAATGGCTAATAATACATAACTTTAAATGCAGTCCTAATTAATTTGTTATTAAATCCAAATTCAAAGTTAAATAATTATCTTATTCCAATATTATTTTTGTTTTTCGTTTATTATCACAACTGCTAATTATTCGTGGAGTTTTTCTGGCAAATTCCGAAACACGCAGATAGCTGATTCGTGATTAAATATAGGGCTGTTACAATTATAAGTATCAGCACACTTCGTATCACTAATATTTGAATATATAAATAAACTGCTAACTTCATTCTATCAGATATATTTAATACTCGTTATATTATTGAAATAAAAATGTCTTTATTAATTGGTAACTGCTCTTATTACAAGAAAAAATCGTTTCAAACATCAAAGTTTTGATATTCCTCCAAAATATGCAGTAAACACATGTGCATGAAGGTCTGTCATGAAAAGCCACATGTAAGTACATTAAAATAATTTGTTTTAAACTATCATTTTGATTACACATTTGGTTAACAGATAGTGCATTTTTAGCTCAGTAAATTAACTGTATTTTATTTTTCTAAAATCAAATCCATTTTTAGAACTCATTAAGATTTCTCATATGCTACAAACTTAAGTCTTAATTAAACTAAAACTTTTCTTACTTTAATGAGTAGTTTCAATGAGTAATTGAAACCTCAAAATTTAAACTAATTTGTTAAACATTTTTAATTTGGATATTAGATAGAAATATAAAAAAATACACATATTCCATAAATTTTTGGTGTCTTAATGCCACAAGTAGGTAGGTGCCAAAACTCAATCTAAACTTCGTGTACAGAGTAACTTCTCTATACGATTGTTGTAGGCCTACTGTTCTCAGCTTGGCATCTTATAAAACTACATTATTGTGAAGCTGTGACATTTTCTCAAGTCATATCACTTGCAGTACTACACCGTGAAGTTTCGTGATTTCTCGTCCATGGACCTTTTTCGGGGTTAACTTGAATAAACCGGACTCTTGTACCAGTCTTGTGAGTACAATGACACAACAAGAAACTGTCTAACATGCACGTACTATTTACAGGTCTACAACATATTATTACAACATATTCTTGTGTTTCTATGTTAAAGAAAGCCATTAGGGAACGCTAGTTATAAATAGGGCTTCTTTAAGGAGCTCCTTATATATATGCTTCAGAAGAGTAAACCCAAACTGTGTCGATCTCAACTTATGTGTGTACAATGAAGTAAAGCGATATGGAACAGTTATAGGGATCCGAGTAAATTTTCATTACTGTTACTTACGTTCTGACAAACCAGCTTTCTAATATTTATGCTATATCTCAATGTACGTAGTTAACTTCAACAAACCACTATTACACATTACTGTATCTACTAGAGAAAAGTTAGGACTGCTGTTCTTTTCGTTGTTATCAGATTTGCTCCAAATTGTTCCCATGACTTTTTTGACTTTCTTTATTTTTATGTCGTTTTATTTCCTTGCTATTCTATAGTTCACATACCTTTCTTCAGTTTTATTTTTCAGCTATGCTTGTAAGACATTTTTAGTTTCTTTTACTTTTTCCTTAATTTCTTCAGTCTACCAAGATGAGACATTTTGCCTTGTTTTTCCTTCACTTTCGTTCTACATATTTCATAACTATATTTTGAACCTATTCCATTCCTGTTATTTCAGGAAAAGTATGGTATTCTTCTTCAGTGTTTTGTTGAAGTTGATCTTGGCACTTATGGAACTTGTTTAAGGACCACACTCTTATGTTACAAGTAAGAGCTGTAGCTTGAGGACCACACTCTTATCTTACAAGTGAGAGTCGTAGCTTAAAAACCACACTAATATTACAAGTGTGAGCCGTAGCTTAAGGACCACACTCTTATCTTACAAGTGAGAGCCGTAGCTTAAGAACCACACTAATATTACAAGTGGGAGTCGTAGCTTAAGGACCACACTATTATCTTACAAGTGAGAGCTGTAGCTTAAGGACCACACTCTTATGTTACAAGTAAGAGATGTAGCTTGAGGTCCACGCTCTTATTTTACACTTGAGAGCCGTAGCTTAAGAACCATACTCTTATTATACAAGTAAGAGCCGTAACTTAAGAACCACACTCTTATCTTACATTTGAGAGTCGTAGCTTAAGAACCACACTCTTATTTTACACTTGAGATTCGTAGCTTAAGAACCATACTCTTATCATACAAGTAAGAGCCGTAACTTAAGAACCACACTCTTATCTTACATTTGAGAGTCGTAGCTTAAGAACCACACTCTTATTTTGCACTTGAGATTCGTAGCTTAAGAACCACACTCTTATTTTACACTTGAGATTCGTAGCTTAAGAACCATACTCTTATCATATAAGTAAGAGCCGTAACTTAAGAACCACACTCTTATCTTACAAGTGAGACTCGTAGCTTAAGGACCACACTCGGCCTGCTTTGATTAATCGTAAAGGCATTGTGTTACACCAGGATAATACGAGGCCCCATAGAGCAAGGATCACATCTACAAAGATTGAAGAGCCAGACTGGGATAAAATTCCACATCCTCCTTATTCTCCAGATCTTGCTCCATCTGATTATCATTTATTCCAAAGTTTTCAGAACTATCTTGATGGAAAAGAACTTGGAACATAAAGATGTCAGAACTATCCTCTTTACATTCTATTACTCCAAACTCAAATAATTTTATAGAAGTGACATTCAGAAGTTTGTGAATCGTTGGCAGGAAGTAATTAATAATAATGGAAAGTACATTATTGATTAAATAACATTAAAAGCGTTTGACGTCCCTTCTCTTTTTCTGAACAGAAAATAGGACATTACTTAAGGGATGACCTGATAATATACGTTTAATGTAACATCAAAAACCGTCTCTGGATCAATGTAAGTTTAATATAATATCAAAAAATGTCTCAGGACAATAAATGCTCAACAGCCTAGCTTGACAAAACATTTGTTTTACATGTTTTTATCTCATATTTAATTATTAAGTGATAATTAATTTTATCACATTTATGTTATAGAAATTTCACCTATAAACGTGAAAGACTAAGCTATATGATTATAACTGAAAACAACTGAAAGACAAACTATCCGGTGTTTACGTTGCGATCATCAAATAATAACTTTTCATTTGATCGTTGACACCTATATACTGATATAAAACATTATTAACATACCCGAGTGATCAATACAAATACATTGTTCCCCGCTTTTATCTTATCAGTGGAGAAAGGCTGTTTCCAACTCTTTACAAAAGAAATAAGTTTATACTTATTGATACAGTTACATTGTTTTTAACTTTCTACAACTATTATTTTATTTTTATCTTGCCAATAATTACACGTTGCTGCGTAGCTTCGTCCAACTATTACTCTAAAGTCTAAAGTAAAGAAAATGTTTTTTCAAAATAGGAAGTAAATTTAGGAATAGCTAATATCAATCCCTCGAAAACAGTGGAAACAAAACAGTTGCCTCATCCCTACCTAGTAATACAGACACGCAGTGTGGTAGAATGTTAACAGATAAAAATAGGATAAATTAAACTAAGTTGTGATTAAGAGTTATATATATCACTATATCTCAATTCTTGGTCTTGTTATTATATACGGATGATACAAATCCAATCCCTACTGTCTTGCTTCTGAAGTATTGATATAAGCCATTCCTACAATTACTTCCTATTTTGTAAAGTTATTACTTTGCGTGTTATAATGCAGTGTTTCTATAGACATAGGAAGGTTGTGGTTATAACCACGTTCTAAATACAATGAGGTTCCAACTGTAATATTTATTGTTTATCTATTATTGGCTAGTAATTCCTGTTTCAACCTGTTTTTAAAGGAACGTGGTGAAATGTTCGTTAGAAAGCTAACTCCAAGGGAGCGATGATAACAAGTTTACATTAGAATTATTAGTTTTTAAACTTGCTACTAGTTGTTAACAATTCTTATAAAAGTTGATACCCCGTTTGAAATCTATGTCACCTGAGTGAAATTGGTTGACACCATTGTTTTGGTTTTTGAGTTATCGCGTGATAAAAACTAAGCAGAAGAACAAGAAATTAATACTTTTTGCTACGATATTTACCGACATTTCTAGAACTTATGACTCAGTCATTTTATAGATATTGTTATAAAAGAAAACACTGTACAGTGTTGTTAAGTTCTGATGATTTATAGAGGAGATATCTAAAATACCCATTTCGATGAATAATACTAGCCATCTCTACATATGCAGTGCCACTGTCTGTCATACATATCTTACCAATAATAACGCATTGTTTCTAGCTTTGTTTAATCAGTATTATATTTTTATTTTACCATTATAGATTCATTTTTCAAACTTAGTTTAACTGATTATTCTACAATTTTCTAATTCATGAAGACACATTATCTGAATGAAAAAATTCATCCCAAATCCCAAGTTTACTTCTCATATAAACGTAAACGTTCATCCTGAGTCCGATCAGGATAAATAAGAACCTCTAGTACAAGTTAAACTGAAGAGAACATCTAGAAAGTAAGAACCACTACTGTAGTTATAAGTGAAATATATTATCTGCAAATTCTGAGATTTTTGTTTATCAACGTACTCACCTATGAGGAAAAGCAAGACCTTAGCTGGATGACTGAGCTGTGTGGAACTTTTCATGTCACTAATCATTCCAGTCTTCACTTTTCTAGAGTATATTTTAAAATTGTACAAATAGACTGAAATAATCATAATGCGACTCTAATACTCCTAAATTTATTGGTTTATTGGAGATATTTTAATTATATTTTCATGCAGTTTTCGTATTCTTTCCTAAAAGTTTTACGTTACTATTTGATAACATTGGTCGGATTGTGTAACAAACTAAAGAAATTTATAAGAAGAATTGTGCTTCGTTCCGTGAAGGGATATTTTCTATCAATTATCTGTTGACATCTAACCACAACTAAAGCGTCACCTGTTGGAAACTACTGAAATTACAGTACTAGGACAGATTATACCATCAACGCTAAGCTTGAAATATGGGTTGTTGTTGTTGTTGTTTTGAATTAAGCACAAAGCTACACAATGGGCTATTTGTGCTCAACCCACCACGGGTGAAATATGGGAGAAAAATCAGACTAATAAACAGAGTTATGGTGTAATTTTATGAAACGACTATTAACAAGTTACATAACATACACAAAGTAACAGTAAGCACAAAATAAGTAACCAGTTACACAAAAAATAACTAAGTGACGATTTACACACAACAAAGATTTTCGTAGTAATGTAACACTAAGTAATGGTTAATATACGACAAAAACGTTTTAAATAATAGTTAACGTATTAAAGAACACACTCTAAGTGACGATTAACACAGGAAACAGGTGTTTACTAAACACAATAGATAAACACGCATCAAATGGCACATAAAATCACTTAGCGACGAACAGTAGAAAACATGTACTAATGTTAATGTAGGTTTATAACATTTGCGTTAACACTAACCCAGAATGTGATTGTAGTAGCGTGTTAATTGTCGGGTATGTGGTAACGTTTAAATATCATGTATGTGGTAAACAGTAACCGATATGGTTTTTGTTGATATTGCTTTAAATTTGTCATTCTCTCACTACAGACTGCAATATCCTCTGTGAATAAAAATCAAACAAACTAGTCATTTGAAGTAGTTAATATTGTAAAAAGTATTTGAGTAAAATATAAAACAAGGAGATAAGAACGTTAGAAGAAAATATGATATAGTTCATGTTCATCGTTGCCTTGCTGATATTAAGCTTTAAGGAGTAACGACTGTTGTCGTGGTAGCCTACTGAACAAAGGTCAAGGGCTAGAGTGTCTCTCACTTTTAAAATTTAAGGCGACTCCTAATCTCATAAAGATCCACTTGAGGCCAAAGTGCGCTGTCCGTTCTTAGCCGAAGAAGGTTTTCAGCGAAGTCAGCAACTAGTAAGTCTAATTAAAAATAAGTCTTCACGTGTCACCATATTATACCAATTCGATACAAATAGTTAAAATAAAAAAGTAATTTCGACATCCGTACACCTAAACTATCGAGTTATCTGTCTCACTAGCTAGCCGGGGTCACATGCTTTTCTAGAAAGTTTTTTTTTTTTTTACAACATACTTAATAACTACAAATAGATACAGAAAACCAGGATTTGATCACGTATTTTTTCTTGTTCCACGTTCCATTGAAGAGCAGTGTTTTCACACATTTCATTTCATTGACATTGGGTTAATTATATCGATACATTGTTTACAAAGAGGGCCCTGGTTAACCATATCAGTACATTGTTTGCAGAGAGGACTGTTAATACTACTTTACCCTGGTTAACCATATCAGAACATAGTTTACAGAGAGAACTGTTAATACTAACTTATCTTACTCTGGTTAACTGTATCAGTATATTATTCACAGGAAGTATTGTTGACACCACCTTATTATGGTTAATTATATCAGTACATTCTTTACAGAGAGGACTGTTAAGTCTACAATATTCTGGTAACTATAATGGTAGGTGCATTGTTTATAGAGGATACTACTAATGCTACTTTATTCTGATTAACTATATCGTTACATTGTTTATAAAGAGGAGTGTTAACACTGATTTATCCTGGTTAACCATATTGGTACATTATTTACATAGAGGACTGTTAACAATACCTCATGCCAGTTAACTACATTGATATATTGTTTACACACAGGCTATAAGACTATGTTGAGCTGGTTAACTATATCAGTATATCGCTTACAGAGAGGACTGTTTACAATATCTTATGCTGGTAACTATATCGCTACATTGTTTACAGCTAGGACTTTTAACGCTACCTCATGTTGGTTAGCAATATCGGTATGTTGTTTATATACCGGCTATGACAGTACTTCAGTAGCGTGTTCATGTAGAAGTAATGTCAAATATTTAATAAAAATGTACAATGAATTGCATTTCATGTGTTCTTTTGAGTCACTTCAATACATTGAGGAATTAGCTTTTACACGTGTTAATGAGAGACTAAATTATAAGTGTTATAGAAAAAGGTATAATTAGTGGTTTTCGTATAGCATTAAAGAAACTAATTTTGTTTTTTGACTTTGGCCTAGAACTGATTTTAATTTATTTCGAGCATTGTAACAACATCTATATTGACCAGTGATATTGACACAGTGCAGTATAACTGAAACTGATTTCGGACAATTATTTCAGCACGTTGTAGCGATACCTATTTTGAAGCAATGATATTGATATAATGTGGTGCATATGGTACTTATTTTAACATTTTATATTATTGTACATGAAACGTATCCTACACACTAATTTAGGATTTTTAAGGTACACGTATGTGGAGTTGACTTGGATCGAGTTAGTTTCTTTTTCACACGAACGCTCTCCATAATAAGATGAATATGTTTTCTTCACGAAGTTATAATTTCGGTCCGGTGTTCAACTCGTGTTACATGTGATTCTGTTACAAGATAAAATAAAGATAGTCTTTGATGAATCCATGAAGAGGAATTTCGTTTCGCTCTGTTCATCATCTGAAACCTAGTGCTTCTGTCACATGTGAAAACAAACAAAATTCTTTGCTGTGACCTTTGACTTTTCAACATCGCTTCAAGTCGTCGCGAGTTTGATCGTGATATCTGAAATATAACGCTTCTTTTCACTAACCTGTCCGATGTTCCTGAAACAAGATGACCATTCAGGGATGAAATATCAAACTGGCTTCGACTTCATTTTAGAACGAAAATTATTACATGATTTTCGAAAGAGAATAATTCGTAGAAGACGGTTTGAGTACCTTATTCCTAATACATGGCTCTAACTGTTAATGAAGAGATTCGAGATAGAATCGTTTTACACTAAGCAGTAATTGTTGTAGACTAAATGATGGCAGTTATACATAAAACAATGATTGTCGTTAAACAATGGTTGGTGTACGCTAAGCACCGATTGCTGTATATTAAACAATGGTCAGTGTTATTTTAGTTCTTTTTAAAGCAGTTTCCTGTTTCAAACAATGTTAGGTGAACTGCATAAAAATAACCATTCTAAATATTATACACAAGAAATACAAATACAGATATTTTGAAACTAACGAAAAAATTATTACATATAGTGATTCAGTATTCAGTTAGGTAATTTACCTAATATCCATAGTAATGTCTTATTAACCATCTATATCCTAAACATTAAACAGATCATTTGAAGGAAACCTAATCTGTTTGGTTAGAAATCAGATTCTGTGAACACTCAGTTAGATGCATTAACTGCTACGATTGGTTTTCTTTCACTTCTTTTCACGCCTTGTAGGTCCGTCCAGAGTATGTGTTTTCCCCTGGATTTTGCAGAATGGAGGGTAATGTTTCACTTAAGACAGTACGATTTATATTTCTATGAAAGACCGTACGACCTCCGGGTTCAAAATGAAACCGGAATGCACTTTTAAAAAAATGTTAGGGAAATTTAGCGATTTAATTACTGAATTATACATACAAAAAATCGTTAATTACTTGTATTGCCACGATAGCAAGGACTAAAATGAGATCAGAAAGAAACGGCTGGAGGAAAGAAAGTTTATCGTTAAAAAGTGATATTAAAATAGATTAAGATGGTATTTACAATAACGGAAATTTAACAAAGTAATGTAACAATTTAATGTCGTTATGTCCTGCTACTTTTGAATAACGGAAGTTTAAAAAGAAAGTTGGCCGATAATTCCGCTTTTCAAGTCACGTCTTGATGAGATGTTTCTAATAGCGAGTTTTCTTACATGCTATATCTTTAGACACTTCTGTCATGATAATTTTATCATTTAACATTTTATTACATCCTTACCTAACAGGCTTTTCCGTCACCAGGTTCATCATAACTATATATTTGATGTCTTTACATAGCAGGCGTTTTCCTCACTCGGTTCATTAGAAGTATGTATCTGATATCCTTACATAACAGGTGTTTCCCTCAATAAGTTATTTAATTAACCTAAAATTTGGAGCATTAGTTTAAACAGTCCTATACCATAAGAAAAACAAAACTATCACGATTGAATAGACGTTATTTTTTATTAATGAAAACCAACAGTATAGACTACATCAACTTTAAAATTAGTTACATTTCTATAACAATAAAACAAAATGTGTTATTATGCGATACAAACAATCTAATTCTGATTTGGCCTTGAGTATGTTTATCTCAAGAACACTTTGCCAAATTACCTTATACAATGGTTACAAATTTTGACTGATAAACTGGAACACACGAGTTCTACATCAATCACCAGGGGTAACCAATTTTTATTTTGTACTAATAGGTTAGTGCAAAACGTATCACAGATTTGTTAAAGAGAAAAACAACATATATATATAAAAAAAAAGATAAAAGGCTGTTCAGGTGACAAACGTACACATAGTGGTACGAACGCTAATAATAAATTGAAAAAGGACGATTTAGAAGCGTAACCAAAAACAGGCTAATGTACTGTTTAATATATTAGCATAATGTGCTTCTGTACTCAAGTAACAATATTCTAATAATTAAGCAATCAGATAAAAATTAATTTCTTAACAATAGTTTTTAACGTTAGGTTTTTATTTCCTTAAATTAGCATAATAAAAAAATTCTGTTCACTTGTGAGAGGGAAGTTATAACTATTTTTGAGATACATTTAGAATTAAGAATAACACTGAAAGGTTTAACAAAAATAAATAACTTGCTATTTGTAATAAACTTTGAAAACAATCACTTAGATAATAAAGTTATTCGCTAAAATTAAAGACTTTTTATTTAATAACAAAGGTAAATAATACATTAGAAGAATCGCCATCTTCTGTTCTAATTTTTCTACAGTTTTTAAATTAATATATATAACGTTTCGGGAAGGGCACATCAATAACAAACTTATCTCAGAACGGCTGGTATCGGTATTAACACTTATTACAAACTCTTTCTTTACCTAAAGATGACCCAAGAAGGTCGAAACGTTGTTCTCTGCTTATCAATAAAAGTATTAGTACCCATACTAGCCGTTCCGAGATACATTTTTATTTCAAATAGGTTTCTCGTCATCAAGAATCAATAAAAAAATATTCTGTAATAACAAGGATTTCAACAGTGTGCTGGAAGAGAATATGTGCAATTAAGTTAGGAGAGTGTCCGTCATTATATCGAAATGATGAACAGCACTAAGAGTTTATAGATAAAAACTACTGTATAGATTACTGACATTAACAGATTAACGTATTATAATTTTGTATTAAGTAAATATTAGAACTGTCGTAAGGGGGACTACTAACATGAAAAATGTAACTTGAATTTCAATTCAAGCTACACGATAGACATATGCACTAAAGATCCCTAATTTAGCAGTGATAGACTAAAGAAAAGGGCCAACTAGTCAACATCACCCATAATCAACTCTGGGGCTACGCTTTTAGCAACAAGTAGTGAATTTGACCGTTACATAATAACATTCACATGGCTGAACGAGTAAGCATGTTTGATGTGACAAGGATTCGGATCAGTGACCCTCAAATTGCGAGCTGAGCACGTTAGCCACCAGCCCAAATAATAACACATGTTTAACATATTTGGATTAAATTATTATATTAGTTTTCCAAGGGGGTACCCCCTGACACCTGTAGATTAAATTGTTAAAAGTCACACCTTATACTTTTAATCTCTTATTGTAAAATCTGTGCATCTAGCCAAACACCCTCACTTTGCAACTCCTTCCAACACTATTGAAACAAATTTAAATACATTATAACTTTGTATTATAAATCTATTATAAGATTGGTTAAAACTGTCACCATCAAGACAACATATTCCTGTTCAGTTTTTTATGTTGCCCAAGATATACAAATCAATCAATAATACATCCCTTTCAATTTGTTTTTTTACCTTAAAACAAACATAATAGCAGAAATGGCGTCTGCTAAACTCACTGTTCACTGTTATGCCACCAAAAAAACTTGAGAAAGACCACCTAGTATACTAAAACTTACATTGTAATAGAAGTATTTTGGTTGAATAAATTTACACTCGTTTCCTTGTTAATATGATTAATAAATATTACATGTGAACACAAAGTTTTTTTTTTTACAATTTCCAGGGAGTGGTTAACAAAATTTATTTGTAAATATATTCCACTTGGGTCTTTAAAACTGTACAGTTGTAAAAAAGTAACAAAAACAAACTCAGAGGTGACACTGAATTTGTTAATTTTGACAATATATACTTTTAGTATAACAATCAGTTCTACTAAATGACTAGAATCAATATAATAAATTTATAAACACACATACAGTGAAATTCTGGCAACTGTCACTGAATCATCTTCAACAATTTACTTCAGTTTCACACATAATAATAATTAAATAGATCCATTGTCAAACAAATAAATAATTTAAAATATTCACTACTGAGGCAGTGATTAATCTTGTGTTTTGCCTTTACTACTCTATTTCAAACATTTTCAATATCAGTTCAAATAATTAGATGTTACCTATTATCTAAAATTTCTCTGTGTTGACTTTATGAGAAATTACAAAATATAGAATAGTTACCTAGCAACAGGTACTTTGTATGGAACTCATTCAGAATAATTTATAAAATACACAAGAGTTTCTTAGCAACTATTATTTTGGCTGTATAAAGTGAAATGAAGGAGTAATTTTTCATGTTTAATTTTGATAAGTCTGTAAACAGGTGGTGCATGATTTAAGAATCTCTGGCAGCACTGAAGATGTTGTGTATCCAGTATTGAGGAGACACTGACAAACATACAGAACTAAGAAATAGTGAAGATTTTTAGAGTAAGAACTATCCAGTACTGTGGAGTATTGATTTATTGCAGTGTAGGAACTATTTAATAATGAGTAACAGTAAGAAGGGTTTGTAGAGTGACAACTACCCAGTTCTGTGGACTAGAGACTTACTGTAGTGCAGCAAATATTCAGTACTAACACAGGATTAAAACAAAGTGGATGTACAGTGTCAGGAGGGATGAAATATTACAAAATGACATGTATAAATGAATCTCAGGACAACTGGTGTGGGTATAAACAATTTTATTAATAAAGCAGAGAACAATGCTTTGATATTCTTAGGTCATCTTAAGGTGACCTATTAAGGTTGAAACATTATTCTCTACTTTATTTGTAAAAGTGTTAATACCCATACAAACCTCAGATAAATATTGACTTTAAGTCGGTTTCTCATCATCACGTACAATGATGTGTAGCCAGTATTAAGGGCTATTGAAATATTACAACATGCAATAGTAGTAGTAGTGAAATACTAAGTTGTAAGAGTAATTTACAGGGGAGAGTTGTTTATTCTGTTATATTTAAAGGCACTCTCTGTTTGCACATGAAGAAAAACTAGGATGTCTTGAACTGATGCAACAAGTTTCGGGTTTTATTAAAAAATTCATTCAAGTATGAGTATTACTACCAAAATTAGGCTACTCTTATAAGCATAGTAGCCAGTCTTAAAACTGTTGAGAATTACAATATTTTGATTAACTAACAAAACCAGCTAACCTATGAACACATTGACTTAGTAAATCCAAGTACAGACTTAAAGAAGTTAACAAAACTGTACAGATTCTAGTGAAATGTCTCTCATGGGGTTGGCTGTGTTGTTTAAGTAAACTGAAATAGCTGTATTGTAACTAATGTTTCTTAAAATCAATTATATCAGTTTGACTATTATATTTAATTTTCAAAATTTTCTGCTTAAGTTAATATTAAACTTACTGAATTTTGTTAATTGCTTTTTAAAGAGTTTGAACAAACCAAAATGGGTTATTTCTATATTAAACCATGTTCTGCTTTGTGCGAGTTAGTGGAAAATAATGTTTTGCTCAACATAAATGTTTCACTTCATGGCTGCTTAACAGGTCGTTTTTAATCTATGCATATTTCCTATGTGAAGTTGTGGGTATAATACTGTTGGATATTGGAAAATTAAACAAGATTATTCAAAATAAATAAATGTATATATATGAAAACAGTACGTTTCACCTGATGTTCACAGTAACAGGCTAGTTTGCAAAAACAACAGATACCAAGTGTTAGTTTCTTTCAAACAGGGATGACTATTGGGTCAACTATTTTACTTTGACAAACCCTACTTTTGGTGTCTTCACCACCACAATGATATTTATTAATCTCTTTTCATCTTTTTGACTTCTTCAATATCCTGAAATATAAAATATCAGTCAAATTAGCCATACCAATCAAAACTCTGGTGGTTACTGATATAACTAAAGAAAGACTGTTTTGTGTGTCACTCTAAACTTGAGCATAGGCCAAATAATCTCTTGTTACTTAACCCTAATGTCTCAAACAGGAATCTTCTATCTTGTTAAGTACATAATCTATCTCTTGTTACTTTCATTAAAAGTACTGATTATCTAGTAAGTGCACAGAATTTTAACTTATTATGGTTTCTTATTAAATTAATATATGCATTTAAGACTAACTGAAATCTCCTCAACTTGTCAAACCATAAGAAATTATCAGGATTATGGCAAAAAAATATTGTTAACAGTGAGGGTATATCCAGCTGATGAAACATTACATTATAACATTTATAAAATAAAACTTGTAATTAGCTATATTGATTTTTAGTTACATTCTAAATATTTAGCTTTCTCTGACTCTAAGTTAATATTAATCCACCCTAATATCATGAAAAGGGAATCCGTGTCTTACTACTCAAACATAACTAAACGACAGAATTCTATCATGTTAGTTAAATCTAATGGCATTAACAAGAAGCCTGTATCTTGTTACTTAACACAAAGTAAGTGATTTAAGAGTCCTGTCTTGCTGGTCAATCATAATAATTTTTAAGAGGAAACCTATATTTTATTACTTAATCCTGAACACATAAACAATAAACCTGTGTATTGTTACTGATCCTATAAGCTGTAAACCTATTTCTTTCAACTTAACTCTATATCAACAGGAAATTCATGTCTTGGAACATAACTCTGTATGATCAAAAACTCATGCCTTGCTACATGTGTGATCACAAAACTTATGTCACATTATGCAACTATATACAAAATAGATATTGCAACATGCTATGTTAATATAATTATATATTAACAGGAAAGACATTTCTTTCCACTAAAATACATTTATATGGCAAAAGCCAAACACTAGTGAAAAAGGTATTCATTTTTAGCATCCCAATTCAAAAATATGAACCATTGACTAAAACCTTGGCTCTTTATTAAGGAGTGAAAATTTCTGGAATATTTATAAGCACATTTGGTGTTGTTGTTTTTTTATACACTGAAAAAAAGGAGAAATTACAACAGAAATACATCTTAGAACATTTCTGGTTAAAAAAATTAAAAACTGAATTTGAAGTCAAATTTGGGCCCAAAACACAACCTTGACTGAAAATGTGTATTTTAAATATCTAACTTAAACTGATAATTAAGTGAGAACAAAAGATACAGTTAGACATCTGAACAAAACTTGTAATAAAGCATGTTCAAAGACATCTGATGTCTAAACCAAACTGGTCATGAAGTGAGAACAAAAAATACAGATTAAATGTCTAAACCAAACTGATTAATAATGGTTTGTTTGTTTTAGAGAGACACTGGTACCACTGCATGTATAAAACACCATATTTTTAGTATTTTAAGTCTCTAAACTTACTGTAGGACTTCATGAACAGACAACAAAAATACAACACAAAATAAAAATTAGATGTTGCACTCAAACCAGTCATTATGTGAGAAGAAATGCAAATCATGTCTCCTAAGATAAAGCATTTTACTGTAGTGAATTTTAATAAATAATTGGAACTCAACAACCTACTCACCTAGTTTTGTTTTAACCTGTTGGACCTACAGAACATAGCCTCTTCTAGAGGACCAGATTTTTAGATGTATGATACACATACCAAGCTCTTTCCTAAAAGTTCATGTTTCTAATTGTTTATTACACATGATGGTATCCACTTTAGAAGTTCATGTTTGTTACACATAACAAGCTCTCTCCTAAATGTTCATCATTTTAAATGTTTGATACACACAGCAAACTCTCCTAGAAGTTCATGTTTGTCATGTTTTTAAATGTTTGTTAAACATAATGGTCTGCCTCAGAGGTTCATGTTTGATACACATACCAAAGTCTTTCAATTCCGAGGAAATATGCAAAAATCTAACTGGTGAAATCTGAAATATGTGTGGACCAGGTTATTACTAAAAAAAGAAATTTCTAATACTATAATGTCTGGAAAATGTAGTAAACATGCAACTTTCCCAAAAAATAGGGAAGAGTTGGGAAACTTTGGTTTTTACAAAATAAGGAAAAATAGGGGGTGTCAGAAAGTGTGCAAGTTAATATATGAAAGGAAAATTATATTATGTCTTAACAGTGTACTTCATAACAACAGAACAGCTAGAAACATAACTGTAAACCTTTTATTTATGTACTAATGTGTAAAATTCACGTTACTCATGTGATTTATACATTAAAAGCAATATCAAATTTGGAAACTGTAAAACATATTTAATATAACTTATTCATATCACTAAAAATAAATTGATGGTACAAACTTCATCTGATTCAACTTAAAAGTCAAATTAATGGAATTGGTTCTATATCTCAAAGCTTTGTTTATAGCCATTAAATTTCATACAAATGTCAATGAAAATAACTAAAGTTAGAGGAATAAAATAACTCCAAAATTAAGATTTTCAGGTATTTTTCCTTTTTTGTAAAATGGATATGAGACTGAAACTTGTGATACTGTGTTTACAAAAGAACACATGGCATAATAAAGATGCTTTAAATTTCTGGTACAAGTCTCACCAATTCATTTTCAGAAGCATGCATTTATAACATCCAGACTATTTTATAGTAATTACAAATGAAGAGAAGACATTCTCCAATTAACAGAAAATTTAAACAAACACTGTCAGCAAATTACAAACAGAAACCAGATATTTTACCACTGATAGTAAATCCAAACGTCTTAACACAGGCCATCAAAGCAAAAAATAAAATAAATTTCAAAATTTATCACATTATATAAATATACAAACACTTCAAAAATAAATACTGATTACTGTTATCACTTAGAAATAGAAATGAACAAAGATTTCTCTGAATCATGCTTTTCAAACTAACACTGTGTGAAAATGAAAACATCCAACAAATCACAGGATTAAGCAAGTGCTTTTAAATACGGTTAATACTGTGATACAACCTGAACGATCTATTTCAAAGTCACTACAACAAGGTAAACCCCTGATGGTTCCACTTTACCAAAAATTAAGGTAAGCCCCTTAAGAGAATCTGTGCAATTCACAAGAGATAACAGTACTATCCCCTTATAATACTATTCCCTACATTTTGTTGGTTTGTATCAAGTGTTTTTTTGAATTCTGAGGGCTAACTAAACAAGTTGTTTCTACCTTAAAGTGACAGACTGTAGGAAGATCATTTGTTTCCAACACTAGTCGAAGAGTAGAATTGACTGGTGCAATCATAACACTACCGTGACTGTAAACACAAGCATGTTCATGATTGGATTTTAACATGTAACCTATAGATTGTGAATTCAGTACTTTAGCCATAAAGTACAGATTCAAATTTGACATGCTATGGTTAGAGTAGTATAAATAGTGCTAGTGCAAGTTTCTAAAAACCACCTCCACACAATAAATTTGCCATAATAATAATAGCAATGTTATTCTACCCTAGAGAAAAAAAAAAGTCCTATAACAATCCCTAGTCCATTATTTTTTATGTAATAAAATGTACAACATAGCAACGACACTAAATTCTGACTGAGGTTGCACCAAACCTTTATCAGGATGATCTGAAATGGCCTAATGGTTGCTGATAACACAACAGTGACTATACTTTACAACTAGTAATGAATATACTTACACAAATATCAACAGATTTTGATGGAGTCACTTCTCGCATAAGAGTTCCCTACTTACCGACATTTGTTTACAGCACATGATAGTAACACATGCATCAAGAAAAAATGTTCTGGACATTTCAATAACTTACGCATAACATAATATCTTGTAATAAAATCACAACCATTTTAGATATAAAAAGTTGAAATCTGTATTCGAGACACCCATCTATTCCTCAGTTAAGGTAAAGAAACCTAACACTCCTGAAACCAACAGATAGTTGTACTGATAAATCATCAAATAAATATACAAGAAAGACATTATTTAGATTCTGCTGTACTTATCCAAGTTTACAATTGAGACAAAATTAAATGTGATTCACATGCTCATGTATCCAGAATTGAATAATTCAGTGTGTGATTCATTTGTCATTGGTTGGGTTTTCTTATGAACTTTCCTCTATCTGTCAATTAAGCTATACTAGGAGACTTTTCTTTCCTAAAAATTTGATTGTCTTTTACATACAACACTTTAATAAAATATGAATATTTTTGTCCTGCTACTACATATAAAGCATCACACTTCAAAAAAAGTTTTTACCACTAAAACCTAAATTATATTATAATTAGGTTACACTATTGGACTACTACCTTGCTGTCACTTAAGTGTCATAAATACTGAACATTCTAACTGTTGTTACATGTGCCATATCTGCACTGAGAAAATTAACGCTGAGAAACAACATGTGCTTGAAGCAACAAGAATAAATAACAAAAAATGCATGTGTAAAAGAAAAACTAATAAACAAAAGTGTGTAGATGGTGAAATGTTCAGGTTTCACAGTTGTTTCATTTGTACTGGTCACTCACTGTTCTACTGCACGTAGAATGTCACTAGGGAGGTCATAGTTCTGTTAGGGAAGAAGCAAAACAGGCTGATAACATACACAAACTAGCCAAACAATGCACGAACACCAAATCATGCTAAAATTTTTTTATGGTAAGTTTATTCATTAGCAAACAAATAAAAAACTAACATTGCAAAAACTTGTTACTTGCTCTCTTCATTAGTGACTAAACACTTTAATAAAGACAGGTGGACAAACCAACAAATATTTCATCTGTGCTATAAAACAAAATTATATGTGATGAAACTCAATGTATTTTAGAATACAACAAAAGTATATTATACAACTCAAGCATTAACTGAGAAATTAAATTTTCAGCAGGAATTAGAACTGGAAGATTAAGTATGTTGATTAATGTAATTAATTAGTTAAGAACATTAATAAGCAATTACTCATCAATACCATTAACGTTAATTACTGTTGTGTAAAATAACTGATTAATTAAAAGTACAATATCACCTATTAATATGAGAAAAATAATTGAAACTGTCATTAAATTGAATGATGTCCCAAAACTAAACTGATCAAAATTACTGTTTTTGATTGTTTAAGCTACCTGGAATCAAAGTCTTGTAAATATGACTGTTCATTAATTTAAGTTACTAGTATAGTGTTAAGAAAATAATCAGTTATTCAAAGTAAAGGTTTCTCATTCTTAATTTTCTTCAATTATCCAAGTAACTGGTTGGTTGGTTGATTTAGTGTTTTATGGCACAAAGCAGCTAGGCTATCTGCGTCAAACGTTCGGTAAAAAGGTAAAAGTAAATGCAGTAAAATTCATAAAAAAGAAATTAAGGTAAAACAAAATAAAGTTAAAAACAAATAAATAGTACAAAACCAATGTTTACATCTAGTCTACAACATCAAGAGAAAAACTACAGTGAGTAAAGTTGTAAAGGACTTTCTGTAGTGTGACTAATAATCATAACTTGCCTGGAAGACTAATAGGTAAGTACAAAAACCACCATCGGTCACCTGAAGTTGACCTTTCCAGTCCTGGTTTCAAGTTACTTAATGTTACAGTCAATTTCTAATTTCAAATTGAACTAGAACTGTGATTTTTAAAAGGGAGACACATTAAAAGGTATAAAGTATAAATTAAAAAAACTTAAATGGCCTGAAAACATTTCCAAGGTGAACAGTGTCACCATCACCAATAACACTGTAATGTTATGGACAAACCTTGGGACAGAACATGCTTAAAATGGTGCTGTCATTGTGAATCATAATGATGACAAGAAAGTAAAATGTGGCTTATTATGATCTGAGTGTTACACAAACTACACACTGGTGCATCAGTTCCAGATAAAAGAAAATGAGTTAAAAAACTGCAACCAATGCATAGTTGAGTTAGAACAACTTCCTCTTCCTGATCCTTATGGGAACAAAATGGCCAAAATCCAATAAAGGGTTTTATTTGAAAAAGCTTGTTTTTGTGTTGCTCACTCCAAGTTGAGTGCCATCTGGCACAGAGCCAAACCTTGAATATAGGACCATAGCCCATGTATGGGACAGGCACAGCAGTGATAACACCAGAGCAGACAGACTTAGCTGCAGTGTTGGAGAGCTCATTCCCATGAATACCAACATTGCCCAGTATCCAGAAAAACTGGATAGAAGTAGATGTTAAAGAGAAATGGGCCAGTCAATTTTGAATATTGGTGAGAACAGGGTGTGAACCAACCTGAAGCCAGTAGAAAACTAAGCAAGTCAGAAAAAATTGTGCAGTTCGAGTACTGCTTAGCTTCTACGTGAACCAGAACAAGAGAAATGGCATACAGTTCAGCAGTGAACACAGAAGCTGTAGAGGGGATTTTCCACACAATCACCAAACCACAACAAACCATGGCAGAGCCCACACAGTCACCTGATTTTAAACCATCTGTATAAATAGGAATGGAAAAATGGTTCAAAAGATGTTCAGCAAATAGCAGACAGTATTTTCAGCCAGGAGTGTCAACATTTCTCAGATGACTTAAAGATAGGTCACAACTGGGGACTGTAAGAAGCCATGGTGGGATGAGCTGACCAGTGGATACAGCAATGTTATCCAAGGACAGACCCAATTAATCTAACTGCATCTGGATATGAAGGCCAAAAGCAGAAAGGGCAAACTATCTGGTCTGAAAATGCATGGCCCATTGAGGAAGGAAAACACAACCATGGGTGGAATGCTTTGGTAAGGAACGAAGTTTCAAAGCATATAGCAAAAACAGATGCAAATGGTGGAGGTGTAAAAAAGGTTCACGAGACTCAACGTATAACCTATGAACTGGGGAAGTGCAAAGCTGAAGTCCTCAATGATGAATAGGGTCCAGCATCTTTAAGGCCGATGGTCTGGCAGAGCCATAGACTAGTGATCCACAGTTAAGTTTTGAATGAATAAGAGCATGATATAACGTCAATCCATTCCCAAAGTGGTGGAAGAGAGGACATGGAAGATGTTCAGTGCTCTTGTACATTTGACCCATAGCTGCTTGATGTGTGGTATAAAAATTAGCTAATAGTCAAAGATAAGCCTGAAAACTTAGCCCCAGAGACCATAGGCAGCACAACTTCACCGTTATGATTTTAGAGAGAGAGGGAGAAGGTAAAGCCATTTGCTGTGGTCCACTTCAGTAAACAATTGAGGGCATTCTGTAGCTACTGCTTAATATACCTCACGTTCGATGACTGACACAAGATGTGAAAGTCGTCGACATAGAGCCCATTTGCAACAGGAAGTTGTTCAGTGATGGCATTAATTTTTATACTGAGAAGTGTGACATTCAGAACACCAAGTTCCTGCAGAAAAGAATGGGAAACTCAAAATCTCCTGTTCATTAAAAATTTTTTAAATAAAAAATGGGTACATGGCCACGTAATCCATATATATGGAGGTCTCGCCATACTTCCATGGGTTCTCATAAGTCTTTTCAGTGTCAAGGAATATTGACCAACATTGAGTGGTCGAGAGGAGGTTGTTTCAATCGGGGAACCAAATAAGACGAGCATTAACCATCCTCTCTAGGGTCTTACAGAGAGACAGCTCATCAAAGCAACTGGATGGTAGTTTGAAGGAATCTTGGGATCCTTCCCAGGCTTGGAGAAAGGCAGAACAATAGCCTGGTGCCAGGCATCAGGAAAAACATTTTCCTGCCATATCCGGTTAAAAACAACCAGAAGAATAGCAAGAGAAGTAGAAGATAGATGGTGCAGCATGTTAGTGTATATCATCAAGTCCAACTGATGTACTGCCACACCAACAAAGGACCAGTTTGAGTTCCACCAATGTAAAGGGAGAATTATAGTCATAGAGACTATCAGCTCAATAGGAAAGAGGTATTGCTCTGCGTGAGTCTTGATGGCCAAGAAGGTGGAAGAAGCAGAAGAGCTAGATACTCAGCAAAAGCTTTCATCTAGAGTACTGGTGATGCTTTGGGTATCAGTTACTTCCTGGCCATCAGAGAGCACGATCAAGTGACCTTTTGAATCTTTTCTCAAATTACTTTGGAACTGGTGGTAGAGGATATGCTGGTTGTGAACTTAATCCAAAATTCCTTTTGGCTTTGACGCCTTACCCATCGAGCATGTGCATGAGTCTGCTGGATAGCAATGTGGTTTGAGAGAGTGGGATATCTACGGAAAGTATCCCAGGCTCATTTTTGAGCCTTCCATGCCTTGTGGCAGGCAGGATTCAACCATGAATTAGGATATAGTGGAAAACATGTAGAGATTTTAGGAATACATTGAACAGCTGCTTGTATAATACAGTCAGTTACTGCTGCCATACAGTCATCTATTGTAGGCTTACAGATAGTGACAGGATCAAGTTCTGCAACAGCAGTGAAAGAGGGCCAGTTTGCCTGATCCAGCTTCCACCAAGGCACACAAGTCAGATGGCATCGACTATGGCCAGTCTCTTGATTATAGGAAAATTATCACTGCCTCATGGATTATTGTCAACCCTCCATGAAAAATGGGAAAATAATGAAGGGGAGCAAACTGAGAGAACAATAGCAGCAAAGGACTGAGTAGGAGCATAGAAATAAGTAAAAGAACCAGTATTGAAAAGTGAAAGGATGTGATCAGAGAGCATACGCTCTACAAAGTGACCCTTTCTATCAATACCAGCACTTCCCCAGAGGGGATGATGTCCATTAAAGTCCCCCAGGATGAAAAAGGGAGATGGCAACTGTTCAATGAGAGCATCAAGGTCTGATTGATCATATGTCTCTCCATGGAACAGATAGAGAAAACAAACAGTGATGGTATGACCCAAAAAAACATGGATGGATGCGGCCTTCAAGGGTGTGTCGAGTGACAAAAGACAGGGTAGGCACATTCTGGTCAACCAACAGTGCTACCCCTCCATCACACAGCCTGTCATTTCTGTATAAAGAAAACTGCCAAAATGTGACTGTATCAGCAGGTTTCAGAAATGTTTCCTGTAAAAAAAGACAAACAGGATAGTAGGAAGCAATCAGTGTTTTGATGTCATCCAGATTAGAATGTAAACCTTGACAGTTCCATTGTATCAGGGTGGCCATTTTTATTTACATGTAGGCAAATTGGGAAGAGAACCCTTCTGTTTAAGACCACGTTCTTTATCCTTACTTTCCTTATTCGATGGAGGTCTATCAACCTCCATGGATCCTGCCATGGGTTGATTGGGCAGGTCTTTGCTGTTGGAAGGGAATTCCTGAGACTGAAGATGTCAACAAATGATTGTTTTGCATCTTTGGGTGAGAAAAGAAGATGGATCTGAGGAAATGCCTATACCTGGAACCAAAAGATGTGGATCCTGGGGTTTGGTGGAATGTATACAAGGAAAGGTGTTGGTTGAAGTTGATTCATCAACTGTTTTAACCATGGAGGTCAAAAGACTTTTCATTTGTTTGGGGAATGATTCTTTAGGAGGCCCAGAAAGATCTGTCTGCATTCCCACAGTAGCTGTGGAAGTGCAGCAGCATATGTCTGAGATGAGGTGGTGGACAGCCATTTTCGAACTTCAGGATAGGTAATGTTATGAATTATTTTCAAACACTGCAGCTCTTTTTCTTCCAAACATTTAGAACTAGAACAAAAGTATGACGGGTGAGAGCCATTACAATTGATGCAATGAAGGCCTGTTTCACACTCATGGGCATCATGGTCCTTGCTACTGCAACAAGCACATGTCAAGGAACCATGACATGATATCTTTGAGTGACCAAACTGTTGATGCTGGAAATACTGGAGAGGGTTTGGAATGTATGTCCATACTCTGCAATTAAGATAACCTGCCTTGATGATGGCAGGTGGATGTGGTGACGTAAATGTCAGAATAAGGACATTGGTCAGCACCATAATTCTATCTTTGTGAGTGGAGATATGCCTCACTGCAGAAGCTCCTTGGGTGAAGAAACCAGCAAGAATCTCCAACTCTGGGATGTTCTTCAAATCCCTCTAAACAGTAACTCCTGATGAATTCAAAATAGCATGAGGTTTAACCTCTATAGGTATATCCCCAATTGCCTTTGAATGCAACAGGAGTTCATTGTGTTGAGTTGTGGATGTTTCCACCAATATGTCATCAGATCAAAGCTTTTTCACTGACTTTGGAGAGCCAGCAAGTCCCTCTAGTCCCTTTTGAATGAAAAAGAGACATCTGCCCTGAAGGTTTGTCTGAAAGCGAGTGCAATATGATCAAATGAGATACATCAGGTGGTACAGATGGTGAGAATTGCTGCTCAAAATCTTCAAGATATGGTCGTTTACCTATAGTCTGTTTTTTCACTATTCTATTAAGATTTTTAATTGGAGTATCCATAATAAAGGGAAATTTTGGTGCCCACCCACCATGGAGCTCTAAAAGGGAATGCACTACAATGTCAAACAAGGACACTGCAGCAATGCCATGGTTTCGTCAGCACTATACCCAAACACTAGCATCAGATATGATGTCCACAACAGCTGTTGAGAACATCCAACACTGATAGTTGGTTGACCCTAGCCCATGTGGACCAGCCAACTGACCCAAGGCCACACATCTACAGGAATTCAAGGCCAAAATGGTGTGTTAGGGTTGGACCCTTCAACCACCAGGATCCTCTCCTCCCCTTCATGGTTGCCGCTCATGGCAAACACGTGGGTGGATGTTTAGATCCAGAAGAGGTAAACTGAAAGAACAGAACCTTCCCTGGGAGGTCCCCTCACAATGTACAGGAATCCACATCAAGGGGCCAAGTAACTGAAATAACATCATTACATATTCTTCTACAAATTTTTTAGACTGCATTTTCATGCTGAATGGATGACAACAGCCCTTAGTAGAAACACAAATGTAGAGAATGACATTTCTGAAGTCTTCCACCTTCTGCCTTCAGACCTGAAGAGACAGTTGCTGTCCATTCAACCAAATTTCTTCAATAACATTATGTTTATTATGCACAAAGATACATAACAGATTATCCCTGTTCTGTCATTTCAGCTTTGAACACTGATTTTTTTAGCATTTTGTTTCAGGTTCTTATAATAACAAAATTGATTTTAGCTGAAACTAATAAGTATCAGCTCAAATGTTAACAGTCCTTTGTTATTTGATACATTCTTTGTTAACTTTTCTGTATTAGATATAGCTCAATATGATAAAGTTTTTGCATAAAATTTAACTTACCAGTAATAGAATAAATAACCATATACGATGGAATAAAAATAGAAATCTTCAATAAAACAAACAACTCACCCTTAACACCATACAAACCCAACACAACTAATACTTGACAAAACTGGTTCAGAAGGTATCAGTACAATCCCAAACAACAGCATTTAAAATGTTAGAAAAATGTACACAAGGAATGTCTACATTCACAGACAATGGGAGTTTGAATGCCACAAAAGACCTAGTACAGAAGGAATGACTACAATCAAACAACAATGGTTTAAGTGCTGCAAAAGGTTTAGTACATAAAGTATGACTACAATCACAGACAATGGGAGTTTAAAAGCCATCAATGTTTTATAAGCATCTGATAACTTATGATATTTGTAATGGTACTTCTCTAATGTTATATTCCATACTTGGTAAAACACATTATCTGATAGATGTTAAAGAGGATGAAGACACAATATTATTTAAATAATTCATGTGTGTTATTCACCTTTTCAAAAATTCTCCCTTAATTTCTGTACAAGTAAATTATTGTAGGATATAAGCTACAATCAGAATCCCTTGCATGATTCAGTACAAACTATCTACATGCAATTGGTTCCTTTTGGCAGTAACAAATAACATTTTAAAAATGATAAGTCATCTCACAAATGAAACGTAGGCAAATTTAAATAATCAGCATTAAATATTCATTAAAGCTCATTAAGAACTTGAAATACTTTAGTTAAACAGCACTTACTTTCATTAAAAACTCTCGCAAGTACTTGTAAGTGTTCTTCACACATTCATTCACTAAGATCAGATCAAAATTCCCT
Organism: Carcinoscorpius rotundicauda; assembly: GCA_011833715.1. Lineage (NCBI taxonomy): Eukaryota > Metazoa > Arthropoda > Merostomata > Xiphosura > Limulidae > Carcinoscorpius > Carcinoscorpius rotundicauda. Next base: position 35,002,212 of record CM022402.1, read on the forward strand.
GGTGTATCACCTATATAATTTAAAAAAAATATCACTTCAGTTTACAATAAACATTAACAAAATATTCGACAGTTAAGACAACACTAACATATATAAAACTAAACAGAGAACTTTACTAAACATAAACAATGTTTTATACCTTACATTACGAACTGCTGTAGAACTTTACTGTATACACATACAACAATGTTGTTTTACAACTTACGTAATAAACTACTTGAAAATTCTATTGTGCACTGCATAAAAGACATCTCTTAATGAGGAATGTTGACACATAAGAAAACACAGTTTTAATTAAAAATAAATAGAAACAGAACAGATATTTAAACAAAATAATTAGCAAGTCTTAATTTGTGGAGAAATTATTTTTCATATATTGAGAACTTACCCTGGCACTGCAGTGCAATCAGTATGTGGCAAACACATTTTATCACAATACTATCAGTCTTAGAAGTTGAAAATGTTTAGAATCAAGTAATTGTAAAACAGCCAATCAGATTTCAGTATTCTTGAACCTGTGAATGAATCCCACATCTGGATCCAAGAACTAATTAGGAACGTATGTACTGTAGAACCCTCTAGCTCAATCTTTTTTTTACCCTATCTGATAGAAAATACATTGAAATAACTGCAAATACTGACAAATATTCACACTATTGAGTCACAAACCTCATTACCACTTACCTATTTGAAAAGTACATTGTCTATATATGCATAGATAAAATATTGCTTTATATATGTATTTTTGTAAGGTTTGGATACAGTACCATATATTTAAATTTGCCTTAAATTTTACCATATTTCATTTCCCCTTCAGCTTTAGAAAGTCTTCTCTGAATACTTTCCTCTGTCTCTGTTCCTCTTCCTCGCAATCTCTCTTCCTATTTAAGATATTACAAATTACTTTTAGTCACAATATTTATTTACCTGTACTAACAGAATCATTACACTTTCTAAAATAATTCACGTTAAAATATGAATTTTGAAATACACAAAATCTAATACTTCTTTTAAACCTAAATAAAAAATAACCAAAAGATGTTTTCAATTCTTTCAGTTTTAGTATAAACAGACAAATTAAGTTAAATACAATAACTTATCGACAAAATATAACATTGACTCAAAACAGTCCACTCCTTCTTTAATACTACAGAGTTGTATTACATAATAAAACCAAAATCATTTGGTCAACAATTTGATTATTTATCACCAATGGTAATTAGAATAATGATTTTGTTAATTAATTAGTGGTTAATAAACACAAACTTACCAACACCTGCATACTGAAAGTCTCAATAAAACAAACTTACTAATACTTGGTTTCCGAGCAAGTTAAAAAAAAAAACCCCAAGAAACCTAACAATACATGCATACCAGGTTATTTAATAAACCTAGACTTACCAAAACCTGCATACTGGGTGGCTTAATAAACACACATCGTGGATCGAGGTCCGTTTTCTTTACATTTTTTACACCTTCGATTTCGATGTCTAGAATACAGATTCGGCCCTGTTTTTGTACATCTTTCACAGCTTTTTTGCTATAAAATAATAAATACTTCTTACTAATGAATAACATGAATATATTTTTACAACATTCTAGCTATAGTAAAGTGGCTGTAACAGGTAATGAAGAGAACTTTATTACAAGTTTAATATAGTAACACTCAATGTTTTAAAAGGTGTCATTATTAGGTTTAAAGTAGTTTATCTACACATAAATACATAAAATAATTAAAAGCTTTGTATTAGATATACTATCATTTTGAGTTGCAATTAGTTTTCAGTTGTTTTTTTTCACTTTCTCCAAAGTGAAATTCTGGAGAGTTACTGTATACTACTTTATAAATTTTGTTGGTATTGTGTGATAATGTATGTGTACTGCTCAAAAAGAACGGCTTTAATCAATGTGGAACTAAATCAGCTCATAAAGGAGTTTAAAAACTCTTCCATATTGGAAAGTAATAAAATTCAGTTATTCAGACACTAACATTTATAAAATAACATTGTTTCTAACATATTCTTGGAAAATACCATCATTACCTTGTACCATACATGTTTCCAGAAAACTCTACAAATTCTATAAATTCTCCTCCTTTAATAGCTTTCTCCATTTCATCTCTTGTAACAAAATAGTAATCTATAAGAATACAGAGTGTAATATTTAGGAATAAAAGGAATAATGTGCAAAAACAAAGGATGTAACCTACAAAAACGGAGGGTATAATATCTAAGAATAAGGTATGCAAAAAAGAGGGTGTAACAACTTCATATACCTTTCAACATAATACACTAAAAGTACTATTTTAAAACCATTTTTAATTTAAATAATTAAGCAAAAATGTTTTATTCTATTCACAAAATTTTCAAAATAATTCCAACCAACATATTACTACCATTGATGTGTCAATGGGTATATGACAAGTACCCTGTGACCCTACAACTCACAGATTAGTTGGTATATGACAAGTACCTTGTGATCTTACCACTTAGTATAAGAACATATCCAACCCTCTGCAGATTAACCCATAGTACTAGATTACAACATAATTTTAGATGGAGCTAATAAGCCTATCACTTATTATTATACTTACTTGTGAAAGTCAACCCACTTGGAGAGCCAAACATTCTAATATACTGTTTATGAAAAAAAACCAGAAGTTTTAAGATTCAATGGAAAAACTAGTCATTATTGTTAAACTTAACTCTTTAAACCCAATTGGATACTTTGAGCATTCAGTTGATATCTCCAATTCACCCATCAAACAATGATACCAAATGTTCAACAGGAAACATGAGGCTAGTAACTAAACAATGCATTGTATGGTTACCCCTGATGCAAAGGTAAAAATAAAATTAAAACAATAATTATGGCAAAAATTAGAAAATGAAAAAAATTCTGGAAGAATGTACCAAATATTAGGAGTTTAAGGAGTTAACAACAAGTCTTTTACAACAAGACAAAATTATTCACAGGTAAATATATTTACAGCAATAGAAACAATGAAAAATTCTTGATGTTCAATAAAATTTGAAGCAAAAAGCTTACCTATTCAATAAAAATCCTAGGAAACAATTAAAATTCAAACATCTTTTAAAAGACTCATCACATTATCACTACAAATTAGAGATATTTATTTAAAAACTAATTACCTTTTCCATGCATTTCTCCTTTTCTTGGCCTTCTTGTGGTGTCTAAAATGAATAAAAACAGTTTTTAATTTGATTAATTTAAATAATTGCTTTAAAATCAAACCAGTAAATGCTTAAATTTCTTGTCAAATGTTTTGAATAAATCACTTCTGTACAAATTTTTTAATAGATTTAGTCTTTATTCTCAACATACTTGCATCTATCATGTGGAAAACCTTTTCTAGTGTAGAGGTCAGTATTTACCATCACTCAACATAACTTAATCTTTTACGAAAATTGTTCAATGTAAATTATGAATTACCCAAAAAAGAAAAATAGGGATTGCTGAGAGTGAAAAATCCTATTGTCCTATGAAATTACAAAAAATATTTCAACTAAATAGTACAAATAAGACTAAATATTAGGACAAACAAATTTATAAAGATAATGTATTCCTTAGCTGAAACTGTAATGGACACTTATCTTTCTACAGAACAAATGCCCAATACCTTGTGCCACTGCCAAAACCTTTGGCACTTGTACTAAGCCTTTAAGGGAAACTCCTGAATCTTAGTTGTAATAACATAAACTGCACTAATCTATGATGTTTTCAGCCTTACCCTGCACACCTCTACCAATAAGAGGGGAAATACTGCCTTTAAGCACTGTGCCTATAGCAAAAGCTCATTCTTGATGAGGCAAGAGATGCACATTGGAAATGAGGAGGAAGCATAGATGGTTTTGTGGGGTCATGTTTTTTTGTTTTTTTTTGAAATTCATTTTCAAGTAAAGAAAATGTTAAATTCAAAACACTACTTGTTTCTCCACAATACAGACAGTTAGAATCCCACCACATTAACCTCTTTCTGAGAACACAGCAAGAGAAAGGGAAAACTCATGGAGTCTGTCATTCAACAAGTGGGAGAAGGACCTAGTGGGAGCAAGATTGTACCTATCTTAAGTAGGGAATAATCTTTGCCCAATACACATGGTATTTTAGAAAGGTTCTATTGAAAGAGCACCTCTGTAGTACCGAATTATCACAAAGGCAGGTGGAATGTCAAGCCTAATCAGTCATCTTTTATTAGACATCTTGTCTGATCCTATCATAGAAAAGCAGCATACTTTTTAATTAAAATAAGCTATTATTGTCTGCAAATTGGACAGTGGATGCAGATGAACTTCTCCATGATCTTCATTGTTTTTTGGCTAATTGATCCAACAGTGTCAAAAACTCAAATGTTTAATGCCATATTTAAAACAGTGTTGAATCCTGAAAGAGCAGGTTTGATGTAGATATTCAAAATTTATGCAAATTTTAACAATTATTTGACAGATTTTCAAGAGATTTCCATCTAATAAATTTCATACAAATTTCCATAAAATAACGTAGCAAGTTTCATTTGCACATAAACAATATTTTCACAGTATTCCTGTAACTTTAACTTATGTAAAAACTTTAAAAGTTTCTACTTTGAGATGTTGCCAATAGTGTTGTATGTTTTTTTATGTAGTTTTATTCTTCAAAAATTCTTTAATTCTCTTACAACCATGAGATTAACTATGGCATAACAGCTTATATTATATTTACATTGTTAGTTTACCAAACAGGATATTTTTTTTTATTGGATTCTTCATATTTATGCTTGTGCAGTATATATTTCAAGTGTAAAAGAGGTTCCAACCCAGAATAGAAACTGGACAAGGATTAGAAAGGCTTAAAAAAGGAGAATAATTAAAAGTAATATCGAAGTTAATTGACAAAGCTGCTCTGTGACTGGTAATCAGACAAAATAACACCATCTTTGAAAAGCCAGGCGAGATCAGGAAGAGCAAGATAACCTACAGGAAGTATAAAATAGATCAGCATCAGTAAATCATTAACTCACATTGATGAATTGAAACAATAGGTTTAGACAAAACATAATTTAGGAAAAAGCATCCAAAATAACAGCAACAACAAAAGTCAATCTAAAACTCAGGGGAAAACATCCATCTCAGACAGGCAAAACCTTTCATCTTCAACTGAGGGATGACACAAAACTGATTCAAACATTATAAATATATGACAAGCTGTAAATATAGTCTTCTTGAAAATGCCAAGAAGATGGGATCAAGGACTTCTTTGATGATGTTTCTGGACAAAAAACAAAACCTCTTTCAGGCACCAGAGGTACAAGGGATTTTAAGGGGTGGATGGTGGTGAAAAGATGTGAAATCTCTTGGAAAAGCATCTCTGTGTGACTCAATGATCTTCTGTAAAGACAATCTATAGGTGCAAAAAGTGAGAAAGTAAAAATTTCACTTGAACAAAGCAGAGCCATAAGGCAGATAATATTTCAAGAAAAGAATAAAGGAAAGTAGCAAGAGAATGTGAAGCACAAGAGTGGGTGTTCCTAAAAGAATGAAAAGCCTAACAAGACTCCCTGCACCAAGATAAGCAGAAATATAAAATAACTTGAAAGTGAATGCTAATGAGCTGCCTCACCAAGTTTCCAAGTATAAGAAACTCCCCCATAAACTTCATTTCAAAAAGAGTGCCAAACAAGATTCTTGAGATAAGATCAAGTGAATCAAATTCCACAAAATAAGGCATCCCATTCAAGCAAATCTCAAACAAAGTTAATTGAACTAGAGAGAGAACAACAAGAACTAAAGCCAAGACAGATAGCTCGTAAGTGCAGCTTTCTCTGATAAAGCTATACAAGTCACACCATTGAGCTCTGGAAAGAAAGTGTGGAACAGACATACAACAAAGAAACTGAAGAAGTAGAAGATAAATATAAGATTCTCAAGGCCTAGGAAAATGTACCAACTGAGAGTTGTCATGAAGTTAAAACAGAAAGTAGCTGGCATTACCAAGAATATGTGGTGGTTGGGAAAAGAAAAGATAAGGGAAAATGTTCATACAGTAGGGTAACCCTAGAATTGGCAAAAACAACATGTGTTTAAGGAAAAATGCACTGTGATAACAAAATGGCAAAGAACCATGGTAAGATTGCCTGTCCCTCATTGAGCAAAGAGTAACCAGAAGTTAAAATTATCAAAAAACAAGGAAGAGTCAAGGAATATAAGGAGGAGTCTGGAGATTATGGATCCACGACAAAGAAAGATAGAATAGAACTAATAACTTAGTGCATAATGTTGGTAATATAATTCACTGTGAGAGTGCCTCCAATCAACCAGTAAAATAGCAGATGACTCCTGTTAAAGAGTGTCTCTGAACTTCAGGTGCCACAGATCAAGAAATGATAAATCTAAATGGTAACTGAAAGTTACAAGAATAAGTGAAATGCCAAAAATTACTAATTCTGATTAAAAAAAATAAAGAATACTAACCAACACTACAGAGCTGTTAAAAGAATTAACTTTTGGTATATACAAAGCACTCAAGAGGAGTACTGCTCATAAAGGTGGAGAGATATAATTTAATTTTGACTGCATCATAGACTGGTATGACGTATGTTAGCATGTGTAGAAGTTTCGTTAAAAGGCTTCATGCATAATAAACAAAATTTCACAATAAAGGGCACAAGGTGTTAGCTATCACTTGTTTGAAAAGGTGAGCAGTGTGTTTTAATTGTTTATTTGTAACGAAAACCATAAATGAAGAAATTATTCTGAAAAGAAATATCATATACAACAACTCATAAGATGACACAATACTGTATGTAGCAAAAAACACAGTCAACCAAACAAATTCTCAAAAGTTTTGATTCATGTTCCATTCAGTCTCATGTTGTTTTCTGGCAGAAAACTGGTTCATAACATCCACCCGATTCCAGAATTTTGAATTTCCTTAAATACAGAAGTTATTTAGTTTAAAGTGAAATTTCTCCACGTGTTGAAAGAATTTAACCATCACATGTTGAAAACAGTATAGATTTTATGAAAATTAAAAATCACTAACCCAAGAAGAAAAATGTTAAGATTTGATACTGATTCATTACTTACCAGAGTGGCAGTTGAAGTGAAATTATGGTTTCTCAAATTAAAATTAAATGAATTGAACATATCTTTGATACTCCAAGATTTCTAACTGAAATTTGTGTAAAGAGTGTTTTTACCTGTCTTGATCAGTATTCTAGACAAAAATATGGGGTGGCACAATCTCCAACCCTATGCTACATTTTCATGAAATATTTTAAACTAAACTACTTTACATAAGCATAAACCTTTCAGAAAGTATTCAGCCCCAATACATTGATGATACTTTATCTTTATAGCCAAATGACAAGGAATTTTTTAAAAACATTTTCATCATCCTAAATCACATTTAACCCTTTCATAATGGACTTCACATAGTAAACATAAGTTTGTCTACATATTTGCATATGTTAAGTATTTACACTATAACTTTTGACACTGTGCAGGTATTTTCAAAAATATGGTAGACTTTTAGTAAAGATCACAAGTATTTTGTACACAAAAAATAAGATTTTTTAATGAAATAGTTTTACTAAAGATTTGTTTGTGAAAATAGTCTGTTTCATTAATAGCCCAAGTACAAAATTATTTCATGTTATGATTTAAAAAAAACTATTCTTTGTCTACAAAATCTCTATTATTTGATCTCTGAAACCTCCCAATATAGTCTTCAGTAACACTTCATATTTTGTTATTTTCTGTACTCAAAATATGTGGGATCTGTCACTTAACCAACCTTGTGTCCATCATATAAAAAAAGGTAATGTAAATTAAGCCTTTTTTCATGCTAGAATGATAACATTATAACATGAAAATACAAATCTTTACTCTAAGAGACTAAAGTTTCATAATGTTATAATTTTTTTTTTTATTATACTCACCTTCAAATTGTGCCTAGTTAACATTACATACCTTATACTGATACAGTGCACATGATCTTGTGTTGCTAAGTCCAAAAGTATAAAACTCATTTAGTCTTCCCTGCACTTTAGTAGACTAGCAATTTGTAATATTCAGACATTTCAATTATACATTATATATGCATATAGATTATTAATACTTAGAAATAAGTTGAAACTTAGTTTTCTTAAAATATTGAACAATAAATAAAAAGTAAAGCAAACAATTATCTATTCCAGCTATAATCTTTGAACTTGGTTGCTACTGAGCATATGTTTCTAAGCCTTTTAAAATTTTGCACATGGAGGATATCAAATTTTTTTTAAGGATTCATATATAAAGTTAAATAGCCAAAAAATCATAAATAACTATATTAATACCCTAGAATTCCACTATAAATTTATTAAGCTTAAAAGTAATCTGTATTTAGTTTTACGTGTAAAAACAGCTGGTATGGATAGAAAAAGCATTATGTGGAGGAGCAAACAACGTTTCAACCTTCTTCGGTCATCATCAGGTTCACAAAGAAAGAAAGAGGTAACTGACCGATAGCTGAATACCTGTTTGAAAGCAGTTGTTTAATTGAGTGTGGGAATACAGAGGGCATACTTAGATGTTGGATATATTTATTAATATAGGTATAAAGATGTTCCTTTCTATTGGTTTATTTTGGGCTTGAGTTGTTGTGTAAGTAAGGCTTCTTTAATTCCTACATTCAATTACACAACCACTTCCAAACATGAGGTCAGCTTCCGGTCAGTTACCTCTTTCTTTGTGAACCTGATGATGACTGAAGAAGGTTGAAACGTTGTTTGCTCCTCCACATAGTGCTTTCTCCAACCATACCAGCTGTTTTTCTATAGACATAAATTTCACTACAAGTGGGTTTTCTCATCATCACGGATGAAGCTGTATTTAGGTTAAAAAAAAAAATTCAAGCCAACTAAAGACACAATCTACCTTCTTGAAATATGGTTCAAAAGAACTTGGTAGCTTTTTCAAAGATTAAATTGATTGAGAAAACAGCTCTGGGGACATTTTAAATTTTCAAATGGTTATTCACATTATATATTGAAGTAAGAGTACATAAGGGACCATTTCCAAAAATAAAAAGAAGTGAATGGAGCCAGTATGTTTGATTCTGTACATAAACCATATCTCAGCAAAACAAAAAGATACGAGAATTTTATATGCAAAAACGGCTTGTTTGGGTTCAGAGAATATTTTAAATAGAAGAGCGAACAACGTTTCGACCTTCTTTGGTCATCGTCAGGTTCACAAAGAAAGAGGTAACTGACCGGAAGCTGACCACATGTTTGTGACCACTTGCAGTGTTCGAAAACGTGTGACATCAGCAAACAAATAACCAACATTTGGCAAAAACTAGTAACAAAATATAACATTCCAGTTAATACTAAATTTATTCAAAAACTAGGCACAAAACTAAGGTATATACTATGTAAGAACTACACTGACAAACACCACACCAACATTATTTATAAAATACAATGTGATAACTGCCACGACTTCTATATTGGAGAAACAAGAAAAAAAATGGAAACCATATTCAAAGAACATAAAAAGTCACCTTCATACATTTTCGAACACTGCAAGTCAAATGGACACAACATAACCATAGAAAACACTAAAATAGTAAATAAAAAAACAAACATAAACAAATGCAAAATTAAAGAAGCCTTACTTATACAACAACTTAAACCCAAAATAAACCAATATAAAGGAACGCCATTATACCTATATTAATGTTATAGATAAAATTATATATTTAAACATCTAACCCCGCCCTCTACATTGCGACACTCAGTTACACAACCCCTTCCAAACATGTGGTCAGCTTCCGGTCAGTTACCTCTTTCTTTGTGAACCTGACGATGACCGAAGAAGGTCGAAACGTTGTTCGCTCTTCTATTTAAAATATTTTCTCAACCCAAATGAGCCATTTTTGCATATAAAATTCTCAACAAGTGGGTTTCTCAACATCACTGATTAAAAAGATACGAGGCTCTTATTTTATATTCTAGCTTGTTAGTACTTGTAATTCAAGTTCCTAATTTGTACAGAAATACAGACTTATTTTAAACAATTCGTCATTCAACCTACTCACTAAAATCTATATTTAGGGGTGTTCTTTTAATATTTACTTTTAAATTCAAAAATTAACTCATATAATATTAAAATATGAATTATAATCTGCAACATGATCCCAAATTTGACACAAATTCATGAAGTAGTAATTCAATAAAAATTTGAACACAAGTCAACAAAAGCAATTACATGGACTTTGACCTGTGATCTGATGGAAAAGGGTTTAAAGTTGAATGAGAGAAAGATGACAAACTTCCTTTTTCATATGTTTTGATAATAACCAGGAAAAATACATAATCCATCCCTTATATCTTTCATAGATCAACAAATTATGTTTACTTCTTTCCATGCCATCATAAACAGATCAAACCATCTATTAGTTTTTTCTTACATCCTAGAGAACATGTCATCTGAAAATGCTTGAATGTGAGATTGAAAACATCTTCTATATTTTCAAAGAACTTTTTCAATAACTTTTCATTATATAGAGCAAGAAAGACTTCCTTCCATGAAAGAGAGAAAATCTAACCAGTAATAATTTGAAAACAATTTACACTTACAATACTAACAATGAACTTCTAGAAAAAATATTAAGGAAGAATAATTTTGTAATCATGTACCCAAATACCATTAAATGAAACTTGACTTCAAGCAAAACAGAACCTGAAGACAAAAAACAAGGTGTTTATATTATATGATGCTAATGTAAAAAACTATGGAGGTTAAGCTGAAAAGAGTGTCGACAAGTTTCTGAACAAACAAAATTATTATATGTGGAAATACAAAAATGCCTTTCTTATTCATGTGAGATTCCCTGGCCATAACACTGGTCCAATTTCAACAAGAATTTTATTCAAAACAAATAACTGCAAAAAATGAAGAATTATCAAAAGTTATTTAATCAAAAGCAACCCAAATTCCTGAACCTCTCCAAGTCTCTTTAACATAAACAACTCCCTACTTCCTTAATAGAACTTAAAATTCTGCATTAATGCAAGCTGTGTTGACCAGTTTTCCTGCCAAAGACAATGGGAGACAGAAGAGGACAAGCTCGTATGTCAAAATTAGATCATCCAATATTAAAACTTCTGACATTTTATTCCTTTTACTATTGTTCTCTATATGCAAGAACTTTAGGCTTCAATTGTTTTCCAATGGTCTAAATTGTTTTACACCAGTATGGGAACTTAAGAGTAGATAAAAGTTTTCATAGAAATATATTTTTGTAATATGTTAAAACATCCTGAATAACAAGCCACTGTAACTAAAACAACTTTATGAAGTTCAATGCAATTCTCAATATTTTTAAGAATTATAAGAAAAAATTATAATTGCTAACACTTATTTATACTACTGGAATTATAATTACATGCAATACTGTTGTCTTATACAACACTTTACATGAAATTTGTCTAAGTAGCTTACGAGAAACACTAAAGCCAAAACAGTCTCCATATTCATCCATTAGGAATTTGAGTAAAGTACTCTTTCCACTGCCAGATGGCCCACATATTACTAGGGGTCGCAAGACTGACATTTGGGAGAATAACCGAACTCCACCTGATCAAAAAGAATAAAAAATATGGAATTTAATCATTTTCTACACTTTAATTCAGAACTAGGATTGGAAAATAAACAAAGAAAAATTAAATGTCAACAGATGATAGCTATGAGTATTTTAAACATTTCAAACTGTAATTTACTCAGACAAATACATACAAGTTGAAAAGGCACTACTAAAAATTTGAAGCTGTGATATTCTTCTTGAACTTCCTAAAATGAAGATTCTACATATACAAAAATTTAGAAATCCCTGAATAAAAACACAGTTTTAAATATATCAAACTGTACCACATAAAATTTTAAAATTATCCTTTATTCCTGTTATATTCCTATAAAGTTATAGGTTCCCTTAATGCCGTCATTGATTACCCCTGTTAAATCTCAGCACACAAGTTCTAGGTTCCCTTAATGCTATCACTGATTACCCCTGCTAAATCCTAGTGCACATGTTCTACATTCCCTTAATGCCATCACTGATTACCCTGTTAAATTCCAATAATGTTCTAAGTGCCAAAAGTAGATCTTTTCATAAGTCAGTCACCCAATTAGAAAAAATAAAAATCAACTGGAGCCTCTCAGTATCTTTTTCACATTTTAAACTTATTTCCTTTTGTCTTATCATATTCAAAACATTACACAAAGAATGTTTCCCTGTCAATTCCCTAGTTGATGTTGTAAATTTCAAAGTAATCACCTCTTACAATTCTTCTTTCTAGATAACTTAACCTCACTAGGTAACTCTTCCATTCTTAATACTATAAGGATAACAAACTGTACAATTTTACACAATACCTAATTAGCAATTCATTAAGAGATAATTACCCGTTTATACATTTAATCACTGTATAAATAAATACACTCAAAATTATAGTTTTACTTTTGGTGTCACAGCAATGCTTTGATGACTTGAGTGACAGACACCAATGTAATGAGAGCTGGTTTTCCTATGTGTGTTACTTGAGCACATATTTATTAAGACTTCTTCACACTAGATTGAATAGTTGTGACAAAAAATACTAAATATTTACAGTGTAATTAGACATATTGGGGCAGTATAAGTCATATCCTAGATAATGCATTGTATATTTGTGGTAGTCAAGTTTTTCATTTGTCCACTAATCAGATACATGTACATGTAATTAGTCCCAACTTGGAACCTTTTCCAGTTCTACTGACATCGTGTGTGTGTGTGTGTGTGTGTGTGTGTGTATAATCACAAAGATAACATCGAGAATCTCATAATCCATGATGACAAGAAAACCCACTTGTAGAGAAAAATTATATATGTAAAAACGGCTGGTATGGATAGAGAAAGCACTATGTAGAGGAACGAAGAAACGTTGTTCGCTCCTCTAAACATTGCTTTCTCTATTCGTATACAATACAGAACCTTATCAGCAAATAAACTATCACAACTACGGCCTCTAGCTGCCGACAGTGTTATAAGTAAATAACTTTATGGGAGGTTTTGCAACCTAACTATACAAGTAAATAAATTAACCAAACCAGTTAAGACCTCTTCCTGACATTGCCTTTCGCTCAAGACATAGATAAAGCTTCCGTATTAACCATATCGTACGCTATGTCCTTCCTCTTCATTGGAATACATTAACTATTGATATTCGGATCGGATGAGTTTTCTAACAAAAGATAGGTTTAAATAATCCATAACATCTATTCATCTAATTTCCAGCAGTTTGGATACTGCCTGTTGTTCAAATTACACACCGCTATATTCTCAACCAACCAAACGGAAGTTTGCTTAATAATCCACGCTGACATCCATATGTATTTCCAGCTCTACATAGCACGAACTGACTGACGTGTTACTACTACCAACAATATTTGCACGCGGTCAAGTTGTGGCTTGCATTACATGTCAGAAACAGTTTTAAAAAATTTAATCTACTTCAAATATAACACAACAATTCTGTAACACTACCCGTACAAACTAGTCATACCTTCAGGAGATACTGTAATTAACTTGGTCCGACTTTGTCGGTGACAAATACTACCGGTAGAACCCACGTTTCTTTCTGTGCGTATAACTAAACTGAAAGGACAATGAGTCTAGTACCTACACAGGTCTGATCTGATTGGCTCGTCCAGCCCACGTCGTGAGGCTTTTATTTCATCATTCTTTTTCCCTTCTTTTGTCGGTTTTCAGCAGCCTGTCGTTTGTTACTAAAATATACTGTCTACAGTGATCTAATGCGATGTGCATATTTTTTCTAAGCCAACAATTAACTTAAAAATAAAACTTTTGTCTCGTAATTCAACATGAAAAAGAGAATATTACACCACATTCACATCTGTGTAAGAAATTCTGTGGAATAATTTTAAGATGTAGGTTGTTGTTGTTGTTTTGAATTAAGCACAAAGCTAAACAATGGGCTATCTGTGCTCTGCCCACCACAGGTATCGAAACCCGGATTTTAGCGTGTAAGTCCGCAGACATACCGCTGAGCCACTGGGGGGCAAAGATGTAGGATAAATTAGTTGCTGAGTGAAAATTGAAGGATATATAACTATTGGAATACATTTTTGATAAAGTTAATTATTAATTCAGTTGGTACATTTTAAACAAAATTGTTCAGAGTAAAAATAACTTATCGCTAAAACTTTTCTTTTTTTCTAAATGATTGACAATTAACCAAACGAAAATTGCATGTAAATAGTTACAGTTTTTAATCTGGAAATCGTGGATTTTCTCAATTTTTGCTTGTAATAATTTTTTTCAACACCAGCTTCTGTTTAGTTATAATTTTGTCTACTGATTTGAAGTTAAGGTTTGGTTTGTTTTGAATTTAGCGCACAGCTACACAGGGTTATCTGCTAGTCGTCACCACTCACCCCCCAGTTATTGGGGTACTCCTTTACCAAGGAAAAGTGGGATTGACTGTACATTATAACGCCCTCAAGCTGGAATGGTGAGCATGCTGGTGATTTGAACCAACAGACTGAGAGTCGAGCGCCATAGAAACAGAAGGCTTATTGATGTTAAATTATTGTTTATATATCTTTGAAAAGAATATACCGTTAAGTACTGTATGTTTCTTGTTTGTTTATGAATTTCGCACAAAGCTACTCGAGGGCTATCTGTGCTAGCCGTCTCTAATTTAGCAGTGTAAGACGAGAGGGAAGGCAGCTAGTCATCACCACCCACCGCCAACTCTTGGGTTACTCTTTTACCAACGAAAAGTGGGATTGACCGTCATATTATAACGCCCCCACGGCTGGGAGGGCGAGTATGTTTGGCGCGAACCCGCGACCCTCAGATTACGAAGCGCACGCCTTAACGCGCTAGGCCATGCCGAGCCCTGTATGTTTCAATTTTTTTTTTAATGACCAGTAAGCAAATTCTTAGCTGTAACCTTCTTATTTATTTGTTTTTAAGCACCAAGCTATATAATAAGCCATTGGCGAGTATCGAAACCTTATTTTTCAGTATTACAAACCCTCAGACTTACTGTTGAGCCACTGGAGAAGAGAGGCATTTATATTTCTAGCCTAGTAATTGTCATTAAAACTTTCCAGTTTTACAACATACTCTCTAGATAAGTGACTATCATTGAGAAAACATTGAAATTGTTTCCTTTCTATTAGATCCTGTCACGCGAAACTCAAATAACCGTTTCCAAGGCGTTCCTTCATTACGCAGTATTTCGAGTTAACAAAACTTAGGACGATATAAAACACGCTATCTGACAATCTTATCTAGCTATAAGATAGAATGTTGCAAGGCAAAGTGTCTCGGAACAGGAAAAAGCACACTGCGAGACCTACTCTTACGCACAAATTTACCGTTTACACCTGTTCCCTTGGAAACAGTGAACCTGAAACTTTATAATTATCGTATACGTGTATATATTGAGTGAGATCATGGTGCCCGATGTTTGAGAGATGGTGAGTAAAAGAAAAAAAAAGAAATGGTAAACGTTTGCAGCTTGTACTACTTACTACAATCTGTCACTAACACTAAATTTCAACGAAGAAAAGATGACGTAAAGATCTAATTTATTCTTTGATTTGCTCTCTCGCTATAGCAGAGTAGTTTGACCGTATTCACGACTCATATCTATATATGTGTATATATTAAACAGGAAATTGCACACATACAATATTTTTTTGATCATCAGGAGAATCAGAAGGTGAAAAAGGTTTAGGAGATAATGTTTTTCCTTCATTCAGCGTTTAAATCGTAATGTTTAAAGTGTTATACTCTTGTTAAAATAGGAGGCGTTTCAAGAGAAAAGGGTATTTGGAAAGTCACTGTGCAGTTTTGCAATCATATTTTATTATATTTCATATTTTGATCCCAATATGGTTTTAACAATTGAAGAACATGTATGGCTCATTGAACACGTCTTCCAAAAAGGTGGTAGATACACAGATGTGGTGCGACAGCGATCTGCTGAAAAAATTCCCAAATACACCTGTTCCACATCGTAAAGCAGTTCGTAACCCTCTTGATAAGTTTCGGGATACAGGATCAGTGGATGATGCCAAACGCTGTAGAAGGCCAGCAAAGCTATTTGAGGAAAAACTATTGGATATTTCTGACAGTGTGATGCAGAGTCCATCAATATCATTACGAAAGTTAGCTCAGCAGTATGATATTGGTCTTGCAACTACTCAGTAGGCCATCAGAAAGAAATTAAAGCTCTTCTCATACAAAATAATGGCGGTACAAGAACTGTAAACACCTGATAATGAAAAATGAATACGCTAATGCAGATGGTTTAACCGATTTATCGAAGAGAATACAGATAATGTGTTGGATGTGACCGACGAAGCATGGTTCCATCTCTCGGGTTACGTTAATTCACAAAATTCAAGATTGTGGTAATCCGATAATCCTCACTGTTTCCACGAAACACCCCTACATAATTTCAAGGTTGGTGTGTGGGTTTAAATTTCCAGGCATCGAATTGTTGGCCCTATTGTCTTTACGAACACAATAAACAGCGAGCGCTATTGTTTGGAGATTCTTCACACCTTCATCGGTCAGATGACAAGTGATGAAATCAATTACTCATGATTTCAACAGGATGGCGCTACTACCCACAGATCTATGTGGTTATTAAAGGAATGTTTTGGAGACCACATTATTTTGGTTCGCATATCGATAAAACACAAATAAAAACAAATGTATTTTAGTTGACTGTCGGTGAGTGAAGAACTACCCGTCTAAACCAAACAAAAAACGTTATTATAATTCCTAAAATATTTCTTTTTATTAGCCCCCCAGTGGCTCAGCGGTGTGTCTGCGGACTTACACGCTAAAATCCGGATTTCGATACCCGTGATGGGCAAAGCACAGATAGCCCATTGTGTAGCTTTGTGCTTAATTCTAAACAAAAACAAAATCATTTTATTAGCGATGAGTGAAGGACTATTCGTTTAAATAAAATAAAAAACGTTATTATAACCCCTAAAGTATTGCAATTGACTGGCGGTGAGTGTGTGTGTTGTGTGTATTTCTTATAGCAAAGTTACATCGTGCTATCTGCTGAGTCCACCGAGGGAAATCGATTGTTTGTTTGTTTGTTTTGAATTTCGCACAAAGTCACTCAAGGGCTATCTGTGCTAGTTGTCCGTAATTTAGCAGTGTAAGACTAGAGGGAAGGCAGCTAGTCATCACCACCCACCGCCAACTCTTGGGCTACTCTTTTACCAACGAATAGTGGGATTAATTGTAACATTATAACGCCCCCACGGCTAAAAGTGCGAGAATGTTTGGCGCGACGGGGATGCGAACTCGCGACCCTTATATTACGAGTCGCTCGCCTTTCCACGCTTAACCATACTGAGCCAGAGGGAAATCGAATACCTTATTTTAGCGTTGTAAATCCGTAGGCTTACCGCTGTAATAGCGGGGGCAGGGGACAGTGTGAGCAAGGGACTAACCGTATAAGCCAAACATAAAACGTTATTATAACACTTGAAGTATTTTATACATTAAAACAGTTATAAAACCTTATTATAATATGGCTTGTGTTCTAATTTTGCACAAAGTTACACGTGGGGTATCTGCGCTAGCCTATTTTAGCAGTGTAAGACAAGAGGGTTTGTTTGTTTTTTTAATTTTGCGCAAAGCTACACGAGGGCTATCTGCGCTAGCTGTCCATAATTTAGCAACGTAAGGCTAAAGGAAAGGCAGCTAGTCATCACCACCCACCACCAATTCTTGGGCTACTCTTTTACCAACAAACAGTGTGATTGATTGTAATATTATAATGTACCCACGGCTCAATGGACAAGCATATTTGATGTGATAGGGATTCGAATCCGCTATCTTCAAATTTCGAGTTGAGAGCCCTAACCACATGGCTGATGTCTATAAGACACCGAAATGTAAGTGGCATCGTTTAGGGAAAGTTCCTGTTTTTAATAATTATTTATTATGTAATATTTTAGCATTGTGTTGCTTTTAATTGTAAATAAATGTATATGTACTTTATGTTAGAACAGAGCTCTTATCGGTATATTTTCTTACGTTAAGTAAAGTGTGATTAATAAAACTGAGCAGGCACCGCCTATAGCTCCCGCTAGTACAGCAGTAAGTTTACGGATTTACAATGCTAAAATCAGGGGTTCGATTCCCCGCGGTGGTCTCAGCAGATAGCCCGATGTGGCTTTGTTATCAGAAAACACACACCACCGGTAAACGCGACATGCAATGGATAGTAATGAGTAGCTGCCCTCCCTCTAGTTTTGAACTCTTAAACTGGGGTCGGTTAGCCCAGATGACAGTCTTATATCTTCCTGCGAAAACAAAACCATCTTCAGAAAGAGCAGTAGAAGTAAAGTTGAGGTTTATATACCTACATGTTAAAACGCCATTTGGCCTCAATCAATCTCGAATTATAACACAATTGTTTAGTACTATATTATTTACGTACCTGAACCAACTTACTTGTTTAATATATTTATAATTTTATTCCAGTTTCAATAGCTTCTATTTTATTAGTTCAACTTTAAGTTCGACCTGTTTTATTAAGTTACTATTGTTCCAGTCTATTACATGAAACGTTTGTACCACGCGTTCTGCTGATACATATTCATCTACTTCATGTTTTCTATATTCCTTGATCCTTCATTTTATACAAAATCATTCAGAGTGTAATGATGAATTTATTTGTGTTTTAAGCCGACAGAAATAAAAGTTAATTTTGAGTTACTATGCAAGAATTTCAAATGCTCAAGCTATAATCATATTTAAAGTTGTAAGGCTACAAATTCTTACTTGCATCTCTTATGCAATTTAAACATTCTGTGATAAACTTGGATAACCTGAATATCAGTGTGTGGTAAAATAGTTAAATAAACAAAATATATTATCATCATTCTTTCAGATGTTACGCTAACAGTGACTTGTTTTAAGTTTCTAGAAAGGTAAGGATACTAAAACACAGTATATAATTAGTGGCTAATTAGAAGCATCCGAACACTAATAGTGCTGTGAGTTATAATTTAAAAAAATTATATATTTGTATTACCAGTTGTCTGAGAGAGTTTTTATACCACGTGATGGGCGTGGTTGAATGATTAGAACTTTGAAGCTTAAGAAACAATATGAGTAGTATAAATGATGTTATATGCATAGAGAAGCCAATAAATAAAAATATTCACAACAGGTTGCTCTTAAACTTGGTCATTAATTTTAGGTCCATCTATTTTATAAGTAAGAAATATTTGTTACAACGTGTCCTATTATAGAATGGGTTCCTTAGAATTATTTGACAATAATAATGCGAAGCCAGGTCTACTTAATGATAACTATATTAATATATTTCTTCAATAACGGACAATAGAGGCTACTTTTACCGGTTGGCTTAACTTCATAAACAATGCTTCTACAGAAACTCTAAGGCAAATATAACCTTACTTCTAAATAAAAGTCGAAGTCAATCTCTGGCTAATAACAAATCACCACTAAATGACAGCTAATAACCATATCGATTGACTAATCTCGAACTTTGACGAACAAATATACAAACTTTTATCGTTTCACTCGGCTACACTTACCGAATTAATTAATTCATTTTAACTCTCTAAAATTAGCATTTTAATAGTACTAGTTTTCTACATACTATACAAAGTTTCGAGATTCTACAGAGACCAAAATTTCCAGAGTTCATTAAACTATTCAAAATTCTTTCTAGTGTAAAAACATTAAAATTATAAAGAAATACCCCAGAAAACATATTAAACGCGCACTCCAATTTAACTTGTAACTTTTATTTTAAATACAATCGAAGGTGTAAGCATTATCTATTTGATAACAAATTAATAAGAAATCAACAATTGGAAAAGAATACTATTAATAAATTCGGCATTTCTTTACGTTTTATCCGCTTATCAATCCACGAATACGATCAATAAGTTAAGGCTGTAGAGGAGGACTAGACGACTCAACCACTGATGTTACTAAAGCTACTAAATCAATACTTTTCCTGAAATTCACCAAATTTTATAAGAACTTGCTATGACAGTTAATGCATAGAAAAATGTATGATAAGAATGTGGTACAAAAATTAATTAATAACAGTTAGAAGAAGCAGAAATTCGCAAATGCCTTACGTACACGAATATATTCGCATGATGAAATACTGCATACTTTTCACGACAACCTCTGCATTTGAACTTAAAAGGCAGTGAGCAAGTTTCTGCGTTATCGACATAGGTGATAAGAGAGGACATTATTCCCGCAACAATTCATTTTCATATGTTATTCTATAAAACTTTACACCTTTCACATTTAAACTTACACACATGAGTTGTAACAACAGTTCAACCTAATCTAGGAAACAAATTTACTTCTAAACATGTAAAATTCATTCAGATATCTGTATTTTAATATATGTTTACACTTTACTTTTTCTCTAAAAACACGTCGATTAAATTTAACTCATAAGTGGTTATTTTCATGTGTCACGAATCTAAAAAAGCAAATCAATAAACAGCAGTTTTGTAGAAACACTTGTTTAAGTATTTCCTAGAGCTAAAATATTCAGCATGAAGTCATTAGGAAGAATTAAGATTAATCACAAGTATTTAGTGAAATAAGGTTACTATTCTTTTTACACAATCATGCACAACAATTGCGATAAATCAAGCGTGTAAAAAGCTCAATCTCTTAGTTTAATATACAGGGTGGCCCGTAAGTCCCTACTCATCCGTATGTTATCATGTTATATTCAATTACGCATGTATTATAATTTTTTCTTTTTATCAGAGAAATCTGGCCGATTTAAGCCCATTTACACTTGAAAATGTCTCACAGAAAATGGCGTCACATAATATTATGCAGCGAGAATGAGGGACAGCACACAGATACATATGATATATGGATGGGTAGGGACAGCTTAAGAAAAACTAAACGTTAAAATATGATTTATTTGTAACGTTTGTAGTATCACAAATGTAACTCATTGGTCTGTTTACAAAATTCAAGATTTAATGGCCCCCCAGTGGCTCAGCGGTATGTCTTCGGACTTACACGCTAAAATCCGTGTTTCGATACCCGTGGTGGGCAGAGCACAGATAGCCCATTGTGTAGCTTTGTGCTTAATTTAAAACAACAACAACAACAACAACAAGATTTAATGAGAACCCTTATAAAGAGACCATAAATGGCAATGTATATCGTAAGACGTAAAATAGAGTGGCTCATTAACTTAGTACGGTATAAAATCTTGATTTCTCCTGTTATTTTCAAAATACAGAAATCTTTGATTTGTTTTTCTGTTCAACACTAATGTACTGCAACAAAGTAGCCTTCACATGGGATGAGATTCTAACGCTATTGTTAAAACCTAGATATATCTAATTAGAATACTGTAATGTATCAAATAAATAATACTTGGTTACAACGGTTATCGATTGATTATGGAAACATAAGATAATGCAGTTAAACGGACAAAAACAGTACAGGCTCTGGAATTTGGAAACCATAGAGTAATCTTGTCCTCGCAGTAATCGTAAAGGACGAAATTCGACTCTTGAGATCGTGAGAGTTTGGGCTGTTTAGTAAAATGGTTATTCTATAAATATTAAAAAAAAACATCAAGTTTTATTATTTATTCAAAAAGCAAACTTACCAGCTAGTCTGCTGAAGCAGATACGCCCAAGTGATATCATTGGGCCGAATTCAACACAGTGTATTAAAAACAGATAATTTCAAAAGGCTTAAGATCAGTGACCTCTCAGATTGTCTTTCCTATGTACTGCCATCTGTTGGTAACGTTGTATACGTGAAATTTACATATTATGCCTTTTTGTGTTTTTTAGTTTATTGTACAAGTAATCCAGTACAATATAAGCTCATGATATGCACATCTCAATTTTTCCTTTTGACAATTAATAATTAGAAACCATTTTCTTTCTGTTTCAAATATTGCACATAATTAATAACTTGATTTACCCCACTAATTCGTTGCGAAATTATTGCTACAAAATAATTTTTATGTACAATAAAGATTTATTTTCCTTTCTTACCAGGCATAATTGAAACAATCTGTGACGTAGAGGTCTAATGCATTTTTTGATCAACCGTACGATCTGCTACGTATTGCAGTTTCACCTATTTAGGTGCGGAGCCTGCAGTTGCTTTGCTGCGTAAAACGTCAAATCTACTCTGCCAACCATTCTTTATTCAAAGGATGATAAGTACTACTTTGGTCAGCAAACAGCAAACTAAAGAAATATCATTATCCTACTTATAATACTAAAATATATGTAATATCAATGGGATTTTGAGTTCGTTTTACTTCAGTATATAATAACCTGAAATAATGGTGAATTGAAACGGACTCAAAACCCCATAGATATTACTATAAGGTATTGAACAACAATAGAGTTACTGATAATTGCCATCAATAAAAGTTGATACCAATGTTAGGCTTAATTTCATTTTACCACGGGTCGTTATGTGACATTATTATATTTTTAAATTAATAGGTGTAACAATAATATTTTAAAATCCTTTTATTAAACGCGTTGATACATTTTTGAACCCGAAAGCTCGGTAATATCTTACGTAGCTAAATCGTAAGACAAAGAATGTATTCTAATGATTAGCATAATCAATTACTGTAAACTGATATATGTTGTATATCTAACAAGTTAAAAAACAATAATACTTCGTTGATTAATATTTTTAGAAAAAAAATAATGAATGTAACATTAGATGGTTAGTAAAGGTTTCTGTATAACTTAAGAGATGTAAAAGTAAAATTAGCTGGTAAGGTTTTGTTCTTAAAATTGACAGAGTTCTACGTATACGGTAAATTTATATTCCATATTGCTCGTAACTCAAAACAGTCGCATTCACAAAATTTCTCAGGTACTTAAATAAGGAAATGCATTCCAAGTGATATAATATGAAAGAAAAAAGAAAGCCAAAGCCTTTTTAATATTTAAAAAACAAAATGGAAAATTTTAACCTTGCAAAACATTCTCTGGAAAATAAACAGTTGTTGAGGTACTACAGAACAACTTGTAAAATTGTATCAATTGATATTTTAGACAAATACATGTAGTTGACAAATGAAATTGATATTAATTTATTATAGTAAGTGCAAGGTAATATATTTAGGTTCTGACAATTTGGGAGCTCACTCATAAGAGTGACTAGAGGTGAAAATGTTGAAGCAGTGCTATGTTGCAAGTACTAAAGCTGATATAATTCCAGTTTTTCTTTATGTATATTTACAATTTACAGGTTAGGCCTCACTTAGAATACTAACTGGGTTAGATGATAAGGTTTATTTAAATTTGTAAATAATCAAGGTGATTGATGAGGTTGTTTGTTTTTTTAATGAGGAATCTGTGTTGAGGTGTGCATATATGTTTGTAAACTTCTTCAGTGATGAGGTTTCTGTATAAACTATATTAGAATTTAGATGTTGATTAGATTTACAGTAAAGGATGAGGTACTCAGATATTTAAATTCTTTCCAAATTAGTTTTGTTTTTCATTGCACACCAACTTTCACTGAAGTAACTTTAATTTTTCCAGTTTGAAAGCATTTAAGCTGTGGGTTAATAAAGTGGCCCTTAAGCAGTTTATTTTGATAGCATGTGATATGTGTAAGGTCTTTCATGCTGAAAACCAGTTAAAGATAAGGGTGAGCCTTCCCCCAGAGTTTTAGTGTCTGTAGACACATTTCTCATGCAAGGTGTATTTCATGTGCTAACATTGTTTTGTATTTGGATCCTTGTTTGGTCATGTTAAACAATGTTTGGAATTATATCAGATTTTTTATGACTTTAAGGATATTGAGGAATTTTGCAGATTATTTTAATGGTTTAACTTTTAACAGTTTTTGTAACTTTAATTCCTCATGAAGGAGACAATGGTGAGTAGGTTTCAGTTTCTTAAACCAAAACGTTATTTACATATTGTAGAATGAATAAAACTTTTTAAGAAAGTTTAAATATTTGATTCAGTGTTAATGTATAGTAGATAACATTTTTTGAATGCAACTTTTGTAGTTTGATTATTTTTAACTTAACCTGGGGTTTTACTTTTTTTTAACCTTCCAGAAGGATGACACTGAACTTGTTTTTTTTAAAACATATTTGTATGTTTTATCAAGTTAACATGTTTCATAGAACTCTTATTCTATTTTTGTATTTATTTGTTACTAAACAAATTTTTGTTTGTGAAACTAATGGTGTTTGAGTTTCAGTTTCAAATAGTCAGCATTTTGCTTTTGTTCAGATATATTTGAACCTTTAGTTAGTAAAACAAACTCGCTTCCTTGCTATAAAGTCCACTTTACTGGGAATACCACACTAATGTGGGTAATATATGTATTTTATAATATGCAATTACAGTTTTTCACACATTTATATAGTTTTAATATTTTTGTAGTGATAGTTTTAGTTGTTTATTTTTGTAGCTGCAAACTAACAAATTGAAAATATATATATTAAAACAATGTCATGGGAATTCCATCACATGTAATTTAACTGGTGAAAATAGATTATTAAAAACTTTTCAGCGTAAGATGTTTCTACACGAATCTGACATTACCTTTAGAATTGCTAAAGTGGTTATCAGATTTTTAAACAGCTTGTACTCCATAGTACTTGTGAATGTGTGATTTCATTGGTTACTTCTGAGTGTAACAAAAATTTAATTAATTCCTGTATGTATTGGTGGGATTTTTTGTTATTGTTTGATTAAATATGTTTCCATAACTATTTCACTGCTATGTGCACATAAACAAAATACATTATATAATATTTGAACGAACCTTGAGTAGTGATCTTTAGTGAATTTTCTGAGATTTAGATGTAAAATAAAATCAGTTATATAATCCCTTAAAAATAATAAAGGTTGGATATTTTATAAATTTTTAAAATAATGCATGAAGAATTGTTTACTTGGTCCTTCTTTCCACCTGAGAACATTTGTGAAATATTTCAGGAAGTTATCTTTATAAATAATTGATGTTTATAGGACAAGTAATGTATTTTATTGTATAACTAGTGTATTATTGAATACACATAGATGGTACAGATCAGTCAGCATCCATTTTTGTCTTTAAGCATCAGTTTATCTTCTCACTTTGTTTGATCATGTCAGATGTTTTTTCCTTTACTTCAGTTACTCTTATTTTTCTAAACTTTCTTGATTTTTGTTGTGCATCCACCTCCTCTTTAATTTATTTGCTAAGCAGTTTTTTCTTCCATTGTTTTCAAACTATTTTTAGTTTTATTCAGAATTGTTTTTGTAGGTTATGTTAGAAATGTTTAACTGAGATGAAAAGCAAACTTGGCTTGTTGCTGTAAACATGTCATTTTTTAATTTGAACGCTACCCAATATTTCGAAGCCCTGATTTGTTCTATAATAGTAATTAAAACGATCTTACTCCTAGTATAGTCATTGATGAAAAATTAACATAATATCCCATCTTGACTGAGATTTCAATGCCAGTGTTGATTGTTGTAGCCACTTTGAATATCATCTTAGCGAATATTAATTTAAAATATTATGCTATTCATATCTTTATGAACACCAAAAGAGCATGCTCTAACCTTGATAACTTAAAATTATAACAGATACCAACTGTAATTTTATTTCAGTGTAAACCTCTGCTTGATGTTTGTGGATACAGTGGCTTGTTTACAGATGCAGACACCACATCTTTCTGTATTTATAAATTATTGTTTGTTTTGAATTTTGTGTAATGCTACATGAGGGTTACCTTTGTTAGCCATCACTAATTTAACAGTACGAGAGTAGAGGGAGGGCAAGTACTTGTAACTACAGACCATCAACTTTTGGGCTACTCTTTTATCAACAAATAATGGGATTGAATGTCATATTATAATGTACCCATAGCTAAAAGGGCAGCATGTTTGGTGGGGCAGGGTTTCAAATCATCAACTCTCAGATTGCGAGTCGAACACCATAACCATCTTGCTCCCATGTTTAAAGATAAACCAAGGTTATTGATAAAGAACTAAATACGTTTGTTTATAAGAAGCATTTTCAACTTCTTTGTGAAGTTATTACAAAAAGGTTTAATATTTCAGACATTTCACTTTATTTGTGTGACAAAATATATAAGGATATCAAAATTTTAACCAATTGTTGTTAATTTTGAGAGAACTTCCGATTGTATATTCTTGTTGGGCTCTTGGTTTTGAGTTTCTATAAGCATTATGGACAAAAATAGTGACATTGGTATGTAGCAGTTTTGTTGATATCATTGAGAGGCTGTTTGGTAGCAAAAGCATATTTCCAATGCTTTTTCATTGGCAAAGAGGATAAATGTGTAATTTCAGTCTGTAGCCTTGGTATTCTAGTAAACACATAGTTACCAAGTTTACCAGTGAAATTGGGATTAGCTAAAGTTCAATCCTCATTTCATTTCCCCCATTAAGAAACAATAAACATATTAAATTGTTCACATTTTCCTGTAACTCAGTGTGAGTTTGATATATAAGGTATATAAATAAGTTGGTTCCTTTAAACTTTGTTGGAAGATCACCTAATAAAGTGTTTCCCACTCTCTCTCTACTACATTTTTGTAACTAATTTTTTATTGGGTAGCCTCAGTAACCAATATTTGAAGACCCACCCAGCTGAGAAACTGATAAAGCAACTTTTTCTTTAGAATACAACTTAGATGTAATTAGTATTTTAATTATACAAGCTTTTATTTAATATTGTTTATGGGTTTAAAATGCAGTGCAGTAAACATCACTTTACTTAGCAGATGGTGTTACTGTAATTTAAATTACGTTGCAACTCTGTAGAGGGCAAAAGAAAATGTCCTATTTTTTTTACTCTAATAATTCTATAACCTAACAAGCTAGTAATGTGTTTGAGTACTACATTTTTAGAGTATTTATCTCATGCTACATTATACTGATGTTTTTGGTCAAAATAATGTCAGAAAAATTTAGTTCAAATTACTAGATTGTGCTAACAGATAATTCCATGCAAAACATTTCTAAGCTACTAATAAAAATTAATACTTATTTCATTCATTACTTTTGTAACTTTTACATGGTATTTCTTTTGTCATATTCATTGTTTTTGGTACACCTTTTTGTTGTTATCTAATATTTCCTGTATTTAAAAGCTTATTTAATAATGAGGAATATCACACATCCAAATACTGTAGAATATTCCAAAGCTTTGTACACAGTACGTACCATACAAATAATATATATATAACCAACTAGTTTTGTACATCTTCAATGATAACTACAGTAATCTTTTACAGTTATCATTCAGCTGACTGGTATATCTTGTTCTGAAGAAAAATCCCTTCCTGGTCAATATATTTTGTACTGAAGTAACCCATTCATAGCTGACATTTTATACTGAAAGAAATCTATTCCTGGCTGTTTATCTCATATTGAAGAATATCCATCTCTGGATTGACATATCTTAAACTGAAGAAACACATTCCTGGTAATGTATTTCATACTGAAAATATTCATTTCTGGCTGATATAGCTGATACTGAAGATATCTATTTCTGGCCAATATACGTTGTGTTGAGAAGAAATCCATTGCATTTAGGACACGTAGTGATGTGTGGAGTAATGCAAAAGAGAAAAAGTTTACTATTAAAATCCTAAGTTCCTCACAATACAGTTTGAAGTTTTGTGGTCAAAGTTATAAAGTTTTACTAAGGCAGACTCCATTTTATGTTTACTTTGTTGTTCATAAAAGACTTAATTGTTTTGAACAAATTAAGCCAGACATTAGCATAAAGTATTTGCTAGTATTTGTAAGTTTATCTATGTTTATAATGGATTAGCTGCATTGAATAATTTAAATCAAACATACAGAAGGTTGGATAAAATATTAAGATGATACTGAATATGAACACCACCAAGTTGTATGAAAACCAGAAGTGATATAAAATTGTGGTGGTGTAGTATGTATTAGAACTACATTTAGTCATTGTTTGGCAATTTGTAGGTAGTGTGAAAGGTATGAGCAGTTTTTCCTGATTTAAAATAGTCCTATGCACAGATTCTAAAGAAGTGTTCAGATGGGCAATTAAGAATTTAAGGCAGGGATATGCCTTGTACTTAATAGCATTGGAAAACGAAGGAATATGGGTCAGTATAGAGTTCTAGGACCATTCAGGAAGAGCTCTGCAACAAGTTGTATCCAAGCAAGCAGAGTTGTGGCATTTTGTAAGAAAAGCAACAGACATACACATACAAAATACTTACATCAGCTGGAGAATGAAATGGGTATTCATGCTATTCCTTAAAAAATGTAGCCACAGCTAATTCAATTTCATTTTTTGAATCTAAATCCAAACAGTATTCATGTTTTATGCCCTTCTAAATGAATCTGGTATGATCCCAGATTGGGGGAACAATCCAGAAACCCAATCATACATGTTCATCCTCATAGACAGTTCTCTCATGCACAATACCTGAATATATGAAAACTGATATTTACCCTTGAGATGACACATGCATTTGTATATTTGAGTGTTTTGTTATATTGCCTTCATATGTTATATGTAATCAGAATTTTGTAACATTATAATTATGCCATCATTGCCAACCAAGCACATAGGAATACCTATAAACAAATTCACTCTGAGGTTAGTATGGTCACAACCACGTGGGATTTCTTTCAATAGACACTGGAGGCTTTCAAATTTGAATTAGGGACTCCATATGTACCTGATGGTTGGACGAGGTATTGATATGTTTATCTTTTGGAAATTTTCAACAATTGTCTTGATTTTGATAACGTAAGAGTTGGAATGCATAAGATATTTAGTATAGGTCTTAATTCGTTTCTATCTTGCTATGATCCTGTGTTGGATTGATATGTTTGTTAAGCTGTAATTTTGTGCTTATACCAGTAACAATATGACTTGTGTACATTTGTCTTCTATGGGCCTGTAATTTGAGTGTGAGTGTGTGTATATTTGAAGTTTTTCATAACATCACTCTCATAACAATAACAAATGTGCACATTTGGGTAATTCATAACACATTAATTTTAATAAAAACAGTATAAATCAATTCGAGTAACACAATAAATTGACGAACTTTGGCAATGTTGCCAAACTTGTTAATTCTTGATTGTTACAGTTTCACAGTGTGGATGGGTTCACCTGGGGAAATAAAGACATGCTAGTTAAATAGCCAGATACAGCACCTACTGGTACCAGTGTGATCAGACTATCGAAACAGAAGCTGAGACACTGTCACCCTCCTACACTAGGTAGATTATGGGAAGCATAATATCAGGAGGAATGGTGTACTTTGGACATAACAGCCTTAGAATAGAGTCTTTCATGATGGAAACTATACTGCAGGGATATTGTCAAGATGCACAGTCATCATAGCATGATTAGATGTGCCAAAAGGACTGTAATGATAAGATTACCATTTGAAATTGTTTTAATATGATGTCTTACGTAATCTACACAGGTTGCAGTACGGGCAGTTGCTTGTTTACTGTGTTGTCATGCAAAGCATTAGTTGTATTAAGAAAGATTGAATATTATTACATATATGGAACATTAATTCAGGGTAGTTGCAGAAATATTTAGATGCTGTAGATATAAAACAAAATTAGATAATGCTACAAATCACATACATTGTTGTATGTTGTTAATTTAAATATGCAAGTTTTTAATAAACAATAAATAGTAGTTTAATTATAGAGTGACTTTCATGAAACAGGTGTTATGAAATAGCCTACATTCTTATATCAGGCAGGCACCCTAACCAAAACTTTCTATCAGACAAGTAATTTAACCAGTAGCTCTGTATCATACCAGCATCTTAAACCACACCCTTCTATCAGTAAGTGTTTTAATCTATAACCTCTCATCAAAGAAGTGCCTTTTTTTTTTTTATCTGGAGTCTAGAGTTAACACAGAAGTAAACAGTTTCTTCAACAGTATCTCATGGATAATACAAATAACCTGCTTTGAGTGTGAATGGTTGTACTGATTATGCTACAACAAACTATAATTAATGATATAGACACTTTTATAAACAGCTGACATCTGGTGAAAAAATTCTCTAAGTGTCAGAAAATGAAAATCAGTTTTTAAACAGTCCCACATAAATATAGTCCAATAATTTTTCAACACTCCAAGATAAACATAGTACAAGTTTTTCAACAGTTTTACATAACTATACTCTTATAGTTTTCAATACTTCTACATAAATATGCTACAAGTCATATTTGTGCAAGTTAAAATTTTATTACATATATAAAAACAATACAATACGACATAAATAAAAGTAATTCTGAGATCAAAAAGTAGTTTAAAAGCCTATGAATTATAAAATATTGCACACAAAATAATTTAATTACTGATAAATACAAATGGATTTGTAATATACATAAAATTTATTGTTATTACCACATAGTAATTGCTTGCATAGCTTTGTAGCATCTACATGGAAAATATACCATTAAATTTAATCATCTGAGATGCCAAGGATAGAGAAGCATCTTCCATTTTACATGCTTTCAAAGGCTACTGATATAAAATATTGATACAGAAAAACTAGAAAAGTTAACACTAGATAATGTAGGTACAATACAATTTCCTGGCATAGAAAAGAGAATAATATCTGTGATGTAATTCTAACAAATCACACTTCTTATTTGCAACTCATGGACTAAAAACAATGCTATATTACTAAAACTTTAAACAGTAGTTTGTTGTATCCTTAATACATCTTTCATTTTTCCATTCCAATACATCTGCCTCACAATGGCTGAAATTCTAAGTTCTAATAGTGAGACAAACAAGAAGATGTTTCATTACATGCAAGGTTACAAACAGTTGTTTGATGTCATTATGCATTTGAAGATTAGGATGTTCTGTTTCTTCACCAGATGGTTCCAACAGCCCTTTTTTCAGTTTGTGTATGGATAAGAACTTCTTATAAGTGGTGTAACACAGAACAATGAAGATGCAGACAACTTAGTAGACAGGATGGATAAGTTTCTTACAGGTTATGGAATGAGGAAAAATATAAACATAAAACTCTTGGGATGCATATTACCTAAAGCATTTCTCCATGACTGATTAAAGTCTAAAGGAAAATATATATTTTCACAAGTAAAAGTTATGATCACACTAATGATTATATATAACAAAATACTTGCACAACAATTAGCAATACACAAATGTGAAATATTTATGTAGTGAAGATAGACTGTTTTAAAATAATGCTTTAAACAGTAACTGAAGAAAACTTGCAGGTTAATTGTTAATTAATGAACGAATTTTAGAGGTAATGCTTTAAATCAATTTCACACTGATGTGTGTTAATTTCAAATAAACGTTTTTTGTGAATTCCCGTAAAAAAAAGTTTAAACTGTGAGCTTATTATCAATTACAATAACATAGTGCATTTAACAATTGTTACTGCCTTGATGAATTATGTGATCCATGCATATCATTTAACACACCATCTGCAAGTCAGGGAAACATTTTTGTGGAGTTGATTCATAAAATAAGCTTTCTGGTATTTGTATCTATACATTCTAAGTAGAGATTTCAATCAGTGGTATCTGAAATCCAAACAGGCCAACTAGTTTGGCTTAATTTTCACTAGTTTTGAGTCTGAGTAAGTAAAACCCATCCAATCACTAATATGAAACACTGTAGTGGTAAAGTGTTGTACAATACAGTACCTTCTTTCTCAACTCTATCAAACAATTTCCTCTGTGGTTTTTGCAAGTTCTGTTAATGTCTTCAGGAAACTTAATGATTACTTGATGTTGTAAAGTAACAAAGTAGAGTATCAACCTGAACATTTCTGTTTTGTACAAGAGGACCACAATCCTACCACATCCATAAACTCTGAATTTTTCTGTCCAAACACTATTAATCCCTGCAAGAATGTACATTTCTTTCATTCTTACTTGAATACCTGAAAATAAGACATCTCTCTGTAGCCCACCAAATCTTCTATAATTCACCTCACCAACTTGCAGATTGGGTGTTAATATTAAGAAACATAAATTAGTAGAAAGATAACATATTATTATTAAGGAAAAATAAATTTGACTTTTTATAGAAATAACAAATTCAAAATATGTTCATGCAAAACGTTTACACAATTTAAAAATTTACCTCAAAATGTACAATATCATATCCATGATTTTGTTAATTTGTTTTCCTATAATAATCCTGATTTTATAAGGATACTTTGTTCATCTCTCTAAAACTGTTCTCAGTAACTTACTGATGAATGCTATGTACAGCATGTATTCTGTAGACCAGTTTTCAGTAACTTACTGATGAATGCTCGGTACAGCATATATTCTGTATTTTATCTAATGATATCCTTAAAGCAGTTTAAGTGATGTTATAAAGTTGTTTTTCATTAAGTATTCATCACTCACAATTGAGAGTGGATCTGTAAATAGAAACCATGGGGTGTAAGTTTAACAATAACATTTGTTTCTCTAATCCATAATAGGAGGCATGTTTTGTTTATAGACGTATAAATATTTATTACATGTTTTGTTCATGATAACAAATCCGTACAAAGAAATAATTTACTTCTACCTTACCATAACAGAAGTTTCATTTCCTACTAATTGCCCCTGTACTTCTCCTCTGTTAACAAATACATAAAACTTGAAATTACACAAGAGCAGAAGTTAATAAACTTATTCTTAACTGTAACATATCCACATAAGTGTAATATTTTTTTACAACTTCTCCAAAGAAGTTTACTCACATAATAAATTCATGTTAATACATTTATTACTCATTAACCCTTATCTGCACGTTGCCTTACTATGTTTTTTGAACATGTATACACACTTATACATATTTCTTTAATATACATTTTGAACATATCAATACACTCATAATGCACATTTCTCAAATACATTATTTTAGTACTTATAATGTGCAAGTTATTTTGATATATCTTTTGAACAAGCACATCAAGTTCAAGAAGTATTTGTTGTTTTTATCGAGTTATTTTAACCAAGTTTTTAAGCTACTACTTTCTCTCTTCAAAGAAAACCTATCATTATCACTAATTTTCAACTTACCCTCTGAAAAGCCATACAACCACGACTGTCTTGTTGTCTCATGTAATTAGATTCTTGCTCCATTTCAAAGTTTTCTAGACGTTGGGTTAGAGCTAGTTTCTGATTAATTACTCTCCGTAGAAGGGAGTTAAGGGTTTTTTTCTCTTGTTCTGCTGCATATAACTGTCTCTGAAGTTCCTCCACCTGAGAGATATACTCTTCACTACGAGCAGTAAACATGGCTTTCAAGGATGTAAACATTGCAGCCCCTTCCTTTAAAGTTTTGAGTTCATTCCTCAATTTGACTATAGTTTCATCAGCAACTGTTTTTTCTTTTTCGAATTTGCTTTTCAGATCGGTTAGAGCAACTTCAGAATTGTGTTTGTTGGTTTTTAAAAGGGTTCGAAGTGTCACAATTTGTTCCCTCTTTGTTGAAACTTGTGACTGCAGTTCAGTGACCTGCACCTTCATGTCAGTGGCTACTGCATCGTCAGTTTCAGGTAAATGGTATAACTTATGGTTTACAATCCCAATTGTGTTATGCACTGCTTGCTTCAGGTGACCCACTTGATCGTGGATTGTCTTCAGAAGTTGACCACAAACAGCTGGATTGCTTTTGGTGTTCAATTTTCCACAACCACCTTCAAAAACTTTGGTGTTTGCATCTGTTTTCAGTGTTCCTATCAGAATGTTCATCTTGTTATCTGTTTCTACATAGTTCTGTTCTTGTGAGAGCTGAGCATTATCTTTCTCTATAATGATATGGCAAAACTTTTTGTACAAGTAATAACACACATTTTCTTTAACTCTTTAAACCTAAGTGGATGTTGTCAGCACCCAACTGAAAATCCCACTTTACCAGTCAGATGTTGACAGCATCTGATAACGTTTCTTTGGCTGAAAAAGAAAACAAAGAAACTCATCCAGATCATGTTATTATTCAACTTTCATAAATAGACCAGAAATTTTATAAGGTATGGTGACAATTATTTGGATATCATGAAAATAATTCTGTGAGAATGTGCCAAAAATCAAGTTTAAAGAGCTCAGGTATATGCACACAGTAAAACATGATCAAAATCACTTGAAAACTGGATTTTAGAAATTAAACTCATTCCATACAGATTAATTTTCATTACAATCTTATGTATCTAGTGTTATGCTATCATCTTTCATCACACCAAGACAGTTAAACAACATTTTCTTCAACTTGCTATAGTACAACCAAACTGAAGTGCAAATAAAATTGTAGACTGTTTGGTAAGCATTTTTTTTGTCACCATTCATTTATCTACTATATCTTTGCAAAACTCTTTAGTATATTTCATTCTTTTGAAAATTACCTTTTGTTTTCCTTTATTTGTCTTAAATAATTATTACCTTTTCAATTGGATTTTTAAAAAAAAATTGCAGTTGTGGTACATAAAAACATCACATGTTTTTATCCCCTTAGTTAATGTGAAATTGATGAAGCTTCAATGTACTTTCTGTTGATTTTATATCAGGGTATCCATTAGTACAGAATTACTAAATTTATCTCACTGTAGTTATTTGTAAGACAGGTCATACCACTAAAGACTTTTTCCCATTAAAAAAATATAGTAGTATATGACATTATAAATAGTGTAATTTTCTTGTGTTAAACATGGTGGTTTCCTCAAGGCTTGACACTCCCTTTATTGACTTGGGAATGGCCATCAGTTACAAGATCTGTACCTTGAAGCACATTTTTCTGTTTAACTTTGAATTTTAATGTCTTGTTTAATCTTACCACATTTTTTCACTTGTTTATCCATTTGGTATTTGGACCTTGCTTATGCTTCATTTCAAATTTGATTATGTCTGTCTTTTTAATAAAGACTGATTTGTGCAATTTGGTGTTTAATTAGACTCTGTGAAAATGGGAAAAGGTGAAACTTTTATTCCATGACATAGTATCTGACAGACTGCCTGTTCATTCTCAGAAAAATCAGTGAATCTGAGAATAGCTAACATACATGTTTTTGTAATTTTACCACTGACTGATAATACCTTCTTATTAATGTACTTTGAAAACAAGTTTTTAAAATAAAGTTTAGGTCTGAAGCATGTCTGGTCTCATTTTAACAATGCCTGTGTTCACAGTATCTTATAAGGGATATGTAAAAGCTGAAAGAACAAATAGTAAAATGTGATTTAGTCAGTCAACATGAACAGAAGTCTATTGTCATATTTTTACTTCACATTTATTTTTTTGGGTGAAACATTATCATTAACAATAAACAATAGTGCACATGTTAAGTACTCACAGTTTAATGTGTGTGTGATAAGTGCAAGAAGTGAGATTTACTGGGAATCCTGGACTGGTATGCACTTTTAAGGAAGCTAATAGTAAAGATGAACACTTTGCATCTTTATGAGCCGAAAGAGAAACTGGAAGTTACTCTAAATAGGATAGAAGCAATAGATAAAGAGAAGTACAAAGATTTCAAGGGAAACTTAAGCTTTTCAATGTGAAGGATACAGTGGCTAATAATTTTTCTGTAAGTAAGGAACAATACTACTAAGTCTAGCAGTAATATAATTAATTACAATAAGAAAGTTCTATTAAGTACTAGATTTTTAGCCTTTAAATTGTACAGATGATGAACTACAAAAGGATGGGATAACAAAAGAGACAGGGATGGGAATGACAAAATATAAGAATGTTATTGTTATAGGAGATTGTTAGTATAACACATTTATAGGAGAGTCCGTTAGGTAAATAAGGAGAAAATAATTAAGTTATGCTAACCAGGGGCAATAATAGAGAATAAAACTGACAGAACAAGTGATATAGCAAAGAATGCAAGCAATGATGCAGAATATTGAGTGCATACAGAAGCTAATGTAGGGAAGGGTAAAAAGTGGGTAATAACATAATTTATCAGAGATGCTACTGAGACATAGTTGTGGGAATGTAATTACAAATAGGTCACTTAAGCTTATGTTAGTATGAGCACGTTGATTAGTTAGATTTATGAGACAGTTCAATGGGTAAAGGGAACTTTTTGGAATGGATGGTTTACATTTAAATATGGTACAGAGTGGCATGTTTCCAAGAGCTATTAATACAACTGTAAGGATAGCTTTACACTAAAGTTAGATAATGGAGACAGTCAGAATGATGAAGAAAAAACAGAGGGATATGAAGTGGTAGGAAAGTAGCTCGAATGTTAAGTTCAATTGTTATTACTGAAATGTTAAAAGTATAAGAAATAAAATGCATTACTTTAGATCACTGGTCAGAACGGCGGATTTTGATGTAACGGAAGTAACTAAAATGTAGTTAAATGTTGAACTTTATGACAGTGATTTCTTTGAACTAGAAACTTTTAGGTTCACATAATAGAGTACTAAAAAGAGGGGAGAGATTAACCTTTGTGTAAAATGAGAGTTATAGTCACTGAGAATATCAATGATAATAGCACGGAGAGTGCATCCATTTGATTTTTTATTAGTGGATTTGAAGGGAAAAATTTATAGTGGAAATTTCTTAAAGACCACCAGATGATACTGATAAAACTAGTGAGAAGTCCTATAGGGATATAAAACTTCAACTGTCAATGAGTTTATAATTATGAGAGATTATAATTTTAGGCATATAGATTGGGAAATGTTATAGTCAAATCATTATAGAAACAGGTTTTTGTAAACTGTTCAAGATGTATTAACCTACTTGAAACGATGCTAATTAAGATTTATTGTTGTGTGATATTTTAGGTTATTTCTAAAGATATATTTAATAAAAGTCTAAGAAGGTTATAATTCCATTGTATAGATCATGAATTAAGCTACATTTACAGTATTATGCCCATTCTTTGGCTCTGTACCTTAGTAATGGCACTGAATTTTTGAAAATGGTTCAGAGAAGGGTTACTAGTATAAAACCTAGGATGGAGAAGTTGTCATATAAGGACAACTTAAAGCCTCCAAAATTATTTTCTCCAAGAAGAGTTACAGGGGATCTGATTGAGGAGTTTAACTCTTTCCATCTGTATCATTGAATTATATCAACCTTGTAACCACTAAATAACCATCAAAGTGTTTTCATACAATAACTTTTAATATGGCAAGTGTACCTTCATGAAACTAAGATTTGAGTAAACATTATAAAAGTTTTCTGTACAAAAAAATTCAGATTTGTTTCAGTGTACTCAGTAAAAATAAATTAAGTATTTTCACTACTAACTTATCTTTGAATTTAGAAAGTCAAAGTGTCAGTTAATCTGAGTATAAAGTGATTTTATGTTAAGGTTAAAATATTTTTGTTCATCTAAATATTGTCAAATTTCATTTTATTAACATCTAAAACCTTCTAAATATTAAATATTTTTTCAATTAGATTTTATATCAGGTCATTCCATAAGTAATGTCCAAACATTTAATACAGAAGGTGCATCATCATTTCTATCTTTGTAGAAAGCTTTAACGACTAAAATATGTAGAAGGACATGTATAAAAGTGTTCAGACATATAAAGTAACCCAACTCAGATTATTAATCAAATAAACTCTTATGAAGATGGATGTATCTGAAGAGCACATTAAGCATATAATGCTTTGAGTAAAAAAAGGCAATAGTGCAGCAGACACTACATAAAATATTCAAGTTGTTTATGGTGTGGAGTTTCTCAATGAATGAAAATGTTGAAGGTGGTTTCAGATGTTTAGATCAGGTGACTACAGCTTAAGGGATGCACCACGTTCAGGTCGTCCTGCACTTGATGAAGATTGTGCTGTAACAGTTGAACTAGCATAGAAGCTTAATCAACCTATATGACAGTCCACTGTCATCTGCAACAGCTTGGAAAGGTGTCAAAACTTGGAAAATGTGTCCCCCCCATGAGTTGACAGAAGCAGAATTTAGAGCAAGAGTGGGCATTTGCATTTCTCTGAACTCTCATGAATGTAACTCATCTTTTTTGGACATGTTAGTGGTTGGAAATGAAAAATGGATATTTTATAAAAATGTTAAGAGCTGTAGACAATGGCTTAGTGTAGGTAAACTGGCTAAAGCACACTATAAAATTGACCTCTGCCCTTGGAAAGTCTTGTTAAGCATTTGGTGGGATGTTGTTGGTGTGATCCATTTTGAGTTGTTGCCACTCAATGTAACAATTACATTAGACTTCTATTGTCAATAGTTAGAGCACGTGAATGTTGCACTGAGAGAAAAAAGGCCTACTATGATGAATCATAAAGGTGTTGTATTACACCAGGATAGTACGAGGCCCCGTACAGCAAGGATCACATTTGCAAAGGTTGAAGAGCCAGACTGTGAAACAGTTCCACATTTTTTTTATTCTTCAGATCTTGCTCCATCTGATTATCATCTATTCTGAAGTTTGCAGAAGTATCTTGATGGAAAAGAACTTGGAACACATGAAGATATCAGAACTACCCTCTCTACATTATAGAAGTGACATTCAGAAGTTTACGAATTGTTGGCAGGGAGTAATTAATAATAAAACATACATTATTGATTAAATAACATTAAAAGCATTTGAAATCCTTTCTCTTTTTCTGAACTTAAGATCAGACATTACTAAAGGGATGACCTAATATTTTCTCTTATTTTCTCCACCTTGACTCCACACATTTGGTTCATTTGACCAACCTTGTAACCACCCTAAAATATGAAATATATCTGAAAAACCTTTTTTTTTTTATTTCTAGACTGATTCCAAATTGTAACAGGAACAGGAAAATACAGTTATTTATCCTGAATAGCTTAGGGCTTAATTTCAACAGTCTATATCTGTTTATAGTTAAATTTAGTTTTATTGCCCTGTGAACTATGTTTAACTAATAATCTGCCACGAGTTGTAACTGATTTGGTTAGTGCATGGCTCTAGTTATTGTACTGAATGACATTACTCACGTTACTCTCAAGCTAATCTCATTGTTCATTTTTAATGTCAAATTTCTAATTTTTATGTTTTAGTTTCTTTTATAATAATTAACAAATTCACACAAAAAAAGAAGAAATACAGTACTTATTTTTCATGTCTTATAAATTGCTGATTAAATTTAAGCCTACTTTTTTGTGATGATAGTACTTGCACATTAAATATTTATTTATTTAAGGAATACACCTAAGGAAAAGGAATAATAAGTACAAAGCAAACAGTGCCCTCTAAGTATTATAATTTAACTAATTTTCTAACTAAGCTCATCATAGCTTAACACAGCATTATAAGACATTTGATAGATTAAAATCTTATTTTTCTGTTGGTTATAAATGTTATAAAAGAAAATGTCAGAGAGAAAGTTATTTGCAACTTGCCAAAGGTTGTGCCATGAAAACTACTAGGGGAATTTACAGTGCTGATTCATCAACTTATTTTTTGTTTTGTTATTAATGAAGAATGCAAATATTAAGAGATATAACTGTAAATTCTGGCAGGGTAAAAGTCACCTACAGGTAAGACAATGTTATTTTTTTAAAATCTGGTTGGCCTTTGGAATGGATTGCCTTAAGATGTAATGCGTGAAGCTAATTTAAGGAAATATAAAGGAAGGATTGATAAATATTTGAATGACAAGTGTCTTGTCTGAAAGTTTAGTTTAACAGGTGGGACACACAAGATAGACCAACAGGTACTTTGTTCTTTTTGAATTACATAGTTATACATATAAACTTATATAAATATAATACTACTGTATTTTGTTTGTTCATGTAACAACTTCCCAGGGTGTGGATTGGTCTTAACCAAAAGTGGTAAAGAGGTTCACTAGTTCTAAGAGGAGATACATACAAATTTTCAGTTTTGAATTTTACAGTTTTTATTGGTGTTTTTCAACAACTACTTCATCCCTGTTAATGGATCCTCACCAAATTTGGCATAAAGTTTTGATAGATCTTTATGGAGATACAGCCAAATTTGTGATTTCACATTTTTTGTTTTGCAGTTTTCAAGAGCGTTTTTGTACAAAGGCATATAAAAAAAGCAACTCTTCATATCCTAAAATAACCTTTCATTGATCATGAATTTACATAACTCCTGTCCAGGAGACAGATACTCCCAGCTAGTAAATAAATTGTTCTATCTAGAATTAGTGTATCTAATATTATTAGACAATCAAATCAACACTGTATAAATATAATAAAATCAATCCAAATCAAAAGGGTTAAAAACAGTAAAATTTGAACATTTTATGTGAGTGCATTATTCAAAATTCTTAAAATTATACAACATGGCACTCAAACATTTAAAAATAAACTAATTTTTAGAAAAATCATGCCTCACATCTATGTAAAATGAAAGAAATATGAAAGTTATATACAATCTGTGACTTCATACAGGTTTGACTAAAGATATATTTACAGGATACACATCATTCTGTAGCTTCAACCTTATGAACACTAGAGGAGTTCACTCTCCCCTTTATTAAAAAGGGAGGGCCACTCTCACCTCTGTCAAGATTACAGGAGTTTATTATTACCTTAATGAAACAAGGAGCTTATCCTCACTTTTGTTTTAGTAACTATAGTCTCACTGAAGAGAGGATATAAGACTCACCAATATGTTGAGATCCCTTAGCATGGTCCAGTATGACTCTCCTTGGGGTCTCACCATTTACTACACAAACGTAGTGATACAGTTGTGCTAGTTCTTCAGAAATAGCTACTAGGTCTTCCTGTAGAAACAGGAACAAAAAACAATATCTCATAATGGAAGAATAACTGTGTAACAAAATTAAATCTCTTCAATGCTGAAGAATTTTACAGCAAATAATTTACTAGTTTGATTATACATATGAAAAACTTCATTCCATATAATATTATCACTATGTATACATAAAATACAGATTCTATTACAAGGTCATTTTACAAGCAGTAAATATTTCTTTAATCCCCTTAAAAATTAGTTCATGAGCAGAGAAAATGAAGTGAAAAATACAGTCACAGAATAAAAGAAATAAATTTAATACAAAATAACTTGCTAATCTAGAAACAGGTAGTACAGTATAACAATGAGACATGGCTAACATCTAGAGTAATTGACAATAAGATGTTGGATTGCAATATACATATCTACCTGGGACTGATAAGGGGCCACAACTCAGAGGATACATTAAGATACTCATAATATATACATATAAATTGGGATATTGACAATACATTTATTTAGAAACTAATAATAACATGTCACATTGGTATATTCATAAAACATCTATTTTTGAACTGATGCTGCCATGTTACACTAGGATACTGATAACAGATCTACTTAGGAGTTAATGATACCATATTACATTTAGATATTTATAACATATCTCCATGGGAACTGATCATGCCATGCTACATTGGGGTATTCATAACATATGCACTTTAGAACTAATGATACCATGTTATATTTGGCCATTTACAACATATGAATTTGAAAGTAACAATGCCATATTACATTGATATATTCATATTTCTGTCTCTCTATTTAGGAACTGATAATGCCATGTTAAACATTAGGATATTCATAACATACCGACTTAGGAACTGGGATGTGGAAGCAAATATAGAAACTTACTATTGGTTCACATTACAGTCAGCAAAGAGAACAAGTTGTGACACTTTAATTTTTAAACAGTTATGTCTTTTGGGACTGTTTCAGGCTATCATTTATCATACTGTTCAAAAGGCGACATTGATATTTGTGTTTACAACAAGACCTGTACTTAACTGTTGTCCATTTCATAAAGAACATACCATAAAATACTTATCACCTTTGATGAATTTTAATTTTCTGTCTCTAAGTCTTCTGTTATTAACAATTTCAGTTTCACATACCCTCTTCAGTGCCTTATGCATGGCTGTTGCTAAAGCAAATATTTTTAAAACAATATTTTTGCATGGAGTGTCCTCAGCTGGCCAACCTGTTTCTCATGTAGTATATTTCAGTCCTAGGAGCTATGATTGATCCACATAACTACTACTTAGAATAGTATGACAATCAATTACAAGCTATCAATATCTAATTTGTCTCAGGTTAGTCATTTTGCACCAATACATGGCTAACTTTCCATAGAATTTGCTTTTATATTATTTTTCTCTCTAACTGCAATTGTTACCAAAACTGTACTTTTCTAAAAATAGAAGAAAATATGGCATTGAATTAAAACCTTTTTTATGCATACACGTTAAATTAGGAACACTTAGACTTCCCTGACTTTCTCCACAAATCTCTTCCATTACCAGAAGGTCATCCTTTGCATGTGTAAGCTGCTGCATATTGTCTTGAAGCTGGTGAGAAAAAAAAAGTATTTGAAACATTTCTTTAAAACACTTTTCTTTATCAAGAAATACATCAAAAAAAGAAAATGACATCATATATTAATTAGCTTGAATTGTGAAGAAATGGGTACGGCTCTTAATTACAGTTTAACAAAAATGTTTCTAA
The DNA here is from genome assembly GCA_011833715.1 of Carcinoscorpius rotundicauda. Lineage (NCBI taxonomy): Eukaryota > Metazoa > Arthropoda > Merostomata > Xiphosura > Limulidae > Carcinoscorpius > Carcinoscorpius rotundicauda. Next base: position 35,044,784 of record CM022402.1, read on the forward strand.
TTATACAGTACCTAACCTTTCCTAAGTAGACTTACAAACTAGCCAAATTTCTGTAAAATTTGTAGCATATGTATATAGGAATAAAATTCACATAAAAATCATTTAAAAAAAATACAAAACTTTCATTAGGCTTAAAAATGTATTAAGGTTGAAAATACCTACATTTACATTAGCATTTTTATTGAAAACAAAAGATTATATATGTAATTAATTTATATTACCACAAATTCTTCCCATCTTGTGTTTAAGTATATTATTACATATTATCAGAATTTTGTTTTTACGTGTATTATCACAAATTCTTACCAAGTTTTCAATTATCTTAAGATTTTTACAACACTACCTAAACACAGTAAAACTTGTGTTACTTAATGTTAGTATGTTAGTGAGAAGTGGGAAAAACTACTAAAACTACCTTTTACATCAAGTCTATCCAATAGGAATGGCAATAAACATTTTTACATATTGAATCACATAAACACTCAAAAAAAACAATTCACTAGCTATAGAACAAGAAAAATTAAGAGTTTGATACTTTCTCCATGTTCCACCATCTCACATAAAAACCAACTGACACTAACTAATATCCTCTAACAAAAACCAGCAATTCATGTCTTTTATCTAAATATCGTCAGCTTACAGAAACGTGTACAAACTAGAATTGAACATTTCATTACAGAAGTCAATATGCTATGTATCTAGATATTGATGCTGCAATATAATACATAATTAGATACCAATAGTTTGTTACAAAGTTTGAATGTAATGTCTGTAATTTATTATTTATATTACCAACAATGTCTTATTTACGTATTTCACACTTTACAATGCTTTTTCTCAAATTTTCAGATCTGACCAATTAAATGACAGCTGTCGAGAGAAGTAAAATTAAAAAAAAGTTTTTGTATATTTATTTCATTATTGTTAATTTATGTTACATGTTTTTGGTAAAAGAAATGAAGACATGGTATTCAATACTCATCTTTCTTTATTGAGTCATTTTTCAGTGAAAATAGTTTCAGAAATTTTCATTTGTTTTCTGTACAAAAAGACTTACAATGTTTACTCAAAGCTTACAAATTTCATGAAGATTCATAAATTGTATCATATCAGACAATGTATTAATAAAGTCATATAATGGCTTCATGATATGATGCTCTTATTGCTGTATCACCACAGTCAATACAAATCAACACTAACTAATACACTAAAGTAAAAATTAGAGTTCTGTGCTCTATCCAGCAAGTAACACAACAATACAAATCAGTGTTCTTGTAATGGATGAAGAATACAGTTTATATATTTACCTGCAATTCAAAATATCCTGTATTGTGTCAGTTAAGAAATGCAGTTAATGCTAAATGAAACATACTTATATTTAGCATACCATATAGCACATTTAACATACCATGTGAGAATGGTTACTTTTAGTACATTGTGTCTGTGTGTTACAGTAGCAGGAAGTGGAAAATTGAACTTCAACAAGTAGAGATAACACTTTTAGAAATATAGAGCAACCAAGCAACTTACCTCCTTTTTGAGTTTAGCAACTACATCTTGGTATTCTGCCAGAGACTTCTCATTGTATCAGTTAATCAAATCTCCTGGAAACTTACCTTCTTTCTGAGTTTGGTGACTTCATCTCGGAGTTCTGTCAGAGACTCCTCACTGTGTTGATTAGTTGCATACTCTTGTTCTTGAAGATTTTGAACATCTATCTGAAGTTCTCCAACCATTTGAACTGCTAGTTGATACTTCTTCTGATGTTTCTGTAGTAGTTTCTGAAGTCGCATCAACTCTGGTATAACCTGACACAATTTAAAGTCAATACAACTTATGTTACATGATGTTAGAACATTATTTTGTTAAAACAGAAAAGATTAAAACTTGTAGGCCTTATTTTCAATATATTTATGCTGTACACAAAGTTAAATATGCAAGAGACAAATTTAAAAAAAAAAGACTGTTGAGATGTCAAGTTGTTTCTTTGAAATAATCTTTTACCATAAGAAAAAATATATAATCTTACATGATAAAACCTTTAGAAATGAATATTAGTAGAAATGTGTATATTAATATCATAATATATCAGACCTTATCATTTCCTTTGCCACTTTGTCTTTCATCTTCTTCTATTTTCCTGTGATGTGTGACTAGGGCCCTGACATGGTCAATCACTTTAGTCACTCGATTGTGTTGGTGGTTTAACTCAGTTTTTGTTCTTTCAAGAATCTCTTGAGATTCTCCAAGTTGTACGCTTAGCGATGACTTCTCATTCTCAGCCTTGAAATAGAGATTGTTCACAGTTAGGTGCCTACAACTGATAATCAGTTGTTATGAACTCTTATTAAAGAGCTGTAGAATTGAAGTAAGGTCTTATGACAAAGCTAATTATTACTTGGCCATTCTACTTCTATGTTTGCCACAAGCTGTGTTTGGGCACAATGAGAGATAACACCTTTATTATTGGATTTTGATTTTTTTTATTTACTTTTAATAAACAGTTAACTATTTGAAGTCGAGATATAGATATTATATTCCCTGATTTAGATTCTATAAATACTTTAAAAAAGAAAATTTTAGTCATACTATGTAATAAAAAAAAAACAAAGAATGAACACAAGAAGGTGATTTAATGACCTCTGTGTAGGCCTAGTGGTGTTCCAAATGAGAAAGAAACGAGAGGGGGTGGGGTTAATCGGGACTGGGACAACCTGATTTAGTATCACACTTCTTTTATATTTCATGCATTGGCACAGTGTTGGTTCTGAATAACATGACTAGATTTTTTCAAATAGGCACACCAATATAAATCACTGAAACTACTGTATAAAATGTCCAATATTTACACCAAATACAGTTTTTCTACTATGTATTGGTATTGGCATGACATCTACAGGTCATTGGCACAACCAAATATCAGTTGAAATGGTGGTGAAAAACCTACAACATCATGTTCTTCATAAAGCTATTAACTATGGAAAAATCATATGATATGTGTAGTTGTGAAAGGGTTAAGCATCAGGTCAAAGCTCTGATAATGAGATGTATAGTTTAACATCATTTAGAAACTTTCTTGATGTATAAACAGCAGCTTACATCACGTCACTATAAGCTGTATCACACACAGTTTGAAAACAAGTGAGATTTAAACGGTATGTTACCAAACATGAATCTCTCATGCAGACAGAGTTAACAAGTACTATATTTTCATAATGTCTTAAAGTAAACTAATGATGACATAATGGTTTTAATGAATAGATGTAATAACTCTGATAGTTGATTAATTTAGCAAAGATTTTACTTTAAAGATCAAAATTTCCTTTAGTAAAATTCAAACTGTATAAAGTTGTTATGACAACAGAAGTTTCTTAGAACAAAAATGCAGTAAAACTTAACCAACACATTTATAATATTGTACATATCAACTACCCTAAGAACATTCAAGACTGTAAAAAATTATTATAAAGTTTTATTTACTCATAAAAAACTTAAGATAAATACCTGTAAAGTGTTATTTAGAACCATGGAAATTAATTCATTCAATATTAAGACTTAGTAATAAATGTTTTGTGTCTGTAAAAGTAAAACTATAAATGTTCCAAATTATATTTTACTAAACATCTTAGCCTTTAGGCACTTATTGACTTCTGTATGAAGTAACTAATTTTGTACTTACTTGGCAAATATAACACAACTACTGAAAACACAAAACTTATTCTCAGAATGTTCATTCTACAATGAATTACTTATTAAGAGGTGAGATAAGCATATGATATTGAATAATATATCTACTTCTCCTGGGTTTCTCATATAATCATGTACTATATATCCACTTGATTCATGTCTAATAAAATCATAGTACTACATTCCTCTCCTGCATCTCTAAGACAATCCTGAACTATATATCTACCTGTCCCATGTCTCTATTAGAAACCTTTACTACATACCTCTCCTGCATCTCTAAGACAATCCTGAACTATATATCTACCTGTCCCATGTCTCTATTAGAAACCTTTACTACATTCCTCTCCTGCATCTCTAAGACAATCCTGAACTATATATCTACCTGTCCCATGTCTCTATTAGAATCCTTTACTACATACCTCTCCTGAATATCTAATACAATCCTGAACTATACAAGATATCTAATTGTTTTGTGTCTAATACATATTTACTTTACCTTTAATTTCATCGTTAGTTTGTAAACACACAACCAAGAGCTATTAAAGCCAACACCTTTTTTGTTCCAACTAGTTTGTAAACATATAGTTGTGAGTTACTAAAGATAATACCTACCTGTACTAACTAGTTTGTAAACACATAACTGTGAGCTATTATAGATAACACCAACCTATTCTAATTATTTTGTAAACACACAATTGTGAGCAATTAAACATAAACACCTACCTGCTCTAACTAGTTTGTCAACATAATCCTGAGCTATAAAAGATAACACCTATTCTACTTGCCTGTCAACACAATACTGAGCTATTAGAGATAATAACTACCTCTTCTAACTGCTTCTCCAGCCTCCTTATTTCACTTAAATGAATTTCATTAAATAAATCTTTTACTGTTTCTGGTTGAGATTCTTCAATTTTGTCAACTATTCAAAAATACAAAACAAAATTTTAGAAGCAACTATTTTGTTTTGGTTTTTTTTTATATGTACATGTGTAGAAAAATTAAGAGCATTCATGATTAAGTGAAACAATACAACACACACCATATTAAATTTGTAAAATAAAGTAAAAATGATCTGATCCACAGTGTTAGAGACTTAATCCCACATGGCAACTACATCTGCAGGGAGAAAATATATTCACAACAAGCAGAGACCTACAAAAAATGTGTAGGAATAATCAGTCCAATATTAGACAATATTTAAACTTATCTACATTCTTTATTCAAGTGAAATTCTGTAAAACTATAACACTTAGAAATACAGATGTGTGGCAACATCTGTATTAATAGCATTTTTGCTGCTTGGGAGACATTGTCAAAATAGTAAGAAAAAATCAAGAATAAATATATCACTTATAAATGAAAAACAAAAAACTCACAAAGTTTTGAGATAAAAACAGAAAAAATCATAAACAAGTGATAAAATTGCAATATTAATGAGAAATAGAAAACAATCTGTAATTTAACTATCATGTTATCTATGGGACTCATGCATTATATCATTCTCAGCAATGTTTTATTTTTTTACCACACTCAGTTAAAGAATTAGTGAATAAAACATGGATAAAGACACTAACCTTCTACCTGAAATATGTACAGGACCTTAGTGGAAGTTAGCAGGATTAGCTGCAATGTGAGTGTTAGTTTTTCTTTAAATTTTGTATGTGGTTTTTATACTATTACAAATCCTGTAATGAAAATTCCATTGACACTAATTAGATACATGAATAGCATAAGAAAATGTGTTTAAAAAAATAGGGGCACTATATCAATCCCATTTTTAATTCTAGGGTTAAAAAAAACATTTATACAGTTTATCAAAAGCAAACAAATTACTAAGGAACTAGAAATTTCATTTGTTTTTAATGGTAAATGTAACTGATATCTCAAATGGCACATTTGTATTAATGTTTGCCAAAAAAAAAACTGAACACTTCAAAAATTATGAAGACTTTAAGATCTTTTCAATAGTAGAAACAACTCTTCTAAACCACATAACTTTTCTACTCCTCAATCTGCATCTAATATGGTTATTGGCTATTATAAATAAGTGCAAAGAAGCTTACAGTCTCCACTAGCAAGTTTCTTCATAAAGTCTGCTTCAAGCTGCTTTAGAACTTCCTCTTCACCAGTATCGTCTTCCTCTTCTGGTCTTTCTTCATCATTTCGAGCTGAAATTAATCAATGTAAGGTAGCAGTTTTATGGGTACACTAATTAAAGTTAGTTAGTTAGTTTTATATATAAATTAGTCAACTATTTAGCTAGCTGTATTAATATCACATGTATTAATCAGTTTAAAGTAATTTTATGAGTAAATAAATTAGGTTAACTATCACTGTTATATTTAAATTAATTAAAATTTTTATGTTAAAATTATTTTTTTAGGTTAACTATCAGTCTAATTTGTAAATAAGCCAATAAGGTTAAGTGTGAGATTTATGTACAAGTTAATTAATCAGGTTAACTATCAAATTTAATAATGAACATACAAATATAAAAATTTGGATACAGCTTACATAGATAATGAAAAAAACTTCACTAACAATTTGTAACGTTTCAGTAAAATGATACCATCATCAGGTAGATAAACAAAACACATTTATAATAAAGTTTCCTTTATTATCCATTCAAGATGATTCCAAATTTTTAGGTTAACTTGTAGTTTCATGTGTATATCAATTAATAAGGTTAATTAACATTTTTATGTATTATTTAACATGTGTGAGTTTTAATAAAGCAGAATTTTTGTTTCTTTGTGAAAAAAGACATCTTACAGGAATGGCTGAAGAAAAATATATATTTCACCTGCATTTGCTGCCTTTTCTTTCTCACGAGTGGTGACAATACACATATACTGCTTTTCACAACATGAAAACCTTAACAAGTTCCCTCTTTTATACTGGCTTGTATTGGTGTTCATATTACAAATTGTTAAGGTTGACAAATATAAAACCACAAAACTTAATGAATTAAACCGGTCACTTACTTCCATATTTGAAGTTGTATAATGTTAAATTATTCAAATTGAAAATGGACTCCGAGTTCACTCGATTATTCAACTCTTTCTTTAATGCATATTTCTGTTCTCTCTCTGACTGTAATGCCTCTATTGCTTCTTCAAGTTGCTTTTCTGCTATTTGTTTTAATAACATCAATTCTTCTACTTGTGAATGTACTGCTTTTACTTCTTCTTGCAGTTGTTTAACTTCATATTTGGTTCCTTCAAACTCAACCTGAGATAAAATCAAGCTGCAGGTTAACTTTAATTAAAATTAATGATAGCAGACCATGACTTTTCTGAAAGCCAAGAAAATAGAGAACATAATATTTAAGAAATTGGAGATGCTTTGATTGAAGCTTTGAATGTATTTTTAAAATTACATGTCACTGGAATATAGTCTAAACATAAAATACAAGGAAGTTACCCAATAGAACTAAAATGGTTTATTTCACCTGTGATGAACGGAGTTGTGAGACCTGTTTCTGTAGGGAAATATTTTCTTCTTCAAGTTCATTGTTATCACTTAAGAGTCTTCCTTCTCTAATTTCAAATTCTTTCAACTCTGACTTCAATCTTTTCTTTTCCCATTCACTAGTATCAATTTGTTTTGATAAAGTTTGATTTTCCTGGTGAATATGATCACTCTCTACTTTTACATGAGCAAGCTCCTGTTTTACCTGTCAAAAAACACAGCAAGGAATGAACCCAGAATTATTGTCATTTACATTTGTTATTATTGGGACATTTTACAATATTCTAACTTAATCCTCCTAGAACACGTGTAACACAAACTTTTATATGGAACCCATCAAAACAAAAAAGCATCTAATTATTAACTAGTAACAAACTTTTTCTTTAAACATGACTAGACTAACTGCTACATTTATCCTGCATTCCAGCTAATACTGCTCTGCCATTTTCAGGGTATTCCTGTACCGACAGTAGTTGGGATTTGGTCTTCAGTCTCCTTATGTGTTATTCACTTGAGATCTGAACAGAGACCAGATTGAACCCAGAAAAAAAAATAATAATTATATTTATGTACTTGTATGAGTCCATAACCATGGCACAGAAAGTGTAATAAGTATTATAAGACAAACAAGCCAGAGCAAATTACAGTAAAACAATCAGGCCAAAGTTAACATTTTCTAACACTGAAAATGTGCTTCTGAAAGGTACTTATCTCCTCCCATTCAAAGCCATCTAAACCTTGACTTGCTCTCCAGGTGCTGCTAAAAGTTTTCAACAGCAAACTAATTTTTTAAACTCCATTGTTGGACCACTGTAGCAACATTGCAACACAAACCTCACTTTTGAGGATTGGCAGATAAAAACTAGAAAATGTGTGGGAAGAAAGAGTGGGAAGTGTGTGAGAGGATGCAAATACCTATCAAAAATACATTTTCAGTGTAAGAAAATGTTAAATTCAGTACTACTTCTATTCACCCAAAGCAATAATTCCATATTGCAAAAGTGAAAGGGACAGTGAAGATAAAAATGTTATAAAACAAACAGAGAACAATCTCTGTGAATAAATAGGTGCCATAATTATAACAGGGGTGTGGTATTACTTTTGGAACAGATATGCTCTTCACCAAGTAATAAACATAATAAGACACATTGGGTGGAACTTAACAGATAGGCACCATATCATGTAATACAGATTCTGCCCATGGACATAAAATAGTATGCAAGATGTCTACATGTGTAACAAGTGTAAGCACGTGACACAATCACAGTTACATATAAGAATACACAGCTAGTGTAAAGAACTGCAAACATATATGAATTGGACAAGTGATGTACATCCAAGCATAAAACATCTGGGTTAAGTGCCTTGGAATACACTGGATTATGACAAATATAATCCATCCAGTTAAAAACAACAGTGGAAGAACCTTTCATAGTATTTTTCATTTCATATACTGTATGCAACAAGTGCAGTCTGCCTGGGCAAAATGTGTGGGGGAAATGGTGCAAGTAGTTATGGAATATGTGAACTACAATCCATTTGTACAGTAAATATCCAATGGAAGCACCTTGAATAAGATTGACCGAATTATATTTTGAATATAATATTTTAAGAGATCAACATGTGCAGTCCACATAGGTAAAAACTACCGAGTGGAAGTGCCTTGTAATATGATGTAACATGACAAATGTGGTCCATCTGAGAAGAAAACCACTTCTGGTGGAAGTGCCTTGTTTGCACATTATTTAGAAATCAATAACTATGATCCACCTACTGAGGAAGAACTTTGCATAAAAATTTGTATTTTGTATCAACATGTGTATTCTGCCTGGACAAAAATATCTGGGAGAAGTGATATGGATTGATATGATAATGCATGATATGAAATATAACGATGATATCCTCTTCTCAAAGAACGGGTATGTATAACTATGAAGTTGTCTTTTAATGTACAAACCCTTTTTTGTGTGTGTGTGTGTTAATTTTATGCAAAGCTACATGAGAGCAATCTGCTATAGCCCTGCCTAATTTAGCAGTGTAAGACTAGAGGGAAGGCAGCTAGTCATAACAACCAATCACCAACAATTGGGATACTGTTTTATCAATTGAACAGTGGGATTGATTGTCACATTATAATGCTCCCAAGACTGAAAGAGCACACATGCTTGGTGCTACAGAAATCTGAACCCACGACCCTTAGAATATGAGTCAAGCATCCTAACCACTTGGCCATACCTGGCACGTTTTTTCTTTTCTTTCAATTTTTAGAGCAGTTACCTTCTCAAAACTGTCTGCAGACAGCAAAGGCTGATTATATTTGGATTTGGGATGATATGAGCTTGAACACACACCATCTCTCTCTCCTAATTTGTATTTCATTTTTAAGTTTTTAAATGAAATTCTTCATGAGAGACTGGCAAACAGAGGTTAAGACTAATATATGGTGTATCCCCACCATGATGTCGGTCCTATTTCTTAGTCACCTCCAAATGCCAGGGCATATTTCATATACCACATTATAGACAGTACCCTTGGGATTCCTTTACTTTAAGCAATATTTTTTAAATTTAATATTGTTCTTTGTTTGGATTTGTTTCGTAAATTTATATTATATATATATATTTATATATAATTTATATATAAACAACTTTTATACACCAACTATGAGTTTTAAACTCCGTTTGCCAGTCTCACACGAAGAATAAAATAAGCAAAAGAAATATAAATAAAATTTAAGAGAGCTAGAGATGTGAGACACCAGTTAATTATATCCAATATATAATATGGATGTGGAAAATCAGATAAATATATCCAGTACATAATACTGATGTGGGACACCAGATAGAATAAATATATTTAATGCATAATACTGAATTAGGCCATTGAAACTACACTGCAGGGTTATTGTCAAGATATTTGATTATCAGACAGTGCATGACTGGTCAAGGCAACATGGACTGTAATGATGTGATGAAGCTCTAAAATCTTTAATATAACATACTTGCCCCTCTGTAAGCTCAAATAGGTACACAAAAAAATAGAATTACTGTAGTTTTCACAATTTTAGATAAAAACTCTAACTTGTAAGATTGTACTACAGCTCAAACTCTTATTTAAATCAGTGAACTTCCATTTTTCTCTTTAGTTAACATATGTACAATTAAAATACATAATCAGAACAAAATAACAAATGTATGAAATACCTGTTTCATTTCTCGTTCTAGCTCAAGAAGAGTTGATACAAAAGAAGCTTCCTTATGGGCTGTTTCTTTCAGTAGACTTTCTTCCTGTTCAATCTCTGATGTAACTGATGCTTTTTGACTTGACTGGAACTTACAGAATTTCTACAAAAAGAGAAATGTGTAAAACAGAAGTTTTCACGCTACTGGGAAAAAATAAATCCAGTTCTTATAAGAAGTGATTTGTTTATGTATATAATGGCACAACTGAAAAATAACTAATACAAAGGCTTTCTAAGATCTGGCAAGAAATAAAATACTTATTACATTAACAAGATGCATGAAACCCAATTACCTGAAAACATAGTAAAATGCATAAAGAAAAACTATAACAACATATGATAGCTGGGTAATACTGATGAGGGAAACTAGTTCAATATAAACAGTATATGATACTACAGTGGAACCTTTTTTCTCAATATCCAATATATAATACTGATGTATGACACCAGCTAAATATCAGGTTGTTTGAAAAATAAAGGCAGATTTTTTTTATAATAGAATTTTAGTAATTTATAGGTAAAAGAAACCTGTCTCTTTTTTTTTTTTTTTACAACTTTTTATATACCAATGAAAAACTAAAGCTTTCTTCTATTCATTAGTGCTTTTATTATTTTCTAAAACTTTATTTCCAATATTTCAGACTCTTATAATTAATTATGGAATAAAAAAAGTTGCATATATCATTTGTTTGCATAAATTCAAACTTGGTCATAATGTATTGCAAATAGCTTGTAATATATAAATCAAGCATGAGACAAAGGAACCACCTTCAAATATAAAGTACAGTATTGGTTCTAAAAGTTTTGTAATGGTCACGTGAATATTAAAGATAAGGAGAGCAGAGGATGTTCTTCTACTATTGAAAATGACCAACTGAAAGCACTAGTAACAAGAAACCCATGCCAAACTATTTAAAAATCGAGTTTGAGCAAATTGGAAAAGTAAAAAAGCTTAACATGCGAGTTCCAAACAAACTCAGTGAAAATCAGAAAAAAATCACCATTTTGAATTGTGTTTTATTTTGATTTTGTTCAACAGAAATAACCCATTTCTTGATAAAGTTCTTACCTGCAATGAAAAGTGGGCCCTTTAAAACAACAGAAAGTGATCTGTGCAATGATTCAACTGTAACAAGGCTCCGAAACACTTCCCAAAGCCAAAATTGCATCAACATAAGATTATAGTCACCGTATGGTGGTCTGAGGCCAATATTATCCATTACACCTTGCTCAACCAGGACTAGAAAAATCACTGTGAAGGTTTACGATCAAGAATTGGAAAAAATTCAAAGAAAGGTGCATGAAAAAAATTGCCAGTATTCATCAAATGAAGAGGGACAATCTTGCTTCACGAAAATACTTGGCCACATGTTGCTCAAATGACACTCCAGAAGATCAATGAATTGAGTTACGAAACATTGCCTCATCCTCCTAACTCCCAAGACCTGTTGCCTGCTAATTACTGCTTTTTAAAGCATTTGGATAACTTTTTATAGAAGATTCAATAACAGTGCAGCAGCAGAAAATAGCTTTAAAGAATGTTTTAGTTCTAGGACTTCAGAGTTTTATCATCATTAGCATAAATAATCTTGTTTCTTGTTGGCAAAAGTGTGTAGATTTACTAAGTTCATAGTTTGATTAATGAAGTTGCTATTGAATTTTTTATTTCTTATTAAAGTTACAAATAAATAACCACCATTATTTTTTGCACAATCTAATATATCCATTATATAATACTGATGTCGAACACCAGGTAAATTTATCCAATATATATAAAATGTATTCAAGAAGGTTATCTATTACTTTAAGATTATTTATCAGTTAATAGTTACTAATAGCAACTTCAGTTATTATGAAGGCAGCAGTTTTAGCCTGTCTGATGAGTTATCTTGATAAATATCACATGTAAAAATTATTGAAATACTATACTGCTTCTGACAATGACTGAAGAAGGTCAAAATGTTGTTCACTCCTCTACGAGTGCTTTCTCTACCAATACCAGGTATTTTTAAATATATAATTATCTACAAGTGGGTTTTTCTTGTCATCACAGATAAGTGTTTATATCAAAAGAGGATATGTTTCTTGATTAAGAAAATTTTCAATGATATAAAGTTAATTAAAATTAATGTTATGTTCTGAGTAAAATATATTGTGTTGGAAACTTTAACACTAGTTTTAAAACAGGATAAACAATATGAGAAATATTAAGTCAGACTATGGACATACAATGTTTCATCCAAATTGCTAGAAGTTTAATAACAAATAAGGAAAAATAAAACATTCAAATTTAACCCTAATGAAATCAGTGTTTTATTATACAAATAACATATCTTCATCTTCCAGTAGGATAAACAAGCATTTCATCTAATTCTTTAAATGACATCTGTACTTTCTTACCACTTATTTCACAAATCCATATACATATTGTTTAACACAATTTGGTACAATTCAATGAAATGTGCAGTAGAAAAAATAATATTTATCTTTCATAAATCTTCTAAGTGTATATACTATGAAAAAAATATGGAATTTTTCCTTATGGACCAAGTAATGAGAAAAGATCCATTTTTATGTTGAAGCACTGACTTCAAAACTTATAAACTCAGCTTTGTCTAGTTTCTTATTCCAAGTTTTGTTTACAAAACTATGGTGTTCCAATTCATCCTTCCTTAAACTACATAAACAGTGCACTGTTGCTAGTGCTAAGATAAACAGAATTTTAGGTTGTATATAGAGTGATTTTCACAATATATATATATATAATCTAAAAAACAATGGAAGAGTAATCATAACTAGTTTACATAACTACAATGATAAAAAGCAATCACATAGTTGATGTTTTGGAAGTTATATAAAATGAATTTATAAAATATTCCATTCAAAGTAAAATTTTCATGTAATAACACACATATATAATACAAAGTTTGAATTATTTTAATGGTTATTAAGTAACATGGAAAATGCTATCAAAATACAGATTCTTACATTTAAGTCCTTAGAACTGCAAAAGGATCCAGCCAATTCTTGGGTCACAATTAATAGCCCCCTTTGCCCCCTCCACACACGTGCACATATTTAATCCTAAAACTGCACTCTGTTCTATGTAGATGGGTTTGTACTTTCAATGTTATTGCCTAATTTTAAATTTATATTTCTAAACATTTGATGCATCTCCCATTTTAGAAGTTTTTTGGTTATTTAAAGCTTTCAGGAATTTTTTACAAACTTTCACATCAATTGTACATTACAAGTAAAACAGACTAATTCATGAGGTAAGCACCTAGGTGGTTGCTCCTTAACTACAGAATTTATTTAACTGTAAATTAATTACCTTATGCATGAACAAGCCTTTGAAAATTTAATGACAAATTGGTTTAAAGCAAACAAAAAGTTTCCTATGTTAAATGTACCTAACAATAAATGGTAACGTCTTTGAGAAAAATAGATAAAAACATGTTTAACAAAACTGTTACAAGGAAACTTCGTTGACAAAGCAGAAGAATGCAACTGTTCTCATTAAAACTTGTAAATGAAAATGCCCCTAACAAAAACTGGAGACTGCAACAGTAAATGATAAATTTAGCAAATGAAAATGTCTTAGAAAAACTGGTAAAAGAAACACCATTGTAGAAATTGATAGAACAAATGGACAACAGCAAGTCTAGTAACAGAAAATAATATTAAAAGAAACATAATGGAAATGATCTTGAAGAACTGGTAGGTCCTTAATATAAATGATGGATGGAAATTTCCTTGAGAAAGACTGGTAGATGGAGAATTCTTTGACAAAACTAGCAAATAGAAATTTCTTTAAAAAACTGGAGCACAGTAGTAAGTATTAATTGGTATATGGAAATAGTGCTTACAAAGCTGATATACTGAATTATTTTAAACAAAATGAGAGATGTAATAAAAACAGCAGTGTTACGGCAGATAATAAAGATGTAATTGCATCAGGGTTTTATTTTAGCCCATGAGAGGAGGGATCCATCTTCTGGAATTAAAAAGGAAATTCAAACCCTAAAATAAACCTTGGAATAAGTCTTTCCATTGGGCTTTAAATTAACCAAGATCCCTGGTGGAATGGTCCATGACAAACTGATTGACAGAATAGTCTTTGAAAAGTGGCAGATGAAAAATTCCTTGACAAACTGGTAGATCCTTGATAAAAGAGTTAGATGGAAATGCCCTTGACAAAACTTTCAGATGAAACATCTCTGATGTAACCGACAGACATGAACAACCTCAAGTAAATCAGTACACAGAAATTTCCTTACACTAAATAGAAATAATTTTGATAAGATAGTCTGACAAAAACAACAAAAAAACACACCTAAGAGACGAAAATGTTGCAAATGAAACTGGAATGAATTTGACAAAATTAGTAAATAGAAACTTCTTAACCAAAATTAGCATCTTAGATATCCTTGACAAAACTAATTAAATCTTTTATGGTTTTGAATGTTTGAAATACTTTAATAACTTTATACATAAATACAATATTAAGGTCTCCAGTTTGACATGATTACACACATAAAACAGTTAAATGGTTTATCAAAGGTTCCTTACATACATATAAGGTATTAAGATTATGCACACATTATAAAACACAGAAACCTAACAACTTTAAAAAAGTCATGTGATTTATTATTTTGTTGTTTACTTTATCACCTCTTTCAAAGAATCCAGTTCATGTTTAGATGCATCCAGCAAGATCTCAAGATCTTGACACCTTTGTTGAAGTGCAATTTTCTCATCTAGCAACACTAAACCATACTGGGCAGACTTCTTTTTTTCAAGACTGGTTTTGACCAGCTCCCGATGCAGATGGTCCAACTCTGCTCTGAGACGATCTCTTTCCATAGTCAGTTCACTAACACTTTTCTCTTGGTCTTCCATTCCAAGACTTAGTTAATAAGGAAATCTAACAGATTTAAAAATCTTTGAATGTATATTCATAAATAGAACCTTATGGATAAGTTCTTTAAAAAAAAACAAAAAACAAGAAAGATTTGATTTGCAAAAACTTTCCAAGACTCATAGTACCTTCTTTTATACTGAAATTTCTCTTAAAAAGTAATAAACATGAAAAAAAGAAGATAAACAACAGTACATATAGGTCTGAACCTCCAGAAACGTTTAAATAATATAATTCATCTAAAAAAAACAATAATTTAATAGTATCAAACTATTTGATACAAACAAGACACATTTCTTGAGGTTATAGATAATTCAAAATTTGACTGTTGGTTAAGTCAAACATTAGTTACTAAGACATATACATTATCTCAAAAACTCATGAAGCTAGTTTCTGAACATCTAGGCCTCAACAACTACAGTGGTTAATCCAAAAGTTCTTCCATTCAGTTTCTAGTAAAACCTTTGACAATTGTGTATACTAAGTCAACGTAGTTTTCTTTCCCTAAGTACACGAAATTTTCCTGTGGCATTTTCATAACTAAACTTGGTTAATATGAAATACAGCTGTGTTACCTGTTTCCAACCAACAATACAAAAACACAATCTTCATAGCATTTTCAAATGAAATATACAACTAAATACACACTCAACCACTGTAACTAGTTAGCTTAGTCTCGTTGTTTCGAATTACTTGTTTAAGAGTTAGTGAGTGAATGGTACAAGTCTGAATGAATAATACAGTGGTTTGTTCATTTCTAGTAGTATAAAACACCAAATGAAGGAAAAAACATATTTTGAATATCTTTGAAGAACAAATAAGTAGCATAAATGCGAACTATTCTTCAAAACTTTTATAAATAAAAGGTTCATTATTGTGAGTAAAGTTATGCTAGACATACAATCGCCACAATACAACTTACAAGTATAAATTAAATATTGTTATGACAATCCCGCAACAACGGTACTTATCATCAAATTCCAAGAATTTGTTTCTCTAGATTTAAAACACATCAACTCTGATATTAAGCAAATTCAAATGTATTTCGATTATGTAACATTAACTCTCAAGACGTACACTTACGCCAGAACATAAAATGTTTACCACTTAACATCAGTCTAAGATTCCTCGAAGCTTGCAATGTTACTTCTCCAACCAGAGCATAATATCCATTAACTTTACGAAATTTTGTAAATTTTAATAATTGAAATATTTTTATTAATATCAATATATATTAAGGATACAAGTAAGTGATGTTGAAATGTCTCAAGTGAACAATTTTGTCTTATTTAAGGTGTGTTGTGAAGCGGTTTAACAAGTAGTTTCGAATTAGGAAGTGCTACGTTAAGCAATTATTTATTTGCAAATTAAGGATTTTATAAAGAAACTAATCTTCTGTAAACTACGTTTAGTTGAAGTTCAATGACATTCATTTTTTTGTAATAACAGAAATGAAACGAAACCTTGGCAGGGTGTTAGGTTAGAGAGAAAGAAGTCTGCGGAATTCTCTAACCAATAGAGGTGTTCAGGAACGTTGTAGTTCCTCTTCGTCCCCGATCGTGGAAGATTATTTATCTTTACGTGGGAGTTTTCCTGTATTTTAATTTGACTTTTTTAAGATGGTGAAGTGAGGTCGGGCAGAATTAAAAACTCGGGTGAGAACGTTGAGCGAAACGAATGCGGCACAAGGGAAGGAAGCAAGGCCGAAGCCCCTGCTCAAAAAAGCCGAACGATAGATGAGGTACGAAATATCGATTCAAACTGCACGATTCCGAGCCGGGTGAGGATCTTGGTTGGGATCTAAAGATCAAATGCCTCAGATTTAGGTATGGAGGAATACGGGAGTACCCCGAGAAAACCCACTTTCACGGCCAAGGCGAGCAAAAATGAATAAACAAATAAAAAAGAAATCGGACTTACAACGCTAAAAACCGGGTTTCGATACCCGTGGTGGGCAGAGCACAGATAGCCCATTGTGTTGCTTCGTGCGTAATTCAAAAAGAACAACAAATCCAAAATAAAAATAACTTCACACTTATCAACCAGTTTACTGGCCGTTTTTCATTAAAATACTCTGTGTATAGACATTCTAGTTGTAAGTTGTTTAACATATTGTGAAAACATCAAACACAAAAGTACGTGAAACCAACAATTTATTTTATTGTAAACAATTACGGGTAAATGGCAACAGAGTTAACCTACGAGATTAATTCATACTGTTTTACAGTTTCGTATTTCATAACATATTTCATTGGAATCAGTGTGCAGTTTTCAGAATAACTGGGGAGAGGTGATGATGGCAAACATACGTGCTGTCACTTAGAGCGGTATGATAATAGTTTGGTTATGTGAAGTTCTTGTAGTATTATCAAGAATGACCAACTTCCCAACAAATTTCAAACAGGTAAACTTGCAAATAACAGCAGATTTCATCAGGAAATAAGGGGGATAGGTACTCTGTAATTGATAACTTCATTAAATTTTAAGTTGCATCACAAATAAACAGATTGGACACATTTAAATGACAGTATAAAGAATCTTTATTTAGACATAATGTAAAAATAATTGTACCTATATAAACAAGTAAACGACCACCTCTACTATTTCGATGAATTGTATGCCAGCTTTCCCTCTCTCAAGATGAATTTCTGCTGGATTAGTCGAGATGAAAGCTAAGTAAAACCGTACAATGAAAGTGCACCTTCTCTGAGAAGGTTAACTTGCTTTCTTTGTCCATTAGACAGCATAACCTCTTCTGGACTAGTCAAAACGAAAGCTAAGTAGAACTGTACAGCAAAAGCGCACTTGGACCCAGAAAGTAAACAAGCTTTCTTTGTCCATTGGACAACATCAATCTCTGCCGGAATAGACAGGATGGAAGCTAAGTAGAACTGATCAAAGAAAGTGGGTCTGGATCTAGAATATTAACTTGCTTTATTTCTTCAATGAACAGCATCACTTCTTGACCTTTATTTCCTGACAGCATTGGTGAACTATCAGATTTAATCAATATCACAACTTGTCACCAAAATAGATCTCAGCTCTAACCTATTCACTGGTTTCTAAACACAATACTGAAATATCTATGACGTTACTTACCAGAGACCAAACGAGGAAGTACTTAAAACAAAATAACTCAAGCAAATCTTGAATGTGTTTAGCCCCCCTGTACAGTGCGCAAGCTATATAAATGAAAATAATTCTATATCACCATAGAAAGTAAGAAACCTACCATATAATCAGCTATCACACTTTTCCTTGTTGGAGAAATTTATTTACTTTCATAGTTATGTACTTTACAAATACTGAAATACTAGAGAGCAATATTAGTTTGTATCATTTTATTACTAGACATCTTCGTGATCCTTTTATTAACTTCCCCGCTAGTACAGCGGGTAAGTCTACGGATTTAGAACGCTAAAATCAGGGGTTAAATTTCCCTCGGCGGGCTCATTAGATAACCCGATGTGGCTTTGCTATAAGAAAAGCACAAACACACCATCTATTAACAACAGTCTTATTTTAAATGTAAGGTACTTTGGTCGTTTATATGATTAACTTGATTAAACACGGTTTAATTTCACATGGTGGTTTGGATGACCATTTTTTTGCCTCAACCAAAGTCAGTTTTGTGTAAAAAAAAAATTGTCATTAGAGTCAATTTTTGTTATATCAAACTCCAGATAATCCAATCAGAAGTATTAAACTGATTGTCTTTCTATCTACACCAAAGAGACAAAATAAAATCTAGTGTCAAATATAAGTTATGGTGGACTAAATTTTTCATTGAACCAGAATATTAGGTATAACTTCTTTTGGTCATTCTTCTGTTTTAACGACATAAAATTTACTTTTACAAACAGCAAATTAATGCCACATTCCAGGTAAAAGTTAAGAACAGTGTTTATTCTCAAGTACAGATGGCAGGTACTTTTCTGACTAAATTTTTGTCTCATTTCGAAGATAGGTCATAAAAGACGTTTTACTCACCAAAATTCTGCAAGAAAGTTCCAATAATACATCGGAATAGTATAGTGTCGTTGTGTATTTTAATATTATTTAGTCTGAGCTTATTCTTTACCCTTATGTTATAAACATCCGACACAGATCAGGGAGTTGACTTTAAAGAACAATTGTTCTATGAGTTTTGTAAAGTGTTGGGTGAATACGTTCACTTCATTTTCTTTCATCTAGCCTGATGGATTATATGAAAGGACAATATAGATTGTTAAGCATATATTTCTCATTTGGTTAATTGAACCGACTAGAATAAATATACACCCTTCATCAAGATGGAGTACCAAATGTACAGAGATCATCAGGTTATTATCTGAAAAATTGTATATTTGGCCAATAATCTTTGTTTCCTGTAACTGATATTTCATCTAGAGCAGATGTCCCACAGTATTCATAAAAACATGCAGTGATTAAAGTCTTTGTTAGTTGACTCACACATATGTGCATGTTAACAGCAAGGTAAAATTTAGTAAAGCACATAGTTTTCTAAAAATGATTTTGGTACAATGTGCAGTGTAAAGATGCGTGAAAATCCATACTGTTGGCGTACTAGTGGAAGGCGGACAGTAACACCTACATGGGACATTTTAAAAATAGAACAAAGATATTACTAAATTTTTAACTGGTAGAAGGTCTCTAAGAAAAGACAATGTAAATATTATATTACTCAAAATTAAGGGATGACATCACCTAATTCAAGCCAGCTTAGGGGTGTAGAAACCAATATTGCAGTCTTGAACTTATTTCTTTCCTAGAGGAACCAGTCATTATTTATTTATCAACCAGATTGCAATGGATAGAGGAGATCTGAGTAAAAAATTAAGCATATTGATTGCTGCATGCAAATTGCAACAGCTGAAAAGCCAACATCGTTGCTAAGTTATTGATAAAGAATAGACTCAATGACAGAGAAATTCACAGGCACTAGAATACATGAGCATCTGTGAATCCCATAGAAATTATCCTTGATCATGGTAGTTTGTTGATTACTCTTTTTGTGAAATGATTTTCTAGATGAAAATAATGGTTATAATTGTGCAGCTATGACCTTCAAACCAATTTAATTTTATCTGTCCTTTCATTTTGAATTTAGATTTTCACTGTTTAAGATCCAAATTTTGATCAATTTTGTTATTTTGTTCCCCAACTAACCAGTGGTGTAGCTTTCCTTATTTCGGTGAAGTCTTTGAGTATTATCAAGCTGACATGGAAAGAGGAAGTTTTGACGACCATCAGTACAACTAGGACTTTTATTTTGCCGAGTAGCTGGATTTTCCAACTTACCCAGAGGTACTTAGAATTGGATTTATCTTCCAATTTATATAACGTATGAATGAAAGTGCATTTTGTATTTTGAGAACCTTGCTGAGTCAGTTGTGAGGTGGTTCCGAAGCCTTTGGGGTTGAACAGTTTTAGCTAAAAGATTTTCTACTAAAAAATTCAGCCTCTTATAGGAGAGAGTATCAGAAGCCATCATGAGTCAGCTAAGAACCATTACTATGCTGGTGAAGCCGAGCCTATCATTAACTCATCCGCTGATGCTGACTGCAAGAATAACGACAATGAAAGAGTGGAAATAGCATCCTTTTTTGGAATCTGAAATGTCTTTCAGGATGTCCCATTGAAGGGTGTTCATTAGTAGTAAGGTGAAGATGCCAAATGTACATCTATCTTTATTAGATCCATTATATTCCAATGCAAGGAAGGACCTGTCAAGAGATAATGTCACATCAAAGGATGGCCAAATGTTGAAAAGATAGAAAGAACATGGCTAAAGCTTGACCAACGCCAATACTAATTATAATTGAGACTCCAACTAATATCCATAGTCAGTAATTTATGAACAACTCATTGCCTGCTCTAACAACATCAACAATGACAAGGACCTTCAAAGTAAATTAGGTGGACACAGCAGATAGCTTGATGTGGTTTGGTTAAAAGAAAAACACACACACATACATTTATTATACAATAGTTTAGAGGGGCTGTATTATGTGTTAACTAATATGATTTTTGTATCGGCTGGATTATGTTTTTCACCTTTAGGGCTAAGGGAAATAAGACAAACTGAATCTTTGTTTAAAGGGATTTTTATATACTCGTGTTCACAGTTATGGTGTATGTACTTAAGGGTTTTGATTATTGAAATTTGCCCTACTATAAAGTTTTAAACTAATAACTGTGTTTAAGAGTTTATTTTGTGGTGAAAGCGGCATTATCTTCATTATTAAGAGCTTATTTATTGTGTGCATGCATGTTTATTAAAGTTTTATGTTATTATTTTGTGCCCCCCAGTGGCTCAGCGGTATGTCTGCGGACTTACACGCTAAAATTCGGGTTTCGATGCCCGTGGTGGGCAGAGCACAGATAGCCCATTGTGTAGCTTTGTGCTTAATTCACAACAACAACAACAACATTTTGTAAATCTCTTCTAATATTAATTTCCGATCAGAGCAAGCTTTGTTTGTTTTGTAATTTCGCACAAAGCTACTCGAGGGCTATCTGTGCTAGCCGTCCCTAATTTTGCAGTGTAAGACTAGAGGGAAGGCAGCTAGTCATCACCACCCACCGCCAACTCTTGGGCTACTCTTTTACCAACGAATAGTGGGATTGACCGTAACATTATACACCCCCACGGCTGGGAGGGCGAGCATGTTTAGCGCGACGCGGGCGCGAACCCGCGACCCTCGGATTACGAGTGCACGCCTTAACGCGCTCGGCCATGCCAGGCCTCCAGAGCAAGCTATGTTCTCAGAGTAAAACGAAACAACAATCTTGCAGTCGGTATCGCTAATTAAATATACTTTTATTGTGTATATTCAATTGGTTATATTGATTAGAAATCATTGTTTCATCAGCTATACATTCTTTAGAAATTAATCCAAAAATATCTCACTATTTGGAGTAATCGTAAACCCCTTTCATGAGCAACTACAGGCTATTTACTGTAACTGTAATAAAAAAAATAAGGGTAGATTTAACTAAATATATTAAACTAAATATATATCTTACAAAACAGTCTTTATAATAAAACTACGATAATAAGCAATAAACCAAAAGTTACGACATTTGATATACTTAATAGTATACTCGCTATTGTTAATGAAAGTAACAAAAGATAATATAATACACCTTAAATAAGGAGCATAGAAACACTAGCTGTTT
Source organism: Carcinoscorpius rotundicauda (assembly GCA_011833715.1). NCBI lineage: Eukaryota > Metazoa > Arthropoda > Merostomata > Xiphosura > Limulidae > Carcinoscorpius > Carcinoscorpius rotundicauda. The sequence goes on from CM022402.1 coordinate 35,067,289, forward strand.
ACTTTAACTCCTTTCACAGTTTAAGTGTATTTTAATGTATCTTTTTATATTGTATTTTCTACATTAAAGGATGGTGACTGTGGCATCTTTATTGCGCATAAGTGTTTTCAGAGGCGATAGAACATTAACACAGATTTGAAATTTATAAATTTAAAAGTAAAAGTTAATTGGTGATTAGAAGAAAAGCCTGAAATATAGAAGAGAGTAATGTGTGTTATATAAAAATATCATGTGTTGTTTTTAGTTTCTTGTATAAAATTGATTCTGGATTTATCCTTTAATCTGTCCATGATCAGGTATCAAATAAAATGTGGCCAAGAAGATTGTTAAGCTAATGTAGTTCGAGGTGCGTGTTTTTTGGTTTTTTTTTGCAATTATCTTAAAGATCAAAACGTTCTGCCCACGGGAAGTATTGTCATGAAGCAGCACATTCTACAGCAGTGTCCTTCAAATGTAATTCAGTTGTTATATTGAGGTTATGTTCTCTCCTAAGTATGCTTGAGAATGCCCGTTGTGAAGAAAGGAAGGTTGGATATAAAATGTTTGGTGCACGATCTTAAATGAAAAGCAGTGTGAAGAAAATTGAGCTTAAAGTGACCATACCACGCTTAATAACAGTAGGCACCTCATTTTGTTTGTGATTCAATAAAAATTATTCCTTTTCTGTATTACCTTGTATTAGGTCTCTTTCTTCACCAGATTCAGTAATTCAGAAGTGTAACATCATTCCATAATAAATATTTTGATTGAACATCAGTTTATTTTGCAGATCTATTCCAGTTCGACCTGAATATATCAGAATAATAATTAGTAATACTTTGTCAATAAACCATGTTGCCTTAGCTAGCTATTTGTGACAGTAATTAGTAATCTTTTGTGAATGAACTAAGTTTTCTGAACATTTTATTCGTTATAATAACACTACGTAACAACATTTTTATTTTTTGTTCCTGAGCAAAAAGTGTCATTTTCCAATTGCTTATGCTTAAATCAAATGGAAAAGACCTATTTTTCTCTTCAAAAATTGCTTTTGTCACTTTAGTAATGAAATTTTCACATTTACCCATTTTCCAGAACATTCCAGGTAAATTTAGTGCTGTGCAGCTGATAGAGAATTTTTTCGAACTTGCAAGAATTTTTCAGAACTTTCTAGAATGTTGCAGAACGTACGAGAATTTTCAAAAACGTTTTAGATTTTTCTAGAACTTTCTATAGTAATATATATACAGGGGCTCAACCATTCACCACTTCAGTTTAGTTCTAGCTGCCTAAGTGAACACATAGACACATCTGATTTTATCAGAGATGGCATCAAGAAGTTGCAAGTATTCTCCAGACGCATTCTGCTATATATATGTGGCCAATTTATCAAGACAAGAGGGAAAAAGTACTCTGTGACAGCACCTGCCAAAATGTGTGAAGCCTACAAGGCATATTTCGGCATGCCTGTCGGGGATCAAGTCAAACCCAGGGCACCTTATTTTATCTGCGAGCACTGCAAAAAAACTCTAGAAGATAAGGCGTACAATTTTGCTTGCTTGAATAGTAGGATTTTATATTATACAAAATTTAGACCCTTCAATTTTTAAATATCTTTTAATTTCCAACATTATAGAAAAATATCATGCATAAAATATTTTGCATTACACATTAGTTGTGGATGAAATTTATTCTTCATAATAACAGTTTTATTTTGCTCTTTAGCAGGATGGTACAGAGGAGAAAAGAGAGCCATAAAGTTTGCTTTTCCAAGAATTTGGCGTGAGCCCACTGACCACTCAAGCAAATCCTACTTCTGTATGGTATACCCTTTCAAACGTCGGGCTGGCAAGAATGCATCTACTAACATGTATACGAACCTTCCACAATCCATCGCCCCAGTGCCACACTGCCCTGAGCTCCCTGTACCCACTCCACCAGAGAGAAAGCAGCAAATCAGAGGATAAAAAAGACGTTGAAGATCCAGATTACAATTAGTCTAACAAAGTAGAATGCTGAGCTTTTGACATCTAGGCTCAAGAAGTGGGATTTGTTAGATGAAAGTGTGCAAACGCAAGTCAGAGGAAGCGTCACCAACATTTTTCAAGCTTATTCACTCGTCAAGATGGGCTCTGCTTCTGCCACAATGTGTCCGGTCTGTACAAAGCAACAGGAATTGCCTGTAACCCGAATGAGTGGCGCCTCTTCATTGATAGCTCAAAGCTGAGCTGCTTTATAACGGAAATAAATATCCATCTCTTCCACTGGCTCATTTGGTGCACCTTAAAGAGGAATACAACATGAATACAGATGTACCAATTTTCCCAGAACATTCCAGGTAGATTCAGTGCTGAGTAGCTGATAGAGAATTTTCTCGAACTTACAAGAATTTTCAAGAATTTCCTAGAATGCTGTAGAACTTCACTCGTCAAAATGGACTCTGCTTCTGCTACAATATATCCCGTCTGTGCGAGGCAATTGGAATTGGCGCCTCTTCATTAATAGCTCATACAGAAGCCTCAAAGCTGTGCTACTCCATATCGGGAATAAGTATCCGTCTCTTCCCCTCGCATATTTGGTGCACCTCAAAAAAGGAATACAACAGCGTCAAGACCTTGATAAAAGTCTTCAAGTATGATGAGTATGGCTGGGAGGTTATCGGAGACTTCAAAATAGTGCCATTCCTGATGGGTCTCCAAGGTGGCTTTAATAAGTTTTCCTGTTTGCCTTCGGGACAGCAGAGAAACTGCAGTACACTAAAATAGAAAGCACTGGTCACAACAGACCGAGTTTTCTGTGAAGAGGCACAATGTTAAGTGTGAGCCACTAGTAGACCTCCAGAAGGTGTTGTTCTTATCATTGCACATAAAACTGTGTCTTGTGAAACAATTTGTCACAGAACTTGATAAGGAGTCTGCAGTCTTCAAGTACTTATCTTCGAGACTTCTTCCCTAAGCTATCTGAGGCAAAGATCAAAGCTGGTGCCTTCGTTGGAACACAAATAAAGAATATCATGGAGTGCACAGAATTCCTCAAGAAGATCAGTAGGAAGGAAAAAAAGCTTGTGGCAGCTTTGTCGCAGTGGTTCAGGGCTTTCTAGGCAATCACAAGCCGAAAATTATGCTGGAACTGTTTGAGGTTCTGATGAAGAACTATGGAAAAATGGGCTGCAGGATGTCCCTGAAAGTCCATATCCTTGATATTCATCTTGATAAATTCAAGGAAAGCATGGAAGCATACTCAGAGGAGCAAGGCGAGCGCTTCCACCAGATTATGAGCACCTCTACCAAGGAGCAAATGAAAACACCATGATAGGAAACTATATTTGGGAACTTATACGTGAAAGTGATTTACATTACAGTCGCAAATCTCAAAAAACTTCTCAGTTCTAAACATTTTTGTATAACTTTAGTATAAATACATGTAAATCTTGATTCATATGTTGTTTTATTCAGACCTTATGTAAATGAAAATGTGCAAATTTGCCCATTTTTACACAGAAAATAGGTTAATTTCTAAATTTAATTATCCAGGTCACAAAAGCAAAGTTTGAAAGGAATAATGGCCATTTCTTGTACCTTTACAACATAAGCAATTAAGAAATAACTCATACTATCCAGGAACAAAATTTGTGTTACATAGTGTAATTGGTCATGGCTTTTCTGAGCAAACTCTTTTTTTGTTATTTACTCTTTTCTAATTCAAAAATATATTATTTTACGTGTCTATGTGCGTTAATCTTTCAATTTACCTAGTGGCTCTGTCTAGCGGGATGATAAATATATTTGCTTCAAAGTTTTCAAGTATATGTGCAACTCAAAAAACTTACAAACCAAATGAATATGTAACCAAAGATTTGACTATGCAAAATATTCAAAGAAAAGTCACTTTTCTAACCAGTCATTCTCATCTTAAGACTCTGTCGGTTTTTAATATTTCACGAACATAAAAATAAAACATGTTTTAATGTGAGATTAAAAATGTGAAAAAGGACATTTTCAAAGATGTCAATACATTAGACATTTTATTATTTAGTATTACTTTCTATATTTTGTATTCTTGAAAATTATATATATATTGTACTTATCCATACAATTACCATTTCAAGAAGCACTACTTCGCAAATTTCCGCAATATTCAAGGTTGTTATTTTCATTTATCTTATACCGTATTTTCCGCCTAATAAGCCGAATTTCTGGCCCTAAATTTTGGACCTGATTTTTGGGGGTCGGCTTACTGGTCGATCACCAGCTTTGGACCAGAAAATACCGATCTTACAGTTACGCCAGTGTTATTTCAGTTGAATAAACATATCCCAAACGAGCAGAGATCTAGATTTCATCAGTCCGCCTGGACGACGCGCCCACACTTCGTTAATCCACTTGATGCATCCATTCGTTTTCTTGTACATGGACGATCATTCCTTTCGGAAATTTCTTCTTCTTAGGAAATGTTTTTCTTTTGAAAATTACCATAGGCGGTAATTTTGTTCAATCAGCAAAGCACGTTAAGACTACAGTGAAACGTTGTTTCTCGTGGCCCGTTGTCTTTACCCAAACGGTTTTCTCGCCAGCTTTGTTAACGGTTTTGTTTCCAACCATGTCGAAAAAAATCGCAGTCTCGTCCATATTCCCAATCATTTGTAGAGGGTAGTTATGTTTTTGGCGATGATGAATGATAAATTTCTGAAACGAGGTGATTTTATCATCCAAGTCACTTGGCAATTTCTGCGCGATCTTCGTTTTCTCTCTAAGTACAAGGCTGTGTCGCTTCATGAAACGGGTACACCAGCTGTTGGTTGCCTTAAAGTCTCTTGAATTTTCTTTATTTCGACCAGCCCACTTTAGAGCAAAAATATGGATCTGGGCATGCGTGAAAGTCAGGCCACTCTGCCGGTTTTCATTCACCCATGTCGCTACATCTTCTTCCAGTTTTGGCCACTTCGGTTGATTTTTCTGGTTACATTTACTTGTTTTCGACATTTCTTTTAGCACACATTCTGCTTTCTTTCATTCATGGACCTGTTTCTCATTCACACAGTAATGGCGAGCGGCATTCATATTTGAGGTTTTTAAGGCTAGCTCTACTACTTTCAGTTTAAAAGCAGCATCATAACGCATAAGTAGTTTCATTATTTTTAAATATCTTGTTAAGTTTTGTTTTGAAATTTCGCACAAAGCTACTCGAGGGCTATCTGTGCTAGCCGTCCCTAATTTAGCAGTGCAAGACTAGAGGGAAGGCAGCTAGTCATCACCACCCACCGCCAACTCTTGGGTTACTCTTTTACCAACGAATAGTGGGATTGACCGTAACATTATACACCCCCACGGCTGGGAGGGCGAGCATGTTTAGCGCGACCCTCGGATTGCGAGTCACACGCCTTACGCGCTTGGCCATGCCAGGCCAATATCCTGTTAAGACTGGTGATAATGAGTATATTAAACATGTACACATACAAATTTTCATACAAGAAGAAAAGGATATAGACGTGTAGTTCGATACATGGAGTCCTGTATCAGAAGTATTAGTTGCGTTAAATATCATATAACCATGAAAATGCTGTTTGAGATAAATCAATAAAATATTTCCTTGTGCATATTATGCTTCGAATTACTAATATAAATCAACATTATTGAAAAGTTTCCTAATCAGAAGGAAGAGATAAAGTAACAATACATGCTAGAAAATGGAAATGCAGGGGGCAGAATTTGTGAACCTGACGATGACCGAAGAAGGTCGAAACGTTGTTCGCTCTTCTATGTAAAATATTTTCTCAACCCAAACGAGCCGTTTTTGCATATATAGAATTTTTAGGAGCTCCACCCGAAATTTTTAACATAATTTAAAGGCCGGTGTCATCATCACTTTTACAAATCGTCATAATGTATCTAGGGCTAATAAATAGTCCTTTGTAAACTTCTTTTACCGTCCTATATGGATGGAAGACTATATTCTTTGCTCAGAATGTAAAATTTTCGTTTCAAACACCTTCCATTTGTTATCGTGGCAAAGTTTACCTAAGAAATTGCTAAAAAAAGTAGCGAAATTAACGAATATATATTCATGTGAGAGGTTCTGAGGTGATTTAAGTTAAATACTAATGTTAACTTGATTTTTCTGATAAATCAGGTGATCTATGTTACTGTGCAGATTTTGATCTAAATGTTGAAATAAAAATTAACTCCTGAAGTTACAGATTTCTATACGTGCGTTCTACTACTGGTATGATGCACACAGTGCATTATACTAAATATTTTTTTTTCTATGTAAAGTAATTAATGGGAATATCCAAAAATTAGTCCGAACATGGAGTAGTGGTTAAAGCGTGAGAACTCAGAATGCGATGATTCGTACTCGTTTAATACACTCTTGGCCGTCAGTTTAATACAAGTGACGATTATGTTCAACCCTTGAGAGCTTTGCAAGAAAATTCTAAAATATACGGTTATATTAATAATATAATTAGCCACCCTATAGCGCATAAAGTCATGGACTTTCAGACAACTTGGTGCACCATTTTAAAATAATATCAACTCATCGATCAGAGGTCCAAAAGTTGAACTTCCAACTAGGTATGTCAACAATATGAACACTTTATGTACATTCGTGGTAAACGAATTCACAAGTAAACTGACGTTCTCAAGAACTTCAACTTCTTACTTAAGGAATTAGCTCAAGCATTAATATTATTGAAATATTTTAATTTTTTATTTGATGTTACAAATTTAAAATAATCATTTAAACTTTCTTTTTTTTCAAAATGAAGTATATCAGCGTACGTTCACGTGCCGATTGTTTACATTGTAACTGGCTATCACCAACCAAATCAAAGAGCTCCACATCCTAAGAATAAGTTTACTGCAGACTCAAATTCTCAAGAATAAACCTAAAAGGTTCAGTATGAAGTGTTTTGGTGCCATGTTAATCCATGCTTGACATGCATGTTCAATTACTAAAGACTCAGCATGGCCAGGTTGTAAGGGCGCTTGACTCGTAATCTGAGGGTTGCAGGTTCAAATCCCTGTCATATTAAACATACTCGCCCTTTCAGCCGTGGGAGCGTTATAAAATAACGGTCACTCACACTATTCGTTGGTAAAAGAGTTGTTCAAGAAATGATGGTGGATGATGATGACTAGCCGCCTTTCTTCTAACCTTATACTGCTAAATTAGAGACGGGTGGCGCAGACAAACCTCGTGTAGCTTTGTGCAAAATTCAGAAACAAACAAATAAATCAGTTACTGGACGTATGTTATACTTTTGAGATTTTGAATAATTTGTGAATTGGATATTTTTTTTGTTCGTTAGACTCTTTGCATAATATTTTCCTATAATATTATTATTTATGGGTAAAACACAGCTGACAACATAACCAAAATATTAAAAACATACATACAACCAGTAATTGAATAAACATGTCCGGCATGTATTAACATAGCTCTAAAGCACACCAGAAAATTACAAACAATACAAAAGTTATTATTCACTAAATACACGGATACGTCACCTGAATGTATGCACAACTATGTAAATATACAAACACTCTCTGATAGACGCCTGCACAATTTACCAAATTAGTTCACGCTAAACTGGCACAAAAGTGACCTTCTATGTGAATTAGATCGCTACAGGATACATAACGAAAGTAGTTCTAAGTACTTTTACCAATTAATATGCACTTGAAATAAAAATTTAATCAGGCCACCATACTCCAGAATAATAAAGCTACATTACTTTTAAGCTGCTACGACAACATTTATGGGGTATTTTTGAGAAATGCTCCGGAGGAGTTCTAAAATTAATGAAATACGATAAGTGTGTTTGTGTGTTTTCTTATAGCAAAACTACATTGGGCTATCCACTGAGTCTACAGAAGTGAATCCAACCCTTGATTTTAGTGTTGTGAATCCACAGACTTACCACTGTACTAGCGGGGAACATAAGTTCATGTAGAACTGTTCCTCATGTGCAAAACCTTCGCAGCAAAAAACCAAGAGAAAATGTGTTTATTCACATGAATATTACGGTAATTACCTATATGGATATTCCTATGAAAGGGATCAGACTCTCGTGCAGTACTTAAATTAATATTCTTCAAAAAACTGCTACCATCTATCGGGAAGGAAAGGAAAATTTTCAATAACCTGACCCTCCCAGGTTGGTAGGAACTAACTGAACACCCATAAAGTTTGTTTTGTTTGTTTGTTTTTTGAATTTCGTGCAAAGCTACACGAGGGCTATCTGCGCTAGCCGTCCCTAATTTAGCAGTGTAAGACTAGATAGAAGGCAGCTAATCATCACCACCCACCGCCAACTCTTGAGCTACTCTTTTACCAACGAATAGTGGGATTGACCGTCACATTATAACGCCCCTACAGTTGGGAAGGCGAGCATGTTTGGCGCTACTGTGATGCGAACCCGCGACCCTCAGATTACGAGTCTCACGCCTTAACACGCTTGGCCATGTTGGGCCATTTAACGTTGACAGACCTGGGATGGCCAAGCGCGTAAGGCGTGCGACTCGCAATCCGAGGGTCTCGCTAAACATGCTCGCCCCCCTAGCCGTGGGGGTGTATAATGTGACGGTCAATCCCACTATTCGTTGGTAAAAGAGTAGCCCAAGAGCTGGCGGTGGGTGGTGATGATTAGCTGCCTTCCCTCTAGTCTTACGCTGCTAAATTAGGGACGGTTAGCACAGATAGCCCTCGAGTAGCTTTGTGCGAAATTCCAAAACAAACAAACAAACATAATGTTGACAAGTGGCATGCATGTTTCAAAGCATACGAGGTTCGTATATAAAAATTTCAATTAGGTTTTAAATTATCTCAAAACAAACTGAGGAACATCACTTTATTTTTAAGTGTTTTATTCGCTTCGGGTAGCACTTTATTATATAGGTTTTATATCGTCGTTCGCGAGCTAAATGTCTCAAATACACAAATATGCATTACTATTGTTTTGGGTAACTAGTTCATTTTGGTTGTTCAGTTTGTCTATAGTTTGTATTGTGTCATAAAAATTTAGGTGTTTCAAATTTATAAAAGTTAATTTCTTGTTCTTGTACTTTAACCACACGATATTTTTTGTTAATAATTGATTTTTTGATTTAAAAAAATCTGAATCGTCTGTTTGTACAAACATATATATATATAAAATTTTGACGCAAATGTCTTTCGTACAAGTACATAAAAATAGTAAACAATTCATTAAGACGAGAAATCCACTTGAAATAAAAATGTATTTAGCATAAAACAAAGTTTCTTAAAATCCAAATCTCACTAGTTTCTGGTAGTATATCTAACAATACGATATATCATGAAATCCAAATCTCAGTGATTTCTGACAGCATCCGTAACTATAAGATGTACTCTAAAATCCCAACCACACTGGTTCCTGGCAGAATCTATATCTATAATATTCCTTCAACCAGAATTCTGACTCCTGCTTTAAAATTCATGAGGTCTGTTTTACTTTATGAAATTTTTGTGGCTGGGTGTTAAAACTGTACTCTTTACAATGTTAAGTCTTGTAAACCAGACCTCACAGCAATTATTTCAGTATGATTATCAGATAATTGTTGTATTACAGACTCAGTAATATTTACAACTTCTCCCTCGTAGTATTTCATATTGTTGGTTCTGTACAAGCATAACGTTAGCACGGCTCCTTCTGAAATTCCAATAGAGAATAATATTAAGTCTTTAACCTTGGTATTAAATTATGATTTAGGACACCTTGTGCTTGATTTTAAATGTAAAATGTTTTGTTTTTTTCCTGTAATTTTGTGTTTCAGAGATTATTATATCAAAATAATGTGGGTCTTAAAAGAAATGTGTTTACGGAATTTTTGCATTTCAACAAGAATCGATCAAAATATAATTAAATGCTTAAACAAGTAAGTGTTGGAGTTTGTATCCAGTTTTAAGCTGTATAAAAATCTCTTTTCAGCTAATGGTGTTAACGGATACAACTTCATAACCACCAATAATTATACCAATAATGGTTATGTGTTGTTACTTTATCCAGACCTTCGACCTCTGATAAGAAAACATTTTAAATCCGCATTTGTGTCCAATAAATATCTTAGGTATTGAAATAGAAGTAAGACGTACATTGATATAGTTGGCTTAGATATTTACGCACGTATAAGGGGTGGGGAGTTCTACAGAACCTCTATTTTTGTGTTGTAAAATAAATATAATTTTAGCGCAGCTGATTATGTTATTTAACGTCTTTTACATAATCTGTATTCTTCTGTTGAATCATTATCATCTTTTGGCTCGAAATAGTCACATGCAGTGGCTTCTGTTAACACTTTATAATTGGAATTTTCAGATCTTATTGCTACTATCGGATTTTGTTGGCTGGATTCTTTACACTAGAAGTCTGTGAATTGTTGTCGATAAATTTCAAAAATAAACAAACAGCAATAGTATACATATGTTATTTTAAAACAAATGAAACGTGATTACAAATGTTTATTACGATGTTAATCATAACAGTTGTATTCATACTGGTTCAATTACTTTACAACGCAATTTAAAGTCGAATTATCCTGCTTTTCTCTGTTATTACAATACAATCTGTGATGATTGCCACACACGCTAGTTATTTCTAAACGCACAAGGACATAATATAGATCGAAATAATAATAATTCGACGCGTATTTATATCTTGACAAAGGTCTATAACATTTCACGCAATACTATATATTTTTATGCTCTAACACTTTATTAAAACAACAAGAAAAATTCAGAAAGTTATCTGACATGATGCAACAATACAACAGTCGCAAACTCATAACAAGTGATAAATAACTTTAATGGAAAACAAGACAGCTTTCTATACTTCGCCAAGAATGACCATATATAGTGGCTGACCACTTAAGAATAATTACTTGGGGTGGACATAAATCAGAGGAAGTCTGTGTGTTCTAGTTTCAGTACATGATCATTATAACACTGCTATCAATTAATAAGTACTCTACATATAGATAGTCGAGTATTTTGTTATAATAAAGCATACTTATTTATATTATTTAAGTTTAGCTCCCTATGAGAATTTGTTCACTTCTCTTTTTTTTTATTTTTCATGAATAACCATACAATTGTTTGAGCTACATTTCATAATTGTATTTATTCTTTCCAAATGTTCTTACCCTAGACTCCTGTGCTATTATCATGCTTATTGTGTTTAGCATAATGTGTGTTGGCTTTTGATGTTACTAACTTTCTGTGTACGGACCCGATATTGTATCTTCAACATGTCTATAAGGCATTAAAGCTAAATATATACTTATCATAAGACAATAGTACTAGGTCTACCGTATTTTTAAATACTGTATTATTAATCTAATCTCTAATTTTACTTCAACCAAACCACCTTTTATTGCAACAATGTAAGTATTAAGTGTTCTAAGTAGCGTTCTGCCCTAAAAGTTTCACAGGAAAAATTCTGCATTTTTTAATGAGAAGAGAAAGGAATGTGAGAGAATATGTCATTTTTAGTTTTTAAGGCTGCAGTAAGACGTTAATAATAAATAATTAAATTAATTTATAATATAATATTTGGTACTTTGATAAGTAGTACCTTTTAAATGTATTTTAATAATTGTAGCTGCGAACACAGTGACAGTGTTTACAAAAAAAAATTATAAAAAGTTTTCCTTACATTAAAAGTGTTCCATTTGAAGATTTATTACCATATTCAAACATTTAACAGAAAAGAGCAAATTAGACCGAAATCTCATATTTGGTGTTTTGACAATGAATGTGGTTTATGAATATTTTACAGAGAAGAATGAATCATTGAAATTTAATACAAAACGTGTATTATTTCGAGCTTTGAGGTCATTTCTAAAAACTAATAAAACACAGAAACAAAAGAAGTTAAAATATGGTAAATGTTATATGAATGGGCAGATACCTCAGTGAGCAATCTTGAAATTTGTAAATGTGAACATTATGCCGATATTTTCCAAAATAAAGCAAAATGTGAATATTTTACAAGAAAAATACAACATTCGAAAGTTTATTACTACATTCAAGCATTAATAATAAAAAAGAAACTAACATCTGAAGCACAAATTGATTAGTTGGAACGTTTAAGGCCAGAGGTATACATGAATATATGGATCAGTAAGGTAGTTCAGTTAATATGACATCTTTATTGAAAGCTGAAAAATCTACTCATTTCTGATCACCTTAATAACATAGAGAATTAGTTAAATTACTGATACATATATCTAAATATATATACTATTACAGAAATTAATTAGTCCCCTTCTTCAGAACAGTTATCATATGAGTTCAAATAATAATCTGTGGTACTTTTATTATGCTGTAAACAGTACTCGTGTTTTACAGGAACAACAACATCTTTTACATCTCTGTTTACAGTTGCAATTTACTGCCTTCTGCAATCCAGATGGTTCAGATTCCATTTTTTTCCTACTCTGACAAGGGTGTTGACTTTTTTGTGTCAGTTACAACCAACAGATGATGGACATTAACGTTGCTTTTCTGTTAACATAAACAATGTAAAGTTCTTTTTATAGACTTTTGACTCTTCTTTGAGATATTTTTGAAATACTACACTTGAAAAGAAAGGTTATTAACTTGAATTGTCAGTTATTCTGCCAATAAACCTTGTGTAATCTCTGTAGGAAATCTTGTGATACCTCAGTTCATCCTTTTTATGTGTCAGAATAGACTCTCCTCCATCTAAAATTTTGCAGCCTTCAAAAACTTCCCAACAATGTACGTATCATTAATTTAATGAAAGTCGAACATCAGCTGTGCAAGAAGAAAGGAAGGACTATGCTATCCGGCTAAATCATAATCGAGTGTTTGTTTGCTTGTTTTAAATTTTCACGCAAAGCTACACAAGATATTGTGACAGCTGTCCCTAATTTAGCAGTGTAAGATTAGAGGGAAGGCAGCTAGTCACCATCACTTACCGCCAACTCTTGGGCTACTCTTTTATCATCAAGTAGTGCTATAACGCCCCCAAAGCTGAAAGGGCGAGCATGTTTGGTGTGATGGGTATTCGAAACCGCGACCCTTACATTACGAGTCGAGCGCTCGAATCACCTGGCCAAAATTAAAGAGACTTGTACAAACACCATCTGTGAGCCACTAATTAATGATCTCCACAATATAAACAGGTGCATTGAATTGTCACTTGAGATTTGAAGTCACAGAATAAGCTACTGGTTTTAACGTTTAGTATGGTCTCCGACGTTTTAGGCCAGAGTGAATTATATTTCATTTTGATTCTTTTAGTAAATTACAATGAATTTGAAGTAGTGAGTTGGTAATTTATTTGATTTGTATGTTAACTAGTTCACATAAAAAAACACATTTTTTTGTATAGAGCATTCGACTCGTAATCTAAGGGTCGCAGATTCGAATCCCCGTCACACCAAACGAGGTTACCTTTTCAGCCGTGGAGCGTTATAATGTACTGTCAATCCCACTATTCGTTGGTAAAAGAGTAACTCAAGAGTTGGTGGTGGTTGATGATGACCAACTGCCCTTTTTTAGTTTATCACTGCTAAATTAGGGATGGCTAGCTGAGATAGCACTCGTTTAGCTTTGTGCGAAATTCAAAACAAGCAAACATTTTGTTAGTATGTTACTCAGTTCAGTTTGTATTGTCAGAGAAATAATACAACAAACGTCATGACTGTGTACAGCGCAATTAATTAAGCTAATTAAATTATTCATACACCTAAATTAAACACATTAAGTTATGTGTGTGAATAAACTTAGTTTATTATTCGATATTATACAATGGGAAACTGTTTAATGATTCTCTATGTATGTTACAGTTTCCTTTTCGCCAAAGGTAAAATTGAAAAATATCATCTGTTAGGCGGAGGCCATCATTCCTTAATTGTTCATACCCTCTGCTGTGGAATGCAGGTTCATGAAAAGCAGGGCTCTTTGACACATATTGGGTCAGTAAACCAAAGTAATACAGTAAAGCCTCTCATAACCGTAATATGTATATAAAATGTAATGGATTTTTGAGTCCCTTTTATGTCATCGTATTATAACGTAGTTTAATGTAGGTATGAGAATAATACTATATATATAATATTGCGCTAATTATTGGAATATTAAACAGCGGATGAAATAGTTAATGGTGCTGCATATGTTTTAAATATTTACCTTTCACTGAATACATAAGGTGAAAAAGAAACGAAATTTGTAGCATATATAGAATTAAACCAATTGTTGTATTAACGTCCATTGTAAAATTAGGCCTATCAATTAATTAACACCACTTGAATTAATTTGCGTAACTTCCATTTGAAGAAATAGAACGCTATCCCTTTCATTACGTACGTTCATGCGGTTCCTGGAAAATAGTGTGTTTGATGTATTTCATGATATACGAATTTATTACAGGATGTTCTGTAACGTAAAATTTTATTAGAAAATATTTATTTCATTACGATATTTTAGGAACAGACCTATAGACACATAGGAATAAGTACGTTTTCAGCTTTAAATACCGTAATTTCCCACGATGGAATGAACATGTTTAGACAAATGTCGTTTCTATGCACTGACAGCTTAATGAAACTATGTCTAAGAGTTTGACATTAGATAAGCTGTCTTGGCTGACGTAATTTGTATAAAATGTCACTTATATAAGATGAAAGTGACATTTAGAAATAAAGTAGGTTAATTACAGTTTGCCTACCTTTAGATTAAAGGTGATTTTTTTGTACGCATCACTGCTGATGTTTGACAGATTTGCTGAAAAGGAGTACGTTATCAGGTAGATTGATAAATTTGTTGTATTTCCCAATGTTGACGTGTTTAATTCTAAGCGAGAAGTTTCAAGCAATCTTTCAATATTTCTGTTATTAATGTTATGCTGTTATTAATAAGTTTCGAGTTAAGACGATGAAATCTACAACTTCCTAAAGTTCACTCGCATTTTAAAGATAGAAAGGTTCTAATTTTATAGAATGTGTCTTCAAAATATTCCACAGTGTTACACTGTGTAACACAAATTTTGTTTCTGGATAGTGTGAGTTATTTCTTAATTTCTTATGTTGTAAAAGTACAAAAAATGGCCATTATCCCCTTCAAACTTTGCTTTTGTGTCCTAGATAATAACATTTAGGAATTAACCTATTTTCTATGTAAAAACGGTTAAATTTGCACGTGTTCATTTACATAAGGTTTGAATAAAACAAAATATGAATCAAGATTTACACGTATTTATACTAAACTTACATAAAAATGAACAAAAATGCTTAGAAGTGAGTAGTTTTTCGAGATTTGCGACTGTAATGTAAATTACTTTCACGTACCAGCCTCCAAATATAGTCTCTTATCATTTTTTGTTACACACTCCTTGGTAGCGGCGTCCAAAGTCCAGTATATCTTGGTGGAAGCGCTCGCCTTGCTCCTCTGAGTATGATTCCATGCTTTCCTTGAATTTATCAAGATGAGCGTTAAGGATATGGACTTTCAGGGACATCCTGCAGCCCATTTTCCCATAGTTCTTTACCAGAGCCTCAAACAGTTCCACATAATTTTCGGCTTTGTGATTGCCCAGGATGCCCCGAACCACTGCGACAAAGCTGCCACAAACTTTTTTCTCCTTCCTACTGATCATCTTGAGGAATTATATGCATTCCAGGATCTTCTTTATTTGTGGTCCAACGAAGACACCAGCTTTGACCTTTGCCTCAGACAGCTTAGGGAAGAAGTCTCGAAGATAAGTACTTGAAGACTGCAGACTCCTTATCAAGTTCTGTGACAAATTGTTTCACAAGACACAGTTTTATGTGCAATGATAAGAACAACACCTTCTGGAGGTCTACTAGTGGCTCACACTTAACATTGTGCCTCTTCACAGAAAACTCAGTCTGTTGTGACCAGTGCTTTCTATTTTAGTGTACTGCAGTTTCTCTGCTGTCCCGAAGGCAAACAGGAAAACTTGTTAAAGCCACCTTGGAGACCCATCAGGAATAGCACTATTTTGAAGTCTCCGATAACCTCCCAGCCATACTCATCATACTTGAAGACTTTTATCAAGGTCTTGACGCTGTTGTATTCCTTTTTTGAGGTGCACCAAATAAGCGAGGGGAAGAGACGGTTACTTATTCCCGATATGGAGTAGCACAGCTTTGAGGCTTCTGTATGAGCTATTAATGAAGAGGCGCTAATTCCAATTGCCTCGCACAGACAGGATACATCGTAGTAGAAGCAGAGTCCATTTTGACGAGTGAAGTTCTACAGCATTCTAGGAAATTCTTGAAAATTCTTGTAAGTTCGAGAAAATTCTCTATCAGCTACTCAGCACTGAATCTATCTGAAATGTTCTGGAAAAATTTGAATCTGGTACATTTGAAAATTTCATTACTCAGGTGACGAAAGCAAAGTTTTAAAAGAAAAATAGGCCTTTTCCAATTACTTTAGACACAAGAAATTGGGAAATAACACTTTCTGCCCAGGAACAAGAAAAAGTAAATGTTTTGTGACATAGTTTTGTGATTAGAGGATGCTAAAGTGATGATGTATTACAAAAAACACCAGTTTATAGCATTATAATCCACTAATTAATTTGACGACGTTTTATTGTATTTTAAAATGTTTTCTTTTTTTCAAACTTTGTAGAACAACAATACTAAATATTTTTGAGTAATTATAGACGCATAAATATGGCGGTTGAAGTATGGATAGTTTCACCCAGAAAATGTTTACATATTTCTTCTGAATGGAAGCTTTTAGTGGGAGTTAATAAGTAAAACCACCTGACTTTGTTGTAATAGAAACGTCAAGACTTAAATATGCATGCAGTTAGAGAATGTGAACAGGTTGAGAATAGTACAAAAGCTGGGCTTCCACTAGAAAAATAACTCTCTTATCCACTCTGGCTAAATCAAGTAATTTCCTTTCAGCTACAATTTTAGGTCACTAAAAACTGTGTGGCGGGTGACTTTTAATATGCATCAATGCCATCCAGTAAAAAATAGTTGTAATTATGTGAAAATCTTCAAGACATTAAGATTTATACTATTTTTCTATTCTCCAACAATCTTCTTCGTAAAAACAAAACAAACAAAATAAGCATGGTAAAGAGGAAAATAAAGGAAAATGACTTAAAACTAGAATACGGTAGCATGACTAGTAAGTAGATAAATCCAATGGCAGCTCTTTAGCCAAATCATTCTTAACAGAAGATGTGGTAGAAGTTGACACCTGAGGCTCCGAAGCACATTTCTTCAACAGGGAATAGTACTCAAGTCTGTCTTAATGCAGAGTCGAAGTTAAAATGATCTAAAAGTTTGTACTCCATGGATAAGTTCAGTAACATTTCTGTCTTGGTCGCAAATACACTGCTCCTGGCATCTATTTTGGTGCTATTGTACCTGCTAATTCCCCGCTCACAGTCAACAGATGTAATTGGAATTATTAATCCAATTTCTGCAAGCTGAGACAGATTTGAAAACGTTTGACGGGTCTGGTGGATGTATTCCTTGAAGAAGCTCCTCATGTTTCTATTTTTCTGAGCATCCTGTTCCATTATGTTCCTTAGTAGCAGCCGTTCAGTCAGTGCCTTATCCTCATTGATGAAAGGAGAGAAGTGCTGAATAAGTTTCTTCAGATCATCCTCATCGGATACTGCTCTGCTGTGACATGGGCTAAATATTGAAAAAAATGACATGATATTAGTGTCGGGGAATGCTACTTGTAGTCTTGTGACCACTTCTTCAACAAATGACTCAGCAGGTGATCTGTACTTTTCACGTTGTTTATCAATATCTTTGGTTCATGGCCTCTATAAGAAGTGTAACCACTGGCATCAGGAGCTTGTTGGAGTTCCTTCAGTGGAGTCTGTGTGTAAGGACCAGGGATGTGTACCAGCGACTGAATTGACAGAATTGACCCATAAATAATTGCTTTAGCCTGATCATAAGATAAATCAGCTCTCTGTAGAGATCTTGACAAAAGTCCAAGAATGCCAACAGCGTCATCCAAAAAATGTGTCATCATGACAAAGCTGTAATATGACATTTGCTGGACTAGACCATGTAGCAAGGATCAGCCTTGAGTACCACGTTCCATTTCTACGACCTGCAGGCTCCTTATCACAGATGCAATACAGTTGACTAGTGCTTGGATAGAATCATTAAAAGAAGAACACTTGCTTGGTTTTGTTGCTTTTCTCTTCATGCAATGCTTTGCTCTCTTCCAAAACCCGACACAACTTGGGAGAACATTTCAGGCTTTTTGCAAACTGGTTCAAAACTGAAATGTACTTCACAAGGTATGACACCTGGTTTGCTGCCTTTTCAGCTACCAACTGTAATCTGTGTGCCAAACAATGACTTATTATTATCCGCGGGCATTCCTCCTTAAATTTTGAAGTAACATCTGTGTTTATTACCACCATGACTTTTGCACCATCAGTTGTAAGTCCAACCAAATTAACATAAAACAATCCTCGATCTGCCATGACTGATCGCATTGTGTTGTAGATAGAATCAGCCCCAGTGTTGGTCAGCTCACGCAGAGCAAAAAATCGCCTTGTAACCTCACCTAATGATGAAAGATACCTGATATAAATTATCAGTAATGAGGTGTTTCTTACATCAATTGTTTCATCTGCTTCAAGAGCAAAAAATGGGAAAGGCGATGCCCGAAAGACTGCCTGCATTTCATCCTGAACTACATGATTTAGGGCACTGTACATATCATCCAGAGACTGGCTGTGGGTGTATATAAAGCTCTCTGTTCCACTTTGAGACTGAGTCTGTAGTTTCTTTAGAGAGGTCACTCCCTGTTAAAAATATATAAGAGCTTATCTTTTGAAATAAGACCATCAATTAAAGTAATAAACAAAGTTATTGGGAAGAGTTGGCTAGCTACTTATTTTTTATAGATATTTTCAAGGGCCTGGCATGGTCTAGCGCGTTAAGGCGTTCGCTTCGTAATCTGAGGGTCGCGGATTTACGAGTCGCGCCAAACATACTCGCCCTCCCAGCCGTGGGGGTGTATAATGTGACGGCCAAGCTCACTATTCGTTGGTTGAAGAGTAGCCTGAGAGTTGGCGGTGGGTTGTGATGACTAGCTGCCTTCCCTCTAGTATTACACTGTTAAATTAGGGACGGCTAGCACAGATAGCCCTCGTGTAGGTTTGTGCGAAATTCCAAAAACAAACAAACAAACAAGATATTTTCAAAATGTTTCACTTTTAGAAAATTGTCAAATTGCCATTTGTTTTAAGAAAATACTATAGAAGACAGAAAGTATCTTATTAATACTAGAATGAAGAATATTCTTACATTGAATACTTGTAGTGAAAAGAGGGAATGAAACTTCACAGTTGGGATGACTTCTTTTGCTTGTACAAGTAATGTGGCCATCTGTGTCTGAATGCCACCTTTACACCCCATATACACATTCACAGCAGCAGTTGACATGTCCTTCAAAACATGTGATGCTACTGCACTGCAATGATCTTCTGACAGTACATGTTTCATCAAGTCGTCTTTTATAGGCTTAGTACCAATTTTCCCAGTGGTAGCATAAATATTTGTCTTCTTGCTGTCCCTGCATAATTTGCAATGAAATGTATTTTGTTGGGAAGCATGTTTCAGCCAAGAAAACTGTGAAAACCAAGTTTCTTTAACAACTCTGTGAAAATCGCGGGAATATTTTTTTTTTCACCAATAGTCTGATCACTCTGCAAGTTTCAGTTTTTTCAGAGCTGTTTGTTCTTTTGGAAGTGGATTTCCTACCATCAGTTGATGTTGTTGCTTCAACCTGTTTTTGCAAAACACTTTATATATCTAACTGTTTAGATGTCTTTTTATCTGATCCAGGGTTGTCATGATCTCAATTCAAAGACATGTCAAACTAAACTTGGAATTTCCACTTTGATACAGACCATATGTTGGTTTAACGAAAGTCAGGTTTTCTCTGATTACTGTTTGTGTACCACGGGCAGAATCAAACATGTAGCATAAGAAATGAAAATAAAAGAAATCATTAGCACAGCCAAAGTAATAATTTTTTAAAAATTAATTTGTTAGTTGTCATATCCCTGAAATCATAAAAATACACATATAAAGGAAATATAGATTACGGTCAGCGGTAGTTTTTAAAGACGTTTCATGTTTCAGCAACTCGCTAGGGGACGCCTCTGGTCATTTGTTATCATTAATGGCATGGATGGCAATGAAAACCACGAAAGCCGTTAAGACAGAAACTTGAGCAGAATAAATGAAGGAAAACCATCCAAGACTGAAAAATTATTATCATTCCCCGCTGTGGCGAAACCAACACTAGATTTTTTAGCCATAGGCTGTTTCTTTTCGCCAATGGCTAGAATAGTTTTATTCCAGTCTGTGTGTTTTTCTTATAGCAAAGCCACAAAAGGCTATCTGCTCAGCACACCGAAGGGAATCGAACCCTTAATTTTAGCGTTGTAAATTCGGAGACATACCGCTGTACTAGCGGGGGGGGGGGTATTTTTATTCCAGACACAAAAATCTATAACTCCGCTTGTCTATACTTTACTATACTTAAGGCTGTCAATAAAAAATCTCATTGTGTTATTTTGCGACCTGTCGTTAGACTTTTTTATAAGTTTCTTAAATTTTCAATGTGTTGTTTACAAAATGATGGTGGAAGATTCACTTCCAAAAGAAAAGACAGCGCTGAAGAAACCGAAGCAAAGAGAGTTATTTTTCTTGTGGAAGCCCAGGTTATCATTACCTCCTTGAAGTTAGCTTGCTTATAAACCTTTGTTGTTTCTTTAAAAAGCTTCAATACAGGGTGAAACAGGAATTACCAGCCAATAATAGATAAACAATAAATGTTACAATAAGAACTTCATTGTATTTAGAAAGTGGTTATAAATAAAATCTTACTATGTCTATAGAAACACTGCAATAAAAGCAAACGAAAAACTTTAGAAAATAGGAAGTAAATTGATGGCTATTATAAATCCTTCAGAAAGAATGGAAACAAAACAGTAAGGATGGCAGTTGTATCATCTCTACATAATGATACAAGCACACAGTGTAGTAGAATGTTAACAGACAAAATTTTGATAAATTAAACTCAGTAATGATTGAATAGTTGTTACTTCTTGCCTGTACTATGATGTATGGATGATATAAATGCCATCCCTTCTATATTGTCTCAATTGCTTTTGAAGTACTGATATTAGCGCCCTCTCTACACTTACTTCATATTTTGGAAAGTTTCTCTTTAGTTGTAGAGTATGAATCTACAAATAGGTGATACGAATAACCATGTGTATTGAATATGAACATATATGTAGAAAATATTAACATATATAGATATATTATTAACAAATATGCGTGTCATATGAACAGGCAACTAGAGAATATGGATCTATTCGTAGAGAATTTGAACTAATACGTAGAAAGCATATGAACAATTATATACGAAGGTATATTTAGCGAGTGTGTGTGTATTTTCTTACAGCAAAGCCACATTGAGCGATCTGCTGAGTTCACCGAGAGGAATTGAACTGTTTATTTCAGCGTTGTAAATCCGTAGACTTACCACTGTACCAGCGGGGGATATATTTAGCAAGTATGAAGGTTAGAGGTAGAAGATATTAATAAACAGGAAGAAACTATTTATATTTGAATTAGAATCGTAAAAGATATGCATCTAATATTGATGCAAAAGTGGATAAGATACCTTTGGTTACAATGTACCGATTCAACTAGAAAATATAAAATAAACACTGATAATATAATTATACACTCAGAAAATAGAAAGTTACAAGGTAGTAATACGAATATAAGTAAACACAGCCAGCAAGTGTAAAGGATTTTCTACGTTATATCTCTATATAATGTGTTTTATGTTCTATTTAGGGCTTTGTATTGTGTATTTTGCGCTTCGTTTTGTATAACGTACTGTGTAGTTCACACTCCATTCAGAAAGAATTTGTTCTGTATATTTTGTTTTTAGCTAATGAATATTTTACGGTCAGTTGAGGAACGGGCAAAACTTTTATGCTCTATTTAGGACCTTGTTCTACATATTTTATGTCCAATGTAAGAGATTGTACCGCCTATTTTGTGTAATATCTAGTGCCTTGAATCATACCTTGTCTTACGAAAGCATTCTCTTTCCTGTAGTTTTTTACATTTTGTTGCCGTTTACAATCATGAAACTTTCAAATCAACACAATCTACTCCAAATTTAGAAAGCTAAAAAGTCTTCTGTTTGTTTTCTTTTGCTTTTTGAATTTCGCACAAAGCTACTCGAGGGCTATCTGTGCCAGCCGTCCTTAATTTAGCAGTGTAAAACTGGAGGAAAGGCAGCTAGTTATCACCACCCACCGCCAACTCTTGGGTTACTCTTTTACCAACGAATAGTGGGATTGACCGTCACGTTATAAAGTTTCCACGGCTGAAAGGGCAAACATGTTTGGCGCGACGGGGATGCGAACCCACGATCCTCAGATTTCGAATCGCACGCCTTAATATGCTTGGTCATGCCGGGCCCGAAGCTTTCTGTAAGTGAGTTATATTTTCAAAGAAGAGTAAAACATTCTCAATTGCGTAAGTAGCCCAAGAGTTAACGATGGGTGGTAATGACTAGCTGCCTTCCCTCTAGTCTTGCATTGCTAAATTAGGGACAGCTAGCGCATATATCTCTCGTGTAGCTTTGCACGAAATTTAACAAACAAACAGATAAACCCTTTGTTACGGCAACTCTAAATCAATTCAAGTGTAAAATATTAGTTTGAAAAAATAACAAAATTAATGTTATAGTCTCTGTCTTTATATCATCAGATTGGCTTAACTTGACTTCAGAGTAAATATATCTGTTTTAATCACAACTCACATAGTGATGCAACAAATCAACCATGAAGATCAAGTACCATTCCAAACAACAAGTTAGGGTTATATATAAAATGGTAGAGAAGTACAGTCAGGAGAAGGTTATAAATAATTTCATAGTCGCTGATTATCCCTTTGAGTTGTGAAGTCCGTCATTATGAAGTGGAGTGCGCTTCATACCACTTAGTCACTACCCAGATCAGGCCGCCCTTTAAAACTAAGTAATGAAGCAAACAAGAACTGGTTAGGGATATTACTGTGAAGTCAACAGTGAGTTTGAAAGATTTTCAAATTTTTATGTCTGAGATGGAAGTGTTTATAGATCGACAATATTCCAGTCCTTTCAAAAAGCTGACATGTATGAACGAGTGTAAAGAAAAAAGCCATTATTGAAAAATAACTATCTCAAATCTCGTATGGAGTTTACGATAAAGCATACAAGCGATGCTGTAAACGTAACAAAGTCTTATGGTCAGATGAGACAAAATTGAGTTTTTTGGTCTAAATTCGAAGCGTTTCATCTGGCGCAAACCTATCACAGCACATCACCCAGTCAACACCATCCCAACTGTCAAGCTTGTGGGGCAACATCATATAATAGGGATGTTTTTAATGAGGAAGGAGTAGGAAGGCTGTTAGATTTGAGTGGAAGATGGATGGTAAAAAGTACAGGCAAATTCTAGAGTCAGTCAAGGATCTACAAATTAGATCGAAAACTCACATTTTAGCATGACAATGACTCGAAGCACAAGGTCAAAGCCACACAGGATTTATTTCAAAAGGTGAAAGCGAATGTCTTGCAGTGGCCTTGCCAAAGTCCTGACTTGAATACAATGGAACATTTATGGCGATACCTGAAGATTGTAGTCCATTAGCATTTTCCAAATGACTTGTCAGAATTGTAGCAATTTTTCTAGGAAGAAGGAATAAATATTACACCATACCATCTATCCTAAAAAGACTTACAGCAGTAATTGCTACTAAAGGTACTTCCACCAAATACTGATTTGGGGGGCTGAATACTGATGCAACTAGCAAATTTCAATTATATATTTTCTTTGCAGGTTCTGCTGTTATTTATACTCCTTCACGCAAGACAATGTTAGTTTGATCATTAGAGTTTTGAATAAAAACAAGTTTATGAAAATATTTTTTCACATTATATGTATTTCATCAAAATGTGAGATTATTGGTAGGAGTGAATACTTTTGCAAGACACTGTATATATATATATAGTTATATTTAGAACCTTTCACTGCTTTTTGTGTTCTACACTGCGCTGTGTATTTCATGTATGAAACTCTAGGTTCTTTCTTTGATCTTATTGTAAAAGTATTGGTATCGTTATTGCATATTTTGCATCAAAACAAAGATCGAATAGCATATAACAGATTGAAACCCAAAAAAGAGAAATACAAAGACATAAACCTCAAACAGACCACAATATTGACAGAGATTGCTGGAAGTAATAAGAATGTTAAAACTTTTCTAATCGAAACTGACGAGAAAAATGGAATAAAAAACAAAACTCTCAAAGAAATAAGTTTTGGGTCCATTCACCAAGTTGAAAATCATAAAGTTAAGCAATGTAGAATATAAAAGTTTATTTAATTCCAAAATAAAAAATGTCGTGTTTTAGTTACTGACAGACTCCATTTTCTCCTTTAATTGAAAACCTTTGAATGCGCTGAGTTAATCAGAAATGCGCCAGATGTCAGCACAGCTGGCCTCGACAGTTTACAGATCACGTGATGCACGCAGCTTAAATTGATAAGATGTAGCAGAAAAGAGAACAGACACATTGAAACCACAAAACTTTTCTCAAGAAAACGAATGTTTTTCTCAAAAAAACAAGGAAATTAATTTTCTTATTATAATATTTTACTAAACGGATATATTTGCTTTTCACAACGCTTTATATAAACTATTTATTGTGCAATTATTTTAACCTTCTATATACATGCACAAGTGCCATTTTAATTTATTTAACTTCTTTAATATCCGTCAGAAAAGATGAGACTGGAGAAAAATAGCATAATATTATTATTACTCTGTTTGTTTTGGAAGTTATTTTATTGAAACAATGTTAAATATCGTACAAGTTGTTAAAATTTGCAATAGCGGATCAGACGTCACTCATCCATCAGAGAGGAGATACTTACTGTTAGGTTTAAAATATATGTTTTCACATTTACTTTCCGTGTAAGTGTTTTGTTATTTATTACATGTTTGTGGGTAGTTTGAGTTTAAAAATAGTGTACTTTAGTTTCGTATTATAAACAGTTCTTTAATTTATATAATGTGGTACTATAATGAATTCTTTAAATCAATTTGTACGGTCGTATAAGCAGTTCCATAATTCATGTTGTAAGGTGGTATGAACAGTTCCTTAATTCATCTTATACTGTGATACAAACAGTTCCTTAATTCGTGTTTTATGGTCGTATAAATAGTTCTTTAATTCATGTTATGTGATAGTATAACCAATTCCTTTATTAATGTTGTACAGTGGCATAAATAGTTCCTTAATTCGTCTTGTATTGTGGTATAAACAGTTCCTTAATTCATGTTGTATAGTGGTATAAAAATTTCCTTAATTTATGTTGTATTGTGGTATAAACAGTTCCTTAATTCATGTTGTATAGTGGTATAAAAATTTCCTTAATTTATGTTGTATGGTGGTATAAATAGTTCCTTAATTCATTTTGTATGTTGGTAGAAACATAATTCACGTTATAAGGTGGTATAAACAATTCCTTAATTTGTATTGTGTGGAGTATAAAGAGTTCTTTAATTCATGCTGTATGGTGTTAGGAACAGTTCTTAATTTGCATTACATAGTGATATAAACAGTTCCTTAAATCGGTTTTTATATGCATATAGTTTTTTAATTCGCTCTGTGTGTGGAAGCTGTTGATTAACATAAGTAGTCATGTCATGTTGTATATGAAAACTTTTAATTAACATTAGTAGTCATGTCATGTTAATGTTAAAACCGTTGATTAACAACAGTAGTCGTGCCGTGTTGTATGTGAGAACTGCTGATTTACATTAGTAGTCATGTCATGTTAATGTGAAAACCGTTGATTAACGTCAGTAGCCATGCCATGTTGTATGTGAAAACCGTTGATTAACATAAGTAGTCATTCATGTTGTATGTGGAAACCGGTGATTAACGTTAGCAGTTATGTCATGTTGTGTGTTAAAACCATTTAATAACATTAGTAGTCATGTTGTTTGTAAAAACCGTTGATTAATATTAGCAGCCATATTGTGTTATATGTGAAAACCGTTGAGTAAGATTATCAGTCATGATAACACGTGACTGTGAAATACATTTGGAAATCTTTATATTATGAACTAGACGAAGAAAGTTTAAATTTTAATTGCTGCTAATATAATTTAATTTAGAGATCTTCATGTTAAAAGTGGAAGTTTGAGTTTCTGTGTCGGTAAAGTAGGATGTATAAAGAGATTCAATATCTGCTTATATCATTTTTCCATGATCTGGTTGGAATATGTCAGTTGTTAGCTATATTTTGGCCTGTCATGGCCTAGCGCGTTAAGGCGTGCGCTTCGTAATCTGAGGGTTCGCGGGTTCGCGCCCGAGTCGCGCCAATCATGTTCGCCCTCCCAGCCGTGGGGGCGTTATAATGTGACGGTCAATCCCACTTTTCGTTGGTGAAAGAGTAGCCCAAGAGTTGCCGGTAGGTGCTGCCTTCCCTCTAGTCTTACACTGCTAAATTAGGGACGGCTAGCACAGATAGCCCTCGTATGCTTTGTGTGAAATTCCAAAACAAAAGCTATATTTTGACGATTTTCATAAATGTTTGAATAGGTTTTCTGTTTGTCTTTATCACTTTCTCCTTAATTAACTGATGTCAGAAGATTGTAAATATGCACTCATTGATTTACGTACTTACAGGCTATGCGAGAAGACATCAGCTAGATCCTGTATCACTTAGCGATCCTATCTCAAGGGATGGTACACGAAAAAGTAAGAGGTGGGTGGTTCTCTCTGTATAAGATATTTAGTGTTGTATAAAGCTTTCGATTTTTGAATACTGCCCTTGAATTCTTTGTCTGATGGGAATGTTTATTAAACCGTAATTCTTTTTACCCTGAAATAAAATTCTTCCTGTATTGGTCCTGACGTAGGATAAACATCCTCTCGACGTGGTATAGAGATCTTTTTATCCTACAGCCTCTAAGGGTTAAGGAAAAGTATATTTGGGATATTTTAATAAATCCAATTATTACGCATTTATTACAAATGAATATTTTACCTCATCACTTTGTTTTCCGTGTTTGAATAGTTGTTTGCTTTAACATTTCTGGATACTTTTTGCAGATACTTTTCACTACCTACCGGATATAGATGTATCCAAATACAACACCTGAAACAAATACTGGTACAGAGAATAACAGCTTTAAATGAAAAAAGTGCTGTAGGAGAGGATAACACTACCTCTATCTTCACGTACTTTTATATGTTTATGATCTTTCTCGGTTGAAAGTAAGATAAAACTTTTCGACCACAGATGCATTAAATAAAGTTTGGATGGTTGTTTGCGCCTGCAGGAATCGTTGTGCAGAGCCTTCTCACCTAGCGTCGAAAAGCTTATCTTCCAAGCACAAAAATCGACATTGAAAGACACATAGAGCACCCATCGTCTACGAAATATCGAATGCACAATATATTTAGTTGTGGGTAGTACAGGGAAATACAAGAAGACATTTGATGTAGTTTATCTTATCTATCTTATGCGTTTTAACAGTTGTGACTATAGAAGAATAGCACTGGAAAAAAATGCAATCTGCTTGGAAGATTAAAGGAAATCGCAGTGTGACTAAATCTGCTTAAATGATGTTGAAAAAACATGACTTTAGAAGGTGCACTGTATTTAAGTTACAGAAAAATATGACTTTATTTGGTGTAGTAGACAGATGTTTGAAAGAGATAACTTTATAAGAAAAAGTAAATCGAAGTAAAAAAATAACAACAATATAAATTTACAAAGTCGAGCAGATTGATGTTTGAAGAACTTGAGTTTACATCAAAGATAACAAAACAATACTTGGTATAGTAGAATGATGTTTGAAAGACAAATTTGCAAATAGTAGTAGACAAAATGTTAGAAAGAAAATTGTTTTACTAGAGATAGTAAAGTGATGTTTGAAGATCACGATTTTACTCGAAGTATTAGAATAAAGTTGGAAGAAAGAAAATCCTACTAGTTACAGTAGACTAGAGTTTGATATTAAGGCGTGTCAGCCTAAAGTTACCAAAGCGTAGTAGACTGATAATTTAAACATACGACTTTGCATTTGTGTTAGAAAACAGGTTTACAAAATATGTCTGTACTGGGTTTTCGAGAATATTTCAAAAATATTACTTTACTACATTTAGTATAGTGGTATTTTAAAACAATGAATTTACAACGAGTAGTAGACTAAAATGACTAAAATATAGCTTTGTTAGGTTTAGTAGACTTATCTTCAAGAACCATAACTTTACAAGGAATAGTAGACCGAAGTTACTAAAATATAGGTTTATTAGGTTTAGTAGACTCACCTTTAACACATATGACTTTACAAGGACATAGATACTAAAATATGGTTTTATTAGGTTTAATGTGTGTTTATGTGTTTTTTTATACCAAAGCCTACCGAACCCCTGATTTTAGCATTGTAAATTCTTAGACTTGTTAGGTTTAGAAAACTTACCTTTAAAAATATGACTTTACGAGGAGTAGTGTGTATGTATTTTCTTATAGAAAAACCACATCAGGCTATCTGCTTAGTTGCGAGTAATAGTACAACAAAGATATTAAAATACAGCTTAGTAGCCTTATCTAAAAATATGACTTTACGAGGAGTAGTTTAAGAGAGTGCTTTTCCCAGTGGTGTGTATGCGGACTTACAACGTTTAAAACCGGGTTTCGATACCTGAGGTAGGCAAAGTATAGGTACCCATTGTGCAGTTTTGTTCTTAACCACAAATAATCTCAGAAAAACAGACTTTATGTTTATGTGTACTTCCAGGTTTTTGTTAAAAGTGAACATAAATTTAATCAGTGTTTTCGGTCTTTTATAAAAATAGAAATGTTAATATTTTTCTGGCATCATTAACTTGTAACCTATTTTCCAATAGTATGGGTATGATAAAATTAAGAAAGATAAAGCATTCTTGAAAATAGTAGTGTATAATGAATATTCTAAATTAATCTACTCCTTATTTTGATTATTTTGCCACGATTGAGCGAGAACTTCACGTTGTAACAAATAAATTGGCCTGGCATGGCCTAGCGCGTTAAGGCGTGCGCTTTGTGATCTGAGGGTCGCGGGTTCGCGCCCGAGCCGCGCCAAACATGCTCGCTCGGGGTGTATAATGTGACGGTCAATCCCACTTTTCATTGGTAAAAGAGTAGCCCAAGAGTTGGCGGTGGGTGGTGATGACTAGCTGCCTTCCCTCTAGTCTTACACTGCTAAATTAGGGACGGCTAGCACAGATAGCCCTCGAGTAGCTTTGTGCGAAATTCCAAAACAAACAAACAAACAAATAAATTTCAATAATGCCCTCTAAGTTACGTATTGTTGCCCGGTTGCTGAAGCTGTTGCTATGTTGTAGAAGTTTGCAGACGACAACTATTTTGTAGCGCAGTAAAAATACAGTGATTCATTTCGACCTAAAAACAAAATCGGATATCTCTCCAGCTTTCTATGAAAATTGTATGCTGAATTGAGGCGCGTACTTTATACATTTAGTGGCATGATCACAAAATGACTGACTGTTATAAACTAAAAATAAAATAATTTCGAAATATTAATGACTTATTATTTATTTTTAAGATGAGATCAAAATCTGGAATGAAAATTTAGACTTTTAAGACTTACATGTAGGTCTAAGGATGTAAATTAATTAATCAATTGTGACTAAAACTCAAAACGGAAGGGGGAGGGCAGAATAAAACAGTTATTCATTGGTGATTTCAGGTAATAAAATATTTGTTGCTCTCAACCAGTCAATATTTGATAAGAGAAGTGCAAAGGTGCATGACAAAGTTTATCAGTGTGTAACGTTGTTTGTGATTCATAATAAGTTAGGGCCCCAGCATAGCCAGATGGTTAGGGCGCTCGACTCGCAATTTGAGGATAGTGGGTTCGAATCCTTGCTCTACCAAACACGCTCGCCTTTTCATCTGTGGGGCGTTATAATGTCACGATCAATCCCACTATTTGTTTTTAAAAGAGTACCCCAAGCGTAGCGTTGGATGGTGACGACTAGCTGCTTTTTCTTTTGTTTTTAATTGCTAAATTAGGAAAGGCTGGCGCAGATAGCCATCGTGTAGCTTTGCCCGAAATTAAAACACAAATAAATAAACAAGTAGCAGTCAGTGTTACATCGTTTATATTAGGTAGTTTATCTTACAAGCTATTGTTCATTGTTACTTTATTGCTATTATGGACGAATGAATTCTTTTAAAGGGATGTGGTGGGTTCTTTTAACCTTGAAGCTAAAAATCGTGGTGCCTAATGTAGCACTATAAAAGAAACATAATAAAAGTTACAATTAATACTGTGTGAGAATTTATGTGTCAAACTAACAGTTTTTGCAACGCAGTGAGAAGGAAATTTCCTACTGGCATGGAGTCATCAACCATGTGACTAGTGAAAAAGTTGTTTGTTTGTTTGTTTTTTGGTTTGGAATTTCGCACAAAGCTAGGCTATCTGCGCTAGCCGTTCCTAATTTGGCAGTGTAAGACAAGATTGAAGGCAACTAGTCATCACCATCCACAGCCAACTCTTGGGTTACTTTTTTACTAACGAATAATGGGATTGACCATCTCATTATAACGCCCCCGTGGCTGAAAGGTTGAGCATGTTTGGTATGACAGGGATTCGAAACCGTGACTCTCATGTTGCGAGTCGAACGCCTTAACTCACCTGGCCATGCTGGGCCTGTGAAAATGTATACATCTACATTTTATGAACGTAGAAAAGGTTTGGTCATTGGTCAGCCCAGACAATTTAGTGTCTGTGAATGTAGGTTTGATCTGGTCAGTCCAAGTGGGTAAGCTTACCGTCTCAGAATAAAGATTTCTCACTTGTTCCTGTTTATAAAGTAAAAATTTAGTTATGTTATGAGTTATAGTATCTTCGCTTGCTGTGACGAAAAATAGTTTGGTCATCTGCTTACTTTGAATATCTACGTTTACTGTGATATAAAGTAAAGTTAGGTCAGTTGGTCAATTTGAGTAGATATGTTTTATGTTTATTTTGATAAAAAGTAAACGTTTGGTTATCAGGTCATTTTGAAAAGCTATTCTTATTGTGATGAAAATTAAGGTTTGGCGTCCGTCAGATTTTATTGCTATAAAAGTTAAGTTTGGTCATTTGGTCAGTCCTAGAAGCTACCGCTACTATAACATAAGTTCTTGTTTTAGTCTCTGGATAACATCACATCGTTCTAAGTTGGATATTATTCACTGTTTAGAATTCTTTGTGTATTGGTCGGTAGAACGTATGCAGGCTTTCAGACAGATCAAGCCTGACTGATTAAACGTTTCAAGTTTCCAGACTTCCTCGTCGTCTGAACAGTGAAGTTAATCATGTGTGACTAACTTAATTTCCATAAGAATACCTTTTTACGGTTTTCGGTGATAAAGCAAGCATTTTGAAGCATAGTACTCTACCAATATCATTTTAATTCAGTTCCTGCAGTGATAGTATTCTAGAGGAAGTTTGTAAGCGTTAAAAAACTTCATATATTTTGACAGGATTTGTGTCGAAGTTGAATTTTCTGCAACATTTTAGTGTTGCTATAGATACGATGATACCTCACGTAGATCCAGACTTATTTGAAATCGTTATCCAAGCGACGCACCAAAAACTAAACTTGTCATTATTTTTTCTTAATTTAGTCGTGTAAAATGTTTTAATATTGCTTATTTGCGTAATTCACTTTTATCATTTAGCGAAAAAGTTGAAAGTATTTAGATAAATAAGAATAGAAGAGTATAATATAGCTTAAAAAGAGCACACTTTAGATATTACTTGTGTGGCTATTTATGACAAAGCTGCTAATGATATCTGCTGCTTTCACTAACTTTCAACAGCAGTTATTTGTTAGAAGCACCCTGCCACATACATCCACGTCATTAGGGGATTGACTGTTTCATTTATAAGCAGCTGAATCTTAAAGTGCGGGGAATATTTTACTGTACCTCACGAATTCCAAATGGAGTCGTCAATTTTGACATCCAAAGTTCCACCATAGGGTGACATTGCGTGTCTGAATATTTCTATTCATATCTTACTTAACGTATATTGGAGACTTTATCAATGAACAGAACTTCGAAGATGGATAAACTAAAGAGCGAACTGGTAGTAAGCTATATACTGAGCAACAATGGATTATATCGTTCGACGTCGTTGTTTGTTATTTGTTTATCTAATAATATTTAAGACCCAAGATTTCAGATGCCGTGTGCAGATATTGTATCACAATTATCAATACGTTTTCCTTTTTTCTGCGAGCGAACGGATTAAATATTTCTCATAGTAACTGCGTACTACAAATAAACTTGGAAATCAGCTGACTTGTTCAAGAGAATATATTTTGTAAGTTTTTCATATAATTCTTTTCCAGAGTTGCAGCTCCGACTGTTAAAGGATAAAATGATAAGATATATCTTATTTCCACCACTAGGAAAGAGCTTTATCGAGAGTAGTAAAAGTTCAAAGTTATTGTGGCATAAATACTATTAGAGCTCTCTATCACATCATTCATTTCTTCTTGTTAAATCATTCACCGAGACGTACTCTCGTCATTAAATTATCATACAACGTTGCACTGTTTACACGTGCTCACAAGCCTAGACATAGGTTGCCATTGTAACAATACGTCATGTTGCTAAGGGAGACAGTACTTATTCTGTGAAGAAATGAGAAACCTGTTATCACAAGAGACAACCTAACATTTATTTTACTGCGAATGCATGCGTTTATTTCATAAATAACATAAGTTTTAATAGAAGAAAGCAACTGCCTGCATTCCAAAGCGAACCAATAACAACTACAAAACAAATAAGTATAAATGTTCAATAACTTTCTAGTGTTAAGTACGTAGAATGTAGCATCAAGTTCTTGTACGTCAAGAATATTGTGACATCATATACGTAGAATGTAGCATCAAGTTCTTGTACGTCGAGAGTATTGTAACATAATAAATGTAGAATGTGGAATTAAGTTCTTGTACGTCGAGAGTATTGTGACATCATATACGTAGAATGTGGCATCAAGTTCTTTTCTTGTACAACAAGATTATTGCAAACTATATAACACCATATATGTAGCATTCTTTTCCTGTAAGTGAAGAGTATTGTTAGTTATGTTGTATCATATATGTAGAATGTAACATCTTGCTTCTGTAGGTCAAAAGTATTATTTACTTTGTGGCGTCACATATGTAGGATGCAGTGTCTTGTTCTTGTAGGACTGAAAATAAATATATTTCAAGTAGCGATATAATTGTACAATAGCCTTTCTAGAAACAAATCTGAATCATGTAAACATTTTACTGATGTTATTTCTTTAAGTGAAACTTATTTAATACATCGAAATCTATCGTACAGTATTAGCAACGAAAATAGTAAATTATAATAGGGATCGACCAGGAATTTCACTAAACTTCTTATAGGATATAAAACAATCTTAATAAAACAGATTCATTCTTGAAACAATACTTAACACCTTTTCATCTTAATAGCTAAGGCTGATAAAATATTGATTGTAACAAACACGTTGATTTTTGATTCATTCTTGAAACAATACTTAACACCTTTTCATCTCAATAGCTAAGGCTGATAAAATATTGATTGTAACAAACACGTTGATTTTTGATTCATTCTTGAAACAATACTTAACACCTTTTCATCTTAATGGCTAAGGCTGATAAAATATTGATTGTAACAAACACGTTGATTTTTTTTCGATTTTTGGACAAAATTTAAAAGTCGTCTATTTGCTCTTCAAATTATTATTTAACGTTATTTTTTATTCATAAGCCTACAGAACAGAAACTGCTATGAATAACTTATTCAATCCTAACTAAACCTACTAAAAAAACTCCTGCACAAGCCATAGGAGTATTTTTTTATGTTGATTCCTGAACGAGAAGGAGAGATTTTATCAGGTTTTCATTGCTGCTGGACAAATTTCTCTTTGAAGCTATTCAAGCACCGAAGCGAACAGTAACAAGAGCTAAGTGTAGTGCGCCAACGTCTATGCATAGCTACAAAAGATTGGTAGGCTATGTTTAGGTTGATTCTTAAAAGTTGAGACTTCCACCTTCTATCACTTTATAAGTTCTCTTTCAGCTACCAATATAAGCTCATTGAAGTCATTCAAGCATCACAAAAGTGTATCAACCATATAAGCAACGTTGTACTAGTCAGAAATACTCTATTTTCGTAGAGTAAATGATGTGTATATTTATAACAGCGTCTCCAGTTTTATTATCATAATTTTACAGTCTACTACAAGTACAAATATTTTACTGAAACTGGACAGCAGTAATAAATGCATTATTGAGTATGTCATAGGGTAGTTTTAAGATTTATTCAAACACTTTCGTTTTTACGCCCTGGAAATATTTTCCAAGTCCTTCACTTTCAGCAGTTTAAAAAATCCGGTGCTTAACTAAAGAGCATTAATTGGAAACTGACCTGTTAAGGATTTATCATTTCTTTAATTCGATGTTTTCTCATTGTTTTCTTCTACTATTTCATCGAAGTTTCTAACATTAGACGATTACTATAGTAGACTTCTCTACACTTGTAAATGGTGATTTGTTCAACTGATTTTCGTATTTCGCTGAACTTCTGAGTGCGTATCTTAGTACTGTTTAACTTGTACCGAAATTAAGTTTTTGCTGAAATTGAAAGCAAAATATAAATTTTGAGGTTGATAGTCAGTTTGATGTTTTGATTATGTCATTATTGTGGACATATCAGTATTGATATATGAGTGTGGGTGGGCGCTTATTAGTATGTGTATGTGTGTACAAATATCCACATCAGCCCCACGTCAAGAAGAAAAAATACAAATAAATAAATCTATGTTAAAATCTATGTTATTGTGAAGGTGAAATTCATCCAAGTAAGAATGATATGGGAACATAACAACAGAAAGTGAAACGTTTGTCAACATCAATTTGAGAATAAAATATTGTTTGTCTATTATTAAGGACAGCTACACAGTGGGCTAGCAGTGCTATACCCTCCACGGGTGTATCGAAACTTCTTGTTGTTTAGCGTTATAATTCTTCATACAAACCGTTGAATCACTGGAGGGGGACGAAAATGAAAAAGAACGGGAAAGTAGAGAAACGAATTTACAATGAAGAGTAAATATGCTATTTAGGCTTAGAAAATCATAGATCTAGAACCATTTCCCATAATGTTATAGATCTAAAAAAAAACATTTATATTTATCGTTGCGTGTTTAGGAAAGGCAGGATATATTCAATTACAAGCTTAGGTGATTAAAATAACAGACGATTTACTTTTAGAAACAAAGCAAAATAAAGTCGATACAGTATGATTTTAAGAATAATAAGCTTAAGCGCAGAAAATAACTGAATATAACACATATATATTCTCTGTCTCATGTAAATTATTCATAAATTACACTATGTAACAAAAATTTTACTTTATCTTGTTCCTGGGCAGAAGGTGTTATTTCCCAGTTGCTTATGTTTAAAGTAAGTGAAAAGGACCTATTTTTTCTTCAAACTTTACTTTTGTGACCTTTTGTGGGTAATGAAATTTTTAAATTTACTTATTTTCCAGAATATTCCAGGTAGATTCAGTGCTGAGTAGCTGATGCCGAGCTTTTGACATCTCAGCTCAAGAAGTGGTATTTGTCAGATGAAAGTGTGCAAGTCGTAAGTCAAAGGAAGCGTCACTAACATTTTTCAAGCTTCTTCACTCGTCTAGATGGGCTCAGCTTCTGCCACAATGTATCCGGTCTGTGCAAAGCAATTGGAGTTGCCTGTAACCCGAACGACTGGCGTCTGTTCACTGATAGCTCATCCAGAAGCCTTAAAGCTTTGCTGTTCCATCACGTCTTCTCCCCTGGCTCATTCGATGCACCTCAAAGAGGAATATAACAACGTCAAGACCTTGTTAGAAGCGTTGAAGTATGATGAGTATGGCTGGAATGTTATCGAAGACTTCAAAATGGTGGCATTCCTGATGGGTCTCCAAGGAGGCTTAACTAAGTTTCCCTGTTATCTTTGCCTTTGGGACATCAGAGAAACTGCAGTACACTACAATAGAAAGCATTGGCCACAACAGACCGAGTTTTCTGTGGAGAGGCACAATGTCAAATGTGAGCCACTAGTGGACCTCCAGAAGGTGTTGTTCCTATCATTACACGTAAAACTGTGTCTTGTGAAACAATTTGTCATAGAACTTGATAAGGAGTCTGCAGTCTTCAAGTAATTATTTTCGAGACTTTTCCCCTAAGCTATCTGAGGCAAAGGTCAAAGCTGGTGTCTTCGTTGGACCACAAAAAAAGAAGATCATGGAATGCACAGAATTTCTCAAGAAGATCAGTAGGAAGGAAGAAAAGCTTGTGGCATCTTTGTCGCAGTGGTTCGAGGCTTTCTGGGCAATCAGAACGCCGAAAATTATGTGGAACTGGTTGAGGCTCTGGTAAAGAACTACGACAAAATGGCCTGCAGCATGTCCCTGAAAGTCCATATCCTTGATATTCATCTTTATAAATTCAAGAAAAACATGGAATCATACTCAGAGGAGCAAGGCGAGCGCTTCCACCAAGATATACTGGACTTTGGACGCCGCTACCAAGGAGTGTGTAACAAAAATATGATGGGAGACTATATTTGGAGGCTGGTACGTGAAAGTAATTTACATTACAGTCGCAAATCTCGAAAAACTACTCACTTCTAAGCATTTTTGTTCATTTTTATGTAAGTTTAGTATAAATACGTGTAAATCTTGATTCATATTTTGTTTTATTCAAACCTTATGTAAATGAACACGTGCAAATTTAACCGTTTTTACATAGAAAATAGGTTAATTTCCAAATTTCATTATCCGGGTCACAAAAGCAAAGTTTAAAGGGAATAATGGCCATTTTTTTGTACTTTTACAACACACGCAATTAAGAAATAACACATACTATCCAGGAAATAAAATTGTGTTACATAGTATTATATCTTAAGGGAAAACACTACTTTAAAACTTTTACAGTTCACTGAATTTTCTTAAAATGAGTTTGAAACAAGATGTACAAAATCTACCAAAGCCTTGACACAAGGCACACAAATTACACCAAAGTATTGATTCAAGGTATACAAATTATTGATAACAAGAAACCCACTTGAAGTAAAAATGTATTTCAGAACGACTGGTATGGGTATTAATACTTTTACTAATAAAGTAGAGAACAACGTTTCTACCTTCCTAAGTCATCTTCATGTTAATAAAAGTTGTTCTCTGTTTTATTAGTAAAAGTGTCAATACTCATACCAGCTGTTCTGAGATACAGAGTATACAAAGTTCGCCAAAACCTTGACCCAAGGCGTACAAAATCCATCTAAGTTTTGACCCAAGGCATACAAAATCCATCAAAGAGTTGACACAAGGCTTAAAAAACCCACCAAAGCTTTGACACAGGGCATACAAAATCCAACGAATTCTGAACACAAGGAATATAATAATCCATGAAAGTCATTACAAAAGAGGTAAACCTGCAAAAAATAGAATCAAAGAATATGAAATTTACAAAAGTCTTGAAGCGATATTACAAAACATGATACATTTCTTCATCTTGATTTGATGTTAAAACTGATGACAAATTATTTTATCTTATTATGATGTTTCAAGTGACAACACATGAATTTATCTTGGTTTATTGGTTGAAATGGTACTACATTAGTTATTCTTGTCCTAGTGTTAGAACTGATGATGAATTAGTGTATTTTGACATGGTGTTTCAAGCGATGACACATTAGTTTATGTTGGCTTATTGGTTGAAGTGGTAATAAATTAGTTGTTACTTGGTGTTAGAACTGATGATAATTTAGTTTATCTTGACATGATGTTTTAAGTGATGATACGAAACAAAAATAAATAAATTGCCAAAAATGAAATAAATGTAGGGATGGCTTATATCAGTCCTAAAACTAATGGAGACAAGATGGTGGTGATAACATTTGTATCAACCCTACATAATAATACAGGCAGACAGTGTTGCAGAATGTTAACAGATAAAAATAAATAAGTTAAACTCAGTTGTGACTGGAACCTCATTATATTCTTTCATGTTTATCTGGAGTGTAAAAGTCGTTTTTCTCCATTTTTATCAATTGAGATTGAATAGTTATATATGTTAATTCTTGCCTTTATTGTTATGTACGAATGATTCCTAATGTCTTGTTACCACAGTTTCCTGAAGGATTGATATCAGCCATCCCTACATTTATCCATTTTTTCAAAAGTTTTTTTAATGCATTGTTTCAACAGACATAGAAAGGTTGTATTTATAACCAATTTCTAAATAAAATGACGTTCTAAATGTGTATTTATTACTTTCCTATTATTGGCTAGTAATTTTTGTTTCACCCTATATTGAAAATTTTTAAAAGGAACATTAAATACTTGTAAGAAAGCTAATTACAAGGAGGTAATTATAACATGGTTTGTATTAGAATACTGATTTGTTTTAAACTACTAGTTATTAATAATATTTATGAGAAGCGGGTGATCCATTTGAAGCTATGTCATCTAGTGAAACTGGTTGACACTATTGGTTTGGTTTTTGAATCATGTAATAAAAAGAAACAGAAGAAAGAAAATCAAGAAATTTTAACTTTTTGCTGCGATATTTACAGACACTTCTAAAACTTGTGATTCAGTCATTACACAAATATTGTCGAAAAAAGAAGCACTATATAGTGTTGTAAAATTCTGATGACCGAGTGAGGACGTACATGAAGTATAATTTTTATGAACAGTCTGAGCCATCTTTACATTCATTCGTCTCCCTATTTAGTTTAGTATCGTCAGTTAATGTTTCAAGTGACGATACATTAATTTATTCAGACTAAGCGTATCAAAAGTTGATACGTGTGTTTATCATGACTTTTTCTTTTAAGATGTGATAAATTGATTTATTTTAACTTGGCAATCCAAGTAATGGTATATTAACTAGAGGTACATTTCCTGGAAAATGTTCTGTTTCAAGAGTAAATAAAGCAAGATTAAGAGTAACAGGCATTTTTATTTCTTTGAATTTCACATTTTATGTTATGTAGTAACCTATAGGTTGTATAATTCGTCTTGTGATTAACGGAATGTGCACATTTTACTGACGTCACGACAATACAAATTGCGGTATTAAGAGTTCCTTACGTGACGTCATTGTAGCATCTATTGACTAACTGACAGACAGAACATCAGTATATAATGAATATACTTTATTTTATCTTGACTTGGTACTTCAAGTGAAAATACATTAGTTTATCTCTACTTGTATTTTAAAGTTATGATGGATTAATTTGTCTAAACTTTGTATTTCACGTGGTGACTCATTTGTTTATCTTGACATTTCAAATATGGTATGTTGGTTTGCTGTAATAACACTACGTTTTCGTGCATCATGAGAAATAAGGGAATATTATTTGTCCATATGCGTATACAACCGATGATTTTCAAATGTTAATTGGTTTAGTTTTCCCGTTGAAATTATCCAATCCCAATAACAACTTCACTCTTCGGTAAGCTAGAGAGTCTAATGACGTAGAGTTGATGAAACGGTATAGCAGTCATCTCCATATGTTGTGCTATCTGGTTAGATTTAGTTGGAATCGATTCCTGTTTATGGTTTGTTTGCTTATTTGTAACATCGCTCTTGTGTAACCACGCTTTAAATGATCTCGGTTGAAACTTATAGCAATATGTAAACATAAAGCAGAATTATATGTTTGAAGTAGAAGACTTATAAATACTCAACAAATCTTTCAAAAAAAGTCTATTTATCACCATAGGATTTTATTAAAGTTTCATGAGAACATTTTTGTCATGAAATGTTTATTTATAGAATACAGTAACTTTAGAAATTTCTTCTACTCACACTGATACTTGAGTTGGATTAATACGGGATAACCTTTCTTAAATTTTCTTATGAGGAACGATCTTTAAAGTAAATTAAATTTTATTAAGCTCGTTTTTCATTTCAAGTGAAATATTTTGCTATCTCTTAGTCTACTTAATTATTTATTACGTCAATAGTACGAGTGACGTTTAAGAGCGACTGAAGTTTTGTTATGTTGTGTGTTAAAACATAAAAGTCATAACTAAAATCGTGATTTGAAAATGTATATTTTTTCGCCACTTTCTCTTCTATAATTTGGATAGTTGCGAACACCTCTTACCCACCCATTAGTTAACTTGAGCTGATGAACCAGGATCTAAAACAGCACCAGTGTTAACTAAAGAGGTGAAGAGATACGGAAATATTCTGCAATGATATATGTATTAAATAACTCGAGCTTTAATAACAGTATTGATAGGTGGACGACCACGAGGTTCTATTTAAGTAAGAGTACCAGTGCAGAGAACATCTCATAGGTTAGTCTTAAACATACCAGTAGTAGAGTCTAACAACTTACTTGATTTGGGCTAATAGAATAACTTATGCAGCAATTCAGAGAGTAAATTAAGTCTTACGTCAAAAATTATAATTTCAGATTTACGTTATTGTGAAAGAAATTAAATCTCTAAAATAATCTTCACACAATTGATCTGCTTTATAATATCGGATAATAAATAAAGTGAAGTGTCATAGTATCATTTATACACCTAACTTAAATCGCGTTATTATGAAGTGGAGTTAAAGGGCCCCCCAAAACCCGTAAATAGTACATAAATTGTCATCGAGATAAACACGAGGTTCTGATCATACGAGTATTCTACTCGGAATAGACGTAAAGATAACAGAAGTAAAGAGTCCAGAAGACTCTAATGCGTTTATTTATTTCGAAAATTGTTCTGGAGTGTTCATATTTTCACATAATATCAGTACTTTCGAGAGCTCTAACAGTTAAATCCAAATCTGTTCAAAACATCTTTTTCACTTTTCACTAATTTATGCTAAAATCTGAGACTCGATTTCCCACAGTGATCACAAGGGATAGCCTAGTATTTATTTGTTCCAAAGCAAACACACACACACAATAAAATTGGTGCAAATAAATAAACTACTATAAATTTTACTAATATTTGTTCCTATTGTAAAAAAAAATTCCGTTGATGGTAGTAAATGATGTAATAGGACCAAATTACTCTAAATCCTTCTACAATCAATGCATATTGACTACTAAAGAAGATATTACGTGCGTTTGAGTGTACCGCTGAAAGAGAGCATCAATTGGTTAACAACAATCCTATATTCACAGTAGTGGTAAATAGTATTGTTTGATGATTGATGTCTCCTGATTAGAACACAAACGTGGGTATTCTACCTTATTTGAGAACCCATCATTAT
The DNA here is from genome assembly GCA_011833715.1 of Carcinoscorpius rotundicauda. Lineage (NCBI taxonomy): Eukaryota > Metazoa > Arthropoda > Merostomata > Xiphosura > Limulidae > Carcinoscorpius > Carcinoscorpius rotundicauda. Next base: position 35,108,712 of record CM022402.1, read on the forward strand.
TACATAAAGTGAACATTTGCATTTGACTGAACTACAAAATAATTTAGTTGAAGGAATGTGTATCATCTAATGCCCTTACCCTTCGGTACCACAGTCAGATATCAATAATTTTTAAAACTTTTATCTCTCTTTCTTTCTTTTTCTTTTACACTGTTGCCTTGGAGACCCGAAGTTTACTCGAGTAAATAGCGATGATAATAATATAAGAACGACGAGATTTAAACGATTATTTCTTTCCTCTCTATCGATTATTGAGTTCATGTCACATTTTTTTCATTTTATTCTCTGACTCCGAGATATTAGAATTACATAAACTTCAATTTTATATGATCTACACTTATTATATTCATAGATTATTCGTAACGTATTATTTAGAGTCAACTGCAGTATGAATATTAATAGTATGAAACACGTAATTTGAATTAATATCTCTTACGTATTTGTTTGTTTTTTTCTGAATCAGTATAAGTGAAAGTGTTAACCAAGGGTGAGGACTAATCAGTGATGTCGAGAAAACCCACTTGTAGAGAAATATATATGCATAAACGGCTCGTTTTGGTTGAGAAAATATTTTAAATAGAAGAGCGAACAACGTTTCGACCTTCTTCGGTCATCGTCAGGTTCACAAAGAAAGAGCTAACTGACCGAAAGCTGACCACATGTTTAGAAGGGGTTGTGTAACTGAGTGTCGGAATGTAGAGTGCAGTGTTAGATGTTTGAATATATAATTTATTATATTTAATATAGGGATAAAGGCGTTCCTCTATATTGGTTTATTTTGGGTTTAAGTTGTTGTATAAGTAAGGCTTCTTTAATTTTGCGTTTGTTAATATTTGTTTCTTTATTTAGTATTTGAGTGTTTTCTATGGTTATGTTGTGTTTATTTGACTTGCAATGTTCGAAAACGTGTGAAGGTGACTTTTTATGTTCTTTGAATCTGGTTTCCATTTTTCTACTTGTTTCTCCAATATAAAAGTCGTGGCAGTTGTCACATTGTATTTTATAAATAATTTTGGTGTTGTGTTTGTCAATGTAGTTTTTACATAGTATAAACCTCAGTTTTGTGCGTGGTTTTTGAATAAATTTGGTATTAACTGGAATGTCATATTTTGTTACTAGTTTTTTCCAAATGTTGGTTATTTGTCTGCTGATGTCGGAAATATATGGTATGCAGCAGTATATGGTTTCGTGATATTTTGATTTGTGAGATATATTTACTTTTGTTGGTTGATTTTGCTTTCTGTCTAGGTGTGTGCGTATAATGTTTTCTACGGTTTGTGGGGAAACTTATTGATGTTGATGAAGTATTGTTTTATTTTGTCTAATTCATCGTTACTTTTATCTGGTGAGCATAGTTTTATGGCTGTGCTTATTTGTTTTTTTTAGCATGTTGAGTTTTTGTTTTGTTTCATGTGCTGAGTCCAAAGGAATGTATAGTCCAGTATAAGTGATTTTTCGGTGGATTTCTGTTTTGAATTGTGTGTCGGTTCTTGTAATTTTGAGGTTAAGAAACGATATCTGATTGCTTTCTTCCTGTTCGCATGTGAAGTTAATGTTGGGATGTATAGAGTTAATGTGATTGAAAAAATTAAGTATGCATTCTGTAGTTCTGAATCCGCAACCGTGTCATCTACATATCTGTACCAGTGTAGTGGTGGATGAAATGCTATGTTAATTGCTTGTGTTTCAACTTGTGTCCTAAAAATGTTGGCTAGAGCTGATAATACTGGATTGCCTATGCTTAGGCCATTTGTTTGTATATAGTTGTGGTTGTTGAACATGAAGTTTGTCTCTATCGCAGTGAATTCTATGAGGGTTGCTCTTTGGTTGCTGAGAATGTCTATAGTTGGGTTAGGGCTAAGGCTATCTTGCAGGATTCTGTTGTTGGAACTTCTGTAAAGAGTGATATAACATCGAAACTGGCCATTAAGGCTTTATAATCAAATTGATTTAGATTAGACTTCAAAGTAAAAGAGTCTTTGATGAATGACCTGGATGATGCTACATATTTGGAGAATGCCCATGCTATGTATTTACCAAGATTGTAATTAAACGATTCATATGTGGACATTATTGGTCGTAATGGACAATCTTGTTTATGAGGTTTGTGGGTGCCATATATTTATGGTGTGCATGAGTCAGTTTTACGTAGGTAGGAATAAAGTGTTTGTGAAATTGTGTTGGCTTTTTTCATTTTTAGTAGTAATTTGTTCAGTTGCGTCTCGTGTGTATTTGTTTATATTTGTTCGTGTCTGACATGATTTTCTTCATTTTTTGGATGTATACATTCGTGTTCATTATGATTGTAGCGTTGCCTTTATCTGATTTTAGAATTTTTATGTTTTTGTCTTGTTTTAGGTTTTTAATGGAATTAATGTCTCTTTTTGCAAGATTATTTTTTTAGCTTTCTGTTTTGTGAAATTATGTTGATGGTTTTGTGAGAAAGTTCTTTGAAAAAGTCGTTTAATATGTTGTTTTTATGTGTTTCTGGAAAATATAAATTTTTAATTTTACCTGGGAAGTTTGGCTGTTGGATGTCAATAAAATTATCTAAGTTGTCTTCTTTCTGTTGGTTGTTTGCTTGTTTTTGTTTTCTGTAGAAAGTATCACAAGTCTCCTGGCTAGATCTTCTAAACATGTTTTGATTTCTGTGGTTGGAATGTACCTAGGTGCTATTGCGGAGTTGAGTCCTTTGTTAAGCAGATGTATCTCGTCTGTGTTTAATTGTCGGTCAGATCTGTTAATTATGAGGTTGATCAATGGTTTGTCGTGTTGGTATTTTTTCTGATGTTTGCATCTTAGTTTTTCTAGTTTTTTGTTGTGGCAGATCTTTTTGTCTCTGTCGTTCTTAGCATTGATTTGGTTTATGTTTCGTTGTATAAGTCCGTAAAACATACTAAAAAACTAAATAAACAGAGCCATAAAACTATGCTCACCAGATAAAATTAACGATGAATTAGACAAAATAAAACAATGCTTCATCAACATCAATAAGTTTCCTCCACAAACCGTAGAAAACATTATATGCACACACCAAGACAGAAAGCAAAATCAACCAACAAAAGTAAATATATCTCACAAATCAAAATATCACGAAACCATATACTGCTGCATACCGTATATTTCCGACATCAGCAGACAAATAACCAACATTTGGAAAAAACTAGTAACAAAATATGACATTCCAGTTAATACCAAATTTATGGCCCCCCAGTGGCTCAGCGGTATGTCTGCGGACTTACACGCTAAAATCCGGGTTTCGATACCCGTGGTGGGGAGAGCACGGATAGCCCATTGTGCAGCTTTGTGCTTAATTCTAAAAAAAAACAAAACCAAATTTATTCAAAAACCATGCACAAAACTGAGGTCTATACTATGTAAGAACTACACTGACAAACACCACACCAACATTATTTATAAAATACAATGTGATAACTGCCACGACTTCTATATTGGAGAAACAAGTAGAAAAATGGAAACCAGATTCAAAGAACATAAAAAGTCACCTTCACACGTTTTCGAACACTGCAAGTCAAATAAACACAACATAACCATAGAAAACACTCAAATACTAAATAAAAAAACAAACGTAAACAAACGCAAAATTAAAGAAGCCTTACTTATACAACAACTTAAACCCAAAATAAACCAATATAGAGGAACGCCTTTATACCTATATTAAATATAATAAATTATATATTCAGACATCTCACACTGCACTCTACATTCCGACACTCAGTTACACAACCCCTTCTAAACATGTGGTCAGCTTCCGGTCAGTTACCTCTCTCTTTCTTTGTGAACTTGACGATGACCGAAGAAGGTCGAATCGTTGTTTGCTCTTCTACGTAAAATATTTTCTCAACCCAAACGAGCCGTTTATGTATATATAAAGGTGGGGACTATCTTTTCTTGCTTTTTCTGAAGCACAAATAGCCCTCGTGTACCTTTGCAAGTAATTCAAACCAAACCAAAATGTTTTCTGTTATCTTTCCAGAAAAGAGTAATAACGAACCAAAACAACAAAAGAAGTCAGTTAAGAAACAACTAATTTGTCATAATTGATTTTATCTTTGAACATAATCAACTAAGGTATTCAGTACATTGACAAGTATCTTTACTTCTGATGTACTCCGCTCTACAGTATATTAATATGCACTTTTACTTCTGACAAGTCTTTAGTACATTTACAAGTATTTGTACCACTGACAGGTTTATCAGTATATTTACAAATATCTTTACTCCTAATGTACTCAGGTTTTCATTACATTTACAGTTATCTTCACTACTGATTTAATGGTGTCTTCAGTACATATATATATATATATATATATCTTTGTTGACTGTTTAATAACGATCACTTTTATAAGACACGAACTATAATAATTTTTATTAAATTGTATTAATTATTTCCTGATAACATGATGCACATTGTTGTGGTTCATATAATTTTTAGTTGTGAAAGTTTTGTGACTTTTGGTTACTTCTTATAGTAGACGTATGTGGCTTATAGATTCTTTTGGAACATGGAAATTGCCTTTCTTCATGTGTAAATTTCATACTTCTATTTATTGTTTTTGAAAGTTGTCTGCTTTTCGATATTGTCTTTAGTTGTTGTTAAACTTGTAGTAGTTTTCGTTGTCACTTATATAAGTTGTGGGACTTGTAGTTAGCGTTCTTTAACGTAATACACAACCTACAATAATTAAATAGATATTTAGTCCTAAACGAACAAACATAAAAAGAAGGAAGGTGATTTGGGTATAATCTGTGAAATATTTACATTATTAAAATGTTGATCTTCTGGGTTTACGGGGTTCACATCTGACAACTGGCCTAGTGTTCAAGCCATCGATTTGTGACTTGAGCTGAATGATAAGCGCTCCATCTTGCATGAAAAATGTGCCTTGTCTGGTTTGTTGGTCATTTTCTTAGACGGTTAGTTCTGTTTTTTAGAAATGTGATGTATCAAGCAGCAGTAACCATTCCTTCTCATTACACCAGGTTTGTCCAGCTACCTACCCCATAACAGATATACTACTGCACTATGTGGTGCACTGCAGAGCTTCAACGAAAGTTCTGGAAATATAGTTACCAAATCAAGGTGAAAGTAACGTAGTCGTTCTCGCTGTATTCGACTGCCCTCCAAATTTTCCAACTATGTGACTTCGTTAGAATACATATAAGTTCATATGCAGTTGGTTCTTTCTGACGGCAGAAGAGTATATTCATGGCTTGAGATCCAGTAATGCCGCTGAAGATGAAAACATCCATTTCGGATAATACGAACGTGAGAGATTGTTGTAGATCGAACATGGTTGGAAACAACTTTAAATTTGTTGATCTAAACCGCCCTTATGAAAGAATAAAAACATTAAAGATAATAGAACAGGTTCCACAACATTACACCACTTTGCGCTGTCTACACAATACCAGAACAGCTAAGTGGCACATATGTGTTAGTCAGTGTTTTAACTTTAAACTAAATTCATAGAAAACAGGTAAGACGCGTCTTTTTAAATCACGCCACAAGTTGCACACTTATGGAAACAAACCGAGTGTTTACAGATGTCAGTGTACAATGTCGCGATGTCTTGATATAACGATCTGTCAGTGCAAATATCTTGTACACACTAGTTGTTTATCTAGAATTCCTGAGTTATGATACTAATGATACAGCTAGGTTGAGTAACAACACTAGTTTTTTCATTAGAACTTTTGAGTGATAACACTAGTGACGTTACTAACTAAAAACAAAGCCTTACAAATTTATTGATTCTAGTGCTATTTTATTAACATTATTAGACTGTGAATGATTGAATGATGTTGTCTCTACACCAAGTAAATCACCATAACAACCTGGAAATTTGTTGATTAGCTTTCAAAAGAATGTATCTGATGTGACTAGTTTCTGTGTGTAATAGGGCATAGAAAAATAAGGACACTAGAACATTACATGCTAGGTGGTTAGAAAGATTCAATTTTAAAAAATTAACCTAAAAGTAAACTATGACGGGCATTGATAAAGTAAAATAAAAATAGCCTATGAAGACTAATTAGCTAGAAAATGTCATGTGGAAAGAGCTAGAGATACAAAAACGATCATGGAAAATTATCATAAACAAATACAACAACTTTGAAACTGCACCACGCATACGCACAACAAAAACTTCTTATATTTAATACGGGAATCATTTGATAGTCAAAGAACGCTGATTTCGGGATCTATATTTATTCCACGATGAACGATATTTAAAGTGGCAATCCAATAACGACTTCTTGTATTTCTTCATTATCGTTATCGGAATGACCGAGTTGGTTGAAATGTCGAGCAACAAGGAGGACTTTACAACAACTTACAGTTGTTGAAACTGTTGGGTCTGTGCTTTTCACTGGTGATTGTACTTTAATTAGTGCATGAAGTCAGTAGTTTTGTGCTAGTAATTTTAGCGTTTATTGAAGAACACGTTAATACAAAACTTAAATGTTAGATTGTCAGCTTAACTACGCAGATAATACTATTTTTTGATGTAACTCACTTTTGCAAGAGTAAGGATATCTTTAAGACTTCTGAGTGATGACACAATGGAAACTTTAGGAAAAATGTGTCTCAGGCGATGATTCAGTTGTAGCAAATGATATTCTTGAAAAAGAATTCTGACACGTTTCTGAGTTCAAAGTGGTGAATAATAACTAGAGTAATTATGTTTGAAACCTTAATACAGCATAAAACATTTAAAGCGCGCCACGCTATACCATGTTCAGTGTTTGGTACCCAGTTTTCTTTCACTAAATTCGAAAGTTTTAACGGTATTCAATTAAGATTTTGTAATTAAACGATTTCGCCGATTTTGCTCCAAATGAATTTTTCTTGTAGCGTTTGTTTTTGTGAAAAATCTATTTCGCACGTAACAAAAGCGTGCTGCTACCTATTGCTGTAACTATTGGTTTTTCACAATTTAATTAATGTTTTTATCGTACTAGACATGAATAGGGAAGCATCACAAGTGATATGGAAAGTAACCATATGTGGGTATCCCGAAATAACGCGATCCCACAATTAAAACGGCCGAATTTCGTGAACTCCAACTATTGCATTATAACGGGACTCCACACTATGACATTCTTCAAAACTGGTTTGCCGTTGACGGTTGTTAGCTTTTTCAGGTTGTGTATACCTTGTGTTTAACGCAATTTGTTTCAGCTCCTTGGCGTATTTTCTGTACGTTTTTCATCATTACAGACTTTTTTTGAATCAGTGCGCTTGACTGTAGGTAGTGTTCTGTTTAGTGCGGTGGGATGTTTGCTTTTCTATAGAATATACTAAGCTATGTTTGTAGGTTTCATGTAGAAATCACTGTATACAATTCCGTCATTTAAAAAAGTTTGTGAAGTCGAAAAAGGTAATTTGAGTAGAGCGTTAATCAAAGGTAAGTTTGATTGTTTTGCAAACGAACTGCTCTTTCAAAATGGTTCAGAAACGTCATGTTGTAGTGAGGAGTTATGATGGTGCTCATTGCGGTACCATCAGTTTAAATGTAGTATTCGTTGTTGAATTTAAAGCTGTCATAGAAGAGGGAGCTCAGATAGAGAGAAGTACGTTTGAGATTCTGGTGGATTCGAAAGGTCTTAAGATAAATTTTAAAAACTGCAAGTCTTTCACACGGAATATCAAAAATAAAAATTGTCTATCATACACAGAAGGTTGGTAGAAGGTAAATGTTCATTACTGTTGATTTCGTTTCTGATGTCTAGAAAGTAAGTCTTGTTATTTCTGTAAGAAAAGGAAGAACAAGGAATATATTTTAGTGGTGGTCAACTGAAGCATACCACTTCTCAGTGACCATGTTTGTATTAGAAATGGTTTGGCGGCTGGAATTGTTAGCTTTGTGATATACCGGAGAAGTTTACTTGGATATCAAGTACTGGAAGGTTTGTTTCTTTATCTATTTTTAGTTTGTCAAAGAAATGGTTAGTAAACTAGACAAAAAGGTTTTGTGTGAGTTTCCCTAACTCGAACTTCTAATATATTACAAGAGTGATATAATTAATTTAAAAAACAAGCAAGCGCTCAAACAATGATTTCAATACAAGTTTTAAGTTTATTATTGAATGTACGAGAAAACCTTTGCGTGAAAATATAATAGCTCACGGTCATGATTTATGGAAGCTCAGCTTATGCCTTTATCTTCAACAGTTTCAATTAATATTATTTTTTAACCGTTACAAGACACTGTTCGATGAGATAATTAGGTGTTAAATCATCATTTCTCGTGGGGCACTGATTTGCAAAGACGATGTAATACGTTCTTCGTAGATCTTGTTTCTCTGGAAGGTGTTATTATCCACTTCATTAGTTGACTTTCTCTTTGATATACATAAACATTTTATGACGTAGGTGGAACGTACTGAGATGAACGTTTTAACGAAATTTATAGAACGATCCTTAGAGTCAATTTCATGAGAATGTTGGCGTACAACACAGTATTCCTTGATGGTCCTGTAAAAACGTTGAATATCTTATAAACGTGACGTAGTACACACTATTATCATCTGAAGTCGAATATATCATTTAGGAAAAATACACAAAGTGAGGAAAATATCGTTAGTAAATAGTAAATATTATTTTAACAAGGAAATGGTGTTTTAATATATAAAAGAAAACTAGTTTCAAAATATAATTATGTTTGTTGTATATATTCTTATAACAAATGAAAGATACTGAACAATTTAAGTAACACAACCAAATGGGGGGCCCGGCATGGCCTAGCGCATTTAGGCGTGCGCTTCGTAATCTGAGGGTCGCGGGTTCGCGCCCGAGTCGTGCCAAACATGCTCGCCCTCCCAGCCGTGGGGGTGTTATAATGTACGGTCAATCACACTATTCGTTGGTAAAAGTGTAGCCCACGAATTGGCGGTTGGTGGTGATTCCTAGCTGCCTTCCCTCTCGTCTTACATTGATAAATTAGGGACGGCTAGCAGAGACAGCTCTCGAGTAGCTTTGTGCGAAATTACAAAAACGAACAAACACAACCAAATGGGTTTAGATAACGTATTACAGTGGATTTATGTAACATAAACTAATGGATTTACATGACGTGAACCAGTGGATTTAAGTAACATGACTCAATGGATTTAGGTAACACAACCCAGTGGATTTTATTATCATAACCATGTTGATTTAATTAACATAATTAGAAGGTACAGCGAATATTATTCAGTGAATTACTTAACTTAATCCAGTATATTTAGTTAATATAATACAGTGAATTTAATGATAATATATATAAGTGTACACAGTAGTAATATCTTTTGTATATCCATGTAACTATTTCGCAAGGTGTGAATGGATCTCCACCAAATTTGGTAAGGAGGTTTAATTCATCTTTGTGTGGACTCATACAGATTTTTATTTTTGGTTTTTTATGGGTGTTTTTATGATTATATATAATATTAGATATACGAGCATCTAAGCCTAATTATTAATTTTTGATCCCAAATACATTCCAATTAATATTTATCATACGCTTCAGCTTCTAGTTTTCTTGTGGTTTCAGGAAAACCCTGTAAAGGACTATTCCTATGATTTCGGTGACTGGGGTGTGAGGTTAGATAAGCGCATTATTAGTTAAATGAATACAGATTTTTTTTCCATTTATTTTCTTTTCCATGTGTGTTTGCTATCCACTTATTTTAACAGTACTCCATTTTATTATATGTTTCTTTTCTTTGATATGAGTAGTTGTTACAATTAAATTGGTGTTACCAAATCCTGTATTTCTGTTACGTTTTGAATTCTAATTTTAATTGGTCGCTTTGTAAGTAATCATGAAAATAAGCATACAGTAAAGTGTCTAGCAATGTTGTATTTTTAATTTGGGATGTTTCACTTGGAGATATTATAAGTTTCGAGACAGGTTTTTTTTAATGAAAGTGCACGTATGAAAAACGAATTTATATGTTCTCGTGGTTAATTGATTCAGGTGAATTTTCGAGAATAACGAATATATTTTTAGATAAGCTTTTAATGTAACAAAGTTCTGATTTAAACTTAAGCCTGTGGATTTTATTATTGTATATCTCAACTCGTATATCTTAGTTTAAGACGAAACTTAAGCCTATTTGTATGACAAGTATCTCAAATCGAATACCTTAGTTTTAGACGAAACTCATTAAGCCTAATTTGTATGGTGTTGTATACCTTAATTTAAATTGAAGTTAAAGCAAAACTTAAACATATTAGGCACGATTTTGTGTTATAAGTGGTGAACCGAATGATACATTAATTTTCTTACTTGTTTTACGTATACTTTGTTATATTTGAGATGCAAGGCCGCTAGGGTTAAGAGGTTAAGTGGGGTACCATTTTGCAAAGAGGGTGTGCGCTGAATTAAAACACTAGGAATACTTTGCTGGTTAAGAGCTAGTCCTCGTCGCGTTGTGACGGAGCCGACCATGAGATAGCACTGTTTCATACAGTGAACTATGTACTATGTAACTATGTACTTTTAGCAGTGGCAACTTGTGGTTTGCGTTATTTGGTAGTAGTAACGGTGATGTTGTTTGGCGTTTCGTGGAACTTTCAACCTCGTAGCCGTTGTTCTTACTGTCGGGAGGTTAATCTAGAAGAACGGGAGGGAGGAGCTAACGCTATATTTATCGGAACAGTTTTAAAACTTTACCACTCACGGGGGGGCATATATCGCGGACTAGTTTGGGTTAAGCGTGTCATTAAAGGGGACAGTAATTTAGCAGAAAATACGATTATTGTGGACGTTTTTGGTGACCCACGAATTTCCTTCAGTGATGTTAGACATTTGCTGATCTATACTGAAGGGATACATAGAGCTCTGATTTCTTAGCATTGACGCAAGAGAGCGCCACTCATTTCTCACTTATCTGTCTCTATTTTTATTAATAATAAAATGTTGGTCTGGAAAGCGTTATGCACCAAAGGAAGATCTCCTACTATTCATTGGTAAAAGAGTAGCCCAAGAGTTGGCAGTGATGATTATTAGCTGTCTGGGTGGTGATGACTAGCTGCATTCCCTCTAGTCTTACACTGCTAAATTAGGGACCGCTAGCACAGATAGCCCTCGAGTAGCTTTCTGAAAAATTAAAACAAAAAAAAACTATAAATATTAGTGGTAATCGTTTGCAACTCAAATTATTCGTAACGTAATTAAGACTGACATCAAAAAATAACACAAAAATATTTTATTTTTATTCAATAATTTGACTTGACTATTTCTTAATCATGGCCTAATTGTCGTTAAACTGATAAATATTTCTTCATTTGCACTATTTCTTGTTTATCTTGTTTAAATATTTATTTATCGTGAAGTGGACATTTATTTCTCTTAAATATTCCTTGACCTTTTTTCAGTTCTTTTTCTGAGTATTTCTTATTTATCTTTCATTATTTCTATTTCATGGATTATTTTTCTAAACTGGTGTAAATATTTCTTTATCGTGAAGTGTTCTTTTTAATTGGTTTAAACATGTTTTCATGGTTCTCTGGTTCTCTTTCATCTGGCTAAAATACATCTTTACTGTGAAGTGGTTCTTTATCTCGTTTAAGTATTTCTTCATTGTGCTCTGGTTCTTTATCTTATTTGATTATTTTGTTATCGTAAAATGTTTTTTTAATTTGATTTATGTGTTCATAATTTTCTGGCTCTTTATCCGGTTTAATTAGTTATTCACCATTTTTTTGGTTCTCATTCTCCCAATATAAATCAATGTTTTTGTACTTACTTTAGTTGAATCATACTGTCCACGTTTGTACGCTCATTAAAGAAAAAACACTATAATTTCGAGACACGTCAGAGAAGAACAGCGCGACAGTTTTATACGTACTGTACTAAACATTAGAAAAAAATCAAGAGCATAGATTGATAATAAACTGTAATAAACATTCCAGAAAACATTCACTTGCATAGGTTGATAATAAATTGTATGTTACATTTGAGAATAATCACTCGCGTATGTTGATAATAACCTGTAAGTAACAAGCTAGAAAGTAATTGCTAGTATACCTTCATAACAGACGGTACAGTATAACACGGTGAGGCTGTTTCTTCTTCTTTTTTTAATAACAAAGATACTACTTTTATGATTTCACTACATATGAAAAAAAAGAAATCTGTGATATACTTAGTCATCGGATACTTGCTGTTCTGTATGATACCGACCATAAAATTTGGTGCAATGTGAGAATATTATTCACATATCCAAATTTATTGAGGTTACTCAAGGGTATATTAAAGTGACTTTAAAAAAGTGCATGATTATAATACACTAGGTTCGTGTTTTTTGTAATAAAGTTTACACTTAATATGGTCGTGGAAATCGTTTCCTAAAATTTATAATCCGTTTTTGATTTTGTGGTATCTGTAAGTTAAACTGACGTTTGTGTAACCAGATATTTGTGACTGAGGCTTATTGTCTATACGTATTGTGGTACTAGGGATTTGTCAGACAGACCTAGTGTCAATGTGTATTGTGAGAGTAGATATTTGTGAGTTAGATTTTGTGTCTGTATTTATCATTAGTGCAAATAATATAATACTTTGCAAGATATCTCGCTTAATCAATTTTTAACTCCTTACAACCGATGTAGATAAGTATTGAAATTTGGTTTAAGAGTCTATCCCTTCATCAGGTATTTGCATCCTATAACAAATGTAGCTGAGTGGGATTGAAGAAAATCAAGAAACGAACACCTGTGCTCTTGTGCAGTAACAACACTAAACCTTGAACATAGTACCAAGAAGAGACGGTCACAAAAGACAATAAAGTTTATCCAAATACATGCTTCGATAAAATAGCTCATCCACTGTGTAATTGGAGTTTCTCGTCCAAGGTACGAGAGAAATCATTTTATTCACGCAAAGTATAAAGTTATACCTGTATGTTTAATTAATGGGTTTGTTGAAAAAGATTACAGCTAAAACCAGCCCACATTTCTCTTAAATTCAATTATAAATTAAATGGAACTTATATAACTTTCCAAAAATATGATGAAAAATAATAAAAATAACTTTTTTTTTTACTGCTACGGCACCAATACACATATTTAAATTATTTACCTTACAAGAAGTTTATTTATTTGTGAATTAGAAAGAACGGTGCAGTTTCTAAAGAACGCGCTGTTCAGTACCGGTCATAACAGGGAACCTATTTAAAAAACTCGTCTCACTGAACACATTTATAACTAAAATATTTCTTGCCAAGTAAGTCTCTCTATATCATTTGTACCTAATGAAAAGTTATCAACTGGATGGTATTAGAAATACGTTTTTACGCTTGAGTTTTCTGTCTAATATAGGTAAATTGCAGGATGCTCATAGAGAAGAGGATGATATTGTCCCTGCTATAAGAATAAAGAGAGAAGTTAAAACCGTAAATCAGTCTGAAAAATAGAGAGAAAAGAGGTTAAAACACTAGGATATTTTGAAAAATATGGGCTAAGACACAAAGCAGACTGATGAATATCGAGACTGACTAAAATTGCAGGTAACCTAAAGATAGAAAAAAAACTGAACCAATGGATTGCTTGATTCTCAACTGGGCTGAAGTGCTAGCGTAACTTGGCCATGACTACAGCCTTGTGTTAAGCATTCGATGCAGCCATTGAACTACTTACTCCTAAGATCATTTGTTTTAAGTATCCACGTGATTAGCTGTTCTCCTTCAAACATGTTTCAAGATTTTGAAAAATTCTACATTAATGTACAAAAAAAAAATAAATATACAGAGATAAGAGAAGGCCATTTCACGATAATAAAGATACCTTTTGGTCAAAGAAAGAGTGTGTTCGTTGGATAATAAATATTATTCTAGAAACAAAGGAAAACATCGAGTGTTGCAGTAGATCTGAATTATCAGTCTATTATATTAAAAACGAATAGGATTTTTTATGCTAGGTAGAGTAATTCATCTTTAGTTTTGGCACTTCTCAGATGCACTTAACCATAAAATATAATCACGTCATTAACCGCCTATTTAACAGCGAGAATGTTTTTCTATACGTTAAATTTGTTCAGAATTCGATAACTTAATCATTACTATATTCCTAATGAAAAAGTCGTTACCTGGACTTTTTGATATCATTATATCTGCTGGTGAAGTTATTATCATAAGTAAGATTTGTTGATATAATTATATCTTTTGTTCAAGTTATTATTGTTATTTGGATTTACTGGAACCGTTATGTCAGTTGGTCAACTTATTATCGTTGATCAGTTCATTATCATTAGCTCGACGAGTTGATATCATTATATCCTTTAATCAACTTGTTATAATTACACGGACTTTTTCGTATCATCACATATGGTGTCCGAATTATTATCTGTTGTTGGTCTTACTGGTATCATCATATCTATAGATCAAGTGATCATTATAAGTTGAATCTATTGGTATCATTCTGGCTTTTGGTCAAGTTATTATTGTTTCTTGGACATGTTGATATGATTATATCTGTTCGTCAAATTATTATTATTAAATGGACTTCTTGATATTGTATTTGTACTTGGAATTATTATCATTAGATCGACTTATTGATATTATATCTGTAGTTCGAATTATTATCATTAGCTGGACGTATTGATATCATAGTACTTGTTGGTCAAGTTATTATCGTTGTTTGAACTTGTTTGCATTACTACATTTGTTAGTTAAGTTATTATCATCAGTTGGATTTGTTCCTATATCATATCTGTTGCCAAACTTATTACTTTTAGATGTAGTTGTTAATATCATAATATTCGTTGGTTAAATTATCATCAATTCGAGTTATTGCTATAATTATATCTGTTTGTCAATTTTTATGATTAAATTGACTTTTTGATGTCATTATATCTGTTTATCAAGTTTGTATCATTTGCTGGGCAAGTTTTTGATGTCATTATATCTCTTGTTCAACTTATTATCATTAGATGAACTTCTAGGCATCATTATGTCAGTAGTTTGAGTTATTATCATTATTTGGTCTTGTTGATATCATCATACATTTGGATCTAGTTAATATAATTAAATGAGCTTGTTGATATTATTATATTTTTTGGTCAAACAAGTATAATTATTTAAATTTGTTAGTATCATTTAATTTGTTTATCAAATTATTATTGTGAGTTAATCTTGTTTATATTATTATATCTCTTGGTCATGCTATTATCGTAACTTGGGTTTGTTGATATCATTTTATATTTAATAAAATTATCATATTTATTTGGAATTGTGATATCATCAGATCGTCTAATCAAATATAATCATTAGCTCGGCTTTATGATATCATTATGTATGTTTGTGAAATTATCAGTATTTGAAGTTGTTAGTATCATTATATCTGTCGGTCAAGAGCATCCTCATTGACTGAAGGCCCTCGCTTGTGTGGAAATGGCTGGATCGTTCAGCAGGACAACGCTGCAATCTACAATGCCTGCAAGACAAAGGACTTTTTCATGGCAAATAACGTGATTCTTTTGGACCACCCAGTGTTTTCGCCCGAACTGAACCCCATTGAAGTTATTTGCAATGAGCGCCGTGCATCTCACTACTGAGACCTCTTGTCAGGCATTTTCTACCCTGCTTAAGACTTCTTTCTGGTATGGTCTTAAACTTTTGACCAGCTAGTATTTAGGCTAATTTTATAGTGTTCACATTTTTCCTATTAAATTCTAAAAAAGTTATTTATTTCTATTTTATCTTTTCTTATTTTCATCTTTCGAAGCTCTACTCAAATAAGTGGTTGAGTCTAACAACGCAAAATGCATATTTTTTTTATGTTCATTTGTCTTAAATTTTTGGCCAGCAGTGTATATGTTTGTCAAGTTATTATCATTCGCTGTGCTTGTTGATATTCTTATAACTGTTGGCCATGTTATTATCATTACTTAAACTTGTTGGTATAACTACTTTTTTGGCCAAGTTATTATCATTAGACAGACTTGTTCATATCATCATATCTATGGGTGAAGTTATTGTTATCAATTTGATATATTGATATTATTATTATTTTTGGGATTATATGGGTTGGCCGATAAGCATCACAGAGATCGTGTCCTATCCGCCTTGACCCTTCTGGTCAACAGGAGGTTTAATGTACTGGTGGTCAACTGATTCATGTGACATCTGTCCAGGCCTTTGTTGTGGCTGCCACGAGAGATGCCAAAAGGGGTCCTGAGGCTGAGAATTTTATCTCCCTCTTCTGCGTGCATGAGAGACTCTCTGATGCTTTGGCGTGCTGACTGCTGGCATAAAGATGTTACATCTTGAGGAAAGAGTAACATCTGGTTTGTTGGTTCTGCTGATGCTGCAAGTTAGTCAGCGTTCTCATTGTACTTGACACCAGCATGGCCTGAAACGTACACAAAGGTGGAAGATTTAGCATGGATATAAGGCACAGCCTCTTTCCACCCATCTTGTCGCCAGTTACTCTGGATGCTCTTCAACACTATCATGGAGTCGGTGGCAAACACAACTGTGGTGACAACAGGGAATTCTCGGACAAGCCATCCAAGAGCTTGCTTGACAGCCTCAAATTCCATTATGGTGCTACTTGTGTAGAGGCTGTATGCTCCTGACTTCTCAACTATGGGTGTGCCTACCAGAAATGCAGCAAATCACCAGCCTGCTCTAATTATCTATGGTGTGAACGAGCCATCTGTTGTCAGGATTAGATTTCCCTTCTTTCCATATTCCTGGAACATTTCCTGGCATGCCACTACCGCTGCAACTTGAGGGCATTCTCTGTTGAGCTTGACAATCACTGCAAGTTGACACAGTCATTCCTATTCTGCAGACCAAAGCCATGGAGGTTGGTTGGAAAGGGAATATGGATTGAAGATCTTCCTGCAAGCCAGTGCAGCTACTTTAAGCCACGATTTCCTCTTTAGATGAGACCTAGGTGCTACTTCAAGCCCTGTGTGGCGTAGGAAACATCTTTGTTGCTTGAATGGTTCATCAGTGAAAGAGTACTTCCTTGTAAGGATGTGAAGTCCACGCCTTTGATTTTGTAAAGCCTCGGCAAATAGTATGTCTCTTTGTGATGTTTGCCTCTTTTGGATACTTGGGAATCCAGTGAGATGATGGAGTACTGGCACTGGAGTTGATTTGGTGCAACCTGTGATGATCCTGAAACATGCGTTCTGCAGCCTTTCCAGCCTTCCAAGTTGGTTGTCGCTGAGCTGTGCCAGGGGCAGTGCATAAAAAACCATTGAAAGCACAAGGCTTGTGTAAAGCATGTTCAAGTAACATTCCTCAGCATGCCTGCCTGCTGCAGCACGAAGAGCATTCATTCCTTTTGCATCTCTGACAATGGTCTCCTGTGTAATATCTGTGCCTCCGAAGGTTAAAAAGGGAATATCTGATGTGTCAGCACGTTTGTTGAGAGTAAGAAACAGTGCTTTGGCCTTCTCTGGATTAATCAGCATGCAATTATTTTTATACCAGTCTCTTATGGGGTCCAGCCTGGGTTGAATCCTACTTGTGATCATTTCTGTAAATGCCCCACTGGTATGAACCAAGATAAAATCAGCAAAGATTTGATTGTGTTGTTTGGTCTTCCCAGCCTTGCTAGATCAAGGATGTAAATTTTAAAAAGGATAGCTGACGGTGGTGAGCCCTGTGAGAGGCCAGTGCTTATGATTGACCAGTCTGACCTACAATTCACCATGTTTCATGATGACACAGCGCTGTATGAAGGCTAACATAAACCATCTAATACACAAATTTTGGAGTCCCAAGTGCGAGGAAAGGAAGTCGCACTCTATCGTAGGCATCTTCAAGATGAAGGGTAGCCTGTTAGAGTGTTCTCCTTCCGTTCAAAACCAGACCAAGTTTCTGATGTGAAGCTGGCAGCATTGATCAAAGTTTCACATTGAGGCCTGTATCCTCCAAGACCATCTGGAAGCAGGTGCTCAACCTGTTTGGTGATGTAACGAGCAACAACTCTCTCAGGGATCTTTTCAATAAAGTTCTGTGCTACAATGATACGATATTCCTTGATGATTTTGTGGTCTTTTCCTCGCTTTGGCACAGCACTTATGAAAACATCTGTCCAGACTTCTGGTATGACTCCTGACTTCCAGTTCTGTTCATAACCCTTTGCTATGCTCTGGATCTCCTCTTTTGGCAAGCCTTTAACATTCTTGACAGTGATGCCATTTGGTCAGGGTGCTCCTTCCTTGCTGGTCCTGATGGCATCCATCACACTTTTCATGTTGAAGCACTGCGTGAGCTCACTCATCTTAACCATTTCTTCAATTTGATTTCTAAACACTTTCATGTGATTCTAGTCATTGTGACTGGACGTGTTGATACCATTATATCTTTTAATTAAGATATAATAATTATTTAGACACAATTTGCTCGCCAAGCCATTACCGTTACTTGGACTTTGGTATTAACATATCTTTTTGTAAAGTTATTATCGTTAGTTTGAATTGTTGATATAATTTTATCTTATGGTCAAGTAATTATCAGTATCTGGACTTGTAGATAACATTATACCTGTTGGTGAAGTTATTATCATTAAGTTGTAAATGTGGATATTATTATATCTCTTAATGAATATATTACAATTTGATGCACGTCCTGATATCATTATATACGTGAATAAAGTTTTTATCATTAGTTAGACTTGTTAATATCATGATATCTTTTGTTCTCATTAGTTAGAATTGTCAATATCATGATATCTGTTGATAAAGTTATTATCACCAGTTGGATTTGTTGATATCATCATATCTGTTGATGTAGTTATTATCATTAGATGGGCTTGTTGTTACCATTATAACTGTAAGTCAAGTTATTATAATTAGCTTTCACCTCTATATCATTATATCTGTAAGTCAAGTTATTATCATTTGACGGACTTGTTATATCATTATATGTGTTCATCAAGCTGAACATTAGTTATCATTAGTTGGATTTTTGGTATCATTATATCTGTTGATCAAGTTATTATTATTAGCTGGACCTTTGGTATCATTATAACTATAAGACAAGTTAATACCATTAGCTGCATTTGTTGATATTATTATATTATTCGTCGATTTATTATCATTATATGAACTTTTTGGGATCATTATATATGTTGAGCAAGCTATTATTGTTAGTCGGTTTTCTTGATATCATGATATCTTTTAATCTAGTTATTATCCCTAGTTTGACTTGTTGATATTACCATATCTTTTGATCAAGTTACTATTATTATTTGGACCTTTATTATCGTTATATCTGCAAGTAAAGTTAAACTTTGACATCATCAATTTATTATTATTTTTACTTATTGAAATAATTATATCTGCTGGTTAAATAAGTTGCATTAGCTGGACTTATTGATATCATTATACTTGTTGGTCAGTATATTCTCATTAAGTTGGAAATGTATATATCAACATATCTGTTGGTCACGTTTTTGTCGTTATCTGGATTTGTTGGTATCATTAAGTTTTTTGGTCAAGTTATTGTTAGATGGACTTCTTTAAATCATTATATCTGTTTAAATTATCATTATTAGTTGAATCATTTCGTATGATTATGCTTGTTGGTTAAGTTATTATCATTAGCTGAACGTATTGATATCATTATATTTTTTGATCAAGTTATTATCGTTAGTTGGACTTGTTTATATAAAAATATCTGTTGGTTAAGATATTTTCCTTAGTTGAATTTTTGGTATCATTATGCTTTTTGGTCAAGTTATTATTGTTAATCGGACATGTTGATGTAATTATATCTATTGGTCAAATAACTATCATTGTCTGGACTTGTAAATATCATTATTTCTGTTGATCAAGTTAATATTAGTTGGATTTATTGATATCATTATGCCTGGTGGTCAAGTTACTATTGTCAGTTGAACATGTTGATATGATTATATCTGTTGGTCAATTTTTTTTATTATTAAACTGACTTTTTTATATTATTATATCTGTTTGTCAAGTTCGTATCATTACTGGGATTTGTTGGTATCCTTCAAGTTATTAATATTATCTTTATTTATTGATATCGTTATATCTG
Source organism: Carcinoscorpius rotundicauda (assembly GCA_011833715.1). NCBI lineage: Eukaryota > Metazoa > Arthropoda > Merostomata > Xiphosura > Limulidae > Carcinoscorpius > Carcinoscorpius rotundicauda. The sequence goes on from CM022402.1 coordinate 35,128,740, forward strand.
CTCGTAAAGTTATTATTATTAGCTGCTTTTGTCTATATTACCCACACTGACCTATACATTCCCTGGGACCCAGCACATAAAACTCAACATATTAAAAAAAACAAATAAACACAGCCTCAAAATTGTGGTCACCCTATAAGATTAACATTGAAATAAACATAATAAAACAACAATTCATCAAAATCAACAAATTTCTTCAAATAACCGTTGAAAAAGATTATACGAGCAAACCTACATCAACAACAATTAAACAATAATTAATCTCAAGACACAACAAACTACAAAACCTTAGACTGCTGCATATCATATATTTTAAACATCAGCGAATAAATAACCATCATTTGGAAAAACTTCTAGCAAAACACAAAATTCCAATAAACACCAAATTTATTCAAAAACTATGTACAAAACTAAAGTTTACGCTATGTAAAAACTACACTAGCAAACACAACATCAATAATATAAAATACAACGCAACAACTACCACGACTTTTATTGGCTAAGTTACTATAGTTAGTTGGACTTGTTGATATCATTATATCTGTTGGTCAAGTTATTATCATTAGCCAGTCCATTATATAGCTGTAGTTCAAGTTATTATTATTAACTGGATATGTTGATATCATTGTATTTGTTCGTTAAGTTATTATCATTAGCTTGACGTACTAGTATCATTATGCTTGTTGATTAAGTTGGATTTTTAAATATCATTATATCTCTTGGTCATGTTATTATCGTTATATCTTCTTGTTTGTTTGGCAGTTTATTATCATTAGCTGGTCTTATTGATATTATTATATGTGTTGTTCTAGTTATTATCATTGAGTGGACTTCTTGATATCATGTTATCTGTTTGTCAAGGTGTTATATTTAGCTGTATTTGTTGCTAGCATTATATCTATTCCTCAAGTTATTGTTGTTAGTTGAATTTATTGATATCATTATATATGTTGGTCAAGTTTTTAGCATTAGTTGGATGTGGTGATATAATTTTATCTGTTGTTCAAGATATTATAGTTGAATTTATTGGTATCATTCTTTGTGTTCAGTTTATTATCGTTATTTGGATATGTTGATATGATTATATCTGTTGTATAGCTGGACTTGTTGATATCATTTTATCTGTTCCTCAGGTTATTGTCATTAGCTAGATTTATTGTAATCATTATATCTGTAGGTCAAGGCATTGTCATTAGCTAGACAAGTTATTGTATCATTATATCCGTAGGTCAAGTCATTATCATTAGCTAGACAACTTATTGTATCATTATATCTGTAAGTCAAGTATTGATCGTTAGCTGTATTTGTTGATATCATTATATCTGTTGGTCAAGTAATTATCATTATTATAGGACTTGTTGATATCACTAGAGCCATTGGTCATAATATTATGATTAAATTGATTTGTTGATATCATCATATCTTTTGATCAAGTTATTGTCGCTTGTTGGTATTGTTATATCTGTTGATGTCATCATATCTGTTGATCAAGTTATTGTCGCTTGTTGGTATTGTTATCTCTGTTGATCAAGTTATTGTCATCATATCTGTTCATCAAGTTATTGTTATATCTGTTGATCAAGTTATTGTCATCATATCTGTTCATCAAGTTATTGTTATATCTGTTGATCAAGTTATTGTCATCATATCTGTTGATCAAGTTATTGTTATATCTGTTGATCAAGTTATTGTCGCTTGTTGGTATTGTTATATCTGTCGATGTCGTTTGACCAGTTTCCTGGGAATTGATAGTATTATTGTAACTCTTATTGGAATAACTATGCATGTTGAAAAAACTTGTATTTCTGATGTTTAGTGTTTCGGCGAAGTTCTTGATATTATAAATGTAAGCTAAAGTAAGATATGTTTGGGAAGTGACTTGCAGGTCTTCACAGAAGTATAAACAGCGAAGTTCTTTTTAATTGCAAACTTTTGTATAAAGCACAATTTGCCCGCTTATCGATTGAAACCGTAACATGATATATCAGATGATGTCCTTTGTATTATTTGGTTGATTACGTCTTGTTCTGCCGTTTTGCATTGTTTTGTGGTTTTATTGAGAATTTTATATGAGATAGAGAAGCGGCACATGCTACTAAATGTATAAAAGCCCAGGAAAATGTTTCGACTCGAACTAAAAGAATTTTACAATTCAAATGTGTTTCTATAACAAAATAAATGGAAGCGGGCACCAAAATGATATAGATTTTTTAGGAATCTGTTCCCACCAGAAGTATTGGTTCAATAATAAAGCAAATCGTGCAAACAGTTTTAGGATTTTAAAATTATCTTGATTTATAAAACTCAGCAAGATTGAAAAATAAAGATATTTATGCAAATGGCCGAATACGTTATATTAAATCAATTTTGAATATGCAAAGCAGTATGTCAGGTGATAATCGCAGTCGATACAAATTCTAGATGGAACAATTTGTATGAGAACTACATTTTGACAGTATTAGGTAATATGTTTTCCACAGTATATTGAATTATTTTGGTAAGAATATCTATCGGTTCTGTACTTCACAAAATATTCATTTCGTCGAAAGGAAACGGATACTTAATGAAAAACAAAGCATTCTTAGAACAGGCGAGAGAAAATCCACGAACAAAAGGGTTAGTAACAAAAGTCGTTTGTGTCTTCCAGTTAACAGTATGTAGCACAATTAAGAAGGATGTCTGTCTAGACAAGAGATAAATTTGTCATATAAACAATGTGCTTATACTACAAATTCATTCAATCATTGCTGGAGAAAGAAACTGGTGTATCTGCTCTTTCTTCTTAAATTAAATGGATTATGAAATCTAAACAGCAAGTAGTGGTGAGCTTTAGACGTGACAGTCTTATCGCAAAACCGGTTCTAATATAGTATACGGTACAAGGCACACGGTCGTCGAATAGAGCATGCTAGGTGTGGAGTAGCCCCGACCTTTGTGAGATGAGTTTGTTATGTGGACTAGCTTTTATTCAAATGATGAGAATTGAAATATGATTATTGTAAATACATAAATGTCTTTGTAAGGATCAAATGGTCCAATCAAACTTTGATCCTTTTTTAATTGTTCTTTAGACCTGTCTTGAGTTAAACAAAAGTTGTGTTAAACCGCATAAGCATTAAGTGGTAACATACGCACTGGTGCTTTTTTATATCGAGCCAAGCCTTTTAAAAAACTATTATCTTACGTGTAGTTGATTAAGGCTGATTATTTAAACTGTGACCTGTTTCTGTAATTTGCTCACTGCTGTGTATTCATTACAGAACGACTAGGGTTAATATTTATACGTAGCTTAGTCATTATTGTTGTATTAATTGGTGTATCACTCAGTTCAACATAACTGTATGACACAGTCTAACATCTATGTACGATCCAGCCCAACATCACTGCATGACCAAGTAGAACATCGCTGTATGATCTAGTATAAAATCGCTGTGTGACTCAGCTAAACATTGCTGTACGATCTTGTCCAACATCGCTATATAACCCAGCCAAACAATGCTGTACGATCCAGTCAGACCTCACTGTACGACCCAGGTAAACATTGCTGTACGATCCAGTCCGACGTCACTGTATAATCCAGCCAAACATTGCTGTGCAATCCAGTCAGACGTCATTATATGGCCCAGTCAAACATTGCTGTACAATCCAGTCAGACATCACTGTATGTCCTAGCCAAACAATGTTGTTCGATCCATTCAGACATCACTGTATGTCCCAGCAAAACAATGCTGTTCGATCCAGTCTGACATCACTGTATGACCCAATAAAACATTGCTGTACGATCCAGTTACACATCACTGTATGGCCTAGTAAAACATTGCTATACGATCCAGTCCGACGTCACTGTATAATCCAGCCAAACATTGCTGTGCAATCCAGTCAGACGTCACTATATGGCCCAGTCAAACATTGCTGTACAATCCAGTCAGACATCACTGTATGGCCCAGTCAAACATTGCTGTACAATTCAGTCAGACGTCACTGTATGGCCCAGCCAATCATCGCTGTACGATGTTCAACTTTACAACACAGTTTAACGTTACTCTACGACTAAGCTCATCGTTATTACACGACCTTGTCTGTTATTAATGGGAATTATTCTGTATATTGATATCTCGTATTTAAAAACGCAAAAATGCATTTCGCAGTTTAGGGCCATGATTTTAATGTCAAATTCCTATAGTGTGTTAATCAGGAGTAGAGTGGGTGCTTTTGACTAGCATTCTCCTCGTAGTTACATTATCAGTTGAAAATTAGGGACACAACTGTATTAATACTTCTATATTTAGGTTTTCGCGAAAAAATATAAAATGTATTTCAGTGTTGTGGTGCCATCTAGTGGATTGTGGTTAGATTTTTTAATGCGTTAGAAAAATTGCTTTTACGTAATGACATTTATTTTATTTTTCTCTAGTCTGTGTTTAGTCTCGCAGCATTCAAAAGTTATCATAACGTTTGGGTGATCTTTAGGAACTGTTTAGCATCCTCTCTCAATAGGAGATTACGCCATATGAATAATTAATCCCACATATCATTCGAATCCACCTGCTCATTGTGGTCCTCCTAGCCACAGAGCAGATGGAAGCTTGTTATATAAATATACCAGCTGAATAGGATACTACTTTTTACAAGAAATAATAATGTTTCTAACGTTATGGTAGAAAAATGAAAATGATTTCTAGGCCTTTTAGTGGGTTCAGTGAAATCAGATTATGTATATTCAGTTACATTAATTAAAACTGTCTATAGGTATCACAGTTAGTTACAAAATGTTATCTATGGGTTTTATATTCAGTTTCAAAATTATGCTCAACTACTTTTGCGTAATGACATTTATTGTAATTTTTCCCTAGTCTGTGTTTAGTCTCGCAGACTGCACATGTCATCATATTCAAAGTTCATATTCTGTTACAAAATTTTGTCTATAGATTTTATATTTAGTTACAAAGCGTTATTTATAGGTTTTATATTCAGTTGCAGAGAATTATCCACAGGTTTTATATTCACTTACCAAAACTTGTTTATATATTTTATGTTCAGTTACAAAATATTATCTATAGGTTTTATACTCACTTACAAAAACTTGTTTAAGTATTTTATATTTAGTTACAAAGTGTTATCTGTGAGTTTTATATTTATTTACCGAAACTTCTTTATATATTTTATATTTAGTTACAACGTGTTATCTGTGGGTTTTATATTCACTTATCAAAACTTTTTATATACGTTATATTTAGTTACAAAATATTATATGTGTATTTTATTTTCAGTAAACAATAGCTATGATTCACCATTGAGTAACTTAGAGCAAATGACTCGCTACTGAGTATGTGATATTTTACGACTCTCTGTGTGTTGATTCTTGACAGTTTCTTGAAGTGTTCTAATATTGTTTTTATACAAGATAGTTGAGGTTTCTAATTTGTTACGATTCATAAAGACAAGTTCATGCTTTAATTAGTTTTATATACACGTAGTCATGACCCATTAGTGCTTTAAAGAAAAAATATGGCCACATACAGTATTTTGCGCATATTTTTAAAATCTCAAATGTTTAATTTGGTTACATAAATGAAATGAGTCATACTTGGATCGAAACTCTGTTTATGGTGCATGTTACAGATTTTCCTACCGTAATATTTATTTTAGTATCGAAGTGAAGATTAAACAGCTGATCGATGCTAGCTGTCTTTTACACCCGTGTTTTCATTCGCTTTAAATTAAATACATTGAAAGATTCTACTTTATCTCAGATTTCTAAACTAACGAGGTTTAAACTGTGCTTTTGTCATCACTAACGTCATCTGAACTGGAAAGAATTTGGAATATATTAAACATGGAGAGGATAACTTCGTTCACGTGTACTATAAGTATAGAGCACGTGTTGTCAATACAGGTCGATTTTCCTTCACGCAATTCCCATTGGAGCACATGGCGGCAGTAGCAAGAAAAGTGCTAATTGTTTATATGAAGAGAGCATGTTCAATTACGTCATCAAAATAGCTAGGAAGGGGGAACTTGTCTTGTTGAGTGTCTTTTAGGTATTCAATAAACGTAGACTGGCAGGATAACTCCAAGATCTACACTGTAAGGATATTTGTTATTCTAATCGGAAAGTTGAGCTGTGTCAGTAATGAATTTCATTATTTTTAAGGAAACGTCTGACTTTTACAACATTTTTTCATGGGAAAAAGACCAATCCAAACGGTTTTTGATATAAAAGATTGTTAGGTTTGAAAGACGTTATACGGTATTTTGTTCTATATAAAATGGTTAGGTTTGAAATACTTTATAGAGTATTTTGTTCTATGAAAGACTGTTAGATTTAAAAGACGTTATAAAATATATTGTTTTAATAAAAAATTGTCAGGTTATTCATTTATATAATATACAGTTACATAAAATATTGTCTGGTTAGTTATTTGTACAATGTATCGTTTTATAAAAGGTTGTTATGTAAGTTATTTATTTATTCGATTCTGTATTATAATTATTTCTTTGTTTCATACCAAATATGCTCGTCCTTTCAGTCGTGGGGGTGTTATAATGTGACGGTCAATCCCACTGTTCGTTGGCAAAGAGTAACCCAACAGTTGGCAGTATATGGTGATGACTAGCGCAGATAACCATCTTGCAGCTTTGCGCGAAATGCAAAACAACTCAACCCAATAGCAGATTTGATTGTAATAAAACAAATTGGTAAAACTATAAACAAGAATTAGACAATCAATTACCTAATAATGTTATAAAAGAAGTAAAAAAAAATATTGAATTGGACATCTACTGTCAAACAATAACGGAGTGCCTTCAAAAAGTGGCCAATAAAACAATACCAAAACAACGTCATAAAACAACAAATAACACATGGAAACCAAATACCCAACTAATTACCCTAATCGAAAAACGAAGACGGTTAAGAAGACAGTTCATAATAACAAGAGACAGAGAAACTAAAACGCAAATAAACAATGTAAGAAATCACATCAGAGCACAAATAAAACTACAAAAACAAGATTAATGGGATGAATTCTGCTCGAAACTAAACGATAAAACTGACCCAAGAAAATTCTGGACACACCTTAAACGACTCACCAACGACAGTTCAGCCACAAAGAAATATCCTGCACTTGAACACAATGATACAATAGCACACTTCTTGAAGCAATAAAAAACAAAAATCAAATCTTCGGGTGAAGATGAGATAGAAGCTATTCTTCTAAAAAAAGGGCTCTCCGAAATTGTTTGACCACCTAAAAGCGCCTTTTAACTTATCACTATTCTCAAAATGTATACCAATTTCTTGGAAGCTTGCTAATATATTAATGTTCCATAAGGATGGAAAGCCAGCAAATAAACCTACCGACCAATCAGCCTGACCAGCTGTGTTGGCAAAATTCTTAAGAGAATAATCAGTAGCAGACTCTTCACATTCTTGGAGATAAAACCAATATTACCAGAAGAACAAAATGGATTCAGGAAACTTAGGCAAACAACTGACCATTTAGTCAGACTAACTGAAGAAATAATAAATAGCTTTAGCAAAAAACAATGCCCTATCCTCTGCTTTCTTAACATTGAGAAAGCATTTGACACTGTATGGCACAATGATCAACTGTTCCGTATGAATGAAATGGGACAACCGCGTGGAATTATTCACTAGTTATCTAACTTTTTGAAAAATAGAAAATGTAGAGTACCTAATCTGAGTACTTTACTTCAGAAGCTTGTGTTCCTCAGGGAGGGGTGGTTAGCCCTATACTCTTCATCATGTATGTAAACAATTTGCCATTGAAGGATCCTAATCATGGATTCCCCTCACAGTTCGCTGATGATGTAGCAGTCTGGAAAAGTACCACAACATCAACAATAGCAGCCACAAACGTAAAATCGCAACTAAATAGAATAAGCGGATGCTGTCAAAAATACAGAATAAAAATAAATACAGCAAAAACACAATTTTTTGTCTTCTCAAAATTGACAAAAGACAAAAAAAATTACAGCCTGAAATATGTATGAATGAAACACTACTTCATACTGCCACATCGGCAAAATTTCTTGGTCTAACCTATGATTCAAAATTAACATGGATAAACCATGTACACAAATTTAAAAGTAAAGTCTGTCGAAGAACCAACTATGTTAGAAGTCTAACTGGCAAGAACAGAGGAGCATCAATAGACAACGTACAACAATTTACAAAACATACATTAGTCCAGTAATCGACTACGCAGCTCCAGCATGGATAACTGTAAGTGAAAAAATAATCAAAACCAAGTTACAAACAATCCAAAACACACTCCTCACAACAGCATATAGAGTTCCCAAGCAACATAATCTAAATTTATACATAAATATTTAAACATAACCATACCAGATAGACTCCTACACTGCACAATAACGTATTTTGCTAAAAATTGGATGAAAAATGTATTATTATGTGAGTTAGACAGGTACCTCATGCATGATGAAGATAGTCATAAACACTTCTCCCCGATCAACATGTATTTGAAACATAAAAATAAATAAATGAAAAAAATACATAGAAAATAATAAAAAATATAAATACAATGTAATAAATATGTATTTAAAAATAAAAAAGGGCCACCAACAAATTAGACATCTTACTGATTGGGCAAAATAATATCTATACATGTATATCAATACATGAACATTGCCCTGAAAATAGTCGGAGTAGTTCAGCTAACTCTGACCAAAAAAGCAGTAACTAACACCATCAAGCAACTATGACCACATAAGTAAAGGATGGAGGAAGAGGTCAAAGAGCACCTGACCCTCGAGGGTACGTATGATATCCAAACCCTAAGAAAGAGACCTGAGGCGTAAAGAACAAGTTTCAAGAAGAGGAAACTAGAAAAAAACAACAACATTGATCTTGGAAATCAAGAAGATTTCACCTGATTTCGATACCCTTGATGGACAAACCTATTTTGTAGGTTTGTAATTAACTTCAAACAAATGATCTTTTAGCTTAATGATAGACCCCCAGTGGCTCAGCGGTATGTCTGAGGACTTACACGCTAAAATACGGCATTCGATACCCGTGGTGGGCGGAGCACAGATAGCCCATTGTGTAGCTTTGTGCTTGATTTAAATACAACAACAGCTTAAGAATAATTTAAAATTGAAAAATCTGTGAATAAAAGAAACTATTTTAATTTTAAAGTCACACTAAACTTTCACTTAAGGTGTAGAAACTTTTATTTGTGTACGAGAAGAAATCCTATTTTCAACATTTTTCTCAGTTTATCCTAGAAACAGACGTTATTTGTGTTGACTAGTTTTCGCCTTCCAATCTATAACTTCAAAATTAGGGACGACCAGCTCAGATAGTTCTCACGTAACTTTGTTTCACAGAGCACAACATAACACTTACATACGTATAAAATGGACCAGATCAGATCTGTGATCCTGGTCTATCGGACAACGCACTCACATTCGTGTGGACTATGTCAGATGAGTGGTTCTTGTCTGTCGGTCAGCACATTAACATCTCTGTGAACCATTTCAGATGAATGGTTCTGGTCTGTCGGGCAACACAATAACATATATGTGGGCCATATCAGTTATCTTTGTTTGCTAGACAACAAACTTACTGTAGCCCAGATAAGTGTTCCTACTCTGCCAAATTGTTGTACATTTTTGGCACAGAATTGGTATTAGTGAAGTAAGTTTGTTATGATATTAGTTGAGGACCATTGACGTATTTCTGTTGATTGGCCAGGTCAGAGCAGAGAGGGAGGGTCAAGACACTCCCAGCTTCAGTAAACTATGAAGTTGCTATAATGCAATGTATCAAGATCATTTTGAAGTACAGAGAAGGTCACTGTAGACCTCGCTAAGTCTGGAATAAACACGTTGAGAATTACAATGGTGTATTGAGTTTTTAATAGTCGTTAATTGTATTGCTATGAGTTTCGTTAAATTGACAGAGTGCGCAACCACGGAGTGATCGTTACAATTCCATACTATAACTTTTAATATAGTAAGTGTATCTTCACAAATTTTGACAGACTTTCAGTAAACGTTACAAGTCTTTTACACACACACACAAAATCCGTACATAATGAATAGCAGTATGCATGTTCTATAAAGTATTACTTTCTATTTCTCACAAAAACACGTAAGTGTCAGATCTATAGAAATTATAGCAAATTTATAGTAACAATATTTACTAAGGCACCAATATTTCCATAATTTTATGCACACGAGTTGTTCCACTGCTCTACACATTTTTGTTTTCCAGGTGAAATAAAGTGTCGGCCAGTAGAAATTAATAAAATGTGAAGAAAAGTAATTTAAACAACTTTCATTCTTATTAAGGAAGACTTTAATAGCACTTCGTTTGGACGGAGTTAAAACGGTTCAGTTAACAGTATAATGTATATGTTTACTTCAACAAAGTTTTACTTTTAAATGGAAATGAGTGTGTTAGTCCGTTTAAAATTGGAATAGAGGATATTGTTGAAGCTCACATCCGATAAATATTCAGTACCTTACTTCTGGTTAATTACCTTGTCGGTGATGGTCTCAGAAGATGAAGAAACCAGAGAGTACGCAGTTTGTTTACGTAAGCTGAAGTAAGGTAACATAATCACATGTTTGTATAATCAAAACCAGTTCTCGTCCTCGTGATATGCAGTGCAGAATCACGAGGGTATGCGAAACTGAAAAAAAAGCGCCCGAAATTCATCTGTTTTAGCTACGTCAACTTTATGTGCTCATAAGTTCCTGTTAGCAAATATATTTAAAACTGTCATGTTAATTCTCACAGATCGATTTTCTAATGTAAAGCGTCAAGAAGAAGAAAACTGTATTTTACTCATTCACAAAAAACTGCTTGAAAACTAATACAAGATGGCTTCTGACAGAAACAAACAAGAAACTCAAGACATAACTGCATCTTAGTTGGGTTTTCAGCCTGTCTCTATTTGACTATCTAAATCTGGTTGGTTGTCTGTAATAGTGTGTGTCTTTTTCTAGCTTTGTTTGCCTATTTTACTTTTGTTGGCTCGGTCTGCCAACGTTAGTTTGTCTATATTTACACAAATATAGACAAAAGTCTATAGATCTGGCTCGGATTCTCAATTCTAACTTGTTTTTCTCTACAAATTGCGAAGATAAAAGCGTATATATATATCATAAACAATTACGCAACCTAGTGGTTAATATTAGAGAAGGATCACGTTTTCTAATTTTGGAATTACCATGATGATATGACGGTTGTGAAACATTCTTGCTCTTTGATTTGTAGCTATGATGTTATGTTACGGTCAATCCCATCATGTTTGTTGTCTGCCATCCCTCTAATCTATCACTTCAAAATTAGGGACAGCTGGTGTGCATTGCGCTAAACTCGATAACCAAGCAAACATTTACAGATATATTTTTTCTATAAAATGTTTGTTTAGTTATGACAGTTGCACAATTAGTGTTGTTTCAGAAAACATGATATATATACATGTATTTATATTGGCACTTGTGTGTAATGTTTAAAGAATAAATATACAATGTTAAAATCAATACATAATTAAAATAGTTTCAAACTAATGATTCCACGTTTTGACTTCACTTCTGAAGAAGATGTGTGACATGTCGAAACGTTTAGTCATTGCTTGGAAATGATTTCAATTGTGTATTGATTTTAATGTCGTATTTTTTTATATTAGGTTAAGAACAGTTTATTTAGTAAATACAAGTCGTTAACAGAAAAAAAAATCACATCATACTCAAACGTATAACAAGAAAACTGAATCAACAGTTAATAATTGATTGCCCGTGTTATACATCCTGAAGTTTTAAAACACGAATCGACAGATACACGTGATTCACTCACCAATTTGTTCACATGTTTCTTGAAAGTTGCCGAAATTTAAGGCAGAATGAAGTGAATTTTTTCTGGATCAACTTTAATGGCAATTTATTAACGGTCGAAATTGAACTTTTACACTAACCAAACGATTGTTATTAACATTATTATTATCTTAAACATTTACCTCATATTTCTCATGACTGTGAATCTTATTTATCCAAGAAAATGTTGACTTGCTTCTAATCTATTGTGAAACAAACTTGTGGCTTGCCTTTAATATCGAGTGACATAAATCGTTGATTTGCTTCTAATGTATTGACACATTAAACCGCCTGTTGACTTGTCTGTAATATGTCGTGACACAAACTGTTGACTGGCCTCTGATATATCGTAACACAAAGCGTTGGCTTGCGTGTAGTATGTCGTCAAAAAATATATTGATTTGCCACTAACAAGTTGTGCTACAAACTGTTGACTTGTCTCTAATGTGGCGTGACTCATCAAGCTGTCTGTTGGCTTACCTTGAATAAAACGTGACACGAACTGTTGCCTTGCCTCTTATAGCGTGACACGTTAAAATATCTATTGAATTGATTTTAGTAGAGCGTGTCACATTAAAGTGTGCGGAAAGCATGGAATACTATCATAGGCCTTTTTCAGACAATCTGGAATAATGCATGTAATATTGAACCTCTCCAATACAGACTTTAGATATGAGATACTATTACAGTACATTCTCCAACTAACTTAGTAATTAGTATACCTTAGGTCAAATAACACACTTCGATGATAAAAACTAGTTATTTTATTTAAGTACTGTACTGACAGTGAAATTGCTGCTGGTATAGAGAGGCTTAATTCTGACCGTCTTATCGAACACTATTATTACTTTCAGGTTACTCTCTCAATTATTACAACTTCGCTCATTTTTGGACGAGATATTTGGCTTACAATATAACTGAACGAACATAGAGCAAACTACCAAATAAAACTCACCTAATTATTATAATGAGGAGTATTTTAAAGACAACAAGACCATGTTCGAATTTATAAAGTAAAACTTTCAAACAAAACAAGAAATAAACCCACGTTCACATCTAGCAAAATAAATATATTAAACCCGCTTTCATATGTAGGAAAAATAAATATATTATATTCAAGTTCATACCTAGAAAAAGACATAAGTAAACCCACGCTCATACCTAGAAAAGGAACAAAGTAAACCCATGTTCACACTTACGAAAGGAAATAAACTAAAGCAACTTCTATATTTGCAAAATAAATAAACCCATGCGCATATTTAGTAAAAGAAACATTCAGATAAAGTAAAATTACCTATAGATTTCTGAATAATATTCAACATAACATATAATTATAGCGTGGGGCAACCAGAACGAGTCAATCAAATAATTTTTATATTTACACAGCACAAATCTCTCACATTTATAGAATTTAGTTTTTAATCTCAAAAACTATTCGAGTTTTCTTTCTGTAAAAACTGTTGATTTATTTATAAATGAATAAATTGCGAAAGATCACTTGTACACCAAACAGCAATATTTATGATCATCGTTGTTGTTGTTGTTGTTTTGAATTAAGCACAAAGCTACACAATGGGCTATCTGTGCTCTGCCCACCACGGGTATCGAAACCCGGATTTTAGCGTGTAAGTCCGCAGACATACCGCTGAGCCACTGGGGGGCATTTATGATCATATAAACTATTTATGTAAGAATTACAACAAGCCTAACAAATAGCATCTTTCTATGAACAGAACGAGAAATTATGATCACATTGTTCTAGAATAAAAAAGTTAAACTTTCCTCGATTTAATAAGTCTATTCTACTGTCGCATGTCATCATTCTTTTTCATCGTCTCGGTTGTTCTTTTTGTACCAAAAAGTCAGGGCGTTAGAGTGCTTCAATAATTCTTAACGAAGACAAAAAAAAAAAAAAAATCTGACAGGGCAGACGACACAGTTAATGAAGAAGTTAGAGAATATATCTATACGTCCCTTCACCAAATCAACGCACTCCTTGCTTGAAGCAAAATTTGAATTCAAGCATGGAATTTCTGTACAGTTCGTATGCACGCGGAATTATTCAGCTGAAGTGCAAAGAGCGCGCTGGTGCACGCGGAAACCGAGGTAATGCAAACAAGTCGGAAATATCTTCACAGTTGAACTGTTGAATGACTAATTTGGTGCCGAATAAGTGATGGAATTTTGTATAATAAAAACAAACAAATAACCTTTCGTATTCCTCATCCGTCAGATTGCCAGAGTGGAGCTCATCTTTCGGAGCTAATGAAATGTTCCCCTACACTGTTTTTTTTTTAAGTAACTGACGAAGCTCAGAATAAGAAGAATAAAAAAAAGACACCACAGAACAACGGTTGTCGATTTTCAGTCTCGATCTTAAGAAATACTTTACTTTTTAAAACTAGTCACAATTTCCTCTGTCAAGAATTAATCATAAAATGGGCCCCGGCATGGCCAGGTGGGTTAAGGCGTTCGACTCATAATCCGAGGGTTGCGGATTCGAATCCCCGTCGCAATAAACATACTCGTTCTTTCAGCCGTGGAGACGTTATAACGTAACGGTCAATCCCACTATTCGTTGGTAAAAGAGTTGGCGGCGGGTGGTGATGACTAGCTGCCTTCCCTATAGTCTTACACTGCAAAATTATGAACAGCTAGCGCAGATAGCTCTCGTGTAACTTTGCATGAAATAGAAAAATACACAAATCATAAGATGTTGTAACCTACACTTGTAACCTCAGCCGTTCTGAGATACATTTTTACGCTTGTGTTTGTTCATTCAAAACTGACCAGGTTGTTTGAGTGAAGAATATGAGGAAAGGATGACGACTATCAAACTCAAATTACAGTTAGAACTGACGCTGGAGAACCGATTCACGAGTGTTTAAACATTAGTTATGTTCAAACAATAAATGTATTTAATAAATTTCAACACGATGTTTGGAAACTCTGGGAATTTCAGAGAAGAAACCATAAATGTAACAAGACGTTTAAAATTAATTTTGAAGTTTATATTTAGTTAAATAGAACTGCTTTATGCGTGTAGAAGTTTCAAGCCCACCTGAAAAATACCTGTTTTAATTCATTCCTTTCTTTTTAAGAAATTTAAACATCACAGATTCTTCCTTTTATGATTGACCACTGGCTCATTTCTTTTCTTATTGATTAGCGTATTCCTTCTATTATTGACCAGTGATTCCTTATTCCTCTGATTGACTAGTATATTCTTCCTTCTATTATCTGCCATTGGTTTCTTATTTCTCTGATAGACTAGTTTATTCTTTCTTCTCTAATTGACCATTGATTTCTTACTCCTCTTACTGACAATTGTATTGTTTGTTTGTTTGTTTTGAATTTCGTACAAAGCTACACGAGGACTATTTGTGCTAGACGTCCTTTATTTAGCAGTATAAGACTAGAGGGAAGGCAGCTAGTCATCACCCCCCATCGCCAACCCTTGAGCTACTCTTTTACCAACGAATAGTGGGATTAACTGAATCATTATAACGCTTCCACGACTGAAAGGGCAGTCATGTTTGGTGTGACAGGAATTCGAACCCGCAACCCTCAGATTAGGAGTAGAGGGCCTTAACCACCTGGCCATGTCGGGCCTGACAAATGTGTTCTTCTTTCTTGGACGGATCATTAATTGGTTCCGTCCTCCACATGACACACAGATCTATGTGAATTGCCTGCCAATTATGTACAGAGCCAGGATAGTGTTACTACTACAAGTTCGTTGCTTTCAATCTAGCTTAAGTACACAGTCCAACATTCCGTATGAGTCCTTTGTACGAAAAATCATGTACGAAGTAGAGGATTCCGCACAATATAGCTTGATACTAAACTCAAGTCAGGAATTCCGCAAGTGGTTTGCTTGTTTTTTAATTTCGCGCAGACAACACTCGAGGGCTATCTGCGCTACCCGTCCCTAATTTAGCAGTGAAAGATTAGAGAGAAGACAACTAGTCATCACCATCCACCGCCAGCACTTGTACTAACGAATAGTAAGATTGATCGGCACATCATAATGTCCACGGCTGAAAGTACGACCATACTTGGTCTGACGGGGATTCGAATTACAGATCCTAAGATTGTGAGTCGAGTTCCCCAACCACCAAAACATGCCAGGTTTCCGCACGAGGTAGCTTTTAAACCATTGTAAGTACAGAGTCCGGCATTTTGCTCGAGATAGGTACCTCATGTTGTAGACATAAGAGTTGTGTAGTGTTGATGATTTTAAAGCATTTACCTTAAGCTGTTTTTGTCTGAGTAAACATGTGATATTTTTCTTAACGATCACACATCAGAAAAACTGGATTAACGAGATAGCCACTCGTATTAAATGAAGCCGATCTAATTTTATTTTGAAACATTATTTGAGACAAACGCCCTAAGAAATCTAAATAGATAAAATAAATTCATTCTTCTAGTCTTGCCCGCTTCACTTAAACCAGAACAACGCACCTAGCTATAATTTAAAACGATCGATATGGTTATGAAGAAATCCTCAGGGCTGACAGAATATGGTTAAA